>CM054931.1:16931675-16964784 GCA_029168755.2 Tillandsia fasciculata | reverse complement strand
TTTTTTAATCCAGAGTTAGATTTAGATGTGGGATATTTAGCATAATGAAGATTTGACAGCGGAGCCAGATGAAGCGACTAAAAACTTTTATACATTAGTGACAGATGCTAGCAAGAAATAACCAGGTTGTAAGAAGTTTCTCCAAACCACTCTCATTTTGTGAGACTATTACAAATAAAATGCTTTAGGGGCTGGAGCAAATAAAAGCTTGAAATTGCGCTTAAAATGTTGAAAGAAGTATTACCTCCGGGAACGTTGCCAAGTACCTTTTATGAGACTTTGCCAAATCATTAAAGATTTGGGTTCATAGCTACGAGAAAATTTGATGGCTGCCCAATATTGTTGCTAGAATCGGAAGGAATTTGCTAATGCATCTTTATATGCCATGTTTGTGTGGTGTCCTCAAGTGGAAAACCTGTTGGAAATTAAAGGGTACAAAATAAAAAATCAAGAAAGAATCATGAACAAAAGGTTTCTGCAAAAGTATTGAGGTACTTTCCACTAAAACAAGACTACAAAGTTTATTTATGTCTTCAAAAACGCAGCCGATTATGAGATGGCATAACGACGGGCGTACAAAAGATGGAGTACTTAGACATCCTGCTGACTCTCCTGCATGGAAAGATTTGACTACAAGCATCAATTGTTTTCATCGGACCCGCGGAATGTTAGGCTAGGGCTGGCAAGTGATGGCTTTAATCCATTAAGCAACCATTTTACAACCATTTTTTAATCCATACATACAAAAATGGTTGCTTAATGGCTTTAATCCATTAAGCAACCATTTTTTAATCCATACATACTGAAATGATTAGGTTCATTTATTAGAATTTTTCTTCTCATATAGATTGAAAATAGTATGCTAATTAAATCTTTTTGTTGTTTCACAGTCGATTAATATATTTTTTTTTTCTAATGCAGGTTTGATTAAGTTAAGGAGAAGTAATCTGGTGACTAATTGCAATGTTGATCTTTCCTTTCCTTCATTTTGTATAGGACTCAAATATGTATTTGAAGTATATATGCCGATACAATTTTGTTGTTGCAATTAATTAAATTGATGGTATTTTTTGTCTATTGAATGTTGATTACATGATATATACTTGAAATTTTATAAATTGATGGTATTTTTTGTCTATTATGGATGTTGATTAGATGATATATATATTCTTGAAATTTTATAAATTGATGGTATTTTGCCTATGACTAAAATTTATTGTGCTTAATTGCATGTAATCATTTGCGTGTTTTTATATATCTTTTCAAAATCTTTGTGTTGCTATGAAATAATTATTTTACCTAATTAAACTATTATTTATAATTTTAAAATTATTTTTGGCACCTACCTATGAGTGCCATTAAAACTAATATATAGGCTGGCGTTTTTGAGTGCCGGGAAATGATTGTTTAATTAGGTATGCTGGCGGTTTGGAGTGCCGATACAGATTGTTTTCCTGGCACTTGTAAATGCCGCCAAAACCTTATATGCTGGCGGTTTGGAGTGCCGGAATATAGAGTTTTTGCTGGCACTTGCAAGTGCCGGCTTTACCTTCTATGCTGGCGGTTTTGCTGGCACTTGTAAGTGCCGCCAAAACCTTCTATGCTGGCGGTTTGGTATAAGTGCCGGAATAGAGAGTGTTTGCTGGCACTTGCAAGTGCCGGCTTTACCTTCTATGCTGGCACTTGTAAGTGCCGCCAAAACCTTATATGCTGGCGGTTTGGTATAAGTGCCGGAATAGAGAGTTTTTGCTGGCACTTGCAAGTGCCGGCTTTACCTTCTATGCTGGCACTTGTAAGTGCCGCCAAACCTTATATGCTGGCGGTTTGGTATAAGTGCCGGAATAGAGAGTTTTTGCTGGCACTTGCAAGTGCCGACTTTACCTTCTATGCTGGCACTTGTAAGTGCCGCCAAAACCTTATATGCTGGCGGTTTGGTATAAGTGCCGGTAAAAGAATTGCCGACGGAGTTTTAGCCGGCACTTTTGACTGCCACAAAAAAGTGCCGGGAAAAATAATTACCGGCACTTTTTTGTTATTTCCCGGCAGTTTAAAGTGCCGCTAAAAGCCAGTATTGGTGTAGTGAGATGAGGGAAACGCACCCGAAGTGCGCTCTCCAGCTCCCAAGTAGCCTCGCGATCCTCGTGATTGCTCCAAAGTACCTTCACATAAGGTATCTCACGATTCCAAAGTTTCTTCACCTCACAAGCCAAAATCCTCACCGGATGCTCCTCGAAGCTCAAGTCCTCGCATAGTTCCAACGGGGCGAAGTCCACCACATGAGATGGATCAAAAACATACTTCCGGAGCGTCGAAACATGAAACACATTGAGCACTCCCGATAGGTTAGGCGGTAGAGCAAGTCGATACGCCACCGGGCCGATACGCTCCAAAATCTCAAAAGGTCCAATAAATTGGGGACTTAGCTTCCCCCGGATGCCAAATCTCTTGACTCCCCGAGTTGGCGATACCTTTAGGAAGACATGGTCTCCCACTTGAAATTCCAAATCACGCCGACGCTCATCCGCGTAACACTTTTGTCGACTTTGAGCTGAAATCAAATGTTCTTGCGCTAGTCGAACCTTGTCTTTGGCCTCTTGAAGTACATCGGGGCCTAAAATCAATCGTTCTCCCACCTCTCGCTCCAATGAAGAGTGATCGGCACTTCCTTCCATAAAGAGCCTCGAATGGCGCCATCTTGATACTTGCTTGATAACTATTGTTATAAGCAAACTCGACCATCGGTAGATGTTGATGCCAACCACTCTGATAATCCAAAACACATGCTCTGAGAATGTCCTCCAAGATCTGTATGGTTCGCTCAGACTGCCCATCACTCTGCGGATGGAAAGATGTATTGAGATCCATTTGCGTGCCTAGGGCCTCATGAAGGCTCCTCCAAAAATGAGATGCGAACCTCGGATCTCGATCGGAAACTATAGAATCAGGCACTCCGTGCAATCGCACAATCTTATCAAGGTAAACTTGTGCGAGCTTCTCTCTTTACCAAGTAGTGTGGATAGGGATAAAATGAGCAGATTTGGTTAACCTATCCACGATCACCCAAATAGCATCATGCCCAGCCTGAGAGCGAGGCAATCCAACAACAAAATCCATGGTGATCCTCTCCCACTTCCACACAGGAATGGGTAAACTCTGCAACTTGCTTTCGGGAAGTCAGTGCTCGACCGACCTTCACTTGTTGACATGTCAAGCATTGAGCCACAAATTTTCCAACATCTTTCTTCATGCCGGGCGACCAATAAAGCAACCTTAAGTCCTTATACATTTTTGTGCCACCCGGGTGAAGAGAATAAGGTGCTCGGTGTGCTTCCTTCAAGATCTCTTCTTTGATCTCCAAATCCGTCGGTACACAAAGTCGGCTTCGAAAATGAAGTATGCCGTGATCATCCACATGAAACTCACCGTCTCGGCCACCCACATGAGTAGCCCGAATCTTTTCCAAACTAGGATCTCGGACTTATTTCATCTTGATCCTTTCCATAAGGGTTGGTTGCAACACCAATGCCATCAATCTTATGGGTGTCTCAGGTGCTACAACCTCCAACTCCAACCGTCTCATATCCTGAAGTAATGGTTGTTGGGACGTGATCTTCATAGCTAAGTTCTCCATCGATTTGCGACTTAGGGCATCCGCCACTACATTTGCTTTACCAGGGTGGTAGAGAATAGTCAAATCATAATCCTTAAGGAACTCCAACCATCTACGCTCCCTAAGATTCAACTCCTTCTGAGTAAAGAGGTATTTTAGACTCTTATGATTGGTATATACCTCACAATGCTCACCATATAAGTAGTGTCACCAAAGCTTCAATGCAAATACCATGGCGGCCAATTCCAAATCATGAGTGGGATAGTTTTTCTCGTAATCCTTTAATTGACGATAGGCATAAGCAATAACCTTCTCGTTCTGCATCAAAACACAACCTAACCCACTCAAGAAAGCATCACTGTAGATCACATATCCCGCTCCTGTAATAGGCAAAGCCAGGATCGGGGCAGTTGTCAACCGTTCCTTCAATTCCATGAAGCTTCTCTCACACGCATCATTTCAAATAAACTTGGTGCCCTTATGTGTGAGTCATGTAAGGGGAGTAGATAACCTTGCAAATCCCTTAACAAAACGCCGATAGTAGCTGGCTAGACCGATAAAGCTCCGGATCTCGGTGATGTTCGTCGGTCTAGGCCAATCCTTGATTGCCTCGATTTTCTTGGGGTCCACAGCTATTCCTTTATCTGATATTACATGACCCAAGAATGCTACCTCTTGTAGCCAAAACTCACATTTCTTCAACTTGGCGTAGAGCTCTTTCTCTCGAAGTAATTGCAACACTTGTCATAAGTGATCCTCATACTCTTCATTACTTCGAGAGTACACCAAAATGTCGCTGATGAATACCACGACGAATCTATCCAAAAAGGGCTTGAAGGCACGGTTCGTCAAATCCATAAAAGCTGCCGGGGCGATAGTAAGCCCAAACGGCATAATAGTAAACTTGTAGTGTCCATACCATGTCCTAAAAGCCGTCCTAGGAACATCCTCGGGCTTGATCTTGAGTTGGTGGTATCCAGACTGAAGGTCAATCTTCGAATACACTCTTGATCCTTGGAGTAGATCAAACAAATCATCAATCCTTGGCAATGGATACTTATTATTAATTGAGACCTTGTTGAGTTCACGATAGTCCACGCAAAGGTGAAGTGATCCATCCTTTTTCTTGACGAACAAAACGGTGCTCCCCAAGGTGACATGCTCGGTCGGATGAAGCCTTTTCCCAACAAGTCTTGAAGTTACTTCTTGAGCTCTTTTAACTCTGCCGGTGCCATCCTATATGGTGCCTTCGAGATTGGGGTAGTTCCAGGGATCAGATCTACCACAAACTCGATCTCTCTGTCCGGAGGCATCCCCGGTAGCTCTGCCGGGAACACATCAGCAAACTCTCGCACAATCGGGATATCCTCCACCCTCGGAGTCTCACTGCTCCTATCCACAAAGGTAGCCAAGTAGGCGACACATCCACTCCTAATCAATTGTTTTGCTTTGGTTGAAGAGATAGTCATCGCAAATAGCGAACTCTTGCAGCCTCTGAACACAAATTCCTTTTGTCTTGGTTCTCGGAACGTCACGAGTCGACTCTCACAATCAATGGTCGCTTGATACCTTGTGAGCCAATCCATGCCCAAAACCGCATCGAACTCTCCAAGTCGATGGAGGGCCAACAAATCTACTGGCAAGATCCAATCCCCAGTCCTAACAGGGCAACTAGGGGAATACTCCCGAATCTCCAAAGTATGATCGGGAACTAAGACTCATCCCGGATGCAAAGTAGGAACTAACTCAATGCCATGCAACTCGGCAAACAGCCGGTCAATAAATGAATGAGATGCACTAGTGTCAAATAAAGCTCGAACATGAATACTATGAATCAAGATAATATCTGCAACGACGTCCTCTGCTGGTGACGCCTCCTATGCTTGGGCCGCATACATGCGCCCACTCGGAGCCTGCCGTGGCCCCTCGTCCTGTCACGACGCCGGTGGTCGCTGATTGAGAGTAGGTGGGTAGGGTCACCTGTCTTGGAATAACTGGTGCCGATGCTGATGAAAGTGTTGGTGTCGAGCCTCGCAGGCACTCTAATCGAAAGTGGCCCTCCTGGCCACAAAGGTAGCACTTGCCTCCATGCTGCGGGCATTGTTGCGGCACATGGGGTCCACCACAAATCACGCAACGTGGCAGCCGCCGACAATCAGGTCCTCCTCGGTGAGAAGATGAGTCACGCCCTCCATACTGACTCCTCGGGTGCTTCGGCAGTTTCTTCAAATAGGGCTTATGACTTGCGCCCTTGGTCGCCGACCTCTTGCCTCGCGTCCTGTCAAGAGCTTCTCTCTCTTCCTTAGCAATCTCCACGCCTTTCTCCACTCTCAATGCGTGGTCTACAAACTCCCGGTAGGTTTGGAGGTTTAGGGTCTGAAACAATCTGAAGATGGATGGTCTAAGGCCGTTCTCAAACATACGGGCCTTGTCCTCGTCGTCCCTCACAATGTGCGGAATACAGTTAAGTAGTCGAGTAAAGTCCCTCTCGTACTCCGCCACAGTCTTATCTCCTTGCCTCAAGTTGCGGAGATCTCTTTCAATTTGCCTTTTTGTGTTCACCCGAAAATACTTCATTGCAAGCATCTTCTTGAATCGCGGCCAAGTGATTGCCGCCAAATCGGTCGTGGGGTCATCCCGGATGTCCGTCCACCACTGGTAAGCATCGCCCTCGAGATGGTGTGTACCACACCCGATCTCCCTCCGCCACGAAGGTATCGTGGAAAAGTTTCTCCATGTATAGAATCCACTTCTCAAAAACCCAATAATCAGGTTTCTCTCCCTCATATGTCCGAGGCTTGGATTCCCGGAATTCCCTCAAACGAGCCATGAGTCTGTCACGCCCCGGGTGTAAACCAGAACCCGGGCCCGTCTACAGATCCGCCGTGCACACGGTATTTCCCGCGTACACGAAGCGTCGGTAACCTGCTCAGATATAATAGATAATAATAAAAGAGCATAAAATCAGAGCTGAACTAAAACTACTACATCTCAGACAAAGGCTGGAAATAAGGTAAAGAACAACTGTAAATAAATACAAGTATCACTCCCAGCTCACCACAAATAAACAACTAGCTGGCTAAAGCCAGACCCAAAAATAAAATACAATAAAACTGTCTGAGAAGATAGGGGTACACCAAAAGTCCAGCTAGCAACTGTCGGATGGACACTCTAACTAGTCCGCTATCCTCTTATCTCGATCTGCTGCTGACGGCCCAGCAACTCCCGCAGAGGACTCTGCAAAACAAAGGGAGAAACAAAGAAAAAGACGATGGGGGGTGAGAACTACTATAAAAACAGTAGCCTCCCCTAGTGGGTTAAGCCTCAAACTCGGATATGCCCACTAGGTCTACCAGAGGCAAAAGGAAAGAAGAGGTGGTAAGCTATAAACAGGACTGCGAATAACATGAAGCTACCACTACTATGCCTCTAAATACAGAGTCAGAAATATGTAACTATAAGAATGCATCAGTGTATGTGCCTGACCGAATAACCCATTCTAACCACCAGTAAAAACTGGCACTGCCTGCTCTGCTGTCGAACTCAAGATCTCACTAGCGGAATCTGCACACATGGTCGAATCCGCGGGATCGGCACACATGGCTTGCATCCCAAAATAAGTATCAGACCGGCACACATGGCTCGATCATAGGCCTACCTCCGGAGTGGCACTCGAGGGGAGCGACCCACACGAGTAAAGTACCTCTGTCACAAGTATCAAGATATAGCAGGACTGGATCACGACTATGATCGAAGAGGGAAAACCCATCCACTAGAGGAATCCTATCCCCAATCTGATGCACAGTAAACATCCGGTCAACCGCCCAATGTTCGCGGTCGCCGCAATAACCCACAACCACAATCTGGTATGACCAACCCACAGAACAAATCCGGCTACACTACCCTACAACCCTGCTCAACTCGAGCAATACCACATGTATCTCAATAAAAGGAGGAGAGGTGCCAACATGGTTTCTCCTAAGTCATATTCCAATATGATAGTGCAGTAGTAAATAGTGGCCTATCTAGATGTCCATTCAAGCATGCAAATGTCCTCATCTAGAATAGAAGGAAAAGCATCCACCAGTGCGCTCACATGTAATAAATCGTAATGTCCCAATGTACTAATCTATTTCACATGAATAATTATGACATAGCAACGAGCTCCAACACTAATGTCTCAAAGTGATGATCCCTTTTTGCATAATCTCTAAGTACTAACATACAACTGCTCATGCTATTCCAGATAAATACATACTTTAACAGGAGTGATTATGGTATAATGATCATGTCCAAATACCAATATCTCAATTACATGGATAAGCTATCAATTATTTAATCCCTTATTGCATGCAAGGTTTATCAGTATTTTGTTCAGCATTTACTAACATCGGAATATTCTGATGTTCCTAGTGAGCATACCAAAAGAGAGGGATACAACAACCACCCACCTCGAAAAGCGTGAACTACAACAATACGAGATCCCTCACTGCCAAGATCCTCAATCTCTGTAAACATTCAAAATTCGAGAACTGCAGCAACATAGATTGCACACGGCATAACTAACAACATCCAAAAACAGCATTTACTGTTTTTCCAAATAGCACGGAAAACGAGAAAATTCACCTCAATACAGTCCTCAGAAAAATCTGGAAAAAATCACCGTTGCGATCCTCGCGACGAGCCCTCCGAAACGAGTACCTGCACGTCCCAAACCGAGTTTTGTAGGTCAAGATACAAAATCGACAAGGTGACCACCTCAAAAATCCCAAGTACAAAATCTGTAGAACTCTGTCCTGAAAAAGTGGGATTTTCACCTTCGGGGAAAACTCAAAAAAATCCAGGAAAAATATGATGATGTTCCTTGCGACGCATAGATAGAAATCGAGTACTTGCACTCCTCGTTCCGACCCTCGGTTGCTGAGAAAACCCACAAAAAACTCGGTGCTGTCTAGATTCCATCACAGAAAAAGAGGTCACAGAAATGATCCAAAAAGTCCAAGAAAACCTCGAAATACGGGGAAGTTGAACATACAAAAGTCGTAGCCCTACCTGTCGTGAAAACGTGGGCGCAAGAATCACCCAAAAAGATGGTCAGAGTAGGCCGGGGGAGCCCGCGCACTGAAACACGACGGAAAAGATCACTGATGAAGGAACGTCACGATGTGCTGAGAAATAACAAATCTCGAAGTGCATGCCACCAAAAATCCTGGAACTCCACCACAAAGTGTAGAACGAATGGGTGAACAATAACCCTATAGAACACCCTCTGAGAAAAGGCCCAAAGAACCCACGAAATGAAGCCAAATGGGCCTATTTATAGGCCCAGCCGAAAGGTGGGCACTGTTTCGGATTCGAGCGCTCCTTTTCGGGCGCCCGAATCCAACAGTCGCACCGCCGAGCCGTCCAACCAGCGCCCGAATCCTCATACGTGCGACACGTGTCCCCCGAACACGAAACAGCCGTGCAAGTGTGCCCGGGTGATGCCACGTGTCCCGCGCCCGGTCAACCGGGTAGGAGGCCTGCCAATGGGTGGGCGCCACGTGGCCCGCCCGGGGAACCCGCTGACCGGTCGCGCCGCCTGCCCCCCACGTGCACACGCGCCCCGAGGCATCGGCGTACACTTCCGTGGACCGCGCCGAAAAAGCCCACCAATCTCCTGCTGCCACTTGTCCCCGCGCCCGGTCTATGCACCAGCGCGGGGTTCCGTGGAACGCGCATCGCGCGCCGGCCACTCCTGGGGCGCCACGTGTCCCCGCGGCGGGTCCATGCGCCACCCGGCGCTGCTCTGTGGACCGCGCTCAGTAAATCGGCCAATAATAGGCCGCCACGTGGCACCCAGCCGGTCTACGGCCTCCCCCATGCACCAGAATCCACTGAAAACTTCCGGGAGTCCATTTTTGGGCATCCGGACTCAGAATTAAACAAGCAAATAGCCGTTTTCAAGCGTTTTTCCGCGCTGAATCAAAATCCAACCTCTGTTTGGCCCAAAACATTTTCTAAAATTCAGCAAAAGCAGCCAAAGGCCAATCCAGCTATCGATACCTCACCGGGTCCATCTGTGGCATCCCTTTGATGCACAATGGGCCAGACACACCATCAATAGGTGTTTTACACAGTGGATTCACGGGAAAAAGCTACATGGGGTTCTGGGGCCCTACAGAGTCGGTCCCGCTCTTCTCCTGCTACCATCATCGGTAAAACTATCCTCGCCGGTGGAGTCTGAACCGGAGGTGACATCACAACCTCTTCCCGGTGCCCAGCACTCGGAGTGTGATGCGAAGACTCGGTTTCCTCAGGCCGAAGTGCATCAGTCACTCCATCCACGTGCCCTTGATGTTGCACGAGTGGGGGCGAAGGGTCTCGACTTTCCCTTGCCGCCAACTGCTGGGTCAAAATAGCTTCCAGCCTATGCATCCTTGCATCTGCCGACGCGAAGCCAAAGCCTGCTCTCGCACCGCAGCCGACTGCCGCTCCATAACATCAGCTAGCATAGCCAACTTCCCTCTCAAATCTCGGACCTCACTGGATTCTAAATTAGCGGATGTCTCCGCATCAGCCTCCTCGGCCGTCATGGAGCGACTCGTAGGCATCACAAACTGTAACAGGCATAAAAAGTGTAGGTTAGGACAACCAACGCGAAACGTATCCCTACTCAAAACAAATCCAAATCATGCGAAAGCAAATGAAGCATGCCACAATTATTTCCCGATGTCAGGTTGTCGGCCGCCAACCAGACCTTCCAAGGAAATAGAAGGTGCGATCACTTCGATCAACTCCAAATCTTATGAAGTTATAGTCATGACCCAATCATGTTACTTTCGCCAAGTAATCATATTAGACCCCGTCTCTCACGTTCTTAATCCTTATAGTCCAACCATCCTAAGGTTTGCTAGGTCCACTAAGACTGAACCCTAGGCTCTGATACCAATATAATCTGTCACGCCCCGGGCCCCAGCGGAAGCCTACCCGGCGACGTGCACAGACCCGCTGTGTGCACAAGGTACCTCCCGGTACACACAAGGCGTCTACAACCAAGAAGCGGAAAGGAAGCAAGATACACCTACTACTAGTAATCAGAACACAACAAACCTAAACTATGAATGAAAGAGAAGGTTAGATAACAACTATCATACAAAAGTAGTCCTCTCAAGTACAGCCTATCAAAATACATAGGTGGTCTCTATAACAAAATATATCAACACCTCTCCAACAAAGTAAAAGAAAGGGTGCCCTATAACCACCTTGAGTCGCCCGACGGGGACAAGCTAGCTAAGCGACAACCCCTTGCCACAGTCCCCAGCTCCTCCTGCCACGGATGGCTCTAAAAAACAACCACCCAAATGGGGGTGAGAACTATTAATTAATAGTTCCTAGTAGGTAAGTCGCCGTGTAGAGTACGGGATTTGCATCGAGCACCGACTCCGCAGGTATTTACAGAAAAACTTGAAAATTATTGGAACATGTGTATTTTATGTTTACAGTGAGGTTCGGGTGGTTTCAGACTGTGGCGGAAGCTTCCGGGGCGAAAAGCGAGTCGGCGGCGGAGTTTTTTGAGGATTCTGCATTGTTTTGGAGTGGCTGGCCCCTTGTGTTCCGGAACACAATGCTGTGTTCCGGAACAGGGCCTTGTGTTCCGGAACAGGGCCTGGTGTTCCGGAACAGGAATGCTGGTTCCGAAACACAGGCCACAGGGGCCGGTTTTTTTGATGCAGACTTGGTTTTTCTTGAGGGCAATGATGTCATTTCACCTTCTCTCTGTGTTAGCCCTACTCTTGGTTTATTTATACAAGCTTTTCACCATGCTTCTTCTCCACCATAACCTAAGGAAAGAGAAGAAAGGAAGAGAGCAAGGAAGTGAAGGAGAAGAAGGAGGAAGTGCAACTTGGAAATTTCCTGCTGCTTGGAGTCCATGGAGCCGCGCGTGCATCGAGCTTTTTACAAGGTATGTTAGCAATTATTTTTATTTGCTGAATTGGTGGATTTATTTTATGGATTTGGAGTGGATTTGGAGTTGAATTGCATGTTCCTTCTCCTCTTTTCCTGCAAGCTGTTGGAAACAGCTCGTGCTGTTTTTGGGAGTTACTGCGCAAATCCGCAACAGCATGCATGCTTTTCATGAACGTGCTGGTGAATGGGTTGGTTGATTGGTGCTGGGTTTGCGCAGGGAGATTGTTGAGGCTTGTGGATTATTGTGAGAGCTTCCGAGGGTTTTTCGGGTGCGCGGCAGTGCGCGCGCGCGCGAGGCGCAAAGCAGTTTTTCGTCAGATTGAGGATTTCGGCGCGACCCCGACTTCGGCTTGCCTACGGAAAGCTTTCTAGGTGGGTTAAAATTCTTCCAAAGTATATGGAATGTCTTCTAATGCTTCTATAGGCATTTTGAGCATGTCTAGTGTAGTATTTTTACTGTTGGTAAATCTGATAGTTGCCTAGAAAATTTCAGAAATTTCCATAAAACCCCAGATTATTTTTAGTATACTCCTGGTACTGTAGGACACTAGTATGCATGGTTAGAGAGCGTTACTTTTGCACCGGGAATGTTTTAAAATCCTAAACCTGTTTTTAAGAAAAATTGGCATTCTTTCAACATGAGGATTTTATTTGGGAGTTGACAGAGTCCCGGGGTGCTATGACCTCGTGCCTGGGGGCCGAGGGATTTTTATTTGATTTATGCATGGCCTTACTTGTGACTTGGGGGTTGGTGAGGGCTTATCAGATTGAGTCGTGGAGGTTTCCCCGACCTAGACATGAGATGAGTCTTGTTACTCGAGTTTTTCCGATCTGTTTGATCGCGGACTGTAGCCTGCATGTGCCGCTTATAAGACAGTTGTGATATACTTTAGCTCGGAGGGGTCGCTCCCATCGAGTTACGCTCCGGATGCGTGTTATGATGCGACTAGTTGATACACTAGTGTTCGCTTGTGAGAGATTGTGATAGTCCGTGTGGGACGCCCTATGTAAGTCCAAGTCCCTTGGGGGCTCGTGGCAGTAGGTTTGGCGCAGGCTTGACTGGACCCTATGTGGCAGTCATTGAGATTGGGTGATGTGAGCGGGTGGTTGCATATTTATTCTTAGATGGTTTTTCCTTTGAGCATCATATTGAGGCATGTAGGGTAGTTTATTTCAGTGCACTTTATTTACTTATCTATCTATCTATCCGTTTGCCTCCGGTAGACTTAGTGGGCATACCGTAGTCTTTGGGGACAGTACCCACAGAGAACTACCTTCTGCAGTAGTTCTCACACCCGCTGTGGTGACAGGTGTTCCTGAGGCGGCCGTTCAGGGTTCAGCTCGTGCGGAGTCTTCAGACCGAGGTAAGGGCGTGGCCGACTAGTTCCTACCCGGGTCTGTGAGTCAGAGATAGACTTACCTGTATTTTTTTTTGGTTCCACTTTTGTACTAGTCAGTGGGTTGTATTTATGTTGAGAGAGTGGTGTTGTATTTGGATCATGTACCTGGACTTTGTATTTTGGGATTATATCTTTAGTCATTTCAGCAGTTCAGTTTTATTTCTCTTGTATAGTTTATTTCAGCTCTGATACTTGTATAGCTGTAGCACTCTTCTTTGCAGGTTAGACGCTTCGTCTGTGCGGGAAATCCCGTGCATACGGCGGATCTGTTGGTGAACCCGGGTCGCAGTTTCGACCGCGGGGCGTGACACGCCGAGAGAAGCGAGATACACCACTAGGTCAACTGAGGCAAAAGATGTATAACTGCCGAAATAAAATGCAGGCAATAAATAACTGAAGTATAGTAAAGTACTATACTATTATCATGCCTCTATGCTCAAGTACAAAGTGGTAATGATATGAATCTATCATCATGTCCATGAATGCACCATCTATGTGATGTTCAGTGTCAAGTTTAGTTAACTTTGATCCTTCTATCTTGAAGACCTTCTTTGAGTCTAAGCTTGAGCCACGCCTCATGGTCCCGTGGTGGCACCCACCAACGGAGCTATGCCTATCCAACGGTGTCCCAATTGGAAACCAATCCCGCACGGCGATCATAATGTTGCAAATGGCCAACTTTGGAGTGCCGTCTTGGAGGGAGCGACCCTACCAAGCAATGCGAATGAGCACAAACGGCAAGCAAGGAAGTCTCGATCATCGTGTCTAAAACACGGAATAGCAATCATCGTGTCTAAAACATGGAATAGTATCATCGACATTTAGGTCGGGGTATAGTATCTCAAGTGTCAATGTTTCATATACAATAATAGCATTATCTTGCATAATGAAAGAGTAAAGTATTTACAAGTTGTCATCATCGTGCCTAAAACACGGAATAGCAATCATCGTGTCTAAAACACGGAATAGCATCATCGACCTTTAGGTCGGGGTATAGTATCTCAAGTGTCAATGTTTCATATACATTATTAGCATTATCTTGCATAATGAAAGAGTAAAGCATTTACAAGCTGTCATCATGTCTCAAACATGGAATCTCTCTATTTCACCTTGATTGTACATGTTTAGAAGTTTTCTACTTGTATCTCACTACACTTGATGGCACTAATGTCGTAAGGTCCATTTATACATGGTCATATGCAGTACAAGTTTAGAGCAGAGGCGTGAAACACATCATGAACTCCTGCCAGGCATGGAGGAAGAGCTACTCGATAAGCAACAGGGCCAACCCTCTCTAGTACCTCAAAGGGTCCAATAAACCGGGGACTAAGCTTCCCACGAACTCCAAATCTCCGGACCCCCTTCGAAGGCGAGACTTTCAAGAAGACATGATCACCAACCTGGAACTCTAAGTCTCGCCGTCAGGTATCAGCATAACTCCTCTGTCGACTCTGGGCGGTCTCAGATGTCGTCGTATCAATCTGACCTTTTTCTCTGCCTCTGATAGTAGATCAGGACCCAAAGTCTTCTTCTCACCCACGTCACTCCAATATAGGTGTAGTACACTAAACTTTAGCAAATTGCAAAGTTCTAGTGTGTGTGAAGGGTTAAATGATACCCTTCGGATGTTTTAGTAAGCTTCCGGAAGGTTCTAGAAGGTTTCGGAGAGTTTGGGCGCAAATCGGAAATTTTCAAAAAATTCGAAAATTTGAGGTTTTGGCTTCGGGGTCTGGACCATCCAGGGGACAGTCCGGACTGTCCGCGCGAAACTGGAAATTCCACGTTCGGGGTCCGGACCGTATTGGGGGCAGTCCGGACCGTTCGTGTCTGGACAGCACAGTAAGAAACGAAATAACGTTTCATGCAGGGGGCCTTAGGGCTTTTGTTACATTAGGGTTTTTAAGCCCTTCAATTCCTCTTTTCCTCTCATTTGGAGAGAGCAAGAGAAAGTGTTAGAGAGAGAGAGAGAGAGAGAGAGAGAGAGAGAGAGAGAGAGAAGAGATCTTGGATTCCCTTCTCCAACACCTCTCTCTACTTGGATTCTTCTTCAACCTCCTCTTCTCCACCATTGAAGCTTGCTACAAGAGCTTGGAGGAAGGCTAGAACTTGGAGAAGAAGGAAGATTGGAGATCTTGTCCCTATCCTTTGCTTTTCCATGGTGGTATTTGAGCTATAAGAGGTTAGGAACACTTCCTTTCCCTTTCTTTTGGGATTTTTTGGGGAAAACCTAGTTTTGGGAAACTAGGGTTTACTTTCGGGCTTTTTGATTTCTAGCTTTTGGGGTGGAATTGATGGGTGTAGAACACTCTTGTAGGTGGCTTTTGAAGCTTTTCTTGTTTGGATTTCAAGATTTAGCAAATCCCTCAACCTAAGGTATTTTCCACCTATTTTCCTTATGATTTTAAGGGATTTTGTGATTAGGGTTTTGTGATGTTTTAACCCATTGAAAACTTCTCTTAGGGCATAAGAGGAAGTGTGGGCTTCTTGGTTGGGATCCTTCACAAGGATTTGGCAACTATCCGGTGGGTCTGACCTCACCGAAATGGGTGAACTCCCCCTATGTCTTCTATAGACTTTTAGGGCATCATTGTTATATTAAACATGCATCGTTTGATTTATCATGATTTATGATCATGCATTTGAACCCCTTCATGTGTAGAAAATTTCATACTCTATGTAGTAGAGGTAAACATTGTAGGTGCATGGGCACTTTAAGGGGGGATTGAATAGGAATTTTCGTGAACTTAAGCTTTTGGATATGAATATAGAATAACTATACCTGTTATTGGATTTTTGAGACATGTTAAACACTTGATCATGTGTAAATGGACATTATGACATTAGAGTCATCTAGTATTGTAAGATACAAGTAGAAAACTTCTAAACTTGTACAATCAAGATGAAATAGTTAGATTCCATGTTTGAGACATGAGGACAACTTGTAAATGTTTTACTCTTTCATTATGCAAGATAATGTTAATATTGTATATGAAACATTCACACTTGAGATACTATACCCGACCTAAAGGTCGATGATGCTTTTCCGTGTTTTAGACACGATGACTTGCTATTCCGTGTTTCAGACACGATGATCGAGACTTGCTTGCTTGCCGTTTGTGCTCATTCGCACATGCTTGGTAGGGTCGCTCCCTCCAAGCCGGCACTCCGGAGTTGGCCATTTGCGACATCATGATCGCCGTGCGGGATTGGGTGCCGATTGGGACGCCGTTGGATTGGCATAGCTCCTTGGGGGGTGCCACCACGGGACCATGAGGCGTGGCTCAAGCTTAGACTCAAAGAAAGTCTTCAAGAGAAAAGGATTAAGTTAACCAAACTTGACATTGAATACCACATAGATGATACATTAATGGTAGTTGGACATACATGATAGCAAACATGACATTGGACACCACATAAGTAATACTACTCATTGTAGTTGGACATTATGATAGCATGATAGATTCATATCATCATCACCTTGTACATGAGCCTATAGCATGATAGTAGTAGAGTATTTTACTTTACTTCAGTTATTTATTTCCTGCATTTCATTTCAGCAGTTTTACTATCTTATGCCTCAGTTGACCTAGTGGTGTATTTCGTTCCTCTCGGCGGCTTACCCACTGGGAACTATTGATTAATAGTTCTCACCCTATTTGGGATGTTGTTTTTCAGAGCCATCCGCAGCGGGAGGGGCTCAGGACCGTGGCTAGGGGTTATCGCATAGCTAGCTTGTCCCCGTCGCACCACTCAAGGTGGTTACAGGACAGCTGTGCTTTTGTTTGTTTTCTTGGAGAGGTGTTAGTGTATTTTGGCATAGAAACCACCCATGTATTTTGATAAGATGTATTTGAGGAAACTACATGTGTATATTGGATTTTAACTTCTTGTATGATAAATGTTATTTACTTTCCTCTTTTATGTATAGTTTAGTTGCGTTGTGCTCTGATTACTAGTAGGATGTGTATATTGCTTCCTTTCCGCTTTGTTGTTGTAGACGCATTGTGTGTACCGGGGGGTACCTTGTGCACACGGCGGGTCTGTGCACGTGCCGGGTAGGCTTCCGCTGGGGCCTGGGGCGTGACAGATTATTTTGGTATTAGAGCCTAGGGTTGAGTCTTAGAGGACCTAGCAAACATTAGGCTGGTTGGACCATAAGGATTAAGAACGTGAGAGACGGGGTCTTATATGATTACTTGGCGAAAGTAACATGATTGGGTCAATACTATAACTTCATAAGAGTTGGAGTTGGTCGAAGTGATTGCACCTTCTATTTCCTTGGAAGGTCTGGTTGGCGGCCGACAACCTGACATCGGGAAATAATTGTGGCATGCTTCATTTGCTTTCGCATGATTGGGATTTGTTTTGAGTGGGGATGCGTTTTGCGTTGGTTATCCTAACCTGCGCATTTTATGCTTGTTACAGTTTGTGATGCCTACGACTCGCTCCATGACGGCCGAGGAGGCCGATGCGGAGACGTCCGCTACTTCCGGATCCAGTGTGGTCCGAGATTTGAGAGAGCAGCTGGCTATGGTAGCTGATGTAGTGGATCGGCAGTCGGCTGCGGTGCGAGAGCAGGCTGAGGCTTCGCGTCGGCAGGATGCAAGGATGCAGAGGTTGGAAGCTCTTTTGACCCAGCAGTTGGCAGCAAGGGGAACTCAAGAGCCAACGCACCCACCCGTGCAACAACGGGAGAACATGGGTGGAGTGACCGATGCACTTCGACCTGAGGTGCCTGAGTCTTCACATCACACTCCGAGTGCTGGGCGCCGGGAAGAGGTTGTGATGTCACCGCCAGTTCAGACTCCACCGGCGAGGACGGTTTTGCCGATGATGGTAGCAGGAGAAGAGCGGGACCGACTCATGGCTCGTTTGAGGGAATTCCGGGAATCCAAGCCTCGGACCTATGATGGAGAGAAACCCGACTATTGGGTTTTTGAGAAGTGGATTCTACACATGGAGAAACTTTTCCATGATACCTTCGTAGCGGACGGAGACCGGGTATGGTTGGCAAAGCACCACCTCGAGGGCGATGCTTACCAGTGGTGGACGGATATTCGGGATGACCCCACGACCGATTTGGCGGCAATCACATGGCCGCGATTTAAGAAGATGCTTGCAATGAAGTATTTTCCGGCGAGCGCAAAAAGGCAAATGGAAAGACATCTCCGCAAGTTGAGGCAAGGAGACAAAACCGTGGCGGAGTACGAGAGGGAATTTACTCGACTACTTAACTCTGTATTCCACACGTTGTGAGGGACGATGAGGACAAGGCCCGTATGTTTGAGAACGGCCTTAGACCGTCCATTTTCAGATTGGTTCAGACCCTAAACCTCCAAACCTACCGGGAGGTTGTGGACCGTGCCTTGATAGTGGAGAAAGGCGCGGAGATTGCTAAGGAAGAGAGAGAAGCTCTTGATAGAACGCGAGGCAAGAGGTCGGCGACCGAGGGCGCAAGTCATAAGCCCTATTCGAAGAAACCGCCGAAGCACCCGAGGAGCCAGTCTGGAGGACGCGGCTCATCTTCACACCGGGGAGGACCTGACCATCGGCGGCCGCCGCGTTGCGTGATTTGTGGTGGACCCCATGTGCCGCCGCAATGCCCGCAGCGTGGAGGCAAGTGCTATCTTTGTGGCCAGGAGGGCCGCTTTCGATCAGAGTGCCCGCGAGGCTCGACACCGACACCGTCATCAGCATCGGCACCAGTCATTCAAGGACAAGCGACCCCGCCCACCTACTCTCAGTCTGGGCGACCACCGGCGTCGCGACAGTACGAGGGGCCACGGCAGGCTCCAAGCGGGCGCATGTATGCGGCCCAAACCGAGGAGGCTTCAGCGGCAGAGGACGTCGTTGCAGGTATTATTTTGATTCATAGCATTCGAGTTCGAGCTTTATTTGACACTGGTGCATCTCATTCATTCATTGACCGGCTGTTTGCCGAGTTGCATGGCATTGAGTTAGTTCCTACCTTGCATCCGGGACGAGTCTTAGTTCCCGATCATACTTTGGAGATTCGGGAGTTTTCCCCTAGTTGTCCTATTAGGATTGGGGATTGGATTTTGCCGGCAGATTTGTTGGCCCTCCATCGACTTGGAGAATTCGATGTGGTAGAATAGGGCATGGACTGGCTCGCAAGATATCATGCTACCATTGATTGTGAGAATCGACTCGTGACGTTTCGAGAACCGGGACAAGAGGAAATTGTGTTCAGAGGCTGCAAAAGTTCGCTGTTCGCGATGACTATCTCTTCCACCAGAGCAAAACAGTTTGATTAGGAGTGGATGTGTCGCCTACTTGGCCATTGTTGTGGATAGGAGCAGTGAGACTCCGAGAGTGGAGGATATCCCAGTTGTGCGAGAGTTTGTTGACGTGTTCCCGGCAGAGCTACCGGGGATGCCTCCGGATAGAGAGATCGAGTTTGTGGTGGATCTGATCCCTGGAACTACCCCAATCTCGAAAGCACCATATAGGATGGCACCAGCAGAGTTAAAAGAGCTCAAGGCACAGCTTCAAGACTTGTTGGAAAAAGGCTTCATCCGACCGAGCGTTTCTCCTTGGGGAGCACCAATTTTGTTCGTCAAGAAAAAGGATAGATCGCTTCGCCTTTGCGTGGACTATCGCGAGCTTAACAAGGTCACAATTAAGAATAAGTATCCATTACCGAGGATTGATTAATTGTTTGATCAACTCCAAGGATCAAGGGTGCATTCGAATATTGACCTTCAGTCTGGATACCACCAACTCAAGATCAAGCCCGAGGATGTTCCTAGGACGGCTTTTAGGACACGGTATGGACACTATGAGTTTACTGTTATGCCGTTTGGGCTCACTAATGCCCCGGCAGCTTTTATGGATTTGATGAACCGTGTCTTCAAGCCCTTTTTGGATAGATTCGTCGTGGTGTTCATCGACGACATTTTGGTACCGAGGATTGATGAATTGTTTGATCAACTCCAAGGATCAAGGGTGTATTCGAATATTGACCTTCAGTCTGGATACCACCAACTCAAGATCAAGCCCGAGGATGTTCCTAGGACGGCTTTTAGGACACGGTATGGACATTATGAGTTTACTGTTATGCCGTTTGGGCTCACTAATGCCCTGGCAGCTTTTATGGATTTGATGAACCGTGTCTTCAAGCCCTTTTTGGATAGATTCGTCGTGGTGTTCATCGACGACATTTTGGTGTACTCTCGAAGTGACGAAGAGCATGAGGATCACTTGCGGCAAGTGTTGCAATTACTTCGGGAGAAAGAGCTCTACGCCAAGTTGAAGAAATGTGAGTTTTGGCTACGAGAGGTAGTGTTCTTGGGTCATGTTATATCGGATAAAGGAATAGCCGTGGATCCCAAGAAAATTGAGACAATCAAGGATTGGCCTAGACCGACGAACATCACCGAGATCCGGAGCTTCATCGGTCTTGCCGGCTACTATCGGCGTTTTGTCGAGGGATTTGCAAGGTTATCTACTCCCCTCACGCGACTAACACATAAAGGCACCAAGTTTATCTGGAATGATGCGTGTGAGAGAAGCTTCAGGGAATTGAAGGAACGGTTGACAACCGCCCTGATCTTGGCTTTGCCTACTGTAGGAGCGGGATACGTGATCTACAGTGATGCTTCCTTGAGTGGGCTAGGGTGTGTTTTGATGCAAAACGAGAAAGTTATTGCTTACGCCTCTCGCCAATTAAAGGACTACGAGAAAAACTATCCCACACAAGATTTGGAATTAGCCGCCGTGGTATTTGCATTGAAGCTGTGGCGACACTATTTATACGGTGAGCATTGTGAGGTATATACTGATCATAAGAGTCTAAAGTACCTCTTTACTCAAAAGGAGTTGAATCTTAGGCAGCGCAGATGATTGGAGCTGCTTGAGGATTATGATTTGACTATTCTCTACCATCCTGGGAAAGCAAATGTAGTGGCAGATGCTCTAAGTCGCAAATCGATGGAGAACTTAGCGATGATGATCACTTACCAACAACCATTACTTCGAGATATGGGACGGTTGGAGTTGGAGGTTGTGGCACCCGAGACACCCAAGAGATTGATGGCATTGGTGTTGCAACCGACCCTTATGGAAAGGATCAAAATGAAACAAGTCCAAGATCCTAGTTTGGAGAAGATTCGGGCTACACTTGTGGATGGCCGAGCAGGTGAAAGAGAAGTTTCCAAAGGGTTAAAACATCACAAAACCCTAATCACAAAATCCCTTAAAATCATAAGGAAAATAGGTGGAAAATACCTTAGGTTGAGAAATCTTGCTAAATCTTGAAATCCAAACAAGAAAAGCTTCAAAACCAACCTACAAGAGTGTTCTACACCCATCAATTCCACCCCAAAAGCTATAAATCAAAAAGCCCCAAAATAAACCCTAGTTTTCCAAAACCTAGGTTTTCCTTCAAAAATCCCAAAAGAAAGGAAAAAGAAGTGTTCCAAACCTCTTTTAGCTCAAATCCCACCTTGGAAAAGCAAAGGATAGGCACAAGAGCTCCAAACTTCCTTCTTCTTCAAGTTCTAGCCTTCCTCCAAGCTCTTGTGGCAAGCTTCAATGGTGGAGAAGAGGAGGTTGAAGAAGAATCCAAATAGTGAGATGTGTTGGAGAAGGAAATCCAAGATTTCTCTCTCCCTCTCTCTCTCTCTAACACTTTCTCTTGCTCTCTCCAAATGAGAGGAGAAGAAGAGTGAAGGGGGTTAAAAACCCTAATGTAACAAAATCCTAAAAGACCCTTGCAAGAAATGTAATTACATTTCTCACAGTGCTGTCCAGACTCGCACGATCCGGACTGCCCCCAATCCGATCCGGATCCCGAACGTGGAATTTCCAGTTTCGCGCGGACGATCCGGATTGCCCCTATCCGATCCGGATCCCGAACGTGGAATTTCCAGTTTCGCGCGGACGATCCGGATTGCCCCTATCCGATCCGGATCCCAAAGCCAAAACCCCAAAATTCAAAATTTTCGAAAATTTTCGATTTGCGCCCAAACTCTCCGGAAACCTTCTAGAACCTTCCGGAAGCTTACTAACACATTCTAAGGGTATCATTCAACCCTCCACACACTCGAACTTCGCAATTTGATAAAGTTCAGTGTACTACATCCACGTTGATCCGAACTCATCTGTAAACACAATTGGAACCCGTCCAAAGCAATTTCTCCGCACCACGCCATCTTGCGAGGTCGGTACACTATACGAAGTCCCGGTACTCTACACTCTCCCCTCCTTAAAAAGGGTTTCGTCCTCGAAACCAAAATAAATCCATAACACAAGAGGGTGTCTCAATCAGATGGGGATAGGAGATCCTCAATGCATCCTCAGGCTCTCAGGTGGTCGTTCTCACTCATCATAATGGCTCCACTGAACCTTCACTCAAGGTATAACCCGATTGCACAATTCCTTAACTAACTTCACAAGCAAAATTTGCGTCGGCTGCTCCTGATAACTCAGATCCTTGTCCAATTTCAAGGAAGTGAAGTCCAAAATATGCAAGGGGTCAAGTACCCACCTTCCTCAGGTCAAATAAATCTCCTTCGTTGCCTCTATATCGACCGACTGTTCAGAACTCCTCAGATACATTCTCAATCCACCAACCGGGAAAGGGATCTGTCATTAGAATCATTCCTCAAGTTCCAACTCTCAATTTCAAGTTCCAAAAGTGGCGTCCACTGATCGCTCACCTCATTCCAAGGTTGCACTGCTCGCCTAGACAAGGCATAACTGACCAAAATGTCCTCGCCGGGATAATGCTACAAGATCAATCCCACATCTCGAAAACTCTGTCCACCGGCAATCATCCAAACCGATGCTAATATCATCTTCAGCTATATCTTCTCGAAGCTACACTGGCACTACATACTCCAAAAGCTTCAGTCCTCAGTCGCAATCGTAGGCTTAGGTTAATTCCCAAACGGCATCACTCTTCGTTGGGCCCACTATCACTCTTGCAACTGAAATCACACGGCCTAACAGCAGAACCTTCCGAAGTCAGAGTGCATACTCTCCCAACTTGGCAACAATTTCTTCTCGATAGAAGTCGCAGCACTATCCTCAAGTGCTCCTCATGCTCTATGTCACCTCAAAAATAAATCCAAATATCCACGACAGGTACTGCTACTAACCCGTCCAAACACAGCCGGAATATACAATTCCTCAAATCCAGAAAGGCTGGCCTTAGTCAATCCACTTGACCGTGCTGCAAGCTCATAATGCCCCTACTTGGTCCTGAACACTATCTGGGCACAGCCCTCGGGTATATGGTTCCATAAGGCTATCAATCTCAAAAAGGCATCTGCCAAACCACAATCCAACCAGTCCGTGCTCAAACCATCATAGAACCCTCACTGTTGTGTATCCACAACATGGCATCACTGCCGTGTACCAGCGGCATGGCATCACAACCGTGTATCAACGGTGTGGCATCATACTCAAGTATCCATCTCTCGGATCCTCACTGTCGTATTCCCACGACATGGTACTGGGTCACACAGACCTCTCGATCCAACAGAATCCGCAACTGCGCTATTAGCTCTCTGTCTCACGGGTAATACTCCAAGAGGTGCTATCGAAGTCGGCGCAGTTCCAAACTATGTCGACCACTATCTCGATCTCAATCTCGCTAAACGGCGGCCTCAATACCAGCTCAGGTAGACTCCCACCCGGGATCACACGGGCGATAAGGATATCCCTTAGTCCCGGTGCCGCCGCAGGCACCTCCTCTACAGTCGCTAGCAAGCGATACGACCATGACTCAACCTCTGTCGTGCTCTAGCCTCCTCTATAAACACACTCCTCCTGACCAGGTCCACAGAGGGTCATTGTCCTCTCTCGACAATCCAAAATTGCATAACATTGGGATAACCCATCCCAATCCATCCTCATATCAACATCTCTGAACTGATGTAGGCCTAACAACTCAATGGATCAAATTCCAAGGTCCAACTGCACTGGGCAGGACTGGCAACACTCATCCATGTGCTAACATGAACTGGAATCTGATCCTCACGTGCACAAGCCAACAGTCCTAACTCTGGCCCACGCAAAGCTACTCCTGCTCTACAAAACACACTCAAGCAGTGTCGGCATCAACAAGCTCTAAATCCAACGGCCGTAAGGAAAACCACACCTGGTAAGACGCGACCCAGTATCCTGGCGCCCTCTAACCGGCTGCACAACCTCATACACTAGATGCTGGCGGCCATTGCTCTATCTGCCTCGGCATCACGGCTCTATCAGCCTACCGGTAAGTCAGATGAACCTCTGCATCCTGAAGGGGTAGTGGGGGTGCCGTCGCAAGCGGCAATTCCATGAGCTCTACTCTGGAACACTCTGCCTGAAAATGTCCTGACTATCCACATAAAAAGCATCGCCCCTTCCTGAGGTCTCACTATGGCGATGAATGCGGTCTACTGCAATGGACACACTCAACCCGACACTACATGTGGTGACCCGGATCGTTGCAGGGCTTCTACAGTGTGACCGGCAGCTTCGGGAGGCCTACGGGGCATGTCGGCGGTGTTCGCGCGCCAATTTGGATTCAAGTGATGGATTCGGGGCTTAAATGGATCACGTGGATAACCGGGAGACCCCGTTGGATGTTTAGAAGAGTTTTCGCGCAAATCGGATATCAAATTTGGACTCGGCGCGAAATTCGGAATGAAAATACCTTTCCGGGAGCCTCCGGCAAATTTTAGGATTGGAATTTGGCGAAACGGACGCCGGATTTGGAATCAGCGCGCGAAAACGGTCAAGATGGGCTATTTACTTGGATTTTTCGGAGCTTGCTACAGTATTTTACTGTTCACCGGCCGGAACAGTACTTTCCGGCGATCGCCGGCGCCGGCGGCGGCGGCGGGCAGCACCGGCGGGCGGCGGCGCGGCCTCGGGCAGGCGGAGCAGCGGCGGCGCGCGGCGCGGGCAGGGCGCGGGCAGCGCGCGGGCGCCCGGGCAGGCGCGCGGTCCACGGCGGCGGCCGTGCACTTAGGCGGTGCCACGTGGCGTCTTCCGGTTGGGTGGTCCACAGCGCGCGGTCCACGGAGTTCGGTGCTTGGTGCACGGTGGACCAGGTGGACACGTGGCACTTTGTGATTGGCCGGTGTTGTGCGCCCGGTCCACGCAATGGGGTGGAGCAGGTGCCGTACGCGACCAGCGGGCGTGCGGGGTGCGCGGTCCACGGCGCGGTGCACGGGGAGTCGGTGCCACGTGGCGCTCCGCCATTGGCGGGCGCACGTGCACCGGGCGCAGGGAATTTTTCCCCCCCTCAGCCTAATTAAACTTACCCGAGCTGCCTTCTTCCTCATTTTTCTCCCAATCCGAGCACCTTCAGCCCAAGTCTATTTCTGGGAAAAAGCTTCATCTCTGAGTCCTTCATCTCTCTGCCAAATCTCAGGAATTTTAGTGGCACGAATCCCAAGGTTTCCCATTTTACGGTGCGGCGCGACGTAGCTTTCTTGTGTTCTTCCTCGGCGCAGCGATTGTGTTTTTGCTCCCCTGGGCTACCCCGACATCATTTTCCTGCGATTCTTGCACCGACAGATTCCTAAGAGGTAGGACTTCATCTTTCGTTTTAGTCGCGCCTGCCCGTTTCGAGGTTTTGGCACGGTTTTCGAGGCTACAAGTGACCCCTTTTTCTGTATGGAATTCTTGACAGCAGCGGAGTGTTTCGGCTATATCTTTGCGCACGAGCGTCTGATGGAAACGAGCTTATACAACTTTTTCATCTACGGATCGCAAGGAACGCGCTCGTATTTTTAGTGGATTTTTGTGAATTTTCTTTCGAGGTGAAAATTAAGGATTTCTCTGTGAACAGTAATCTGCCCTTAATCCTGATTTTAGTATGAGAGGGCCCCCTTGCTGAATTTTTATCTTGGTGTACAGAACTCGGATTTGGGCGTGCAAGGTACCGTTGCGAAGCTATCGTCGCGAGGATCGCCGTGATATTTTTATTAGAATTTTCTGGACATTTGTTGCAGGTGATAATTTGACAGTTTGGTACTGGTGTGTTTATGTGGTAATTAGTGCTGTAATTGAGACCCTAGTGTAATTAGTGGATTCCTTGTTGTACCAGGAGTGTTGCGGGTGTGCTAAATTTGTGGGAGCGAGGAATTGGAATTCTGGTATTTTCTGACTGTACGAGTTGGGACAGTTGCGCTTCAGGTGGGTGGTTGTTGTACTCCTCTCTTTGTATGCCCACTAGGAATATCAGAGTATCCTCGTTTTGACAATGCCAATTGTGTTGATTGGTAGACTTGCATGCTCTAGGAAATTGATTATTGTTATCAGATCTCCAATTTATGATTGTTAGATTAATCACTGATTTAATCGCTTATTTGATTCTGGAACTATATATTTGGAGACATATAGAATAGAGGACTGCAAAACTGATGTTTGTTCATGTGAAACGGTCACCCTAGCTTAAGTCACTTCTAAACTGTTATACTTGGAAATTGGACAAGTATTGGAACATTGCATGATTTAATTGATCACATAATTATTGCCATCTTTTACTGCTACACTATTTTGGGACTTGACTTAGGAGAAACCATGCTTTTCTCTTTCTTCTTTCATTGTTGGCACTAGCGGCTTAATCGCTCAGGTTCGAGCGTATGTTGGACAGTGTAGGCAGGTATTGGGGATTTGGGGACAGGTTGAGTTGTCAGGGGGTTGCGGCGACCACGGATCTTGGGTGGTTGACCGGATTGTTTTTATTGCATCAGATTGGGTGTTCGGGGATCGGGCTTACTTTAGTGGAGGGTTGTTCCCACTTCTTGAGTCTCGATCCAGTCCTGCTATTGGAGACAGTGGTTACAGAGATGTTGATACAGTGATATTACTTTACTCGTGTGGGTCGCTCCCCTCGAGTGCCACTCCGGAGTAGGCTTTCCACGGTGTGAGCGCCGGGCACCATGCTAGTTTCTTGAGTTCCACGGTGTGAGCGCCGGGCACCATGCTGGTTTCTTGAGTTCGACGGCAGAGCAGGCAGTGCCAGTGTTCACTGGCTGTCAGATTGGGTCGTTATGACAGGCTACTTGATTCTGATGCATCACTTTTCCCGTCCTTATCGGTTGGTCATGTAGAGGCATATTAGGGATAGTATTTTATCAGTTGCTTCATTTATCAGTATCCCTTCTTTTCTTCTTCCCCTTTTTGCCTCTGAGCACCTGGTGGGCATATCTGAGCTGAGGCTTTACCCACTAGGGGAGGCTACTGTTTATAGTAGTACTGACCCCCATTGTTTTCTTGTCCCTTACTTTTCCCTTGTTTTGCAGAGTCCTCTGTGGGAGTTGCTGGGCCATCAGCAACTGATCGAGGTAAGCGGATTGCGGACTAGATAGAGAGCCACCGAGGGTCGTAGCTGGAGATTTTTTTTGGGTACCAGGACTTCTCAGACAGTTTTCTTGTATTTCTTTTTGGGGACTGGCTTTTGCCAGCTGTTTGTATTATAGTTGTGAGCTGGGAGAGACATCTGTATTTATTTTACTATTGTACTTTTTACTTCCAGCATCTGTCTGAGATACAGTAGTTTTATTTCAGCTCTGATTATTATGCTCTTTTATTATTATTTCTTATCTGAGCAGGTTACCGACGCTTCGTGTATGTGGGAAATACCGCATGCACGGCGGATCTGTAGACGGGCCCGGGTTCTGGTTTACACCCGGGGCGTGACAGATTAAGTTGGTATCAGAGCTTAGGGATAGGTCAGTTGGGACTTAGGAAACCCTAGGCTTTTGGACAGACCCTAGGATGATAGGGCGTGAGTGGCGTGACATTTTGCGAAAGTCGGTGATTTTTATATGTTAACTCTTCCTGTGAGTGAAGAGGGATCGACATAGTCCATTTCTGTTGAACCATTATGTTGGCTGCAGACAACATAAGGTTACAGAAATAGGGAGATGTCTTTTGACTTTCGCTAGATTGGGTCGAGTGTTTGGGTTGTGCTGATTTGCTGTGTGTCGTGGCGAGCGGTGTCTCCCCGACTTTGGGCCCTGACCCGGGTGCACTTTGGTGCAGCAGTTGGGTCTGAGCTAGTTGTTTCGGGCCGGATACCAGATTGGAGTCAGAGAGCTCCGGACCCAGGAGACAGGATTGTCAGAGGCTTTTCAGCGGCAGAGTGAGCGAGCGTCTGGTTTGGTGACACAGTTGTCGGAGCAGCGGGCAGCTCGACAGTGCTTCCTTCTGAGACCACCCGTTTGCAGCATCCTCAAGGGTGGGGATTTCTGCAGTACTGATGGAGCAAGTAGCCCCTCCGTGCCAATGGTTAGTGCTGAGGCGCCGAGGCAGGGTGGATAGTTGACAGCTGATGAGCTATGGGACACCAATGATCAGTTGAGCCAGTTTCGGCAGATAAACCACTCCGATTCTTAGGATTTGGTTTGGAGCCTCTTGGGGTGGAATCGTGGTTGGTGATGATGGAGAGACTCTTTGGCAGCCTTCTGGTGTCTAAAGGGTGTGCGCAGTTGTCGAATTGCGCGTTCTATGATTTGAGGAACGAGGCGCATAGGATATGCGTGGCTGAGAGTTGATTGCGCCAGGATACCTTTCCGTTTGCTCGGACCATCTTTGACAGGTTTTAGACTTTGGGGTGCTTCGATGGTGGAGGCAGTGTTTATGGAGCTGGCGCTGCAGTTCTTTTGGATGGGTATCTGCTGTCAGAGGCAAGTTTTGGGATAGAGGCGCTTGATGCCAGATGATGGAGGATAGATCGGCCGGCAGAGACATGTTCGTTTTCCTTCCAGGATGGTGGATATCCTTGTGGATGGATTATGTAAAACTTACCAAGGGGGATGTTACCCTGTGTGAGTGATAATTGGCATGTTTGGGGTGCAATAGACGTGATTGAGGAGCTGAAGCAGAGATTGATGACCGCTCCAATCCTTGCCCTCCCTGTTATGGGGGAAGGATTTGTGATTTACAGTGATGCCTCACATAGTGGTCTGGGGTGTGTGTTGATGCAGCAGGGTAGGGTGATTGCCTATGCTTCGCGGCAATTGAAGGACTATGAGAAAAATTACCCTACTCATGATCTGGAGTTGGCAGCGGTGGTATTTGCTCTGAAGCTGTGGCGGCATTACTTGTATGGTGAGCATTGCGAGATATATACTGATCACAAGAGCTTGAAGTATCTGTTCACCCTAAGGAGCTGAATTTGAGGCAACGCCGGTGGTTGGAGCTGCTAAAGGATTATGATCTGAGTATCCTTTATCACCCCGGCAAGGCCAATGATGTGGCGGATGCTTTGAGCAGGAGGACGAGGCTGAGCTTATTGATCTCGCAGCAGGCGCCGTTGGTCGAGCAGATGAGGCGATTACAGCTGGAGGTAGTATCCCCTGGGGTCTCTGCTAGACTCATGTCTATGGTCTTGCAGCCCACTCTGTTGGAGAGGATCAGGGACACTCAGAGTGAGGACCCCCATTTGACGAGGATCAGAACGCAGCTTCAGGCGGATCAGACAGGGGATTTTTCTGTGGATAGCTCGGGAGTACTGCGGTACAGGGACCGAGTGTGTGTGCCTAGGGATCAGGAGATTAGAGATCAGATTTTGAGAGAGGCCCACTATACACCTTATACCGTCCACCCTGGAGGTACTAAGATGTATAAGGACCTCAAGGCACAGTTTTGGTGGCCCGGAATGAAGCGGGACATTGGAAGATTCGTAGCTCACTGTTTAACTTGTCAGCAAGTGAAAGCAGAGTATCGCGTTCCTGCTGGCAAGTTGCAGAGTCTTCCAACTCCCGAGTGGGAATGGGACCACGTCACTATGGATTTCGTCACTGGATTGCCGAGGGCACAGAGCGGGGCAGATGCGATCTGGGTTATTGTTGACAGACTCACCAAGTCGGCGCACTTCTTACCGGTTCAGATGACTTGGTCATTGGAGTATTTGGCACAGTTATATATGGATGAGATAGTGAGGCTTCACGACATACCTGCTTCGATTGTGTCAGATCGGGACCCGAGATTCGTGTCATGCTTTTGGGGTTGGAGATCTTGATTGTGGAAGCCACGATCCGCATCAATATGTTCAATCGAGATTTATGCGGGGAGTTTGCATTCTGCATTGGGGACTCAGCTCAGGTTTAGCACCGCTTTCCACCCACAGACCGATGGGCAGTCAGAGCGCACCATATAGACCCTCGCGGATATGCTTAGAGCGTGCGTTATGGATTTTGGAGGAGGGTGGTACCGACACTTATCCTTGGTTGAGTTCGCGTACAACAACAGCTATCAGGCGAGCATCCAGATGGCTCCGTTTGAAGCGTTGTATGCACGCAAGCGTCGGTCTCCCTTATATTGGAGTGACGTGGGTGAGAGGAGGACTTTGGGACCGGAGTTACTTTTGGAGGCAGAGGAAAAAGTCAGGATTATTCGCCGGCATCTTGAGACATCGGGGGTTGGGTGGACCCCGATGACAGCAACAGCCCTTTTATCAGAATGGCGCAATCGGGCTTTGCCGTTCTGGTTGTTGCTGTTGTGGTTGTTGCGGAGTAATCACGGGGAGTGATAGGTGACTTGGGAGCTGGAGACGGCGGTGTTGGGTTTTGACTCTGGTTTTTGAGACTCCTGGGGAGTTGCTTTAGTTTCGAGGACGAAACTTTCTTTTAGTGGGGGAGGATGTGGTGACCCGGATCGTTGCAGGGCTTCTACAGTGTGACCGGCAGCTTCGGGAGGCCTACGGGGCATGTCGGCGGTGTTCGCGCGCCAATTTGGATTCAAGTGATGGATTCGGGGCTTAAATGGATCACGTGGATAACCGGGAGACCCCGTTGGATGTTTAGAAGAGTTTTCGCGCAAATCGGATATCAAATTTGGACTCGGCGCGAAATTCGGAATGAAAATACCTTTCCGGGAGCCTCCGGCAAATTTTAGGATTGGAATTTGGCGAAAACGGACGCCGGATTTGGAATCAGCGCGCGAAAACGGTCAAGATGGGCTATTTACTTGGATTTTTCGGAGCTTGCTACAGTATTTTACTGTTCACGGCCGGAACAGTACTTTCCGGCGATCGCCGGCGCCGGCGGCGGCGGCGGGCAGCACCGGCGGGCGGCGGCGCGGCCTCGGGCAGGCGGAGCAGCGGCGGCGCGCGGCGCGGGCAGGGCGCGGGCAGCGCGCGGGCGCCCGGGCAGGCGCGCGGTCCACGGCGGCGGCCGTGCACTTAGGCGGTGCCACGTGGCGTCTTCCGGTTGGGTGGTCCACAGCGCGCGGTCCACGGAGTTCGGTGCTTGGTGCACGGTGGACCAGGTGGACACGTGGCACTTTGTGATTGGCCGGTGTTGTGCGCCCGGTCCACGCAATGGGGTGGAGCAGGTGCCGTACGCGACCAGCGGGCGTGCGGGTGCGCGGTCCACGGCGCGGTGCACGGGGAGTCGGTGCCCGTGGCGCTCCGCCATTGGCGGGCGCACGTGCACCGGGCGCAGGGAATTTTTCCCCCCCTCAGCCTAATTAAACTTACCCGAGCTGCCTTTCCTCATTTTTTCCTCCCAATCCGAGCACCTTCAGCCCAAGTCTATTTCTGGGAAAAAAGCTTCATCTCTGAGTCCTTCAACTCTCTGCCAAATCTCAGGAATTTTTAGTGGCACGAATCCCAAGGTTTCCCATTTACGGTGCGGCGCGACGTAGCTTTCTTGTGTTCTTCCTCGGCGCAGCGATTGTGTTTTTGCCCCCTGGGCTACCCCGACATCATTTTCCTGCGATTCTTGCACCGACAGATTCCTAAGAGGTAGGACTTCATCTTTCGTTTTAGTCGCGCCTGCCGTTTCGAGGTTTTGGCACGGTTTTGAGGCTACAAGTGACCCCCTTTTTCTGTATGGAATTCTTGACAGCAGCGGAGTGTTTCGGCTATATCTTTGCGCACGAGCGTCTGATGGAAACGAGCTTATACAACTTTTTCATCTACGGATCGCAAGGAACGCGCTCGTATTTTTAGTGGATTTTTGTGAATTTTCTTTCGAGGTGAAAATTAAGGATTTCTCTGTGAACAGTAATCTGCCCTTAATCCTGATTTTAGTATGAGAGGGCCCCCTTGCTGAATTTTTATCTTGGTGTACGAACTCGGATTTGGGCGTGCAAGGTACCGTTGCGAAGCTATCGTCGCGAGGATCGCCGGGATATTTTTATTAGAATTTTCTGGACATTTGTTGCAGGTGATAATTTGACAGTTTGGTACTGGTGTGTTGTATGTGTAATTAGTGCTGTAATTGAGACCTAGTGTAATTAGTGGATTCCTTGTTGTACCAGGAGTTGGGCGGGTGTGCTAAATTGTGGGAGCGAGGAATTGGAATTCTGGTATTTTCTGACTGTACGAGTTGGGACAGTTGCGCTTCAGGTGGGTGGTTGTTGTACTCCTCTCTTTGTATGCCCACTAGGAATATCAGAGTATCCTCGTTTTGACAATGCCAATTGTGTTGATTGGTAGACTTGCATGCTCTAGGAAATTGATTAAGTTATCAGATCTCCAATTTATGATTGTTAGATTAATCACTGATTTAACCGCTTATTTGATTCTGAAACTATATATTTGGAGACATATAGGAATAGATGGACTGCAAAACTGAGTTTGTTCATGTGAAACGGTCACCCTAGCTTAAGTCACTTCTAAACTGTTATACTTGGAAATTGGACAAGTATGTGAACATTGCATGATTTAATTGATCAATAATTATTGCCATCTTTTACTGCTACACTATTTTGGGACTTGACTTAGGAGCAAACCATGCTTTTCTCTTTCTTCTTTCATTGTTGGCACTAGCGGCTTAATCGCTCAGGTTCGCGCGTATGTTGGACAGTGTAGGCAGATATTGGGGATTGGGGGACAGGTGAGGTTGTCAGGGGGTTTGCGGCGACCACGGATCTTGGGTGGTTGACCGGATTGTTTTTATTGCATCAGATTGGGGTTTTCGGGGATCGGGCTTACTTTAGTGGAGGGTTGTTCCCACTTCTTGAGTCTCGATCCAGTCTGCTATTGGAAGACAGTGGTTTACAGAATGTTGATACAGTGATATTACTTTACTCGGTGGGTCGACCCCTCGAGTGCCACTCCGGAGTAGGCTTTCCACGGTGTGAGCGCCGGGCACCATCTCGTTCTTGAGTTCCCGGTGTGATGCGCCGGGCACCATGCTGGTTTTCTTGAGTTCGACGGCAGAGCAGGCAGTGC
>CM054931.1:16900733-16931575 GCA_029168755.2 Tillandsia fasciculata | reverse complement strand
GGTTTGACTGTGCCAGTTTGGACAGTTATTGAGATTTGGGTTTTGAGAGCACCTTGTGTGCGAGTGGTGCATAGCTTGCTCTTAGATGGTATTCCTTTGAGCATGATACTTGAGGCCATTTAGTAGTGAGGGAGTATGCATAGCAGGTTCATAGTAGAGATTTTCATGAGCATGATGTTGAGACATATTAGTTGTAGCTCTTCTCCTGCTTTCATTATATATCTATCTGCATACCTATCTTTTGTAACTCCAGTAGACTTAGTGGGCATACCGTGGATATGGTGACGGTACCCACTGAGATCTACCTTCTGCAGTAGATCTCACACCCGCTGCGGGACGGTTCCTGAGGTAGCTGTTCCGGTTGGGTTCGCGCGGAGACAGCTGATCAGAGGTGAGGACGTGTGCTGAGTAGTTCCTTACGTATTGAGAGTCAGAGGTAGATGTACCCTGTATTTTATGTTTCTACTTTTGTACTGGACAGTCTAAGTGATTGGTGAGGCTTTTGTATATTTTGTTAGTTGAGAGATGTTGTATTGAGGATGATTTTATTTATATCAGATGTTCAGTGGATTTCTATGGCTCTCGATTTTTAGTTTCAGCTCTGATACATGTTTTTAGCTATAGATCTGACTTGTAGTGCAGACGCTTTGTCTGTGCGGCAGTTTCTGTACAGATGGCGGATCTGTTGGCGAGCCCGGGTCGCAGTTTCGACCCCGGGGCGTGACATCAAGTCTCCCGCTGAAAAAGATGAGGGAAACGCTCCTGAAGCGCGCTCTCCAGCTCCCAAGTAGCCTCTTTTGTGAAGTGTCGGCTGTGGGGTTGTGCTGTGAGCTGACAAGCTAGGCGAGCCTGGACCAGGCTATGGACTTTCCTTCCTCCTTTTCTCTTTCTTTACCCTGGTGTGGACTTGGTACTTGTGCTGTTTCGGATGAGAGTGGAAGCCTTGGTGCTTCGGCTGTGCGAGGATCCCCTAGCAGAGGGTTGTGCAACTCTGTGATTCAGCCTTCCTCCTTGGTTGGATTTTCCAGGTGGGTTGGAATTCTTCCAAAATCATTAGGCTCCTCTTTATGTCTATTTTGTTAGGGAGTTTGCATGTTTATCTAGCCATGAGTATTTGTTGAGTTTGTTAGTTTTGGAAACTTGTGAAAGCAGAACCTTGAACCCATGATATTTTGGACACATTGTTTTGGACTTAAAGACATTTGAAAAATTCTTATTTTAACTGATTTCATAAATCTAAAAATTTATGAAAATGGGTTTCCACAATTCAGAATTTCTACAAAAATAGCAAAAATAGTTTTTTCAAAATGGCTATCATTCCTTCTCACCCGTAGAGGGTTTGAGCGAAAATGGTTTTCCAAAATTGCTATCTTTTCATATAAACCTCCTCAACCGACGAGGGTTCGAGTGATCTGGGTTCTAAGTGTCACGCCCCGGGTGTAAACCAGAACCCGGGCCCGTCTACAGATCCGCCGTGCACACGGAATTTCCTGCATACATGAAGCGCCGAAAACCTGCTCAGATATAACATAAGCAATAAAAGTGCACAAATACAGAGCTGAACTAAAAACTACAACATCTCAGACTGAAACTGGAAATAAAATACAACAGTAATTTGTACAATACTCTCCCAGCTCATCAAAAGTATAACCAGCTGGCTGAAGCCAGGCCCAAAATAAAAGGAGAATACAACAGTTTGAGTAGAGGGTACGTCAACTGTCTAACCGACTCTCAGCCTCACAGGATCTATCTACTCAGCGATCCTCTTACCTCGATCAGCGCCGATGCCGCTCCCGCAGAAGACTCTGCCAAAACAAAGGGGAAGAAAAAGGGAAACAACCATGGGAGTGAGAACCACTAATAAAACCAGTAGCCCCCAGTGGGTAAATCTTCAAGATCCGACGTACCCACTAAGTCTATCAAAGGCAAAAGGAAAAGAAGTGGTAAGCTAAATAGACTGCTAATAAGAAAAAATACACTACTATGTCTCTAATGCAATCTCAAATAAAACTGACTGTATGCATGCATCAGTAACAGTAACTGCCCAAAATAACCCAATCCAAGAACCGATACAAGTCCGGTACTGCCTGCTCTGCGGTCGAACTCAAAAACCAAATAGCGGAGACGGCACACGACCGAATCCCTAAATAACCAACGGGCCGGCACACGACCGATTATTAGCCTACCTTCGGAGTGGCACTCGAGGGGAGCGACCCACACGAGTAAAGTAACCATGTCACAATATCACAATATAGCAGGACTGGATCACGACTATGCTCAAGTGGAAAAATCCATCAATAAAGAAAACCCCTATCCCCAATCGGTACGAAAGTAAATATCCGACCAACCGCAATATCCGCGGTTGCCGCAAACCCCACAATTCCAACAGCTAGTACAACCTTCCCCGACTCACCCATCTCGACTACACTATTCCAAACTCCTGCTCGAACCCAAGCAACACGAATCATGTATCTGAATAAAAAGGAGAAAAAGAGCAAATATGGTTTCTCCTAAGTCAAGTCCCAATATGATAGTGTAGGGGTAAATAGTAGCCTATCTAGATGTCCATACAAGCATGCAAGTGTTCTCATGTAGAATAAAGGAAAAGCATCAAGTAGTAATCTCACATAGGCTAGATCATACTGTCCAAACATGATAATCCATTTTGCATGCAAAGCTAATTACTAACATGGCATGTGAATGTATCTCCACAATAATATTCCCACATAGATGGGCTCATAGTTAAGGTAATCATGCATGACTTCCAATAGGGGACGAACCAATAAATAATATTTGGGGTCCCTCTAACAGTCCTAGTGAGCAAGTCGTAAAAAGAGGTATACACAACCATCCACCTGGAACGCGCAAATCCGAAGTCCCTCGGCTGAAAATATAGCGTGCGCATCCCCACAGAGCCTACAGTCCCAATGAAGCAAGAATCTCCCAACAACTCCTCCCGGGTCAACAACGGTGGCGAGCAGAACAGTGAAGTGCTGTCCAACAATACGGTACAAAAATATCAGCGGGTGCGCGACAAACGTGCAGATGCGAAATCAAGCATAATTCTGTCCGGGGTCAATAAGTAAAATGCTCACGCCAATCGCGGGACGCCACGTGGCCCCCCACGTACGGGGCGCCCACCTGACCGACTGCCCGCGCACGTCGCCGCACCTGCTGTAGAGTACCGGGACTTCGTATAGTGTACCGACCTCGCAAGATGGCGTGGTGCGGAGAAATTGCTTTGGACGGGTTCCAATTGTGTTTACATATGAGATCGGATCAATGCGGAAGCCCCAGCTTGAATCGGAAATTTCCGAGCATTGTGCGCCGTTAGAGGACTGGTTTGTTTGAGCCTCGACTCCTCAGTTGTATGCAAGAAAAATTGGAAAATGGTTGGACATGTGTATTTTCAGTTTACAGCAGAGATCTGGAGGTTCCGGATTGATGCGGAGGCCCCGAAGGCGAAAAGTGAGTTGGAGTTGGCGATTAATGGAACTGGTTTTTGGATAGAGCACACCGACTCCACAGTTGAGATTTCTGAGGGGGAAAAGCTTTGGACATGTGTATTTTTAGATTACAGCGGAGTTCGGGAGGTTCCGGACTGATGCGGAGGCCCATAGGGCAAAAAGTGAGTTGGAGTTGCCTTAAAATGGATTAATTAATTAATTAATTAATTAATTGGTTAATTAGCCTAAGAGAAGGAAATTAGAAAAAGAGAAAGATGAGAGAGGGGGAGTTTGATTGGTTAGATGTTGGTGTTGGTGTTGGAGAGTGAATTGGGTTTCTTGTCACCATGCACCATGCACCATGCACCATGCACCAAGTCCCTTAATTAGCCACCTTAATTAGCAAATGCCACGTCATCTTCTTCTTCTCTGCTTCAAACAGAGGATTTGAGCTTCAAATAGAGGATTGAATGGATGGAGAAGAAGGAGAAAAAGAAGAGGATTTGAGGAGAAATAAAAGAGGGAAATGAGAGAGGTGAAGGTGTGCTTGTAGTGTGGACCGACCGTTGGAAGCCGAGAGGAGCACGCGCGCGTCGAGCTTCATGAAGTTGCATTGCAGTTTTTCTAGTGAGAGAGAGAGAGAGAAAGCTTGGTTTTGATTGTTTTTTGAGTTGAATTGGGTTTTTGAAAGAGGTTGGTGTTGTTGTTGATGGAATTGGAGTTGGTTTGGGTTTTAGTTGCTGTCCTTGTGTGGTGGAGAGGCGCGCGCAGCAGGCCGCGCAGCAGCTTGGGGGCTTGTGTTCTGGAACTATAGCCTAGTTCCGGAACCAATGTAATTTGGTACCGGTACCCCACTATGGGTACCGGTACCCAATGTCACGTGAAGCCGGTTTGAGCTGGGGATTTTTTTTTTAGTGAAGGGCTCTTTGGTAAATTCACTTCCCATGTGCTTTGCCTCACTCCTCCTCCTATATATGAGCCCTCCAACCCTGCCTTCTTCTCCACTACAGAAAGAAAGAAAGAAAGGAATGAAATCAAGAAAAGAAAAGAGAGAAAATAGATAAAAGAAAGCATGCATGGGTGCTGCTTGTGGGGTTTTGCTGCACGAAGCTGAGCGGGGCCGCGCGCGCGTCGGCCGTGTGTGAGGTAAGTGACAGTTGACCTCCTAAATGGATTTAAGATTTTTTTTAGATGGATTTTTATGGATTAGTGAGCTTGGTTTTGATGGTTTCTTCCTCTCTCTCTTTTACACTCATCTTGAGCTGCTGTGGGCTGAGAGTGTGCATTCTTTTACTGCGCGGAGCTAGGGTGCCGCGCACGTGCTGTGAGCCGGCCGTGGAGAGGACCGGAGTGCGCGCATTTTTTTTAGAGGACTCGAGAGGGTTGTTCGAGCTTCCGGGAATATTTCCGAGGATTCCGACTGTGCGCGCGCGCGGGGCCCGGTTTTAGTGTTTCCGGTAGATTTTTGGCCGTGAGCGGTTCCGCGCTTCACCGACTTCAGCGTTTGCCTGCGGAAAGCGTTCCATGTGGGTTGGAATTTCTTCAAGATTTATGGAATGCCCTCTAAAGCTTCTGTATGCATGTTGATCATGTATAGTTTACCTGTTTTTATACTTGTTAAATGTAGTGGCCCTAGTTCCCATGCAGCGTTCTTCCGATGAATCCGCTGTTAGAACACCTAGTATTGGTGTACCTGGCCCATGGTGCATCTGTTACGGCATTTTGGTGTTGGCATATTTCGTGAGTCAAGTCAGTAAGTTGAGTCGGAGTCTTAAAGGGATCAAATTGTCAATCAGCAATCAAAGACTTAGAGAAGATTCAACAAGAGCTCAAGTTGACACTCAGTGTCTTGAGTCTTGAAGATTGAAGATGAAGAATTGTGGATCAGTTACATCAATCTCAAGAAGAAAGTATTCAAAAGTATCAGGTACGTTTAACTAAATAATTTTGGTGATCCGAATACTTTCTTATAGTGTAGAAACACTTGGAAGAATTTTTAATTGCATAAAAATCAAAAACTGGACATGGGACATGTTCAGGATCCGGATCAGATGATCCAATCCGGATCCCGAAGGGTATTTGTTCATGTGCAAATCCAATCCGGATCCAAGCCTATTCCGATCCGGATCCCGAACATTGGATGTTGCTGAAATTCATGAACGATCCGGATCGGGCCTTGCGATCCGGATCCCGAACCCTTGGATTTCTGGAATCGTCAATCTCGTTACGACGATCCGGATCGCAGTAATCCCGATCCGGATCGCCGTCCTGAAAATTTCCAGATAAGGTATGTTTTTGATTCTTATCTCTTTCCAAAGGTTTCTAAACAATAAATAGACACTTAGGGTTTCTCAAGAACGAACGACAAATACCGAAAACACTCGTGAGCAACCCTAGAGGCTAGGTTTTTACCGTTCTACTTTTTAGCCTCTTTTAGGTCAATTCGATGGTTCTTTCAAGAACATATCTTTTGTCGAATTGATCTAATCTTTGCTTAGAGATTTTCCCATGGATCTTCATTGATAATCTAAGCAAAGGATCACCATCGAAGCCAATATTCTTACCGGCTGAGTTTGCGTCGTGGATTCGACGTGGCATCGTGGATTCGGTGTGCTAAAGGCGTTTCGTGGATTTGAAACGTGTGCTCGTGGATTCGAGTGGCGTTCGTGGATTCGAACGTGTGCAGTGGACGTGCAATCGGTGGAGCGCAAGGTCCGAAGAAGTTGAAGGAGGGGTTGAATCCGTGGAGACGGTAATCACCTTGTTATTCTTCGTTTCTTGGTGGATTGTTATTGCGTGGGTCCAACCGGTCAGCGCAAGGTCCGAAGAAGTTGAAGGAGGGGTTGAGTCCGTGGAGTCGGTAATCACCTTGTTATTCTTCTTTTCTTAGTGGATTGTTATTGCGTGTTGGTCCCGTGGTTTTTCTCCTGGATTGGAGTTTCCACGTAAATCTCGGTGTGTTGATTTTTATTTTCCGCATTGTTTTTTTTTTTTGCACTGAGATTGGTTTTTATAATATTACACCTATTCACCCCCCTCTAGGTGTTTGATAGTACCTATTTAGATCCTTGTGGATCCTAAATAACTCTACAATTGGTATCAGAGCGGGTTTTAGGTTTATCTATCATGTTGGGTGAAAGTGGTAATATTTTTAGACCTCCTCTTTTTGATGGGACCAATTATGCATATTGGAAAGTGCGGATGAGAGCTTTTCTCATCTCTATTGATGAGCGTGTTTGGCAAACCGTTGAATACGGTTGGGTGCATCCGGTTGAGGAAGTAGGAAATTCTACTACCCCAAAACCTCGCTCTAGATGGTCCAAAGAGGAAATCGAAAGATCTTCTTACAATGGGAAAGGTATGAACGCTTTATTTAATTCTCTTTCCTCGACTGAGTTTACACGAATTTCCGCGTGTGAAACCGCGAAGGAAATTTGGGATATTCTCAAAATTACACATGAGGGTACTAATCTTGTAAAAATTCAAAAGCTCCAGATGCTTACAAGTCAATTTGACTCTATTCATATGGAAGAGCATGAATTGTTTACAGATTATTACACTAGACTTCAAGATGTAATTAATACATGTGCTAATTTAGGAGAAAAGATCCCGGAGTCGAAAATTGTAAGAAAGATACTTCGGACTCTTCCGGAACGGTTTAGGGCAAAGGTTACCGCCATTGAAACCGTTAGTCATCCGGATGAGATGAGTGTAGAGGAATTAGTAGGTGCTTTACAAACTTATGAGATGACTTTTCCTACTAATCAAATTTCTTCCAAGTCTTCTTCTAAGCTTACAGGTATTGCATTCAAATCAACAAAGGAAGAAGATAGCGAATCAAGTTCCGACGATGAAATCTCTTTTGCCGATTTTGAAGAACAATTGGCGCGGATCACAAAGAAATTTCGTCGGAAATTTTGGAAGAATCGAACCGATGGATCTTCATCCACGAAACCATCTAAAGGATCATCGGGTTCTAAATCCTCTAAACTCAAAGGCGTTGCAAAACCTTCTAAAGAAAAAGAAAAAGATGATTTCGAAGGGGAAATCCGATGTTATCGATGCAAAGGCTACGGCCATATTTCAACGGATTGTCCTTCTAAGAAATCATATAAAAAGAAGGCTTTGCAAGCAAAAACTTGGGACGATTCTAGTTTCGATGAATCGACCTCAAGTGAAGAGGAAAAAGAAAAATTTGTTGCTTTTCATGCCTCTCAAATTCCCTCTTCTAATTTGTGCTTATCATCTTTAGTCACTGACTCTATTCCTTTGATTTTGCATGAAACATCAACATCCGAGGAGAGTCATCAAGTGAGGGGGAGTCGGACGAAGAAGAACTCGTTGAGGCATACCAACAACTTCTTGCGGAATCAAAGAAGATGGCCAAGCATATCAAGAAGTTGAGGAAGCAACGACTTGAGGTTCAAGACGAGAATCAAGCTTTAAAGATCAAACTTCATGATCTCGAGGAGGAACAAGGACGTTTATTGGATAACAATAAAATCCTCCAAGAAAAGTTAAACCAATCGGAGACAAACGCAAAATCATATATGGACAAGATTGGTTTTCTTGAAAAACAGTTTGAAGAAATTCATGTCACCAACCAAGCTTTGACCAAGCAAGTTCATCAACTCAAATCCGACATACAAAGGCTTTCAACCGGTTCCAAGAAACTTGATTGTATGTCCGGATTAGGTCAAACAAGCAAGGTTGGTTTGGGATTTAAAAAGGACCAAACTGTGCATGCTTCAAGTTCCACAATGAAATTGAAAGGAAAAACTTGTCACCTATGTGGACTTGAAGGACATTTGGTGAAGAATTGCCCGAAAAAGAGAAAGAAAAATCCTTCGGCAACTTCATCTACGGAGCGGACTCAACGGAATCAAAAGACACATCAAGTCAAAGGAGTTCACTCAACCCACCAAAGGTCCGAGCCACAACATCAATCATTCAAGTGGATCATTGCGAGGCAAAGACCTAAGGTGGACCAACAGTCAAAGCTACAACCCCCGGGCACAACGAATCAAGACAACCCAAAATCCAGCGATTTTGGATTCGGAAAGGTGATATCTTTCCTTGTCTTAAGTTCTAAATAGCTTATGACTGTATGTAATGCTTTGATTGGTTTTCCTTTCATATTTTTCTTAATCTTTGCATTACATGTTTTCAATGCTCTTTGTTTTTATACTTTGTTTTTGAACAAAAGGGTTTTTATTGAACAAGTGCATTGAATAAAAAGGGCTTCACGTTCATTCACTCCAAATTAATTTATATGGATTATCAACTTTACTCCATAATCATAATCTTGAAGATACTTCATTATAGGAGTTTTTGATAGTTATAAGCATCAAATTTTAGAAATCATGTGTGATCTTTAGATGCTTAATCTATCTTGGTTGTGTGAATTCTTTGTGACAACACAATTGAGCATTGGTTATATTGACTTTAATTGCATCTTTTAACGCATTTAGAAATCTATTATGCTTTTGACATCATAATATTTCGATGTTGCAATGATCATTTATGTTAATTAATTCATCTTTTAAGTGATCAAAGTCAATTTCTCTCTCAATGATCTCTTGGTATAGTCATTATCTTATTTGACTGCTTAGTCGAGTATGAATGCGAGATCAATTTTTGGTTGAATACCTTATATATTAAATAATTGATAGCCAATTGAGGGGGAGTCAAAGAAAAGTAAAATGCTCAAAAGATGTGGAAAGAGTTACATCCCAATGAGGAGTGTGAAAACTACCACCACATGGAGAAAATGAAAGAAAGAAAAAGATACTCCATGAATGCAAAGCAAATTTTTGTTTCAAAAATGTTGATGAAATGCATATTGAAATACTTGACTCAGTCATATTTCATGGTTGGTATAAGGTGGGATTTTTGATAAAAGATGCTCAAAGAGCCACTCCTTCAACAGATTGTCTAGATATATTATCTAACTTATCTGGGATTTCAAACATCTATTGATCTTTGTATTTCATTTTCTTTACCAAAATTGATGATTTGATAAAGGCATTACGCATAAGATCAGGATAGATGTGATTGAAGTTGTTCAACTTTAAGTGTTTTAATTTTCATAAATTTTCGTTTCATTTTTGAGTATTTTTGATAGATTTGGTATAATCTATTTCTTGTTGTATGAAACGATGACTTCTGTTTAAAGTTGATGCGCTAAAGTGCTTACATACTTTTTCTGGTTATTATGGAATTTTTCTAAATTATTCTGATGAAAGGGTAGAATTCAAGATTGATGTCATTTGGAAATCTCCGTAAGTCATCTTTGTAAATCCGTTACATCTTGATAGAGTTTGGATCTCAAGATTATTTTTGATGACTTGTGTTTGATGAATATAACATGAAAAACTGTTTATAATGTTTTATCTTTGTTTTTCATGATTTAGGAGTAAATCTTTTTAATTTTGTGAAATTAATTGGATTGAATGACATCTTGTTAATTCATTGGTTAAAGCACTTAAATTGTTTTCTTGATGGAATACAAATCGGTAATTCAAAGATTTCAAAATCTGGATTTGTTTCAAGGAATTATTTGATTTTTGCTTTCTGGTACCGGTACGCAATCTGCATTTTTGTTATATACCGGAACTGAGCTTTTATCTCTCTTTCTCTATCAACTAATGCTGTTAGTGATTTCCTTTTGTCTAGTATGTTAACTGTTTGACAATTTGTGACAAAAAGGGGGAGAAGAGAAATGACGGAGATGAGATCATCAAGAGGAGATGAGATCATCAAGAGAGGACAAACGAAAATGGGAAAATGGGGAGAACGGAAAATGATGATCCTATCACAAAGGGGGAGAACATAAATGCTCAAGATAGGGGGAGATAAAAGAAAAGATTGAAAGAGCCGAAAAACAAAAGAACCAAAAGGACAAATCAAATGTAGGATTTTAATTTCTAACGACTAACGTTTGGTTTTGTTTGGAGTTTTGTTTTGCAGGAATTACATCACTTTAAGACTCCAAGTCCTAAGTCATAGAGTATGTTCTAGGACTGTTTGGTTCAAATGTAATTTTGTATTTATTGGATCTTTCACGCAAAGAAAATCAATGTTTTGGTGATGACATTGAATTTCGAATTTTTTGGTTTAAGATGAGTGACTTGAGCGTTTTTATGTATTTTTGGGTTTTGTCACGAAATTGCCAAAGGGGGAGATTGTTACGGCATTTTGGTGTTGGCATATTTCGTGAGTCAAGTCAGTGAGTTGAGTCGGAGTCTTAAAGGGATCAAATTGTCAATCAGCAATCAAGACTTAGAGAAGATTCAACAAGAGCTCAAGTTGACACTCAGTGTCTTGAGTCTTGAAGATTGAAGATGAAGAATTGTGGATCAGTTACATCAATCTCAAGAAGAAAGTATTCAAAAGTATCAGGTACGTTTAACTAAATAATTTTGGTGATCCGAATACTTTCTTATAGTGTAGAAACACTTGGAAGAATTTTTAATTGCATAAAAATCAAAAACTGGACATGGGACATGTTCAGGATCCGGATCAGATGATCCAATCCGGATCCCGAAGGGTATTTGTTCATGTGCAAATCCAATCCGGATCCAAGCCTATTCCGATCCGGATCCCGAACATTGGATGTTGCTGAAATTCATGAACGATCCGGATCGGGCCTTGCGATCCGGATCCCGAACCCTTGGATTTCTGGAATCGTCAATCTCGTTACGACGATCCGGATCGCAGTAATCCCGATCCGGATCGCCGTCCTGAAAATTTCCAGATAAGGTATGTTTTTGATTCTTATCTCTTTCCAAAGGTTTCTAAACTATAAATAGACACTTAGGGTTTCTCAAGAACATACGACAAATACCGAAAACACTCGTGAGCAACCCTAGAGGCTAGGTTTTTACCGTTCTACTTTTTAGCCTCTTTTAGGTCAATTCGATGGTTCTTTCAAGAACATATCTTTTGTCGAATTGATCTAATCTTTGCTTAGAGATTTTTCCCATGGATCTTCATTGATAATCTAAGCAAAGGATCACCATCGAAGCCAATATTCTTACCGGCTGAGTTTGCGTCGTGGATTTGACGTGGCATCGTGGATTTGGTGTGCTAAAGGCGTTTCGTGGATTTGAAACGTGTGCTCGTGGATTCGAGTGGCGTTCGTGGATTCGAACGTGTGCAGTGGACGTGCAATCAGTGGAGCGCAAGGTCCGAAGAAGTTGAAGGAGGGGTTGAATCCGTGGAGACGGTAATCACCTTGTTATTCTTCTTTTCTTAGTGGATTGTTATTGCGTGGTGGTCCAACCGGTCAGCGCAAGGTCCGAAGAAGTTGAAGGAGGGGTTGAGTCCGTGGAGTCGGTAATCACCTTGTTATTCTTCTTTTCTTAGTGGATTATTATTGCGTGTTGGTCCCGTGGTTTTTCTCCTGGATTGGAGTTTCCACGTAAATCTCGGTGTGTTGATTTTTATTTTCCGCATTGTTTTTTTTTTTGCACTGAGATTGGTTTTTATAATATTACACCTATTCACCCCCCTCTAGGTGTTTGATAGTACCTATTTAGATCCTTGTGGATTCTAAATAACTCTACAGCATCAATTGGATGCCACAGATGGACCCTGTGTGTTGCCACTTGCTGTGTTGGCCTTCGGCTAGGTTTGCCGAAATTTCTGAAAGGAATTAGGCCAAACGGAGGTCGTAAATGGATTCAGCACGGAAAAACGATTGAAAACGACTATTTGTTTGTTTAATTTGGAGTCCGGATGCCCAAAAACGGACCCCGGAAGTTTTCTGTGATTTTTATGCATGGGAGGGGCCGTAGACCGCCGGGATGCCACGTGGCGGCCTGTCATTGGCCGGTTTAGGACGCGCGGTCCACAGAACAGCGCGGCGGGTGCACAGACCCGGCGCAGGGACATGTGGCACCGCCTGATTGGCGGGCCCAGGGCGCGCGGTCTACTGGAAGTGCGCGGCGGTGCATGGACCAGGCGGGGGACAAGGTGGCAGCCTCGGGTTGGTCGGTGCACGCAGGCGCGGTCCACGGAATTCCTGCGGAAGGCGTGGACCGGGTCCAAGGGACACGTGTCACTCCCTGATTGGCTGGTGCAACTTGCGCGGTGCACCGGGCGCGCGGTAGGTGTCTCGGGATGCGTGCGCAAGTCGCGCGACCGGCGCGCACGTCGGCCGGTCGGCGGGTCAGCCGGGGAGGACACGTGGCGCCCGCTCATTGGCGGGCGCCACCGCCTTACTGTGCTCAGAGTGTGGACACGTGGCGGTCACCGAGCGGCCTTGCACCGGTGTTTCCTGTTCGGCGGGACACGTGGCGGTTTCTGAGCGGCTTTGCACTGGTGTTCCCTGTTCGGCGGACACGAGGCAGCACCGGAAGGATTCGGGCGTGAACAGTGTTGGGCCCGGGCCCAACACTGTAGGCGCCCGAAAATTTTCGGGCGCCCGAAAGTTGGGCCCGAGCCCAATAGTTGGGTCCTTTTTTTTGGCTGTTTCTTTTGGAGGCCTATAAATAGGCCACTTTGGGCCGAAATTTCTGCCCTTTCCCGGGAGAATTAGCCTCTAATCCCTTCATAAGATTTCTTCCTCTCCCTCTTGAGCATCTTCCGGTGAAGTTTCAGATTTTCTGGAGGCCGCGACGACAGCGTTTCCTGCCTCGTAGTGCGGAGCGACGATATACAGTTGGAGGCCCACTTCCGTCGCATTTTCGTCTGGGAGACCTACAGAGCTACCCCGACACTATTTTGGACGATTTCTTCGACAGCGGTTTCACAAGAGGTATATCTACGTTTTCCGTGTTGGACATTTTCCTGGAAATGAGCTTTTACAGGGTTTGGGGTACATTTTAACCACCCTTTGTGACTGTTTGAGTTTCTGGACAGCTGCTGCTTCGCGGATTTTTATCTCCCCTTCCGGATATCGGATTTCGACGATTCAAGAGCCTATCGACATCTACACTTCGCGAGGATCGTCGTGATATTTTTATTGGAATTTTTGAGAATTATTTTCAGGTGAAAATTTCGTGTGAACAGGGACTGTTCATGCAGATTTTTGAACATGAAATTTGTGTGGAATTTTGTGTAATTGTGGATTGTTGTTGTACCCAGGACTTTGTGAGCACCACTATTGTGCTCTTTGCTTAGTGGATTCGGAGATTTGTCGATTTCTGGGTTTCTTATCTGTACCATCCCGGACAGTTAGCGTGTTCAGGTGGGTGTTCTCGCTTTCAAAATCTATGGACTGCACTCTAATTCTATGATTGTAGTTGCATGCATACTAGTAAATGACTCCTATATCCTGTGAAAACTGTATATTGTATCCACAGTTGTTAGTTGCTAAATCTGATGACCTTTTGTAAATTTTGCAACATGAAAACTTAACTTAGCATATTTGTCAGTTAATTAATTATCATGCACAAATAAACTACAGTAAACTTGAACATGTATCAGATTTATTCATCACTTTAGCTTCCCCACAGTGGTTGTACTCTTGTCACTCTAGACATAGTGATTTTTCCCCGAGTCGTGGGCTGGGAGGTTTATTAGCTGTGGATGCATTTGCACTCGCGTCTGGGGACCGAGTGGAGTCTGTAGCAGTCTGTAGACCAGTTTGCATTATGATAGTGATAGTGATAGTGATGGTGGATCTGGGATCCTTGGGAGATGGTCATAGTGACAGTGTGGATTCTTAACTAGTGAGTGAGAAAGTGATTGGATCATAGCCTGCAGGAGCCATATTTGAGCTCGACAGAGATGCGCGGATACTTTGCTCGGTGGGGTCGCTACCCACGAGTGCCACTCCGGAGTTGGGCTTGATACTTCTATCGCGGCTTGTCGATGCTGGTGTCCCTCTGGCTGAGCCAGTTTTGGCAGTCACGGACACCGTCCCTCTGGCTGAGCCAGTTTTGGCAGCTACGGACATACCTACAGCAGTAGGTAGGCGCAGGTTTGACTGCACCCGATGTGGCAGTCAGTTTGGATTGGGTGATTTGAGATGAGTATCAGTAGTGGCATATTGATCTTCTGTCCTATTCTTTGAGCATTTAGATAGAGGCATAGTAGCAGTAGATTTTTACTTTCCAGCTTTTCTATACAGCATTCCTTTTGTTACTTTATGCCTCTTGTAGACTTAGTGGGCAGACTGTCGGGCTTATTGGCGGCACCCACTGAGAACTACTGTGGGAGGTAGTTCACACACCTGTCGTGGTGTCTTTTCCCCAGGGACTTCAGCTCCAGTTCCTGCTGCACCAGTTGCTGATCCAGCTCCTATAGACCGAGGTAAGGGAGTCGCGAGATAGATCCCTTCCCCCTTTCAGCTTCAGTGTATGATAGAGGTACCCCTGGTGGCTATTTTTTGGTTGTGTCCTGTCTGAGAGACTATGTAGTGAGGTATCGAGTTGTACTCTTTTGTTTTCTTTCGAGAGACTCCTGTATTTTCTGGTGAGGATGTTATGTATATTCTTTGAGAGATAGTTCTACTTTATGTATATAGTTAGTTCTTTTCTTATTTCAGCTCTGATATCTGCTAGTATAGTTGTTTATTTGCAGGTTAGACGCTACGTCTCTACGGGGCTTCCCGTAGGGTCGGCGGATCTGTTGGCTAGCCCGGGGCACAGTTCCGACCCCGGGGCATGACATTAAATGTGATAGTTGCCTAGAAAATTGTAGGGAGACATTCCTGAGCCCCAGACATTTTTAGTATGATCTAGAGGTGATTTGACACTAGACTGCATGTTTGTCTTTCGGGATGCATCTGGACATTCATTTTATTTCTGCAACCGGTTTTAAGTAAACTCTGATTTTATAAAGAGTTATAAATATTGAGAGTATTACAGAAGGTCCAGGTGGCCCGGTATGCATGTATACTCGTGCCGGAGGGCCGAGTGGATTTTTTTTAGAGCATTGTGTGTCCAGGTTCTAGTGTCATGAGTGTTATACTTCCTTGTTGGGAGTGATGGGATTATCCTAGATCATGAGTTCGTATTTCTGATTTAGTTGTGGAGGTGGTTCTCTGACTTAGCTTTGAGAGTTTTGGGGTTCTGGCAGATCGAGTCGTGAAGGCTTCCCGACTCAGCCATGGGTTGTGCATTATCAGATTGAGTCGTGGAGGGTTCTCCGACATAGCTGTGAGAGTGTTTGGGCATTTCCAGATCGAGTCGTGGAGGGTTTTCCCGACTGAGATGTGTTATTTGAGCATTGAGTTTCCGATCTGTTTGATCGTGAATCATAGCCTGCAGGTCCCTCTTGTTGAGACAGATGAGACAGTTGTGATATACTTGAGCTCGGTGGGGTTGCTCCCCTCGAGTTACGCCCCGGGTGCGGTTATTGATGCGACTAGTTGATACACTAGAGTTCGCTTGAGATTGAGATAGTCCGTGTGGGACGCCCTACGTAAGTCCAAGTCCATTGTGGGCTAGTAGCAGTAGGTTAGGCGCAGGCTTGACTGGACCCTATGAGGCAGTCATTGAGATTGGGTGATATGAGCGGGTGATTGCATAGCATGTTCTTAGATGAGCTTTCCTTTGAGCATGGTACTTCAGGCTTATTAGTAGTGAGAGTGTATGCATAGCAGGTTCATAGTAGGGTTTCTTGAGCATGATGATCGGGACATTTTAGCTGTAGTTCATTTTCCTGCTTTCCTATTTATCTATCTGCATACCTATCTGTTGTGCCTCCAGTAGACTTAGTGGGCATACCGTGGATATTGGTGACGGTACCCACCGAGATCTACCTTCTGCAGTAGATCTCACACCCGCTGCGGTGACAGGTTCCTGAGGTTGCTGTTCCGGCTTAGCACGCGCGGAGACAGCTGATCGAGGTGAGGACGAGTAGTATTTAATAGCAGAGTGAGAGTCAGAGGTAGATGTACCGATTTTCTTATGATTCCTCTTTTGTATTGGACAGTCTGAGTTATCCGTGAGGATTGTTTTATTTTCATAGCTGAGAGATTTAGAAATCCCGATTTATTTTATCCAGATGAGCTAGTAGTTTTCTTCAGCTCTGATACATGTTTAGCTATAGATCTTTTGCAGGGTAGAAGCTTCGTCTGTGCGGCAGTTTCCGTACAAACGGCGGATCTGTTGGCACGAGGGAGGGCAGTTTCGACCTCGCGGGGCGTGACAGATAAGGGTGCTATCAGCGAATTAGGAATATATGTCGTTGAGGACTTGCTACTTGCTCCATCAGTACTGGACAAATCCCCACCCTTGAGGATGCTGCAAACGGGTGGTCTCAGAAGCAATGGCGAACTGCCCGCTGATCCATGTCTACCAAACAAGTTTCGCATCAAAACAAAGTGCCGCTGAAAAGCTGCAATCCTGTGAAAATGTGACCGGAGCAATATACTCCAATCTGGTCTCCGGACCGAAATATGACTATCTTAGAGGCCCAACTGCTGCACCAAAGTGCACCCGGGCCAGGGCTAATTCAAAGTTGGGGAGACACCGCTCGCCACGACACACAGCAAATCAGCACAACCCAAACAATCGACCCAATCTAGCGAAAGAAACATAGATTTCCAGACTATTTTTATAACCCTTATCTGTTTTAGTGTGTCACCCAACATAATGGTTCAACAGAAATGGACTATGTCGATCCCTCTTCACTCACAGGAAGAGTTAACATAAAAATAATCATTCCGACTTTCGCAAAATGTCACGCCACTCACGCCCTATCATCCTAGGGTCTGTCCAAAAGCCTAGGGTTTCCTAAGGCCAAATGACCTATCCCTAAGCTAAATGAATATAAACTTAATCTGTCACGCCCCGGGTGTAAACCAGAACCCGGGCCCGTCTACAGATCCGCCGTGCATGCGGTACTTCCCACATACACGAAGCGTCGGTAACCTGCTCAGATAAGAAATAATAATAAAAGAGCATAATAATCAGAGCTGAAATAAAACTACTGTATCTCAGACAGATGCTGGAAGTAAAAAGTACAATAGTAAAATAAATACAGATGTCTCTCCCAGCTCACAACTATAATACAAACAGCTGGCAAAAGCCAGTCCCCAAAAGAAATACAAGAAAACTGTCTGAGAAGTCCTGGTACCCAAAAAAAATCTCCAGCTACGACCCTCGGTGGCTCTCTATCTAGTCCGCAATCCGCTTACCTCGATCAGTTGCTGATGGCCCAGCAACTCCCACAGAGGACTCTGCAAAACAAGGGAAAAGTAGGGGACAAGAAAACAATGGGGGTCAGTACTACTATAAACAGTAGCCTCCCCTAGTGGGTAAAGCCTCAGCTCAGATATGCCCACCAGGTGCTCAGAGGCAAAAAGGGGAAGAAGAAAAGAAGGGATACTGATAAATGAAGCAACTGATAAAAATACTATCCCTACTATGCCTCTACATGACCAACCGATAAGGACGGGAAAAGTGATGCACCAGAATCAAGTAGCCTGTCATAACGACCCAATCTGACAGCCAGTGAACACTGGCACTGCCTGCTCTGCCGTCGAACTCAAGAAACCAGCATGGTGCCCGGCGCTCACACCGTGGAACTCAAGAAACTAGCATGGTGCCCGGCGCTCACACCGTGGAAAGCCTACTCCGGAGTGGCACTCGAGGGGAGCGACCCACACGAGTAAAGTAATATCACTGTATCAACATCTCTGTAACCACTGTCTCCAATAGCAGGACTGGATCGAGACTCAAGAAGTGGGAACAACCCTCCACTAAAGTAAGCCCGATCCCCGAACACCCAATCTGATGCAATAAAAACAATCCGGTCAACCACCCAAGATCCGTGGTCGCCGCAACCCCCTGACAACTCAACCTGTCCCCAAATCCCCAATACCTGCCTACACTGTCCAACATACGCTCGAACCTGAGCGATTAAGCCGCTAGTGCCAACAATGAAAGAAGAAAGAGAAAAGCATGGTTTCTCCTAAGTCAAGTCCCAAAATAGTGTAGCAGTAAAAGATGGCAATAATTATGTGATCAATTAAATCATGCAATGTTCCAATACTTGTCCAATTTCCAAGTATAACAGTTTAGAAGTGACTTAAGCTAGGGTGACCGTTTCACATGAACAAACATCAGTTTTGCAGTCCTCTATTCCTATATGTCTCCAAATATATAGTTTCAGAATCAAATAAGCGGTTAAATCAGTGATTAATCTAACAATCATAAATTGGAGATCTGATAACAATTAATCAATTTCCTAGAGCATGCAAGTCTACCAATCAACACATTTGGCATTGTCAAAACGAGGATACTCTGATATTCCTAGTGGGCATACAAAGAGAGGAGTACAACAACCACCCACCTGAAGCGCAACTGTCCCAACTCGTACAGTCAGAAAATACCAGAATTCCAATTCCTCGCTCCCACAAATTTAGCACACCCGCAACACTCCTGGTACAACAAGGAATCCACTAATTACACTAGGGTCTCAATTACAGCACTAATTACCACATAAACACACCAGTACCAAACTGTCAAATTATCACCTGCAACAAATGTCCAGAAAATTCTAATAAAAATATCCCGGCGATCCTCGCGACGATAGCTTCGCAACGGTACCTTGCACGCCCAAATCCGAGTTCTGTACACCAAGATAAAAATTCAGCAAGGGGGCCCTCTCATACTAAAATCAGGATTAAGGGCAGATTACTGTTCACAGAGAAATCCTTAATTTTCACCTCGAAAGAAAATTCACAAAAATCCACTAAAAATACGAGCGCGTTCCTTGCGATCCGTAGATGAAAAAGTTGTATAAGCTCGTTTCCATCAGACGCTCGTGCGCAAAGATATAGCCGAAACACTCCGCTGCTGTCAAGAATTCCATACAGAAAAAGGGGGTCACTTGTAGCCTCGAAAACCGTGCCAAAACCTCGAAACGGGCAGGCGCGACTAAAACGAAAGATGAAGTCCTACCTCTTAGGAATCTGTCGGTGCAAGAATCGCAGGAAAATGATGTCGGGGTAGCCCAGGGGAGCAAAAACACAATCGCTGCGCCGAGGAAGAACACAAGAAAGCTACGTCGCGCCGCACCGTAAAATGGGAAACCTTGGGATTCGTGCCACTAAAATTCCTGAGATTTGGCAGAGAGTTGAAGGACTCAGAGATGAAGCTTTTTCCCAGAAATAGACTTGGGCTGAAGGTGCTCGGATTGGGAGAAAAATGAGGAAGAAGGCAGCTCGGGTAAGTTTAATTAGGCTGAGGGGGGGAAAAATTCCCTGCGCCCGGTGCACGTGCGCCCGCCAATGGCGGAGCGCCACGTGGCACCGACTCCCCGTGCACCGCGCCGTGGACCGCGCACCCCGCACGCCCGCTGGTCGCGTACGGCACCTGCTCCACCCCATTGCGTGGACCGGGCGCACAACACCGGCCAATCACAAAGTGCCACGTGTCCACCTGGTCCACCGTGCACCAAGCACCGAACTCCGTGGACCGCGCGCTGTGGACCACCCAACCGGAAGACGCCACGTGGCACCGCCTAAGTGCACGGCCGCCGCCGTGGACCGCGCGCCTGCCCGGGCGCCCGCGCGCTGCCCGCGCCCTGCCCGCGCCGCGCGCCGCCGCTGCTCCGCCTGCCCGAGGCCGCGCCGCCGCCCGCCGGTGCTGCCCGCCGCCGCCGCCGGCGCCGGCGATCGCCGGAAAGTACTGTTCCGGCCGGTGAACAGTAAAATACTGTAGCAAGCTCCGAAAAATCCAAGTAAATAGCCCATCTTGACCGTTTTCGCGCGCTGATTCCAAATCCGGCGTCCGTTTCGCCAAATTCCAATCCTAAAATTTGCCGGAGGCTCCCGGAAAGGTATTTTCATTCCGAATTTCGCGCCGAGTCCAAATTTGATATCCGATTTGCGCGAAAACTCTTCTAAACATCCAACGGGGTCTCCCGGTTATCCACGTGATCCATTTAAGCCCCGAATCCATCACTTGAATCCAAATTGGCGCGCGAACACCGCCGACATGCCCCGTAGGCCTCCCGAAGCTGCCGGTCACACTGTAGAAGCCCTGCAACGATCCGGGTCACCACATCCTCCCCCACTAAAAGAAAGTTTCGTCCTCGAAACTAAAGCAACTCCCCAGGAGTCTCAAAAACCAGAGTCAAACCCAACACCGCCGTCTCCAGCTCCCAAGTCACCTATCACTCCCCGTGATTACTCCGCAACAACCACAACAGCAACAACCAGAACGGCAAAGCCCGATTGCGCAATTCTCACCACAAGGCCGGAATTCGTCATCGGGGTCCCTCGTACACCAAACTCTCATATGGCTCAAAAGAAGCGAGTCAATCACGGGCTCTGCCTCCAAAAGTAAACTCCGGTCCCAAAGTCCTCCTCTCACCTCACGTCACTCCAATAAAAACCGACTTGCGTGCATACAACGCTTCAAACGGAGCCATCTGGATGCTCCTGAAGCTGTTGTTGTACGCGAACTCAACCAAGGATAAGTGTCGGTACCACCCTCCTCCAAAATCCATAACGCACGCTCTAAGCATATCCGCGAGGGTCTATATGGTGCGCTCTGACTGCCCATCGGTCTGTGGGTGGAAAGCGGTGCTAAACCTGAGCTGAGTCCCCAATGCAGAATGCAAACTCCCCGCATAAATCTCGATTGAACATATTGATGCGGATCGTGGCTTCCACAATCAAGATCTCCAACCCCAAAAGCATGACACGAATCTCGGGTCCCGATCTGACACAATCGAAGCAGGTATGTCGTGAAGCCTCACTATCTCATCCATATATAACTGTGCCAAATACTCCAATGACCAAGTCATCTGAACCGGTAAGAAGTGCGCCGACTTGGTGAGTCTGTCAACAATAACCCAGATCGCATCTGCCCCGCTCTGCGCCCTCGGCAATCCAGTGACGAAATCCATAGTGACGTGGTCCCATTCCCACTCGGGAATTGGAAGACTCTGCAACTTGCCAGCAGGAACGCGATGCTCTGCTTTCACTTGCTGACAAGTTAAACAGTGAGCTACGAATCTCCCAATGTCCCGCTTCATTCCGGGCCACCAAAACTGTGCCTTGAGGTCCTTATACATCTTAGTACCTCCAGGGTGGACGGTATAAGGTGTATAGTGGGCCTCTCTCAAAATCTGATCTCTAATCTCCTGATCCATAGGCACACACACTCGGTCCCTGTACCGCAGTACTCCCGAGCTATCCACAGAAAAATCCCCTGTCTGATCCGCCTGAAGCTGCGTTCTGATCCTCGTCAAATGGGGGTCCTCACTCTGAGTGTCCCTGATCCTCTCCAACAGAGTGGGCTGCAAGACCATAGACATGAGTCTAGCAGAGACCCCAGGGGATACTACCTCCAGCTGTAATCGCCTCATCTGCTCGACCAACGGCGCCTGCTGCGAGATCAATAAGCTCAGCCTCGTCCTCCTGCTCAAAGCATCCGCCACATCATTGGCCTTGCCGGGGTGATAAAGGATACTCAGATCATAATCCTTTAGCAGCTCCAACCACCGGCGTTGCCTCAAATTCAGCTCCTTAGGGTGAACAGATACTTCAAGCTCTTGTGATCAGTATATATCTCGCAATGCTCACCATACAAGTAATGCCGCCACAGCTTCAGAGCAAATACCACCGCTGCCAACTCCAGATCATGAGTAGGGTAATTTTTCTCATAGTCCTTCAATTGCCGCGAAGCATAGGCAATCACCCTACCCTGCTGCATCAACACACACCCCAGACCACTATGTGAGGCATCACTGTAAATCACAAATCCTTCCCCCATAACAGGGAGGGCAAGGATTGGAGCGGTCATCAATCTCTGCTTCAGCTCCTCAATCACGTCTATTGCACCCCAAACATGCCAATTATCACTCACACAGGGTAACATCCCCCTTGGGTAAGTTTTACATAATCCATCCACAAGGATATCCACCATCCTGGAAGGAAAACGAACATGTCTCTGCCGGCCGATCTATCCTCCATCATCTGGCATCAAGCGCCTCTATCCCAAAACTTGCCTCTGACAGCAGATACCCATCCAAAAGAACTGCAGCGCCAGCTCCATAAACACTGCCTCCACCATCGAAGCACCCCAAAGTCCAAAACCTGTCAAAGATGGTCCGAGCAAACGGAAAGGTATCCTGGCGCAATCAACTCTCAGCCACGCATATCCTATGCGCCTCGTTCCTCAAATCATAGAACGCGCAATTCGACAACTGCGCACACCCTTTAGACACCAGAAGGCTGCCAAAGAGTCTCTCCATCATCACCAACCACGATTCCACCCCAAGAGGCTCCAAACCAAATCCTAAGAATCGGAGTGGTTTATCTGCCGAAACTGGCTCAACTGATCATTGGTGTCCCATAGCTCATCAGCTGTCAACTATCCACCCTGCCTCGGCGCCTCAGCACTAACCATTGGCACGGAGGGGCTACTTGCTCCATCAGTACTGCAGAAATCCCCACCCTTGAGGATGCTGCAAACGGGTGGTCTCAGAAGGAAGCACTGTCGAGCTGCCCGCTGCTCCGACAACTGTGTCACCAAACCAGACGCTCGCTCACTCTGCCGCTGAAAAGCCTCTGACAATCCTGTCTCCTGGGTCCGGAGCTCTCTGACTCCAATCTGGTATCCGGCCCGAAACAACTAGCTCAGACCCAACTGCTGCACCAAAGTGCACCCGGGTCAGGGCCCAAAGTCGGGGAGACACCGCTCGCCACGACACACAGCAAATCAGCACAACCCAAACACTCGACCCAATCTAGCGAAAGTCAAAAGACATCTCCCTATTTCTGTAACCTTATGTTGTCTGCAGCCAACATAATGGTTCAACAGAAATGGACTATGTCGATCCCTCTTCACTCACAGGAAGAGTTAACATATAAAAATCACCGACTTTCGCAAAATGTCACGCCACTCACGCCCTATCATCCTAGGGTCTGTCCAAAAGCCTAGGGTTTCCTAAGTCCCAACTGACCTATCCCTAAGCTCTGATACCAACTTAATCTGTCACGCCCCGGGTGTAAACCAGAACCCGGGCCCGTCTACAGATCCGCCGTGCATGCGGTATTTCCCACATACACGAAGCGTCGGTAACCTGCTCAGATAAGAAATAATAATAAAAGAGCATAATAATCAGAGCTGAAATAAAACTACTGTATCTCAGACAGATGCTGGAAGTAAAAAGTACAATAGTAAAATAAATACAGATGTCTCTCCCAGCTCACAACTATAATACAAACAGCTGGCAAAAGCCAGTCCCCAAAAAGAAATACAAGAAAACTGTCTGAGAAGTCCTGGTACCCAAAAATCTCCAGCTACGACCCTCGGTGGCTCTCTATCTAGTCCGCAATCCGCTTACCTCGATCAGTTGCTGATGGCCCAGCAACTCCCACAGAGGACTCTGCAAAACAAGGGAAAAGTAGGGGACAAGAAAAACAATGGGGGTCAGTACTACTATAAACAGTAGCCTCCCCTAGTGGGTAAAGCCTCAGCTCAGATATGCCCACCAGGTGCTCAGAGGCAAAAAGGGGAAGAAGAAAAGAAGGGATACTGATAAATGAAGCAACTGATAAAAATACTATCCCTACTATGCCTCTACATGACCAACCGATAAGGACGGGAAAAGTGATGCACCAGAATCAAGTAGCCTGTCATAACGACCCAATCTGACAGCCAGTGAACACTGGCACTGCCTGCTCTGCCGTCGAACTCAAGAAACCAGCATGGTGCCCGGCGCTCACACCGTGGAACTCAAGAAACTAGCATGGTGCCCGGCGCTCACACCGTGGAAAGCCTACTCCGGAGTGGCACTCGAGGGGAGCGACCCACACGAGTAAAGTAATATCACTGTATCAACATCTCTGTAACCACTGTCTCCAATAGCAGGACTGGATCGAGACTCAAGAAGTGGGAACAACCCTCCACTAAAGTAAGCCCGATCCCCGAACACCCAATCTGATGCAATAAAAACAATCCGGTCAACCACCCAAGATCCGTGGTCGCCGCAACCCCCTGACAACTCAACCTGTCCCAAATCCCCAATACCTGCCTACACTGTCCAACATACGCTCGAACCTGAGCGATTAAGCCGCTAGTGCCAACAATGAAAGAAGAAAGAGAAAAGCATGGTTTCTCCTAAGTCAAGTCCCAAAATAGTGTAGCAGTAAAAGATGGCAATAATTATGTGATCAATTAAATCATGCAATGTTCCAATACTTGTCCAATTTCCAAGTATAACAGTTTAGAAGTGACTTAAGCTAGGGTGACCGTTTCACATGAACAAACATCAGTTTTGCAGTCCTCTATTCCTATATGTCTCCAAATATATAGTTTCAGAATCAAATAAGCGGTTAAATCAGTGATTAATCTAACAATCATAAATTGGAGATCTGATAACAATTAATCAATTTCCTAGAGCATGCAAGTCTACCAATCAACACAATTGGCATTGTCAAAACGAGGATACTCTGATATTCCTAGTGGGCATACAAAGAGAGGAGTACAACAACCACCCACCTGAAGCGCAACTGTCCCAACTCGTACAGTCAGAAAATACCAGAATTCCAATTCCTCGCTCCCACAAATTTAGCACACCCGCAACACTCCTGGTACAACAAGGAATCCACTAATTACACTAGGGTCTCAATTACAGCACTAATTACCACATAAACACACCAGTACCAAACTGTCAAATTATCACCTGCAACAAATGTCCAGAAAATTCTAATAAAAATATCACGGCGATCCTCGCGACGATAGCTTCGCAACGGTACCTTGCACGCCCAAATCCGAGTTCTGTACACCAAGATAAAAATTCAGCAAGGGGGCCCTCTCATACTAAAATCAGGATTAAGGGCAGATTACTGTTCACAGAGAAATCCTTAATTTTCACCTCGAAAGAAAATTCACAAAAATCCACTAAAAATACGAGCGCGTTCCTTGCGATCCGTAGATGAAAAAGTTGTATAAGCTCGTTTCCATCAGACGCTCGTGCGCAAAGATATAGCCGAAACACTCCGCTGCTGTCAAGAATTCCATACAGAAAAAGGGGTCACTTGTAGCCTCGAAAACCGTGCCAAAACCTCGAAACGGGCAGGCGCGACCAAAACGAAAGATGAAGTCCTACCTCTTAGGAGTCTGTCGGTGCAAGAATCGCAGGAAAATGATGTCGGGGTAGCCCAGGGGAGCAAAAACACAATCGCTGCGCCGAGGAAGAACACAAGAAAGCTACGTCGCGCCGCACCGTAAAATGGGAAACCTCGGGATTCGTGCCACTAAAATTCCTGAGATTTGGCAGAGAGTTGAAGGACTCAGAGATGAAGCTTTTTCCCAGAAATAGACTTGGGCTGAAGGTGCTCGGATTGGGAGAAAAATGAGGAAGAAGGCAGCTCGGGTAAGTTTAATTAGGCTGAGGGGGGAAAAATTCCCTGCGCCCGGTGCACGTGCGCCCGCCAATGGCGGAGCGCCACGTGGCACCGACTCCCCGTGCACCGCGCCGTGGACCGCGCACCCCGCACGCCCGCTGGTCGCGTACGGCACCTGCTCCACCCCATTGCGTGGACCGGGCGCACAACACCGGCCAATCACAAAGTGCCACGTGTCCACCTGGTCCACCGTGCACCAAGCACCGAACTCCGTGGACCGCGCGCTGTGGACCACCCAACCGGAAGACGCCACGTGGCACCGCCTAAGTGCACGGCCGCCGCCGTGGACCGCGCGCCTGCCCGGGCGCCCGCGCGCTGCCCGCGCCCTGCCCGCGCCGCGCGCCGCCGCTGCTCCGCCTGCCCGAGGCCGCGCCGCCGCCCGCCGGTGCTGCCCGCCGCCGCCGCCGGCGCCGGCGATCGCCGGAAAGTACTGTTCCGGCCGGTGAACAGTAAAATACTGTAGCAAGCTCCGAAAAATCCAAGTAAATAGCCCATCTTGACCGTTTTCGCGCGCTGATTCCAAATCCGGCGTCCGTTTCGCCAAATTCCAATCCTAAAATTTGCCGGAGGCTCCCGGAAAGGTATTTTCATTCCGAATTTCGCGCCGAGTCCAAATTTGATATCCGATTTGCGCGAAAACTCTTCTAAACATCCAACGGGGTCTCCCGGTTATCCACGTGATCCATTTAAGCCCCGAATCCATCACTTGAATCCAAATTGGCGCGCGAACACCGCCGACATGCCCCGTAGGCCTCCCGAAGCTGCCGGTCACACTGTAGAAGCCCTGCAACGATCCGGGTCACCACACAAATGGCCAAATTTTTAAAAAGATTGTATGTTGTGCTATGATCGCCCCCAAGCTAGTTAGCCCGGATATATCTCGAATGGCCCTCGGGTAGTTAATGGGCCGATTTAAGCTTTGGACAGGTTATTCGGTCCCATTTTGAAAGGGTTCTACTATTCGGGGATTGAACCTGAATTGCGGGCCAGATTTCTGGGCCGGACGGAATGAGAGCCTGAGGTTTTGAGCCGTGCCGGATGGGAATGTATAAGTATTGAATCAGATCAAGCTAGGCCCGGCCATTGTCAAAGGAAGTATGATCAGGAAAAGAAAAAAATCGTGACATGCTGGTGAAGGAGACACCATGGATACGGTGATGGCTTCAAATGCCATTTATCATGTAAGTTAGTTTACTAGTTAACCAGCCTTTTTGTTATTTTGTTATCTAAAAAAAAAAGAAAGAAATTAATTAGGGTCCGATTAAACAACTCTTGTTAGTGCTCTATATTTTTTATTGAGCCTTCTTACTAATAATATTGAGTGGCCTAGAGCATCACAAACTCCATTTCAGTGGTCCAGCCATCTTATCCACACTGGTGCTCAGTTGTATACAATCTTCCCACTAACATTGGTCTAAGTGAATCTTTCCACTAACATTGCCCAGCCCACTATTTCACATGGAAATATTTACTATCATAAGTTATGTAGACTGAAAAGGGCTAGCCCATGCCGGTAGGTCCGGGATAAGGGAACTCGACAGCCTAGTAGGATCGCAGTTGCTCTATTGGGCTTATACAAAGATCATATTTTTGGCGAGAACCAGCACAAAGAATCATAAATTTCATTCCAATGGCACAGTCTACTATTCATTAACAAATATTTACTGACAACCTAGGATATTTGGGCTGACAAAGGGCTTAGCCCAGGCCCTTCTCCTGTTGTTCGCTCTCAGACGTTTTTATCTAAACCTCAATATATTAATATAACTAGGATATATTCCAAGCAACAACTAGTACAAAACATTGTAACCTGTATTAATGGCCCGACCCACTAGTCACAGACATAAGACTTGCATTAATGAGATGGGGTCTCCCCATGCCATTGCATTCTTATTAGGCCTTATTCAGATAAGAACTAGCCCAAACTATTAAACCTTCATACTCCTTTATTTTTGTTTTTATTTTTTTTTTTAAAGAGATAAATGTAGCATACTATCCGCTTTGTTTATTTTTGAAATAAACTTAACTGAAAATATGAAGCAATTATTTTCGAACTCGGATCTCGAATATCACAAGTAAACCCTTTGCCAATTACACTAAGGACAGTTGATTAAACTTTCATACTTATTTTCAAACTATGCATAGGAATAGTTGAGTATAAAAAACTTATTACCTCGAATCTCATTTTTTGAGGATAATTCACTGAGGTAGGGCCGCGAAAGGCTAACACTGAGACAGGATTTAATTGTTTAGTTTGCTAGTTGATCTTACAAATTTGCTTAATATTGTTTAATATTACTATTTTGGGGTGCTTAAATCAAACGAATATCTTTCTTCTTACTTAAAAAGGTAGAAACTGTAGCAAAATACCGTAAATTTCAATGCGAGGCCCGCTACTACTTAAGGTCTGCCAAAATATAATAAAAAGTTAAATTGGGTTCGGTCAACAAAAATATTGGGCCAAACATATTGGACGAATCAGTGAAAATATCTAAAAGAGCTAACTGAGCCTACTCAGTAAGCCCAGTGACAAATGGACCTTGGAATGGCCCAAGCATAGAACAAGATGGTCTCTGGACTCTGGTAAGTCTATTTTGGGAGTGTTTCGTTTTTTTTCCCCCCTAAAATGGAGAGTTTTCAATTTTGAATCCAACTTGTTCGATCCACTGTGAACAAAAATTATATAAGAGTCACTCATATATCATACACAAGACTAATCATGCATCTTGAGGCGATACCAGGCATAAAATATTGCACAGTGTCGAAAAAGGAGCATGGGCTTTGCAGGCCCATTTCCCTAAAAAGGCCGAAGCAAGTTAATTTTTTTTCTAACTATTAAAAAGTTAAAATTTGTGTTTAATCTTGTATAATTAAAATTAAAATTTATGAAATTTAAATTAAAGTTAAAAATTGAGTTTAAATTGTGAATTAAATTCTATTTTCGATATCAAATTTGAATTAACAATTTAAATTTTTAATTAAACTGGATGAAAATTAAATTTTAATTTTTGAATTAAGTGTGAATTAAAATTTTAATATATTTCTTTTAAAATGCATACTTAAATTTTGAATTTATCTAAATTTAAAAAATACACGAAAATATTCAATCTTTATCAATAATCACGTAAATATAAATTATGATACCTAAAATTTAAAATTTTTAATTTACCATCTATATCTTCGTTATTTTCTAATGTCTATATTAATAAAATTATTTAGGCACAAAGAAATATTATTAAATTTTTTCAAAAAGATACAATTAAATTATTTAAAAAAAATGAAAATTTTAAATTAAAATTTGAACAATAAAAAAATATTAAAAAAAAAAAAAACAATAAAGAAAAGGGCCTAAGCGCAGCTTGGGCCGGACCGAGCTGTGGCGATCCGGGCCGAGATGTGCTGAGCCGGACCAAGCAGTGCCCATGTGGGCCTTTTTTTACTCGCGGCTAGGACCGCTTGGCCCGGATCTGCGCAGCTCAGCGAGGATCGGCGCAGCTCAGCGCGGCTCGGCACCGCGGCTCTTCTTGGCGCGGCTCGGCTCCACTCTGATGGTACGGGCATTGCGGAGCACATTGAGACCTTTTCTAATGCACTGCTAGGCCCGGCGCGGCTCCGCCAGAAGATTTAACAGGCAAGGCCCGGCCCGTCTTTATGACAGGCTCGACGGCGGCTCGGCTTGGCTCGGCAGGGCTTGTCCCGGGTCGGTACAGCGCGGCGCTGCTCGGCTCGGCTCGGCTCCGGCCCGATTTTTAATCCGGGCCAGCCCAGTCTGAGCTTACGCAGAGAGAAAACAATTTTGAAAGAAATGTATATTTTTTAATTTCGATACAATTTAAACTCAAATCTTAATTTAAAAATTATAAATTTTATTTTGAATTATATAAATAAATTAAGATATGATTTACATATTTTTAAATTATATATAAATAAATTAAGATATCTTTATTTTAATCTTTTTTTAAAATACATATTAAGTAAGCATTTTTTAAAAAGATGTATCAAAATTTAAATTATATTTCAATTAAAATATTCAAATTTAATTTTCCTATAATTTATATATTTTTTAAAATTTGTAATCCTTTATCATCAAAAAAAAAAAAATTAAACGATTCTTAATTGATGTACAGTAAATTGCATTTTTAATTCAAATTTTAAAATTTAAATATTCAACTTCCAAATTTTATATTTCAAGTTTCGAAATTTAAATTTATAAAATTTCATATTTCATATTTCAAATTTAATTTTAAAATAAATTATAAAATTTAAAATTTTGTTCTAACTTTAAATTATATATTTGAATTTTTAAATTTTAGATTTTTATTTTTTATTTTATATTTGAATGTTCAAATTGTGAAACTATCTCTTTTAGGTAATGTCAGAATTAGTAACCATAGTTGGTTTGGAAAAGTTTTTTTTGAAATTACTTCTTTTTAGCTTATGTCCATATCATCTTATGTTGAAATATATTTTTTCTAAACTAAAATTCATAAATTTAGATTTCAAATCACAAATTATAAATATCAAATTTCAAAAAATTTTATTCTAAATTTTGAATATCAAATAAAATATAAAATTTCAAAATTAAAATTTAAGATAAAACTAAAATTTGAAAATTTAATATTTAAATTTTAAATTCAAATGTTTAAATTTAAAGATTTTATCTTTTGAATTTTTAAATATGTAAAATTCTAAAACCTTAAAAAAAAAAACAAAAAAAAAAAAAAAAAAAAGAAAAAGAAAAAAAAAACCACTAAGCACTGCACGGCCCTGGTCCTGGGGCCTAATTTTCGGGTCGGCCGATTTTTTTTTCCGGGCCGGATCTGCATGGGCCGTTCTGGGGCCCATTTAGAACCGGAGTACAATTTAATATTTATGTGAGTATGGTCACCCTCCCTTCATAATGTCCCTCAATTCCTGCTAAAATATTTATTTTGTGGATTATTTGCTAAACAAATTTGAGGTCATAGCTGTCCAAGTTAAAGGGCTTTCATGGAATAAGTTGGCTACATTTTTTCCGGACCGCTTATATCCCGGCCCGCTTATATCCCGGCTCGAACCGAAATTCTTTGATT
>CM054931.1:16745275-16900633 GCA_029168755.2 Tillandsia fasciculata | reverse complement strand
AAAACGGAAACCAACAATAATGAACCAAGTACCCAAAAACGAAAACAAACCATAATGACCAGTTACCCAAAACGAAAAACCACAATAATGAACACAGTACCTACCCAAAACGAAAACAACAAAATATGAACCAAGTACCAAAAGAAACAACAATAATGAACGATCTGTAACCCAAATACAAAACCACCATGGTGAAATTGTTGGTTTTTAGGATCCACAAGGATCTAAATAGGTACTATCAAACACCTAGAGGGGGGTGAATAGGTGTAATATTTAAAAACAAATCTCAGTGCAAAATAAAAACCAATGCGGAAAATAAAAATCAACACACCGAGATTTACGTGGAAACTCCAATCCAGGAGAAAAACCACGGGACCAACACGCAATAACAATCCACTAAGAAAAGAAGAATAACAAGGTGATTACCGACTCCACGGACTCAAACCCCTCCTTCAACTTCTTCGGACCTTGCGCTCACCGATTGCACGTCCACTGCACACGTTCGAATCCACGAACGCCACTCGAATCCACGAGCACACGTTTCGAATCCACGAAACGCCTTTAGCACACCGAATCCACGATGCCACGTCGAATCCACGACGCAAACTCAGCCGTAAGAATATTGGCTTCGATGGTGATCCTTTGCTTAGATTATCAATGAAGAACCATGGAAGAAATCTCTAAGCAAAGATTAGATCAATTCGACAAAAGATAGATCTTGAAAGAACCGTCGAATTGACCTAAAAGAGGCTATAAAGAAGAACGATAAAAACCTAGCCTCTAGGGTTGCTCTCAAGTGTTTTCGGTATTGGTCTATCGTTTTTGAGAAACCCTAAGTGTCTATTTATAGTTTAGAAACCTTTGGAAAGAGATAAGAATCAAAAACATACCTTATCTGGAAATTTTCAGGACGGCGATCCGGATCGGATTACTGCGATCCGGATCGTCGTAACGAGATTGACGATTCCAGAAATCCAAGGGTTCGGGATCCGGATTGCAAGGCCCGATCCGGATCGTTCATGAATTTCAGCAACATCCAATGTTCGGGATCCGGATCAGAATAGGCTTGGATCCGGATTGGATTTGCACATGAACTAATACCCTTCGGGATCCGGATTGGATCATCTGATCCGGATCCTGAACATGTCCCATGTCCAGTTTTTGATTTTTATGCAATTAAAAATTCATCCAAGTGTTTCTACACTATAAGAAAGTATTCGGATCACCAAAATTATTTAGTTAAACATACCTGATCCTTTTGAATACTTTCTTCTTGAGATTGATGTAACTGATCCACAATTCTTCATCTTCAATCTTCAAGACTCAAGACACTGAGTGTCAACTTGAGCTCTTGTTGAATCTTCTCTAAGTCTTTGATTGCTGATTGACAATTTGATCCCTTTAAGACTCCGACTCAACTCACTGACTTGACTCACGAAATATGCCAACACCAAAATGCCGTAACAATCTCCCCCTTTGGCAATTTCGTGACAAAACCCAAAAATACATAAAACGCTCAAGTCACTCATCTTAAACCAAAAAATCGAAATTCAATGTCATCACCAAAACATTGATTTTCTTTGCGTGAAAGATCCAATAAATACAAAATTACATTTGAACCAAACAGTCCTAGAACATACTCTATGACTTAGGACTTGGAGTCTTAAAGTGATGTAATTCCTGCAAAACAAAACTCCAAACAAAATCAAACGTTAGTCGTTAGAAATTAAAATCCTACATTTGATTCGTCCTTTTGGTTCTTTTGTTTTTCGGCTCTTTCAATCTTTTCTTTATCTCCCCCTATCTTGAGCATCTCTAACATGTTCTCCATGTTCTCCATGTTCTCCCCCTGTCTTGAGCATTTATGTTCTCCCCCTTTGTGATACGATCATCATTTTCCGTTCTCCCCCATTTTTCCATTTTCGTTTGTCCTCTTTTGATGATCTCATCTCCGTCATTTCTCTTCTCCCCCTTTTTGTCACAAATTGTCAAACAGTGAACATACTAGACAAAAGGAAATCACTAACAACATTAGTTCATAGAGAAAGAGAGATAAAAGCTCAGTTCCGGTATATAACAAAAATGCAGATTGCGTACCGGTACCAGAAAGCAAAAATCAAAATTTCTTGAAACAAATCCAGATTTTAGAATCTTTTCAAATACCGATTTGTATTCCATCAAGAAATCAATTTAAGTGCTTTAACCAATGAATTCACACAGATGTCATTCAATCCAATTAATTTCACAAAATTAAAAAGATTTACTCCTAAATCATGAAAAACAAAGATAAAACATTATAAACAGTTTTTCATGTTATATTCATCAAACACAAGTCATCAAAAATAATCTTGAGATCCAAACTCTATCAAGATGTAACGAATTTACAAAGATGACTTACGGAGATTTCCAAATGACATCAATCTTGAATTCTACCCTTTCATCAGAATAATTTAGAAAAATTCCATAAAAACCAGAAAAAGTATGTAAGCACTTTAGCGCATCAACTTTAAACAAAAGTCATCGTTTCATGCAACAAGAAATAGATTATACCAAATCTATCAAAAATACTCAAAAATGAAACGAAAATTTATAAAAATTAAAACCCTTAAAGTTGAACAACTTCAATCACATCTAACATGATCTTATGCGTAATGCCTTTATCAAATCATCAATTTGGCAAAGAAAATGAAATACAAAGATCAATAGATGTTTGAAATCCCAGATAAGTTAGATAATATATCTAGACAATCTGTTGAAGAGAGTGGCTCTTTGAGCATCTTTCATTAAAAATCCCACCTTATACCAACCTTGAAATTTGACAGAGTCAAGTATTTCAACATGCATTTCATTTTTTTTAAAAAAAAACTTTGCTTGGCATACATGGGGTATCTTTTTCCTCCATGTGGTGGTAGTTTTCACACTCCTCATTGGGATGTAACTCTTTCCACATCTTTTGAGCATTTTACTTTTCTTTGACTCCCCCTCAATTAGCTATCAATTATTTAATATATAAGGTATTCAACCAAAAATTGATCTCGCATTCATACTCGACTAAACAGTCAAATAAGATAATGACTATACCAAGAGATCATTGAGAGAGAAATTGACTTTGATCACTTAAAAGATGAATTAATTAACATAAATGATCCTTGCAACATCGAAATATTATGATGTCAAAAGCATAATAGATTTCTAAATGCGTGAAAAGATGCAATTAAAGTCAATATGACCAATGCTCAATTAAACAACTCCTATAATGAAGTATCTTCAAAATTATGATTATGGAGTAAAGTTGATAATCAATATAAAATTAATTTGGAGTGAATGAACGTGAAGCCCTTTTTATTCAATGCACTTGTTCAATAAAAATCCTTTTCTTCAAAAATAAAGTATAAAAACGAAGAGCATTGAAAAACATGTAATGCAAAGATTAGAAAAAAATAGGAAAGGAAAACCAATCAAAGCATTACATACAGTCATAAGCTATTTAGAACTTAAGACAAGAAAAGATATCACCTTTCCGAATCCAAAATTGCTGAATTTTGGGTTGTCTTGATTCGTTGTGGCCGGGGGTTGTCCGCTTTGACTGTTGATCCACCTTAGGTCTTTGCCTCGCAATAATCCACTTGTATGATTGATGTTGTGGCTCGGACCTTTGGTGGGTTGAGTGAACTCCATTGACTTGATGTGTCTTTTGATTCCGTTGAGTTCGCTCCGTAGATGAAGTTGTCGAAGGATTTTTCTTTCTCTTTTTCGGGCAATTCTTCACCAAATGTCCTTCAAGTCCACATAAGTGACAAGTTCTTCCTTTCAATTTCATTGTGGAACTTGAAGCATGCACAGTTTGGTTCTTTTTAAATTCCAAACCAACCTTGCTTGATTGACCTAATCCGGACATACAATCAAGTTTCTTGGAACCGGTTGAAAACCTTTGTATGTTGGATTTGAGTTCATAAACTTGCTTGGTCAAAGCTTGATTGGTGACATGAATCTCCTCAAACTGCTTTTCAAGAAAACCAATCTTGTCCATATATGATTTTGCGTGTGTCTCCGATTGGTTTAGCTTTTCTTGGAGGATTTTATTGTTATCCAATAACCGTCCTTGTTCCTCCTCAAGATCATGTAGTTTGATCTTTAAAGCATGGTTCTCGTCTTGAACCTCAAGTCGTTGCTTCCTCAACTTCTTGATATGCTTGGCCATCTTCTTCGATTCCGCAAGAAGTTGTTGGTATGCCTCAACGAGTTCTTCTTCGTCCGACTCCCCCTCAATTGATGACTCTCCTCCGGATGTTGATGTTTCATGCAAAATTAAAGGAATAGAGTCAGTGACTAAAGATGATAAGCACAAATTAGAAGAGGGAATTTGAGAGGCATGAAAAGCAACAATTTTTTCTTTTTCCTCTTCACTTGAGGTCGATTCATCGAAACTAGAATCGTCCCAAGTTTTTGCTTGCAAAGCCTTCTTTTTGTATGATTTCTTAGAAGGACAATCCGTTGAAATATGGCCGTAGCCTTTGCATCGATAGCATCGGATTTCCCCTTCGAAATCATCTTTTTCTTTTTCTTTAGAAGGTTTTGCAACGCCTTTGAGTTTAGAGGATTTAGAACCCGATGATCCTTTAGATGGTTTCGTGGATGAAGATCCATCGGTTCGATTCTTCCAAAATTTCCGACGAAATTTCTTTGTGATCCGCGCCAATTGTTCTTCAAAATCGGCAAAAGAGATTTCATCGTCGGAACTTGATTCGTCATCTTCTTCCTTTGTTGATTTGAATGCAATACCTGTAAGCTTAGAAGAAGACTTGGAAGAATTTTGATTAGTAGGAAAAGTCATCTCATAAGTTTGTAAAGCACCTACTAATTCCTCTACACTCATCTCATCCGGATGACTAACGGTTTCAATGGCGGTAACCTTTGCCCTAAACCGTTCCGGAAGAGTCCGAAGAATCTTTCTTACAATTTTCGACTCCGGGATCTTTTCTCCTAAATTAGCACATGTATTAATTACATCTTGAAGTCTAGTGTAATAATCTGTAAACAATTCATGCTCTTCCATATGAATAGAGTCAAATTGACTTGTAAGCATCTGGAGCTTTTGAATTTTTACAAGATTAGTACCCTCATGTGTAATTTTGAGAATATCCCAAATTTCCTTCGCGGTTTCACACGCGGAAATTCTTGTAAACTCAGTCGAGGAAAGAGAATTATATAAAGCGTTCATACCTTTCCCATTGTAAGAAGATCTTTCGATTTCCTCTTTAGACCATCTAGAGCGAGGTTTTGGGGTAGTAGAATTTCCTACTTCCTCAACCGGATGCACCCAACCGTATTCCACGGTTTGCCAAACACGCTCATCAATTGAGATGAGAAAAGCTCTCATCCGCACTTTCCAATATGCATAATTGGTCCCATCAAAAAGAGGAGGTCTAAAAATATTACCACTTTCACCCGACATGATAGATAAACCTAAAACCCGCTCTGATACCAATTGTAGGTTTTTAGGATCCACAAGGATCTAAATAGGTACTATCAAACACCTAGAGGGGGGTGAATAGGTGTAATATTTAAAAACAATAAATCTCAGTGCAAAATAAAAACCAATGCGGAAAATAAAAACAGCACACCGAGATTTACGTGGAAACTCCAATCCAGGAGAAAAACCACGGGACCAACACGCAATAACAATCCACTAAGAAAAGAAGAATAACAAGGTGATTACCGACTCCACGGACTCAAACCCCTCCTTCAACTTCTTCGGACCTTGCGCTCACCGATTGCACGTCCACTGCACACGTTCGAATCCACGAACGCCACTCGAATCCACGAGCACACGTTTCGAATCCACGAAACGTCTTTAGCACACCGAATCCACGATGCCACGTCGAATCCACGACGCAAACTCAGCCGGTAAGAATATTGGCTTCGATGGTGATCCTTTGCTTAGATTATCAATGAAGATCCATGGGAGAAATCTCTAAGCAAAGATTAGATCAATTCGACAAAAGATAGATCTTGAAAGAACCGTCGAATTGACCTAAAAGAGGCTAAAAAGAAGAACAATAAAAACCTAGCCTCTAGGGTTGCTCTCGAGTGTTTTCGGTATAGGTCTATATTTCTTGAGAAACCCTAAGTGTCTATTTATAGTTTAGAAACCTTTGGAAAGAGATAAGAATCAAAAACATACCTTATCTGGAAATTTTCAGGACGGCGATCCGGATCGGGATTACTGTGATCCGGATCGTCGTAACGAGATTGACGATTCCAGAAATCCAAGGGTTCGGGATCCGGATCGCAAGGCCCGATCCGGATCGTTCATGAATTTCAGCAACATCCAATGTTCGGGATCCGGATCAGAATAGGCTTGGATCCGGATTGGATTTGCACATGAACTAATACCCTTTGGGATCCGGATTGGATCATCTGATCCAGATCCTGAACATGTCCCATGTCCAGTTTTTTATTTTTATGTAATTAAAAATTCATCCAAGTGTTTCTACACTATAAGAAAGTATTCGGATCACCAAAATTATTTAGCTAAACATACCTGATCCTTTTGAATACTTTCTTCTTGAGATTGATGTAACTGATCCACAATTCTTCATCTTCAATCTTCAAGACTCAAGACACTGAGTGTCAACTTGAGCTCTTGTTGAATCTTCTCTAAGTCTTTGATTGCTGATTGACAATTTGAACCCTTTAAGACTCCGACTCAACTCACTGACTTGACTCACGAAATATGCCAACACCAAAAAGCCGTAACATGAACCAAGTAACCAAAACGAAACCAACAATAATGAACCGAGTACACACCACATGATAATCATGACAGTAATGAAATTGTGCATAAAGGGGTTCTAAGGGTGTACCCACCTGAAGCGCGAAGAAGAAGATGTGCGAAAACTCCAGTTAAAACACTCCCTTGTGCCCGAAGAAGATCTACAGTAAAAAAAATCGTTAAAAACATCGTCGCGGTTGAAAACACTCAAAAACGGGGCGAAACGGGCCAAAAAAGGAGCTTCTGGACCCTTAGGCAGAAGACTGGTGCACGAGTCCAAGTGTGGACCGGGTCCACGGCACGAGGCGGCAGCGGCGCGGGCCGGGAGCACGCCCTAGCGGTGGACCAGAGCGGTTTGGGCCGGGCCGCGCACGGGTAAGGGCGCGCACCGGGTCCACTCCTTCCCCGCTGCGGCGGTGTGCGTCGGCGTGCACCGCGCGGGTTGGGCCGAGCTGGCGCACGCACCCGTGCGCCGGGTCCGCGCCTTCGGGCTGCGGTGGCGTGCGCCGGGCGCACGCCAGTCCGGTGGACCGCGCGGCCTGGCGCACGCATCCGTGCGCCGGGTCCGCGCCCAGGTGCCGCGGAGGCGTGCGCCGGGTGCATGCCTGCCTGGTGGACCGCGGCCTGAAGACAGCCGCAATGAACAGTTCCCCTCCCGTCTTCAGCTCCGGTCGCGACCCCGCGACCCCGGCGACTACGGCGACGACCCCGTGGACACGGCAACGGCGGCGGCGGCCTCCCGTTTAACCACGGTGGCGGCGGCCTCCCGTTCAACAACCCACGACAACGACAAAAGGGAAAACCTCAGACCGGGATTAAACGAAAAGACCCGAACCGCTTACCTCGCTTTCGCTGGAGGAGGAGGGAGAAGGAGGATCGTCCGCCCCTTGCTCGTTCGATCCCGCAAAAAGAGCGATTGTTCCTTCCCTCTCCCCGTCTCGCCGCCACGGTTCTTCACGCCCAACGTCGGATGGTGGAAAGAAGGTAGGAGGGGGCTGGGGTTTCTCCCGCACTCCTCACGAGAGCCCTAACGCACGAACCCAAAGGGATGAGAAGTAGGAAAAATAAGTTCAAATCCCCAAAATCGAAACGTAAACGATCGGGTGCGAACCAGCGGTCCAAAATTTACCTCGAAAAATGTGCCGATCGCCCGCACGCCTTTTGATGCACCCGAAACCGCTAAAAACTTCGAAAATTTATTCTGGGAGGTTCCGAAGTCCGAAATCAAATCCGATCGCACCGCCGATCATCATTTTGCGGCCCCTACCACCTAAAAATATTCACAAACCCCGACGATCAGCTCAAAAATTCTCGAATTTCAACCCCCCTCCCTAACAACTAAGAAGATCCAAATAAGACTAAAACGGAAAACCGGAGGGTCGAGGGACCACCCAATCAATAAAATAACCTACTGACATAAAAAGATGAAAAGTCTGATCACAGCAGGATCCTATCCGATCACCTCGAAAAGCGTGCTGGCCACTTAGCACGAAAACTGGTGCATAACACAAAGGCAAACGCTTTGACCCCCATTCCGGGAGATCCGTAAATCGGAATCCGAATCCGATCGCTTTGCCATTCTCTATTTTTCGAGCCCAAATGCGGAAAAATACTCGCGGTCCAGACCCAGTCCATTGCCGAAAACACCGTGAAGAGTCTCCCCAATAATCCCGTCATAAAACGAAGGTATACGAAGGCATCGGAATGCAAGAGTACTACATCACTCACCACTTAAAAGAAGTTTCGTCCTCGAAACTTAACCCTGGTCCGCAACGAATAAATCTGGGTAGCACTCCCTCATCTTTGACTCTAGTTCCCAAGTCGCTTCACGTCCTTCCTAGTTGCTCCACAACACCTTCACATGGGGGATCGTCCGGTTGCGCAACCTTTTCTGTCCTCTCGTGCTGAGATCCGCACCGGTGTTCCGTCGAAGCTCAGGTCCTCTCTAAGCTCAAAAACAGTGACCATCCATCACCTAAATCAAGTACGCAGGTCCGAAGCATATCTACGAGAATCCGGTTCACTCGCTCGGACTGCCCGTCGGTCTAGGGGTGAAACGTCATGCTGAAGTGTGGTTTAGTCTCTAGAGCTTGTTGTAATCCTTGCCAAAGGTTCGACACAAGCCGAGTGTCTCTAGCCCACATCGTATGGATGGGTGGGAGAAGAGCCGATTTCGTCAATCGAGCTACTGTGACTCAAACCGCATCGCGTCCTTGAACATCTTCGTATCACCCGGATGCGCCGTATAGGGGGCGCAGTGCGCCTCCAACAATATCTCATCTTTCAACTCTGGCAGCTTTGGTAAGCAGTTTCGCCCTCGAAAACGCGTTGCGTCGTTCGCACTCGCCGAAGGGTCCTTCGCGTGGTCGGGGGGGTCTAGTCTCGACTAAGCTGTATCTGTGCGCCTGTTTCCTGACCTTCTAGGGTTGGCTCGACCATCAACGACAAAAGTCGCGCGACAGTACCGATCCTGCTGAGTACTCGCGTTCATCTGTTCCCCCCCCCCCCCCCCCTCGGTTTGACCCTTCCTGCTCATGACATCTGCTACTACACTTGCTTTTCCCCTAGGTGATACTGAATGGACAAACCGAGTCCTTCAGCAACTCCAGCCAATGCCTCTGCCGAAAAAAAAAAAAATCAATCCTTCTCTATGAACAAAACTCAAGGCTGTGGCAATCCGAAAACTCACTTGTCACCAACACAACCGCTTCCACCCATCACCAACACGGGCCACCAGCTCGGAACGTAACCGCCATCCCGGACTACCCGTTCCGACTGTCCGTCCTACCAAGGCGGCAGTCAAGGCTAACGTTAGATTTAGCTCTAAGACTTACCGCGAGGTCTACTGTAAGACCCGACCTTTCCTTTGACCTTTCCGTTTTCCCTTTCTTTTGACGGTGTGGCTGAGGGTCTAATTTTGGGGTTTTTCCAGGCAATCCGTCGGGGCCCGCGGACATTTTTAGGCGGTAGGGTTCGCGAAACGGAGCTCGGGGATGCGATCGGTTCCGGAATCCGACTCCCGGTTCATCCAGAATAAATTTTTGAAGTCTAGACCCTCCGTAAGCGCTCCGGGATACGTGCTGGCGATCCGCACGGCTTTTGAGGTATATATATATATATATATTTGAGAGATAGGAAGGGACCTAGGGTTTTTATTTTTTTCCTCCTTTCTTTTGCTCTCCCTCTCGTAGCCGACGGCAAGGTGGTGACGATCAAGAAAAAGGGGAAGCGGTAGTGATTTGGAACGGTCAAGTAAGGAGAGATCGGGGGATAACCGAGGACTCGGACGTGGGTGGATCGGCCGGCAAAGGCGGACGATCCTTGTTCCTCCTTCTTCCTTCGCAAATCAAGGTGAGCTTTGTGGTGTTCTTGCTTTTCTAGGGTTGTAGTTTCCGTTCTGTAGATCTCCGCGCCGCCGCCACCAAATCGAAGGCGGGCGCCGCCGGCGATGAGACGCCGCGGCCGCGAGCGGCGCGCCCGCACGGCGCAATGCTGCGCGGGGCCAACCGCGCCGCGGGCAGCGCACCCGCGCGGCCGTAGCCGCACGGGGCCGCCCGCTGGTGGGGCGCCCGCGCGGCGTGATGCCGCGCGGGGTCGCCCCGCACGCGCGGGCAGCGTGCCCGCGCGGCACATGGCCGCGCGGGGCCGCCGGCAGGCGGGGCGCCCGCGCGGACCAGTGCCGCGCGGGGGTCGCCCCGCACGTGCGGGCAGCGCGCCCGCGCGGCACATGGCCGCGCGGGGCCGCCCGCAGGCCGGGCGCCCGCGCAGACCAGTGCCGCGCGGGGGTCGCCCCGCACGCGCGGGCAGCGCGCCGCGCGGCACATGGCCGCGCGGGGCCGCCTGCAGGTGGGGCGCCCGCGCGGACCGGTGCCGCGCGGGGTCGCCCCGCACGCGCGGGCAGCGCGCCGCGCGGCACATGGCCGCGCGGGGCCGCCCGTAGGCGGGGCGCCCGCACGGACCGGGGTCGCCCCGCACGCGCGGGCAGCGCGCCCGCGCGGACCGGGGTCGCCCGGGGTCGCCCGCAGGCGGGGCGCCCGCGCGGCACTTGGCCGCGCGGGGCCGCCCGCAGGCGGGGCGCCCGCGCGGCACTTGGCCGCGCGGGGCCGCCCGCAGGCGGGGCGCCCGCGCGGACCGGGGCCGCACGGGGTCGCCCCGCACGCGCGGGCAGCGCGCCCGCGCGACACTTGGCCGCGCGGGGCCGCCCGCGGGTGGGGCGCCCGCGCGGGCTGGTGCCGCGCGGGGTCGCCGCGCGCGCGCGGGCAGCGCGCCCGCGCTGCACTTGGCCGCGCGGGGCCGCCCGCAGGTGGGGCGCCCACGCGGGCTGGTGCCGCGCGGGGCCGTGCGCAGGCGGGGTGTGCGCCGCACGGGTCGGTGCCGTGCGGGGAACTCCGTCACACGGAGTCCGGGGTTGCGTCCGTCGTTTGGTTTCAGTCTGGAGTCAGTGTGGGATTCAGATCTCTTAGTCTTGACATGCACTTGTTCCTTCAGGAGTGCGGGACGTTGTAGGCGCGCGGACACGGACGAGCCGAGCTCCGGACGACATACACAAGGTGGGTACATTCCCGGGGATGGTGGGAATAGGAATTTAATGATAGAAATAGTATGCTGGGGCAAGGTGAACAGTAAATTTCCTCTCATTTATGTACTAACCCTGTATTACTATTATTATTATTACCATTATGCTTACTGTCGATCTGAGGCTCTTGTTTTGCTACACGCACACCGGCGGATTGGCCTCCGCAAGGGTGTGCTTTTCCGGAAAAGTGGTACGTTGACCCGTGTACCCCACGCGACGGTGGCGTTAGGAAAGGGGGCCCCCGTAGGTGGGGGGTGTGAGCGGTGAAGCCGAGGCAGGTGCTCGGCGGCCGAGACAGGTGCTCGGCGGGGGACACCGGGATAGGGGCTCGGAGCGGTGCTCGGGATAGGTGCCCGGTTTTGTTATGGTACAGGGTATGATTATTGTGGGTGTGGTTGAGAGGGACAGTTGCTCCGGTTATGGTGGTTTGTTGCGTTTTTCTTAGCTCTTTTGCTTATCATACTATTTCTAGTCACTGACTTTCCCACTTCGTGACAGGTTCGTCCAGGGGCGAGTGCTAGGGCACCGGTGAGGTCATTTGAGTGCTGTTCTAACATTGATCTACTTCAGACACAGTGACTCCTCTTTCCCTTTTTCTTTTATTACTCATGTTAGTTAGTTGTGGCTTGCGACACCCCCGTGGGGTCGATGTGGATGTTGCCTTTCCTTTCTTTTATGTTATTGAAGGTTGTGTTATTTCCTTACTCGGCCGTTTTAAACAATGAAAGATAAAACCGTTTGCGAAAAACTTCTTTTAAAACGTTGGTGTCGTGTGGGCACCGGATTTTTAGACCTTGTGGGATTTATGTGTTTTCGAACTGGTTTTACAAAAGTTGGCATCGGTTGGGTGCCGTTTTCCAAAACTCTGTGAGTTTATGTGGTTTCAAAAACAGTTTTCAAAAAATGATGACGCCGAGTGGGCGTCGCTTTTAAAAACCTTGTGATTATTTATCCATTCAAATCAGTCGGCCCTTTTGCTTGCATAAATGTTGATGGAAAGTTTGGAATGCATGTTGTATGTGTTTGTGCTTCGATTAGTGTGGTTAATGCTTGAGATGAGTATATGATGTAATCAGGACGCCGTGCATATACAAAGGAGACTCTGCCCGTTGGTAGAGTCAATTTGTATATGCGGCAGGTCTGGGCACGCGCTGGGGAGAAATAGTTTTCAAAAAAAAATATACCTGTTTTCTGGAGCATCGGTGGCTCATTTTCCGCGCATTTAAACCCCCGGGGCGTGACAGATTAAGATGGTATCAGAGCGGGAAAGCGTTAACCACAATAGTCGGGGCCCAACATCCACGGGGCGCAATGTACTAACTACTGATTAATAAAGTGAACTGGGATAGACTAGCAGAACGCGAGTGCTCGTGGGGGGGGAAGGGGGAATTAGGTGTCTTCTTCCTTTTAGAGTCAGCGTTCGCGGTGTTATCTTTTGGGTTTAAGCTAGAAGTAACTGGTTCGTGCATGTGTTCAGATCATGGTCAGAACTAGATCTACCACCGAGGACGCAGGGGCGGACGCAGCGGCATCGACGACCGCGGAGAACCAACTCCTGAGGCAGCAGCTACGGGAGATGGCGGGCCAGTTGGCGGCCCTGACGGATCATGTGCGCCAACTGACACAGCAGCAGCAGGCCGCTGCAACGGTGGCGGCCGCCTCGGGCCCTCTTCCGGGGCCAACTGCACCGGCGACTGGACCGCCGGCGATGTAGGCCGAGGCGGGGGCTGCCCCTGCCCGGGCCATGGCGCCCGAGGTACCGTTAGCCCAACAGACGGTACCAGAGGTAGCCCCTCCGGCGGCAGCAGCAGGATCGACGCCGGGGACTTCAACCAGGGACACCCCCGTGGAGACCGGGGTGAGGCCTCCTACCATCGTGACCGCTACCGCCACGGGGGAGGGGTCGACTTCGCAGACGGAGCGGGATCGCGTTCGAGGGGGAGACGACGGACCCCTGGGTCGTGGAGAAGTGGGTGGACACAATGGAGAAATTGTTTGAGGACCTACTGATGGAAGACTACGAGCGGGTTCCCCTGGCCGTTCACTTCCTGGAGGGGAACGCCCGCATATGGTGGAAGACTGTACGCCCAGACTCCGCGAAGGGTATTGCCCTCCCGTCGTGGACCACCTTTAAGCAGCAGCTGTTCGGGGCGTTTTTCACGAACAGCGTCAAGAAGCAGCTAGAGGACGATCTCAACCACATTAAACAGGGAACCAGAACAGTGATGGAGTACCAGCGAGAGTTCGTGAGGCTGGCGAACTGCGTCCCGTTTGTCATCCGGGACGAGTCTCATAAGGCGCAGCTTTTCGTGGACGGACTGCGGACCGACATTTTCCAAGTGGTAGACGCGGCAGACCTACATACCTTCCAGAAGGTGGTCGACCGGGCCACCCTTGTAGAGCGCGGCTTCGCCGTCACGCGCGCTCGGAGGGAAGGCCCTTATCAGCAGGAAGACCGGAAACGGACCCAACCTTCTTCCGGGGGGGGCTCCTCTAGTGGGAGTCGGCCCTCTAAGCGGTGGAGGTCCCAGCAGAGAACCAGAGGCACGCCAGGAGGAGGACAACGCACGGAGGATCGGCCTTGCGTGATCTGTGGCGGGGCGCACCGGGTGATGGAATGCTCCAAAAGGCAGGACCATTGTTTCCGATGTGGCAAGCAGGGGCACTTCCGCTTCAACTGCCCCCTGAACCAAGGCACAGCATGTTGGGTTATACTAATATGGATCTAAATAGGGAAAAAAACACCTAGAGGGGGGTGAATAGGTGTAAACAATAAACACTCAAAAAATTATTGCGCAATAAAACCCAATGCGGAAATAAAAATGAACACGCAAGATTTTTACGTGGAAAAACTCCAAACTGGAGTAAAAAACCACGGGACCGATAACACGGCGAAATCCACTAGAATTAACACACGTACAAGGTGATATAACGTACTCACAGACGACTCAATCTTTTACCATACGCTCCTAGTAGATCTTCTCCGCTCGCTCCACGACGCTTCTCGAATCCACGATCTGTGCCCAACGCCGAATCCACAGTGTCCAACGTCGAGTCCACGACGTCCGACCGAATCCACGGTCTTCACCCAGTGGCACGCTTCGAATCTACGAACGTACCTCGCTCCGAATCCACGAGAGCGGTTGCACCTTGAATCCACAAGGCCACGCGTGTCCACGCGCCGATTTGGGGTAAATCGTTGTTTGTTTTGGGTGGTGATGATCCGCCGAATACTTAGATTAGAAATAGATTGGAAATACCATCTAAGTATTCATTGATTTAATTCTACTCAAAATCTGAGTTTGGAAAACCTAGAATCAAATCAATCAATATAGATGAAGAAACATAGAATAAATTCTATTGATTTCCTTTCTTCTCTATATGTGGATCTTTTCTTTTCGGTCGTATTTTTTGTTATTTGTGGATACCCTAAAAATGAATAAAGGGTCTATTTATAGGTTAGAAACCATTGGAAGAAGATAAGGATCAAAAACAGCCTTTTCTGGAGATTTTACGGACGGCGATCCGGATCGAAATTGGACGATCCGGATTGCAGTAGCAAGAAAGACGGTTTCCAGAAAAACACTAGTTCGGGATCCGGATTGCAAATCCTGATCCGGATCGTGCAAGCAAAAAGGTAAAACTAGTGTTCGGGATCCGGATCATGAGATGCTGCGATCCGGATTGAACCAGTGTATGAACAAACACCCTTCGGGATCCGGATTGCAAGGCCCGATCCGGATCCTGAACATGTCCCATGTCCAGTTTTTGATTTTTATGCAATTAAACATTCTTCCAGGTGTTTCTACACTACAAGAAGTATTCGGATCACCAAAAATCTTTAGTTAAACATACCTGATCCTTTTGAATTCTTCTTTCTTGAGATTGAGGTATATGATCCAAAGTTCTTTCATCTTCAATCTTCAAGACTTAACACATTCACGAAATACGCCAACTCAAATTCCGTAACAATCTCCCCCTTTGGCGGTTTCGTGACAAAACACAAATCCACAAAAGAAAATTCAAAAAGGTATTTTTGTTGCTATCACCATACAACAAAAATTTACAATGGAGATCCAAAAATTTACAAACATGAGATAAACTCCTAAAACAGACTCTAGACTTAGACATCTGTACTTTCTGCAAAAAAAAAGCATTCTTGACAAACAAAAATCGTTAGATACCTCAAGAATTGAAACAATCAAAACCTAGCAGAGATAGAGTTTATACTCATCATGACATTTAGTAATTCAGATATGTAAAAGATCATAATCAAAAACCAACATATCTTCTAAGCAATAAAACCAAATGTCAAACTTTGTTAGTCCAACATCAACTTGTTAGTCATATTACATGCCCAAATAGTTAGTCAAATAGTTAGTAGGGACATGCAACAAATCACAAATAAAAACCAAAGTTGATACTTACCTGTCACCATACCAAACCAAAGTTTGAGTTCATATTCACACATTCACACAGTTTTCACATCATCATTGTTCATGTCATTGTTCAAGTCTCTCAACAAACTCTAAACTCTCTTCCCCTTTTTGTCACAAACAAGCCAATAATTACAGCACAAAAGAGAGGTAAAGAGATAAAGAAACATGAAAAGTGAAAGCCCTGCAAAGAGCAAAAGAAAGTTAGAACAAAAGTTTACTCCTGAGAGTCGGAGTCATCAGAGGTGGTGCATCCCATTTTTGCAAACATTTTCTTCATCAGTTTTTTCATTGAAGAGACGGACTTGGTCAAAGTGATTTGAGAGGCAGTAAGGATTTCCAGTTCCTTTTTCACTACTTGAATTTCTCCTCTCATTTCAGTGAATTCCTGTGACATCCGTTCTTGCTCATTTGAGAGTCGCTGTTGTTCTTTAAAAATTGAATTAACTGAAGCATCATCTTCAGAAGTTGATGGAGGTGCTTGATGTGCTTGTGGGACAGATGGTGCAGAAGTTGTAGCTTGTGGTTGAGCTCTTTGTCGTCTGGAGGAGATGGAGGTCATCTTGTTTTGTGAGAGAGACTTTACTATCGTTGTTTCATTGATCGTCCCCAAACTGTACATATAAGAGCTCACGCTTGTATCGACTTTAAACTTTTTAAGGATGCGCATGATTATCATAGGATAAGGTAGTCTCTCTGTGGGGTGAGAGTGTTCGACATACCGCGTCATCCTAGACCAAATGAGATAAGGAATATTCAAGTTTGCTCCCATCAATGCGGCCGGGTTTCCAAGAAGATAAAGGAATAACATCCTATCCCATCGAAGAACCTTCGTGTTCATGTTGGGAAGAATGTTGTAGCAGACAATGAAGTTTATATACTTATACTCTGTTCGAAGCTCTTTGGAGAATACAGAATTTCCGATAGACAAAGTATCCGGAAGACAAATTCCATTGACTACAACTCTACAGGAGTTGTCGTTGAAGCTTTGAGTTTTAAGGTAATGGAGTCCATCTGCTCTGGCTTTCATACTGAGCACCTCTCCAATCAGTTGGGGAGTGACTTTGATTTTGATATTTTTAACCAAAGTATGAAATTCTCGACGTCCGTCATCTTGATCAATTAAACTTGCAGCGTTCTGATAAAACATCCGAACTGAGTGTGGACAGTACCCAGTTTTTTCAGGGAAGTTGCAAATTGGAGCAAGACCCACCTGGTCAAACAGAGCCCCAAAGGCTGCAGATCGTTCCTTCATCGGTTGGACATTGACATGTCTTTCCCCAATGCATTCCTTTTTTCAAAATCCTTGATTCTCGTGGAGCTGATGAAATCCTGTGGGGGAGGCTGGCTAGCAATAGGTTCATTAATTGAAATCCCCTAGCACTGCCTCTTTTTCTTGCACCGGTTTTCATCCTTGTTCCAATTGGATTAGGTTCCATTGGGGCTTTTCCTTTATCAGCTGCAGTAGGCTGAGGCTTTGTTTTTGTAGCTTCAGCAGATGCTTTCCCTTTAGAGATGATGGGGACATTTCCTCGATCTCGAGGTTATCCCAGTCAATTGAATCCGTCTCTGAGTCTGTATCGGAATCATTCTGAGCTCTCTTAGTCCTCTTAGCCTTCTTAGGCTTTGCAGTGTCCTTAGCATGGACCATGGCAGCAAGTAGGAAAATAATCCATGTGATCACCATTTTGATCGCTAGTGAGAAATGTGTCCTGTGAACACCAACTCAAGAACACATGAAAAATTGTCAATTTTGAAAAATTTGAAAAATTGTACCCAAACAATCATAATCATGTAGAGAAGCCAAGAATCAAATTAGTTTTGCAAAAAGAATTTTAAAAATAGATCAATCCATGATTTTCAAAAATTCCTCTTTTATGCCCTAAAACAGAATTTTTAGAAATCGAAGCCCAAAAATTCGTTAATCAGGTGAAAACCCAGCATAAAATCAAAACTAATCTACCCAGAGTTCTTATTTCAAAAGAAATTTGATCAAAAACCATTCACAAACGAAAAAGTTCCATGATTTCAACTCACGTTTTGAAGAAAAAGAGAAAAACTGTGAAAAACCGAGATTTTGATCAATAAAACTTACTTGGATTCGAAGAACTTGAGTTTGGAAGCTCCAAGATGCAAGAAATCTAGAGAGAGAAGCTCTAGAGACTTGAGAACAAAAGATTAGGGTAAAAGAAATCAAATCTCTTTGTTCTATAAAAACCCTAGCCGTGATCCGGATCGGATCGAGAATGTGATCCGGATCGGCTACCCGCAGGAAGAATCCTGCGTTCGGGATCCGGATCACTTAGCCCGATCCGGATCGGCTTCAACTTTTTCTCCAGAAAAATTTAGAAAAATTCCATAAAATCCAGAAAAAGTATGTAAGCACTTTACCATATCAACTTTAAACAAAAATCATCGTTTCATACAACAAGAAATAGATTATACAAAATCTATCAAAAATACTCAAAAATGAAACGAAAATTTACGAAAATTAAAACACTTAAAGTTGAACAACTTCAATTACATCTATCCTGATCTTATGCGTAATGCCTTTATCAAATCATCAATTTTGGTAAAGAAAATGAAATACCAAGATCAATAGATGTTTGAAATCCCAGATAAGTTAGATAATATATCTAGACAATCTGTTGAAGGAGTGGCTCTTTGAGCATCTTTTATCAAAAATCCCACCTTATACCAACCATGAAATATGACTGAGTCAAGTATTTCAATATGCATTTCATCAACAATTTTTAAAACAAAAATTTGCTTTGCATTCATGGAGTATCTTTTTTCTTTTCTTTTCTCCATGTGGTGGTAGTTTTCACACTCCTCATTGGGATGTAACTCTTTCCACATCTTTTGAGCATTTTACATTTCTTTGACTCCCCCTCAATTGGCTATCAATTATTTAATATATAAGGTATTCAACCAAAAATTGATCTCGCATTCATACTCGACTAAGCAATCAAATATGATAATGACTATACCAAGAGATCATTGAGAGAGAAATTGACTTTGATCACTTAAAAGATGGTTTAATTAACATAAATGATCATTGCAACATTGAAATATTATGATATCAAAAGCATAATAAATTTCTAAATGCATAAAAGGATGCAATTAAAGTCAATTATGATTTATGCTCAATTGATGTCCTATGTACAAGCATAGATAAAGAACAAAACAAAAGCAAAAACAAAACCTAACCTAAGCAAAGGTTTCAAAAAGTGGTTATTTCAAGGAAAGCATGCCAATTGCTTTACGCAAGTGAATAAAACGTTTTTGATCCAAAGGTTTTGTTAAGATATCAGCTAATTGATCCTCAGTTGAAATATATGACAGTTGAAGAATATTTGATTCAACTAGCTCTCTAAGAAAATGATATCTAAGTTCAATATGTTTTGTTCTAGAGTGCAACACAGGGTTTTTTGAAATGTTAATAGCACTAGTGTTGTCACATAAAATGGTTACCGAAGTTGCTGAAATCCGGAAATCGCTCAACACGCTTTTCATCCAAATCAATTGGGTTGAACAACTTCCTGCAGAAATGTACTCCGCTTCGGCAGTCGAGAGTGCTATGCAATTCTGCTTTTTACTGTGCCATGCAACAAGGCAATGGCCAAGATAGAAGCATGCACCACTCGTGCTTTTCCGATCATCCACCGATCCAGCCCAATCGGCATCTGAGTATCCAACAATATCCAAACTTGTTCCCATAGGATACCAAATTCCGAAATTGATTGTACCTTTGATATACCGGATGATCCGTTTCACCGCTTTCAGGTGAACCTCCTTCGGTGCTGATTGATATCTCGCGCAAATCCCAACACTGAAGGATATATCCGGGCGACTAGCCGTGAGATATAGTAGACTTCCAATCATACTGCGATACAGTTTCTCGTCTACATTCTCACTATGTGATTCACTTCCAAGTCCCTTATGGCTAGTTCCCATTGGAGTCGGAAAATCCTTAGAATTTTCTAAATCAAACTTTTTGACCAACTCCATTGCATACTTGGATTGACACAAGTGAATACCTTCATCGTTTTGTTTAACTTGTAATCCAAGAAAATAAGTCAATTCGCCCATCATGGACATCTCAAATTCGCTTTCCATGGTCTCCGCGAATTTAGAAGCATCATTATCTCTTGTTGCGCCAAATACAATGTCATCGACATAGATTTGTGCAACTATGAAATTGTTTTGATAATGCTTCACAAAGAGAGTCCTGTCAGCTCCCCCTCGAGTGTAGCCCTTTTCCAAAAGGTGCTTTGTCAACCTTTCGTACCATGCTCGCGGTGCTTGTTTCAGACCGTAAAGAGCCTTTTTCAGACGAAAAACATGGTTAGGTAGTTTATGATCCACAAAACCTTTCGGTTGAGCCACATAAACTTCCTCATTTAAAAATCCATTTAAAAAGGCGCTCTTAACGTCCATTTGAAATAATTTGATTTTAAAATGACAAGCAATCGCAAATAAGATACGAATGGACTCGAGTCTAGCTACAGGGGCGAAAGTTTCATCAAAGTCTATACCTTCTACTTGAGAGTAGCCTTGAGCAACTAACCTTGCTTTGTTCCTGATGATAGTACCATCTTCATTTTTCTTGTTCTTGAAGATCCATTTGGTACCTATCACATTGTGTTGCTTCGGAGGCTTCGTTAATTCCCAGACTTTGTTTCGCTCAAATTGATGGAGCTCTTCCTGCATTGCTTTAATCCAGTAGTCATCTTGAAGAGCTTCATCAACATTCTTTGGTTCGATTTGAGATACATAGCATGCAAATCCGCAAACCAATTGTCTCCGTGTTCTAACTCCTTCTTGTGGATCTCCAATGATGTTCGATTCAGGGTGATCCTTGGAGATGCGTAACGTTTGAGGTAAGGAGTAGTCGGAGGTACACGAGATGATTCCTGCACATCAGATAAACTTGAAGAACCGTTAGATGCATCATTATTATCGAAAGAATTGTTAGAAGAAGATGCATTAGCAGGTGTATCATCATCAAGAGAGATATCGAGGGTAGATTTTTCAGATTCAAAGTGAAAAGCTTCATCTACCTTAACATTTATCGATTCTACGATCGTCTTAGATTCTAAGTTAAAAACTCGATATGCTCTACTGTTTGTAGAATAACCTAAGAAAATCCCTTCGTCACTTCGAGAGTCAAATTTTCCAAGATTCTCGCGATCACGTAAAATAAAACACCGACTCCCAAAGATACGAAAATATTTGATGTTAGGTTTTCTACAAAACCAAAGTTCATATGGTGTATTCAAAGTCCCCGGGCGCAAATACACTCGATTGATAACATAGACAGCAGTGTTCACCGCTTCAGCCCAAAAATATAAAGGTAAGTTCCGGCTATGAAGCATAACACGTGCCATCTCCTGTACGACCCTGTTTTTGCGCTCGACTACACCATTTTGTTGAGGTGTATAAGGTGCGGAGAATTCATGTTTAATGCCATTAGAAGTGCAAAAATCAATGAATTTGGAATTTATGAATTCTCCACCTCTATCACTTCTAACTCGAGTAATCTTTTCATTCTTTTCAATCATAATACGATGGCAAATTTCGTGAAAAGAATCAAAAGTATCAGCTTTTTCTTTTAAAAATGCTACCCAAGTATATCTAGAGAAATCATCAACCAATAAGAAAATATACCATTTACCTCCCAAAGATGGTTGACGAGTTGGCCCCATTAAGTCCATATGCAAAAGTTCCAAAGGCCGTTTTGTACCTATGTGGTTCAAGTTCTTGTGTGCAGTCCTAGACTGTTTTCCCTTTTGGCAACCGCCACACACAATGTTTTGTTCAAAAGAAAGTTTAGGAACCCCCTTGACCACATCTTTGTTTGAAATTCTAGCAAGTTCCTTAAAGTTTATGTGACCTAGCCTTTCATGCCAAAGTGTTTCATTTTTCAAAGATGCTAGGTTACATTTTTCAGAAAATTTAGTAGGAACTACATAACAATTGTTTTCTGATCTAACCCCTTTTAAAAAGAAAGCATGGTTCTTGTCAGTTACAGTACATTTATCAGATGAAAAATTAACTGAATAACCATTATCACAAAGTTGACTTATGCTTATGAGGTTAGTCTTAAGGCCATGAACAAATAACACATTATTTAGAACCGGGCCATCTGGAATAGCTACCGTTCCCTTTCCAACAATTTTGGAAGACCGACCATCTCCGAAAACAACAAGTCCTCCGGAGTTTTTCTCAAAGTTTGAAAACAGTTTTTGTCACCGGTCATATGACGGGAACACCCGCTATCCAGATACCAAGACGAACTATCATATGCATGCAAGGAAACATTGGTAACAAGACAAGGGAAAATTTCACCTTTGCGCACCCAAACCTTTTTGGAATGCGTCGGTAATGGTCGTGAAGTTGATCTCCTAGGTGAAAGCGTCTTGTTGAAGAATTGCTGCTCCTTGATGATGTCGTCTTGAGCGGTGAACTACCAAGGCTCTTTTCCTTCAAATGATTTGCATTTGATTTCTGAGGAATCACCTTTTTGGTAGTCATTGCAAGAGGTGCTTGAGGTGTGCGTTTGGCTCCCGTCTTGCAATTTCTCCTTATGTGCCCTGAAATGCCACAACGAAAACATACCTTAGATCTTGACGATCCCGAGGAGGATGAAGTAGGCTTGTTGTCGTTGCTTGTCGTGAATTCCGGTGTCGGAGGAGGAGATACCGACTGAGGCACAAAAACTGTCCCACTCGAACTTGGAATGTCTCCAGTTTGAGTGTATCCGAGGCCGAACTTATTTGTTTGACCAAGACCAAGAAGCCTGTCCAACTTACTCCTTCCAGAAGAAAATCTCTTTAAGTCATCTTTAGTTGGCGTATGGTCTTTGTCATTTCCATTTTTCCTGTCGAGCCTCGCCGTAGAGCTTCAAGAAGTAATTCGCTTTGTTCACCAATTTCTATGTTCTTCTCGAAATGCTCATTGGACTCTTGAAGGGAAACATTTGCTTTGACTAGATTATCCCTTTCCACTTCAAGATCGGTTGAGAGAGAAGTTACCCTTTTTACTTCTTCTTCGAGATCCTGCAATCTCCCTCTCAACCCCGTTTTGCTTTGCCAGTTTCTTTGAATCCCTCAAAAGCTTATGGTAGGCAAGAGCAAAATCTTCACCTTCAGAATTCTCGATTCATCGTCCGTTGCAATCTTTTCAACAGGGAGGAGTTGGACAAGGAATCGGATGTACTTGCCATTAAGCACATGAAGGGTGAAGAGGTGGACGCGTGGAAAGCTGTCGCGTTGTCTTCTTCATCACTTGAGGATGACTCATTTGACGTGGAGTTGTCATCCCAAGTGACGACTTGCATCGCCTTCTTCTTTGCCGGATTCTTGTTGGGACACTCCGTTGCAATGTGGCCGTAGCCTCGACATTTGAAGCACTGTACTTGTCCCTCTGAACTTTTCTTATCCTTTGAGAAGTTCTCTTGCTTTCTTGACTTGTAGCTTGAAGAACCCTTGCCTTTCTTCGACTTTCCGAAGGATGGAGTTTTGCTTGAATTACCCCTTCGAAAGTTGCGGCGAAACTTCCTTGTCAAGAGAGCGAGCTGCTTCTCAAAGTCCTCCATAGATAGGTTCTCGTCGTCGTCCGAGGAGGATGAATCCGCGTCTTCTTCTTTAGTTGATTTCAATGCGTAACCTGAAGACTTAGAAGAGGATGCCTTTCCAGAAGAATAGTTAGTAGGAAATGTCATTTCATAAGTTTGTAAAGCACCTACTAATTCTTCTACACGCATTTCGTCCGGGTGTTTAATTGTTTCAATGGCTGCGACCTTCGGGCGAAATCGTTCAGGAAGAGTTCTTAGAATTTTTCTTACAACTTTAAATTCTGGAATCTTCTCTCCCAAGTTAGCACATGAGTTTACGATGTCTTGCAATCGTGTGTAATAGTCAGTGAAAGATTCATTCTCTGCCATAGAGATAGAGTCAAACTTGCTCGTAAGCATTTGCAGTTTCTGAATCTTCACAAGGTTAGTTCCCTCATGCGTAACTTGAAGAACATCCCAGATTTCTTTCGCAGTCTCACATGCCGAGACGCGAGAGAACTCAGTTTGTGACAAAGCATTAAATAGAGCATTAATTCCTTTGCCATTGTAAGAAGATGAATCTATCTCTTCCTTGGTCCATTTCGACCTAGGTTTTAAGGTGCGAACATCAGAAATAATTTCAGTTGGATTAGACCATCCTAATTCAATTGATTGCCACACCCTTTCGTCGATGGAAATTAAAAAGGCTTTCATCCGTACTTTCCAGTACGCATAATTTGTTCCATCAAAGAAAGGGGGTCGATTGATGTTTCCACCTTCAACCATTGTTTACAACCCTATTCCCGCTCTGATACCACTTGTTGGGTTATACTAATATGGATCTAAATAGGAGAAAAAACACCTAGAGGGGGGTGAATAGGTGTAAACAACAAACACTCAAAAAATCATTGCGCAATAAAACCCAATGCGGAAATAAAAATGAACACGCAAGATTTTTACGTGGAAAAACTCCAAACCGGAGTAAAAAACCACGGGACCGATAACACGGCGAAATCCACTAGAATTAACACACGTACAAGGTGATATAACGTACTCACAGACGACTCAACCTTTTACCATACGCTCCTAGTAGATCTTCTCCGCTCGCTCCACGACGCTTCTCGAATCCACGATCTGCGCCCAACGCCGAATCCACAGCGTCCAACGTCGAGTCCACGACGTCCGACCGAATCCACGGTCTTCACCCAGTGGCATGCTTCGAATCCACGAACGTACCTCGCTCCGAATCCACGAAAGCGGTTGCACCTTGAATCCACAAGGCCGCGCGAGTCCACGCGCCGATTTGGGGTAAATCGTTGTTTGTTTTGGGTGGTGATGATCCGCCGAATACTTAGATTAGAAATAGATCGGAAATACCATCTAAGTATTCATTGATTTGATTCTACTCAAAATCTGAGTTTGGAAAACCTAGAATCAAATCAATCAATATAGATGAAGAAACATAGAATAAATTCTATTGATTTCCTTTCTTCTCTATATGTGGATCTTTTCTTTTCGGTCGTATTTTTTATTATTTGTGGATACCCTAAAAATGAATAAAGGGTCTATTTATAGGTTAGAAACCATTGGAAGAAGATAAGGATCAAAAACAGCCTTTTCTGGAGATTTTACGGACGGCGATCTGGATCGGAATTGGACGATCCGGATTGCAGTAGCAAGAAAGACGGTTTCCAGAAAAACACTAGTTCGGGATCCGGATTGCAAATCCTAATCCGGATCGTGCAAGCAAAAAGGTAAAACTAGTGTTCGGGATCCGGATCATGAGATGCTGCGATCCGGATTGAACCAGTGTATGAACAAACACCCTTCGGGATCCGGATTGCAAGGCCCGATCCGGATCCTGAACATGTCCCATGTCCAGTTTTTGATTTTTATGCAATTAAACATTCTTCCAGGTGTTTCTACACTACAAGAAGTATTCGGATCACCAAAAATCTTTAGTTAAACATACCTGATCCTTTTGAATTCTTCTTTCTTGAGATTGAGGTATATGATCCAAAGTTCTTTCATCTTCAATCTTCAAGACTTAACACATTCACGAAATACGCCAACTCAAATTCCGTAACACAGCATCTCCAGCAACCTCCGCGCCGGCATCCCAACACGCGGGACGAGGAAAAGCTCCAATGGCATCAGCTTCCAGACCGCCAGCACCTCGACCTGCAGGGGATAGGCCACCACCATCAGGAGGCCGCGTCTACTCGATGAACCAGCAGGAGGCATACCCGTCTGAGCATGTCGTCGCAGGTATCACACTTGTTTCCGTTTATCGTGCTAGAACCCTTTTTGATACCGGAGCAACCCTCTCGTTTATGTCGTGTGATTTTGCACTGACCCATGGTTTTGAGACGAGACCCCTACCCAGTACTTTGACGGTTCACACCGCGGGAGGATCCCTGGAGGCCCGCAACCTTATAGCAGCCTGTCCGATAAGGTTGGGGAGACTCTCCTACCCCGGGGATCTGGTAGTGATCCCATTGAGGGAATACGACGTGGTGCTAGGGATGGATTGGCTCACGGAGTATCAAGCGGTGATTGACTGCGAGAAGCGCCAGGTGCGGCTATTGCACCCAGAGTTCCCAGAGAACGTGTACTTGGCATGCAAGAGTGTCTCCTTTTCATCCATCATACCAGCATCGCGAGCCAGGAAATTGATTGAGGGAGGGTGTGTGGCCTACTTGGCATCGGTGGCCCTGGCCACGGGACCCTCTACGGCACTCTCCGACATACCGGTAGTGAGGGACTTCCCAGACGTCTTCCCGATGGAACTACCTGGTTTACCCCCCGAGCGAGAGGTGGAGTTTCCGATCGAGCTTCCGCCCGGTACCCGACCGATCACGAAGGCCCCCTACAGAATGGCCTTTGCGGAACTAAAGGAGCTCAAGGCGCAGCTCGAAGACCTTCTGGACAAGGGATTTATCAGACTGAGTGTGTCGCCCTGGGGCGCACCGGTACTCTTCGTGCGAAAGAAAGACGGGAGTTTGCGGCTTTGCATTGACTACCGGGAAATCAACAAGGTCACCGTGAAGAACAAGTACCCCTTGCCAAGGATCGATGATCTCTTTGATCAGCTACGGGGAGCGACGGTGTTTTCAAAAATTGACTTACAGTCTGGCTACCACCAACTCAGAGTGAAGGAAGAGGACATTCCGAAGACGGCTTTTCGGACCCGGTATGGCCACTACGAGTTCACCGTAATGCCGTTCGGGCTCACCAACGCCCCTGCGGTATTTATGGACATGATGAATCGAGTTTTCAAGCCCTTCTTAGACCGGTTTGTAGTGGTCTTCATCGACGACATCCTGATCTAATCGCCCACCGATGGGGAGCACGAGGAGCATCTACGAGTGGTTCTGTAGACCCTTAGGGAGCAAAAGCTGTACGCCAAACTCAAGAAATGCGAGTTCTGGGTTCGCGAGGTGGGGTTCCTAGGGCACATCATTTCAGCAGCAGGAATTGCGGTGGATCCTAAGAAAGTGGAGGCAGTGACCGACTGGCCCCAACCGACTTCGGTGACAGAGGTCCGCAGCTTTCTGGGCCTTGCGGGATACTATAGGCGTTTCGACGAGGGATTTTCGAAGATTGCAACCCCCCTGAACCGCTTAACCCGGAAGGGAGTAAAGTTTATTTGGACAACCCAATGCCAATAGTTTTGAGGAACTTAAGAAGCGGTTAACAAGTGCACCTGTGCTTACCTTACCAACACCCGGGGAAGACTACGAGGTTTACTGCGACGCATCACGGAAGGATTGGGGGGAGTACTGATGCAACAAGGAAAGGTTATAGCCTACGCCTCAAGACAACTCAAGGATTATGAGCTGAACTACCCGACCCACGACCTGGAGCTAGCCGCGGTGGTCTTTGTTCTGAAACTGTGGAGGCACTATCTTTATGGTGTGCACTGTAACGTGTTCTCTGACCACCAAAGCCTCAAGTACCTCTTCACCCAGAAGGAGCTGAATCTGAGACAGAGACGGTGGTTGGAGTTACTCAAAGACTACGACCTGTCAATCCAGTACCACCCCGGGAAGGCAAATGCCGTGGCCGATGCCTTGAGCAGAAAGGGGCAAACAGAGGGGACCTCGGCGAAGACGATCACTCAGCAGGACGATTAAATCTCAGAGTTCTCACGTCTGAGATTGGAGATAGTACTAGCAGGGACAGTCGAGCGACTAATGTCTCTGGCAGTCACACCGACCCTATTCGAGAGGATTCGAGAAGGCCAGGGTGCCGATCCACAGTTACAGAGGGAACGGGATAGGTTTTCCCCAGAACAGAAGGGAGACTTTACTGTGGGGTCAGATGGCACTCTTCGGTTTCGAGGACGAATCTGCGTGCCCGATCTGCCAGATCTAAAGAGGGAAATCTTAACTGAAGCGCACTGCGCCCCCTACGCGGCGCATCCTGGAGGCACCAAGATGTATAGGGACCTCAAACAGACTTTCTGGTGGCCAAAACTCAAAGGAGATGTGACGCGATTCGTGGCGCACTGCTAGATTTGCCAGCAGGTGAAAGCCGAACACCAGCGACCGGCGGGAAAATTGCAACCACTACCTGTGCCCGAATGGAAATGGGAGCAAATCACGATGGACTTCGTCACCGGATTTCCCCGTTCGCAGCAGGGACATGACGCGATCTGGGTCGTCGTAGATCGGCTAACGAAGTCAGCCCACTTCTTACCCATCCACACGACCTGGACACGCGACCGATTGGCTCAAGTCTACATCGGCGAGATTGTGAGGCTACATGGGATACCGACGTCGATTACTTCCGACCGAGACACAAGGTTCGTTTCGAACTTTTGGCAGAGTCTACACCGAGCCTTGGAAACCAAGTTACACTTCAGCTCAGCCTTCCACCCCCAGACGGATGGACAATCCGAACGAGTGATTCAGATTCTCGAGGACATGCTCCGGGCTTGCGTACTAGATTTGGGAGACGGATGGTCGCGCTACCTACCCCTTGTAGAGTTCGCTTACAACAACAGCTACCAAGCGAGCATCCGGATGGCGTCGTACGAAGCATTGTACGGCAGACGTTGTAGATCCCCGATTTGTTGGGATGATCTGGGGGAGCGAAAGTTTTTGGGACTGGACTTAGTGGAAGAAACCGAAGAAAAAGTACGCCTCATCAGACGGCGGTTGGCGACCGCCCAGAGCCGGCAAAAGAGCTACGCAGATCGGAGGCGTCGCGATTTGGAATTCCAGGTGGGGGAGCGTGTGTTATTGCGGGTTTCGCCGTCAAAGGGGGTGAAGCGGTTTGGGTTGAGAGGCAAGCTGAGCCCACGGTATGTGGGACCATTCGAGATTTTGGAGCGCATCGGCCCGGTGGCCTACCGCCTCGCCCTACCGCCAAACCTTGACCGAGTTCACGACGTGTTTCACGTGTCCATGCTTCGGAAGTATCTCCCCGATCCATCGCGAGTGCTCGACGTCTCTGAAATTGAGCTTAAAGAGGACTTAAGCTTCGAGGAAGTACCAGTGCGGATCCTGGCACGAGAGGACAAAAAGCTACGAAATCGGACAATTCCCTACGTGAAGGTGCTTTGGAGCAATCAAGAAGAGCGGGAGGCAACTTGGGAACCAGAGTCAAAGTTGAGGGAGTGCTACCCCGACCTCTTCACCACGGACGAGGGTTAAGTTTCGAGGACGAAACTTGTTTTTAGCGGTGAGTGGTGTAAGACCCGGCCTTTCCTTTGACCTTTCCGTTTTCCCTTTCTTTTGACGGTGCGGCTGAGGGTCTAATTTTGGGGTTTTTCCAGGCAATCCGTCGGGCCCGCGGATATTTTTAGGCGGTAGGGTTCGCGAAACAGAGCTCAAGGACGCGATCGGTTCCGGAATCCGACTCTCGATTCATCCAGAATAAATTTTTGAAGTCTGGAACCTCCGTAAGCGCTCCGGGATACGTGCTGGCGATCCGCACGGCTTTTGAGGTATATATATATATATTTGAGAGATAGGAAGGGACCTAGGGTTTTTATTTTTTTCCTCCTTTCTTTTGCTCTCCCTCTCGTAGCCGACGGCAAGGTGGTGACGATCAAGAAAAAGGGGAAGCGGTAGTGATTTGGAACGGTCAAGTAAGGAGAGATCGGGGGATAACCGAGGACTCGGACGTGGGTGGATCGGCCGGCAAAAGCGGACGATCCTTCTTCCTCCTTCTTCCTTCGCAAATAAAGGTGAGCTTTGTGGTGTTCTTGCTTTTCTAGGGTTGTAGTTTCCGTTCCGTAGATCTCCGCGCCGCCGCCACCAAATCGGAGGCGGGCGCCGCCGGCGATGAGACGCCGCGGCCGCGAGCGGCGCGCCCGCACGGCGCAATGCCGCGCGGGGCCACCCGCGCCGCGGGCGGCGCACCCGCGCGGCCGTCGCCGCGCGGGGCCGCCCGCGGGTGGGGTGCCCGCGCGGCGTGATGCCGCGCGGGGTCGCCCCGTACGCGCGGGCAGCGTGCCCGCGCGGCACATGGCCGCGCGGGGCCGCCCGCGCGGACCAGTGCCGCACGGGGGTCGCCCCGCACGCGCGGGCAGCACGCCAGCGCGGCACATGACAGCGCGGGGCCGCCCGCAGGCGGGGCGCCCGCGCGGACCAGTGCCGCGCGGGGGTCGCCCCGCACGCGCGGGCAGCGCGCCGCGCGGCACATGGCCGCGCGGGGCCGCCCGCAGGCGGGGCGCCCGCGCGGACCGGTGCCGCGCGGGGTCGCCCCGCACGCGCGGGCAGCGCGCCGCGCGGCACATGGCCGCGCGGGGCCGCCCGCAGGCGGGGCGCCCACGCGGACCTGTGGAGTCCTGGTGTAATATCCTAACCTTTCGGGTGCCATAGTTAACCCTTGTCGTTCAATGTTAGTTGTAGGTGCCCTTTTTATCGACTTTTAGTGGGTTGTGTTTTGGTGCACGTTATTATTTTTCGGTGATAGGCTCGAAAAATGATGAACGGCGATGCGATCGGATCTGAAATCGGACCTACGGATCTCCCGGAATAGGGGTTTGAAGCTCTCGGTGACCGTAAAGTGCACCGAGATTTGTGCACTGTAGATCGCACAATTTTCGAGGAATCCGAGTTAAATCTGGGCCTAGGGTTGGGGTATTTTTTTTAATTAATTAGACTTTCTAGCAGTAGTCATTCTTTCCTTTTTCTTTGCGGTCGAGAACGGTAGCGGCGAGAAAGGATTTTTGAAATTTGAAAACCCGAATTAGGGGATCGAGCGATCGAGAAAGGAGAAGGGAAGAGCGGGGGAAACCCATCCCTCGTGGAGCTTTCCGTTGGAGACGAGAGGGACGATCCACCTTCCCCTTCTTCGCAGGATCACGGTAAGCGTTTTTCTCTTTATGCAATTTCTTTGGGGTCGAGGTTTTGGGTAGCGGTCGTTCGAGGGTAGCACGCGTTGCGGGTTGGGGTAACGGGAAGTCGCCGCCGCCGTTGTCAAACGGGAGGCCGCCGCCGCCGTTATCATGCCCACGGGGTCGTCGCCGCAGTCGCGGTGTTCGCGGGGTCATCACCGGAGCCGCGGGGGACGAAATCGGAGAGAAATTGCTCATCCGTACGGCTCCTCACCCGCGCGGTCCACCATAGTGGGCGTGCACCCGGCGCACGTCTCACAGCCCGAAGGCGCGGAACCGGGCGCACGGTTGCGTGCGCCAGCCCGGCCCGCGCACCGCGGTGCACGCCTCCAGCGTGCACCCGGTGCGCGGCGCCGCGGCCCGTAGGGGTGAGCCCGGTGCGCGCCTGCGCGTGCACCGGCCCGGCCCGCTACCGCGGTGCACGCCTCTAGCGTGCACCCGGCGCATGCCGCAACGCTCGTGGGGGTGAGCCCGGTGCACGCCCCGCGCGTGCACCGGCCCGGCCCAAGCTGCGTGGTGCACGCGCCCGGGTGAGCCCAGTCCGCGCCGCGCATCCTCTACACTGTGGACCCGGTCCACGCCCCTGTCCGTGCACTAGCCCCCAGCCCGGAAGCCCGGTAACTCCGTTTTGGCCCGTTTCGCCTCGTTTTTGAACGTTTTCGACCACGACGACACTTTTAACAATGCTTTTAAGGGAAATTTCTTTCGGGTCAAAGTTAGGGAGTCACAGGTTTCACAGGGGACAGTGTTAGCTTATTAATGTTTACCTTGGGGGACTTTCTAGGTCCGCGTGCCGATCGGGTGGGGTGCAGCGAGTCAACTTCTAGCGTACCGACCAAACGCTGTCCAGGTGGGTGTTCCTTAATGAGATATAGTAAAGTTCCGCATATGCATGAATATAATAATTTTGATCTTCTGATTTCATCTAATCCCTGTTCTTCATAAGCATGTTTACTGTTCATAGCTATGGGTGCTCATCCTAAGACTTAGTGTGGGACTTTCGTAAATTGTGCTCAAGTTTTTATGACTCGTCTAACTGTGCTAATATGAGTGATCTTTAGTGATGATACTATCGGATTTTACTTGTGGGTACACCCTTAGCATCCCTTTATGCGTAAGGTCGTTATGTTCATGTTTTTTTCATGGTTGGTTTCATCGTGGTGTTTAGCGTCGGTCTCCGGCGGTCGTTTCACTTTTGATATTACATGTTAGCGGGTTGCTTTCGATTACACATGTTTCCGTTTTACCTTTGATTCTACATGTTAGCGGGTTACTTTCGATCACGCATATTACCGTGTTACTTTGGATTATACATGTCACCGTTTTACTCTTGTTTATATATTATGATGCTAACATGATGGTGGTTACGGTTACTTTGCTCGAGGCTGCAGCACGCGCACCCGCGGTTTGGCCACCGCAAAGGGTGCGCTTTTCCGGAAAAGCGGTCTATGACCCGTGTATACCCATGAGGTGACGTAGTGGGGCCCCTTATTAGTTGTGGGGTTTGAGGCGCCGAGGTGCGAGCGGTACGACCCGTCGGTTTAGTTGTCCGACGTGGTCGGGTTTTGCAGGTACGGTATGGCCCGTTCGGTTTAGTTGTCCGACGTGGTCGGGTATTGCAGGTACGGTACGGCTCGTCGGTTTAGTTGTCCGACGTGGTCGGGTATTGCAGGATACAGGGGTACAGGTTTTCTTTTTCCCTCTTGGGAGGGTGGTTGCTCCGGTTGGCTTTACGGTTTGTTTTACTACTTTTCCTGCTCTACTATTTTTTCGTCACTGACTTCCCACTTCGTGACAGGGTCCAGACGGGGGGTGAGGTAGGCGACGGTGAGGACGGGGCAGGAGCTTCTGGGTCGCTGGGGACCCCGGACTGTCTTTTCTTTTTCTATATTTGCATTTCATTCACATTTGTAGTCCTTTGTGTGGTTCTCGATACCCTCATGGGGTCGGCGTGGATGTCGGCATGGTCTCCATTTGGTAGTTCTCTTACGTATTTATCTTTCCCTTCACTTCTGTTGGCCGTTTGGAAAAGAAAAAGAAAAAACCAAAGAAAAGATTGCGAAAACTGTTTTCAAAACTTTAAGTGTCGTGTGGGCACTAATTTCAAACCCTGTGGATTTATACTGTTTTCGAACGCGTTTTCAAACTCTGGGCGCCGGGTAGGCGCCGTTTTCAACGACTGTGTATTTATCCTTTTAAAATCTCTTGGCCGTGCTTTTTACTCAGTTATGGTACATAGTTGTATGTTAGAACTGTTGTGATTGAATGGATGATTGCGTTTGGGATTTGTATTAGCTGCTACGCCGTGCATATACAGAGGAGACTCTGTCCGTTTGCAGAGTGATTCTGTGTATGCGGCGGGTCTGGGCATGCGCCGGGGAAGAAGGTTTATTTTTCAAAAAAAAAAAAAAAAAAAAAAAAAAAAAAAAAAAAAAAAAAAAAAAAAAAATCTACGCGCCAATTGAGTACCTTTTGTGAACCGTTTCCGCTAAAACAAACCCCCGGGGCGTGACAGGACCGGGGCCGCCCCGCCCGCGCGGGCAGCGCGCCCGCGCGGCACTTGGCCGCGCGGGGCCGCCCGCGGGTGGGGCGCCCGCGCGGGCTGGTGCCGCGCGGGGTCGCCGCGCGCGCGCGGGCAGCGCGCCCGCGCGGCACTTGGCCGCGCGGGGCCGCCCGCAGGTGGGGCGCCCGGGCGGGCTGGTGCCGCGCGGGGCCGTGCGCAGGCGGGGTGTGCGCCGCACGGGTCGGTGCCGTGCGGGGAACTCCGCCACACGGAGTCCGGGGTTGCGTCCGTCGTTTGGTTTCAGTCTGGAGTCAGTGTGGGATTCAGATCTGTTAGTCTTGACATGCACTTGTTCCTTCAGGAGTGCGGGACGTTGTAGGCGCGCGGACACGGACGAGCCGAGCTCCGGACGACATACACAAGGTGGGTACATTCCCGGGGATGGTGGGAATAGGAATTTAATGATAGAAATAGTATGCTGGGGCAAGGTGAACAGTAAATTTCCTCTCATTTATGTACTAACCCTGTATTACTATTATTATTATTACCATTATGCTTACTGTCGATCTGAGGCTCTTGTTTTGCTACACGCACACCGGCGGATTGGCCTCCGCAAGGGTGTGCTTTTCCGAAAAAGTGGTACGTTGACCCGTGTACCCCACGCGACGGTGACGTTAGGAAAGGGGGCCCCCGTAGGTGGGGGGTGTGAGCGGTGAAGCCGAGGCAGGTGCTCGGCGGCCGAGGCAGGTGCTCGGCGGGGGACACTGGGATAGGGGCTCGGTGCGGTGCTCGGGATAGGTGCCCGGTTTGTTATGGTACAGGGTATGATTATTGTGGGTGTGGTTGAGAGGGACAGTTGCTCCGGTTACGGTGGTTTGTTGCGTTTTTCTTAGCTCTTTTGCTTATCATACTATTTCTAGTCACTGACTTTCCCACTTCGTGACAGGTTCGTCCAGGGGCGAGTGCTAGGGCACCGGTGAGGTCGTTTGAGTGCTGTTCTGACATTGATCTACTTCAGACACAGTGACTCCTCTTTCCCTTTTTCTTTTATTACTCATGTTAGTTAGTTGTGGCTTGCGACACCCCCGTGGGGTCGATGTGGATGTTGCCTTTCCTTTCTTTTATGTTATTGAAGGTTGTGTTATTTCCTTACTCGGCCGTTTTAAACAATGAAAGTTAAAACCGTTTGCGAAAAATTGCTTTTAAAACGTTGGTGTCGTGTGGGCACCGGATTTTTAGACCTTGTGGGATTTATGTGTTTTCGAACTGGTTTTACAAAAGTTGGCATCGGTTGGGTGCCGTTTTCCAAAACTCTGTGAGCTTATGTGGTTCCAAAAATAGTTTTCAAAAAATGATGACGCCGAGTGGGCATCGCTTTTAAAAACCTTGCGATTATTTATCCTTTCAAATCAGTCGGCCCTTTTTCTTGCATAAATGTTGATGGAAAGTTTGGAATTCATGTTGTGTGTGTTTGTGCTTCGATTAGTGTGGTTAATGCTTGAGATGAGTATATGATGTAATCAGGACGCCGTGCATATACAAAGGAGACTCTGCCCGTTGGTAGAGTCAATTTGTATATGCGGCGGGTCTGGGCACGCGCCGGGGAGAAATGGTTTTCAAAAAAAAATATACCTGTTTTCTGGAGCACCGGTGGCTCATTTTCTGCGCATTTAAACCCCCGGGGCGTGACATCTACCCCACAAAAAAAAAAAACTGCGAACAGGGCCCCCTAACCGAAAGTGACCAGTGCCAAAACTCTGAGTAGTCGCCAGATTCCCCCCCTTGACTCACACCTGCCCCAAACGATCAACAATCCAAAACGCTCCCAAACTAAGCCTCCAGGTTAAGCCTTGGTCACGGGAAGCTGGCGACACAACCCACAAGGTAAGGTCCTACCTCCGTCCTGGCACCGATGGAGTGCAACGCTCTAAATTGCCACTAACTCCCGGTCCCAAATCGTTGCCCCACCAAGTACCGGGCATCGAAACGAGCGGTAACCCTCCAGACCAACCGTGACACTCCCAACAAGGAGAAAAACTAAGCTCTAGGTCCGCTCAACAATGACCTCCAGGTACCGAAGCCTATCCATCTGAAATCTAAAGGGTCGGACGAAGACAAGCAACGAAAACAGCGAGAAGAACCCTGTCAAAAGTTGCCTAGGTTCACCAAACGCACTCGAGGGATCACACGCCAACCCACCAGTAGGACAGCTTAACCGGCCCTCTAGCGCAGAACACAGGAACCCCGACCCCAAAGCGACCTGGCACCACCATCGTCAAAAGTTAAACCCCCAAGTAAAAGTCGCCACCTACGCACACTTGTGCTAAGCAAGGCACGACCCCTCTAATCAAAAACGAGCCCAAACGAGAAAGATTTACCAGCCCCGGTGGTCTCCCCTTCTAACCCCAAAGGAGCCCCCGAGACCCCATCACGACGATCTCCACAACCATCGCAGTGTCTACGGTGAAAAGCCGAACTATGGGTAACAATCATAAGGGAAGAATCCTCATTCCCACCCATACCTTGCCCATGGTGCAAAAAGAAACGGCCGACTACCCGCTAAAACCCCACACCCGAAGACCTAGAAGGTAGAAGCTTAGACCAACGGCTGTCCAGTTACCCACGACCGACAAACAGCCCACCGCTAATGAACACCGATGGTTTGCCCTATCACCCGTCACTGCTACAGACGACTGTTGGGTTATACTAATATGGATCTAAATAGGGGAAAAAACACCTAGAGGGGGGTGAATAGGTGTAAACAATAAACACTCAAAAAATCATTGCGCAATAAAACCCAATGCGGAAATAAAAATGAACACGCAAGATTTTTACGTGGAAAAACTCCAAACCGGAGTAAAAAACCACGGGACCGATAACACGGCGAAATCCACTAGAATTAGCACACGTACAAGGTGATATAACGTACTCACAGACGACTCAACCTTTTACCATACGCTCCTAGTAGATCTTCTCCGCTCGCTCCACGACGCTTCTCGAATCCACGATCTGCGCCCAACACTGAATCCACAGCGTCCAACGTCGAGTCCACGACGTCCGACCGAATCCACGGTCTTCACCCAGTAGCACGCTTCGAATCCACGAACGTACCTCGCTCCGAATCCACGAGAACGGTTGCACCTTGAATCCACAAGGCCACGCGAGTCCACGCGCCGATTTGGGGTAAATCGTTGTTTATTTTGGGTGGTGATGATCCGCCGAATACTTAGATTAGAAATAGATCGGAAATACCATCTAAGTATTCATTGATTTGATTCTACTCAAAATCTGAGTTTGGAAAACATAGAATCAAATCAATCAATATAGATGAAGAAACATAGAATAAATTCTATTGATTTCCTTTCTTCTCTATATGTGGATCTTTTTCTTTTGGCTATATTTTTCTATTAAGTTCCGTTTTTGTGGATGCCCTAGAAAATGAATAAAGGGTCTATTTATAGGTTAGAAATCATTGGAAGAAGATAAGGATCAAAAACAGCCTTTTCTGGAGATTTTACGGACGGCGATCCGGATCGGAATTGGGCGATCCGGATTGCAGTAGCAAGAAAGACGGTTTCCAGAAAAATACTAGTTCGGGATCCGGATCGAAGTCCCCGATCCGGATCGTTCATACAGTTTTACCAAACATCAACGATCGGGATCCGGATTGCAAATCCTTATCCGGATCGTGCAAGCAAAAAGGTAAAACTAGTGTTCGGGATCCGGATCATGAGATGCTGCGATCCGGATTGAACCAGTGTATGAACGAACACCCTTCGGGATCCGGATTGCAAATCCTGATCCGGATCCTGAACATGTCCCATATCCAGTTTTTGATTTTTATGCAATTAAACATTCTTCCAGGTGTTTCTACACTACAAGAAGTATTCGGATCACCAAAAATCTTTAGTTAAACATACCTGATCCTTTTGAATTCTTCTTTCTTGAGATTGAGGTATATGATCCAAAGTTCTTTCATCTTCAATCTTCAAGACTTAACACTTTCACGAAATACGCCAACTCAAATTCCGTAACAATCTCCCCCTTTGGCGGTTTCGTGACAAAACACAAATCCACAAAAGAAAATTCAAAAAGATAATTTTGTTGCTATCACCATACAACAAAAATTTACAATGGAGATCCAAAAATTTAAAAATATGAGATAAACTCCTAAAGCAGACTCTAGACTTAGACATCTGTACTCTCTGCAAAGAGAAATCATTCTTGACAAAGGAAATTGTTTGATACCTCAAGAATATTTAGCAATCAAAACCTAACAGAGATGAAGTTTATACTCACAGTGACATGTAGCAAGTCAGATATGTAATAAGATCAGAATCAATCATTGACATATCTTCTAAGCAATAAGATTCCAAATGTCATAACTTTGCTTTGTTAGTAAACAAACAACTTGTTAGTAATAATACTGTCACGCCCCGGGGTCGAAACTGCGACCCGGGCTCGCCAACAGATCCGCCACCTATGCTAAAACCCGCATAGGCGAAGCGTCAAACCTGCAAAAGATAGTACTATAGCTACACAAATATCAGAGCTGAAATAAAATGCTGTAGAATAAAATCCAATCACTGAACAACATGAAATAAGTTACAATATCCATTTCCTCGAATACAGGTAATCAACATACAATGTCCTCACCACAGCATCTCTCAACTATAAAAGAAAATAAACTAAAACTATAGTACATCAGTCTCAACTCTGTCTCTCCAAATACAAAAGATCTACCTCCAAGGATAACAGTAAACATCAGCTGACAGCTATCAGGAATCTCCAGCCAGGGGGGGTACAGCTACACTCCACGGGTGGTAAAGATCTAGCTCGTGACTCTCTCGCTTCGGACAACGACCGAAGATCAGCAACTCCCAAAGAGGACTCTGCAAAACAGGGGGAGAAAAGAAAAGGAAACAACAGTGGGGGGTGAGAACCACTAGTAAACCAGTAGCCTCCCCCTGTGGGTAAAGCCTCGAGCTCCGGCGTACCCACTAAGTCTACTAGAGGCAAGAGGAGGAACAAGTAGTAAAACTGTAAACAGAACTACTGAATAAAAGGGGAAACCACAATAAGTATGCCTCTAAATGCAATACCGGAGGAAACGACGGTATGAATGCACCAGAAAACAATATCTGGCTAAATAGACCCAATCTAGTGCCACCAGTAAAACTGGTACTGCCTGCTCTGCTGTCGAACTCAAGAAACCAGCCTGGTGCCCGGCGCTCTGCACCGTGGAAAGCCTACTCCGGAGTGGCACTCGAGGGGAGCGACCCACACGAGTAAAGTATCACTGTATCAAGCATCTCTGTAACCACTGTCTCATAATAGCAGGACTGGATCATGACTACGATCAAAGTGGGAAACTCCGTCCACTAATAAAACCCCGATCCGATACAATAATACTCAAAAGTGGGGAATACCATCCACTAGAGAAATCTGATACCCAATCTGATGCAATAGTAAACATCCGGTCAACCGCCCAAAGTCCGCGGTCACCGCAATAACCCACAACCCACAATTGGGTGAAATAATCAAGATCTGGTCAACCGCCTACTGTCCGCGGTTGCCGCAATAACCCACAATCCAACATCAGGTACACCCTATCACTGACCCTCAGGTCCCGGCTACACTATCCCAAACCTCTGCTCGAACCCGAGCAACATGACTCAAAAGTCTAAATAAAAAGGAGAAAGAAAGCAATCATGGTTTCTCCTAAGTCAAATCCCAATATGATAGTGTAGCAATAAAATAGTGGCCTATCTAGATGTCCAAATAAGCATGCAAAAGTCCTCATGCAATATGAAATGGAGAATAGCAAATAACAGTTTTGCAGGTGTAACAAATAATAAATCCACATAAATATATCCATCATGCTAAAATCATCAGTCAACTACACATGTATATGATCCCTGATCCATAATAAATCCCAAAGTGGCACCCGCACTAGATATGTCATTATGTCCCAACAATTAATCCATTTAATCCACTTTCATAAAATCTGGGTGCTAATATAGCATGTTAATTATCACTATTAAATTATTCCAATGATCATGTTCCAACAGCAATATTATCCCAATAATATCCCCAACATGCTATATCCACAAAATTAATCTCAGATGATAGGCTCACATTTATATCAGGCAATCATGCATGATAATCAATCAATATGCTCAAAAGTGGGGTTTTCTAATAAACTTAGTGAGTAAGTCAGATGTAGAGGCAAGCAACAACCACCCACCTGAAGCGCTAACTGTCCGGGTCCGTACAGCTGAAAATACCAAAAACTCCAATCCTGCGCTCCAACAAGTACAGTACACCCGAAACACTCCTGGCACAACACAAAGTCCACTAAATACACTTAGGCTCCCAAATATTGCTTTAATTAACCCATACAACAACAGTCCCGAAACTGTTAAATTATCACCTGCCGAAAGTGCCCAGAAAATTCCCAGAAAAATATCACGGCGATCCTCGCGTCGATAGCTTCGCAACGGTACCTTGCACGCCCAAATTAGAGTTCGGTAAGCCAAGTTATAAATTCGTCAAGGCGGTAATCCAATTAACGAACTGTGAAGAAAAACTGTACACAGTACACTGAGAAAACAGTGATTATCACCTCGAAACAATTTTCTAAAATCCCAGAAAAATCACCACTGCGTTCCTCGCGACGAGTAGATCAAAAAGTTGTATAAGCTCGTCTCCGTCTGACGCTCGTGCGCGAAGATATGGCTGAAATACTCCGCTGCTGTCAAGGAAATCCACACAGCAAAAAGGGGTCACTTTTTGCCTCGGGATCCGTGCCAAAACCTCGAAACCGAAAAGCGCAATCAAAATGAAAGTTGAAGCCTTATCTGTAAGGAGTCTATCGGCACAAGAATCACTAAAAAAGGACCTCGGGGTAGCCCAGGGGAGCCAAAACATCACTGCTGCGCCGAAGAAGGAAACAGGAAATGCATCGTCGCGCCGCGCCGTAAAATGGGGAACCTCGAGATTCGAGCCTCCTAAAATCCTAGAACTTGGCAGGAAGATCAAGCATCCAGAGGTGAACAAATCTCCTTAAGGTGGCTCGGGCAGGAGAGGCTCGGAAAGGGGAGAAAAACTCGAAAAGAAGGGGCTCGGGTTGGTATATAAAGGCCTTTCCAAACAAATCCAAAAATGCCCGCTGTGTCCTCTTTTCCGGGCGCCCGAAAACTTCCGGGCTGCTACAGTAACGGGCCCGGCCCGTTACTGTGCAGGCCCGAAACCTTCACAGCCCGCCACGTGGCCCGCACAGTGGCCCGGCCCACTGACGGCCCATCCCGCACGGGATCCGGTCGGACCGCCCGGCCGTCCGACCCGCACCCCGCGCCGACACGTGTCCCCGGACGCGGGACACCCGAACCGGCCGACTCACCACGCGCCGCGTGGCGCACCCCCTGGTCAACGGGCAGTTGGCGCCCGCCAATGGCGGGGTACCACGTGGCGCCCGCGTGCGCCACCTGCCTACCGTGCCCGCCACGCCAGCCGGCCGCCGCCTGCCGCCTGCCGCCTGCGCGCCTGCGCGCCGCCTGCCGCCCGTACGCACACAGTGACGCGCCCAATCCCCGCGCGCCACGTGTCCAATCCAAACACTCGCTGCACCCGGTGCACGACACCCCCAAACACCGAACCAACAACGTGATGCCACGTGTCTCCAACCGGTCCACCGTGCACCACGCTCCCTGCAATCTGCGCGCACAGTATCCAGTCCAATCCTCGCGCGCCACGTGTCCAAGTCACGTGCTCACTGCACCCGGTGCACGACACGCCCTACACCGGACCAATGACAAGATGCCACGTGTTTTCCCGCCCGGTCCACCAAACACTCCCCCGTTCCGTAGGCCGGGACCAATGAACCGTCCAATCACGTGTTGCCACGTGGCACCCCTCTCCGGTGCACGCCGGCCGCGTGGACCGCGCACCCGCGCGCCCTGCCCGCGCGCCCTGCCCGCGCCCACGCGCCCTGCCCGCCGCCGCTTTCCGCCTGCCCGAGGCCGCGCCGCCGCTCTCCGCCGCTGCCGCCGGCGATCGCCGGAATCACTGTTCCGGCGGTGAACAGTAACCCGAGCTCAAAAATGACTAGTGGGTAGTCCATTTTGACCGTTTTCGCGCGCTGAATCCGAATTTGACGTCCGTTTCGCCAAATTCCAACTCTACAAATTGCCGAAGGCACCCGGAAATGTGTTCTTAGCCCAAACTTCGTGCGGAGCCCAATTAAATATCCGATTCGCGCGAAACCACTTCTAAACCCTCCACGGGGTCCTCCGATCACTCACATGATCCATTTAAGCCCGAAGTCCAACTCTTGTGCCCAATTATGCCCCAAACACCTCCAACACACCATGTAGGCCTCCAACAGCCACCCCAACGCACTGTAGCAGCTCTGCGGAGATCCGGGTCATCACATCCTCCCCCACTAAAAGAAAGTTTCGTCCTCGAAACTAAAGTCGTTCCTCAACACGGAATCTCAACCAAATAAAGGGGGTAAATATCCAATCATCCACCACTCAAGCTCCCAAGGCTGACAAATACCTCCTCCAAAGGCGCGATGCGGTCCTCGGGTCTCTAACTAGAACAAAAGAAGGCGGGCACTCCAGAAAAACCGTACCAACTCAACCAAGTACAGCTGGGCTAACCGCTCGAGCTACCAAGTAATCTGCATCGGTACAAGCCTCCGCTCCTCCCAGGGCCTCAGATAATCCAACCACAAGTCCATCGGCACACAAGCTCGATCCGAATACCTCTGTACTCCCGGGGTATCCAATATGTCCTCCAACTGATCACATAAACTCTGATCTCTAATCCAAAAACCATCAGGGTGTAGCAACACCTCCCCAACTCTCCGGCATCAGTACATACAATAAGCAGTCGAAAGAACCAGATCGCAAATCAATCTTCGAGAAGATCCAGTACCCTTGCAGCTGGTAAATCCAATCCTCCAGGCTCGAGAAAGGGTAACTGCTCCAGACGATCACTTCATCAAATTCCGGGAGTTGTGCCCTCAACTCCCAAACCAGTGACGTGTTAGGCACTCCGAAAGGAAAAGAGCCCTCAGTGACACCATCATACGCCACGTCTGCCTCGACAGTCCACACAGCGCCAGCTATGGCATCAACAAGCTCGACCTCTGACAGCTTTCCTGCTCCAGGTATCCGCCACCACAGTGGCCCTATTAGGGTGATATTGGATGCTTGCCACAAATCCAACTGTAACTTCATAGCTACTATGGGAGGCATCACAGTATCACACAAATCCATCTCCCAACACTGGCGATGCTGAAATCAGGGCTGGTATCAATCTCATCACCAATTCGTCAAGCTCTGCTGGCACTATCCGGCTCACAAGCTCCTCACCTCAACAAATAACTGCCGGTCTCAGCCATTCTCGCATAGCATCCATTTTGGCCGGATTTCCACCACCGCCTCTTATGGCTAGACTAAGTGATCCAAGAGGATATGCTCTCGAAGCTAAAACTTGTACCACAACAACTTGGCATACAGCTTCTTCCTCACAGACCTTGTTACACCATCTACAAGTACTCCACCAGCTCTAAACCATACAGAGATGGGGTAAAATCAAAATATCCCAGAAGAATATCTCCAATAATTCTTCCCAGTGCAGCTGGAACACACAATTCCTCAAATCCTAAGATGACAGGGCATTAGTCATTCCATTTGTCCTCACTGTACTCATAATGCCCCTACCGGGTCCTGAATACCATCTTGGCAAAACACTCAGCTGTATGATTCCAAAAAGATACATGCATAATCAGCAACAACTGCCGGAGTATAACTCCATCAAAAGGTCCTAAATAATATCCAAACTTGCCTGCGGTCACACCATACAAGGACCCTCACTGTCGTGTGTCCACGACGTGACATCACCACCGTGTATCAACGGTGTGGCATCACCACCGTACATCAACGGGGTGGCACTAGGTCGAACAGACCCTCGATCCATCAGATCCTGCAACTGCGCCATCAGCTCTGTCAGCTCTACAGGTGATATCCAATGAGGTGCTATCGGGGTTGGCGTGGTTCCCTGAACCACGTCAACCGCAATCTCAATCTCCCTAATCGGCGGCATCATTATCAGCTCCGGTGGAATCACACCCGGGATCTCACGATAACAGGGATATCCTCGCGTCCCGGTGCCGCCGTAAGCACCTCGCGCATTGTCGCTGCAACCTGTGTGCTCTGACTGTCTCAAAGAACAAGTCTCTAATGTCTGCTTGCAGAAGATCATAACCTTCTCTCTCCGCAGTCATACACCATGTGGCACTGTGCCAACCAATCCCACGCACTGGGTCAAACACTGACCAGGTACAACTACCAATAAGTTTGCCGATACCACTCGAGGTCTCAACTGCACTGGACATGATCCACAAGCCTCCCCCACATGCACCACCCCAACAGGAACCTGTACCTCTAGTGCATGTGGTAACAAACCTACCTCTAGTCCATGCAGGAATGCAACATGCTCTAACTTCGACTGCTGTGATGAAATCACACCTGCGACGACCCGATCCACTGCCTTGGTGCCCTCCACCCAGGCAGCACAGTCTCAACCGCTCAATGTAGGTGGTCGTCACTTAATCTGCCTGAAAATCAAGGCTATCCACAAAAGGAGCACAATTCTCCGCCTTTGCTCACACTGAGGCAAGGAATACGGTCTTCCGCAGACAATAAATCCACGCTACCGCTGCGCCACTCTGATAACGATGCTGATGCTGCCACCGGGGTCCACCTGACCTCTGACATCTCAGAAAATCCACTATTGCAATCGTCATATGACAAAACACAATTGATTCCTGCAATTCCTCATTCAATTATCCTTACTCAGCTCACCCCTCAAACACATCCATTGTACCCCAAACACAAATGTTATCAATCACAAAGGGTAACCTTTCTTTGGGTAAGCTTTACATAATCCGTCCACAAGGATGTCCACCATCCAGAAAAGGAACACGAAAGTGCCTCTGCCAGCCGATCTGTCCCCCAACACTTAGCGCCAGGCGCCTCTATCCAGAACTCGCCTCTGGCGGCAGATCCCTATCCACAGGAACTGCAACAGTACGCTCCACACACAATGCCTACTCCATCGAGGCATCCAAAATTCAAAATCCAAAACAGAGGAATCAGATAAACTCAAAGGGTATCCTGGCGCAATCCACTCCCAGTCACACGCGTCCTACGCGCTTCGTCCCTCGAAACCTGGAGTGTACAGTTCAACAACTGCATAAACTTCCCAGCACAGGGGGACCCTCAATTGATCACTCCATCACCACCAACCACGATTTTGCCTCCAAAGGCTCCAACTCAAATCCATAAATCAGGGGGTTCATCTGCCAAAACTGGCTCTATCCATCAATGATGTCCCACAACTCACCAACTGTCAACTATCCACCCACCTCGATGCCTCAGCATTAAACATTGGCACGGAGGGGGCTACTCACTCAATCGGCGCCACAGGAATCACTGCCGCTGAGGATACTGTAACCAGGTGGTCTTAGGAAAAAAAACACTATCGGGCTGCCCACTGCTCCGACAACTGCGTCACCCAGACCAGCGGCTCACTCTGCCGCTGATATACCTCTGACAATCCTGCCATCGGGGCCTGAAGCTCTCTAACCTCAATCCAGGTATCCGGCCCAAAAACAATCAGCTCACGCTCCACTTCCGCGACGAGTGCACACCAATCCGCACAACGCGTCGGGGAGACACCGCTCACCACGACCAACTGCACCACATCACGAAACAAAACTCGACCCAATCCCGCGAGAGTCTAGAGCATGTCAACCGTTCCGCCGCATTATGTTGTCTGCAGCCAACATAATTGCTCAGGAGAATAAACATGCCAATCACCCATCCCATCACTCGGGAGAGGTATAAAACTCAATCAGGACTCTCGCTAAAAATCACGACTCTCTCGAAGTCATCCTAGGGTCCAACCATAAGCCTAGGGTTTCTACAGTCCCAACTGACCTATCCCTAAGCTCTGATACCAACTTAATCTGTCACGCCCCGGGGTCGAAACTGCGACCCGGGCTCGCCAACAGATCCGCCACCTATGCCAAAACCCGCATAGGCGAAGCGTCTAACCTGCAAAAGATAGTACTATAGCTACACAAATATCAGAGCTGAAATAAAATGCTGTAAAATAAAATCCAATCACTGATACAACATGAAATAAGTACAATATCCATTTCCTCAAATACAGATAATCATCATACAATGTCCTCAGTACAGCATCTCTCAACTATAAAAGGAGATAAACTAAAACTATAGTACATCAGTCTCAGTCTCTCCAAATACAAAAGATCTCCTCCAGGATAACAGTAAAATCAGCCAACAGCTACGAGGAATCTCCAACCAGGGGATACAGCTACACTCCTCGGGTGGTAAAGATCTAGCTCGTGACTCCCTCGCCCCGAACAACGACCGAAGATCAGCAACTCCCAAAGAGGACTCTGCAAAACAGGGGGAGAAAAGAAAAGGAAACAACAGTGGGGGGTGAGAACCACTAGTAAACCAGTAGCCTCCCCCTGTGGGTAAAGCCTCAAGCTCCGGCGTACCCACTAAGTCTACTAGAGGCAAGAAAAGGAACAAGTAGTAAAGCTGTAAACAGAACTACTGAATAAAAGGGGAAACCACAACAAGTATGCCTCTAAATGCAATACCGAAGGAAATGACGGTATGAATGCACCAGGAAACAATATCCGGCTAAATAGACCCAATCTAGTGCCACCAGTAAAACTGGTACTGCCTGCTCTGCTGTCGAACTCAAGAAACCAGCCTGGTGCCCGGCGCTCAACACCGTGGAAAGCCTACTCCGGAGTGGCACTCGAGGGGAGCGACCCACACGAGTAAAGTATCACTGTATCAAGCATCTCTGTAACCAATATCTCATAATAGCAGGACTGGATCATGACTATGATCAAAGTGGGAAACTCCGTCCACTAATAAAACCCCGATCCGATACAATAATACTCAAAAGTGGGGAATACCATCCACTAGAGAAATCTGATACCCAATCTGATGCAGTAGTAAACATCCGGTCAACCGCCCAAAGTCCGCGGTCACCGCAATAACCCACAACCCACAATTGGGTGAAATAATCAAGATCTGGTCAACCGCCTACTGTCCACGGTTGCCGCAATAACCCACAATCCAACGTCAGGTACACCCTATCACTGACCCTCAGGTCCCAGCTACACTATCCCAAACCTCTGCTCGAACCCGAGCAACATGACTCAAAAGTCTAAATAAAAAGGAGAAGAAAGTAATCATGGTTTCTCCTAAGTCAAATCCTAATATGATAGTGTAGCAGTACAATAGTGGCCTATCTAGATGTCCAAATAAGCATGCAAAAGTCCTCATGCATTATGAAATGGAGAATAGCAAATAACAGTTTTGCAGGTGTAACAAATAATAAATCCACATAAATATTATCCTCATGCCAAAATCATCAGTTAACTACACAGGTATATGATCCCTGATCCATAATAAATCCCAAAGTGGCACCCGCACCTGGGTATGTCATTATGTCCCAACAATTAATCCATTTAATCCACTTTCATAAAATATGGGTGCTAATATAGCATGTTAATTATCGCTATTAAATTATTTCAATGATCATGTTCCAATAGCAATATTATCCCAATAATATCCCCAACATGCTATATCCACAAAATTAATCTCAGATGATAGGTCAAGGAAATCCACACAGCAAAAAGGGGTCACTGTTTGCCTCGGGATCCGTGCCAAAACCTCTAAATCGAAAAGCGCAATCAAAATGAAAGTTGAAGCCTTATCTGTAAGGAGTCTATCGGCGCAAGAATCACTGAAAAAGGACCTCTGGGTAGCCCTGGGGAGCCAAAACATCACTGCTGCGCCGAAGAAGGAAACAGGAAATGCATCGTCGCGCCGCGCCGTAAAATGGGGAACCTCGGCATTCGAGCCTCCTAAAATCCTAGAACTTGGCAGGAAGATCAAGCATCAAGAGGTGAACAAATCTCCTTAAGGTGGCTCGGGCAGGAGAGGCTCGGAAAGGAGAGAAAAACTCGAAAAGAAGGGGCTCGGGTTGGTATATAAAGGCCTTTCCAAACAAATCCAGAAATGCCCGCTGTGTCCTCTTTTCCGGGCGCCCGAAAACTTCCGGGCTGCTACAGTAACGGGCCCGGCCCGTTACTGTGCAGGCCCGGAACCTTCACAGCCCGCCACGTGGCCCGCACAGTGGCCCGGCCCACTGACGGCCCATCCCGCACGGGATCCGGTCGGACCGCCCGGCCGTCCGACCCGCTCCACGCGCCGACACGTGTCCCCGGACGCGGGACACCCGAACCGGCCGACTCACCACGCGCCGCGTGGCGCACCCCCTGGTCAACGGGCAGTTGGCGCCCGCCAATGGCGGGCTGCCACGTGGCGCCCGCGTGCGCCACCTGCCTGCCGTGCCCGCCACGCCAGCCGGCCGCCGCCTGCCGCCTGCCGCCTGCCGCCTGCCGCCTGCGCGCCTGTGCGCCGCCTGCCGCCCGTACGCGCACAGTGACGCGCCCAATCCCCGCGCGCCACGTGTCCAATCCAAACACTCGCTGCACCCGGTGCACGACACCCCCAAACACCGAACCAACAACGTGATGCCACGTGTCTCCAACCGGTCCACCGTGCACCACGCTCCCTGCAATCTGCGCGCACAGTATCCAGTCCAATCCTCGCGCGCCACGTGTCCAAGTCACGTGCTCACTGCACCGGGTACACGATGTCACGCCCCGGGTGTAAACCGGAACCCGGGCCCGTCTACAGATCCGCCGTGCATGCGGTATTTCCCACATACACGAAGCGTCGGTAACCTGCTCAGATAAGAAATAATAATAAAGGAGCATAATAATAATCAGAGCTAAGCTAAAACTACTGTATCTCAGACAAAAGCTGGAAGTAAAAGGTACAACAGTAAAATAAAATACAGATGTCTCTCCCAGCTCACCACTATAATACAAACAGCTGGCAGAAGCCAGACCCAAAAAGAAAATAAATAAAGACTGTCTGAGAAGTCCAGGTACCCAAAAATCTCCAGCTACAACCCTCGGGAGGTTCTCTATCTAGTCCGCGATGCGCTTGCCCCGATCAGTTGCTGACGGCCCAGCAACTCCCACTGAGGACTCTGCAAAACAAGGGGAAAGAAAGAAACAAGAAAAACAATGGGGGTAAGTACTACTATAAACAGTAGCCTCCCCTAGTGGGTAAAGCCTCAGCTCAGATATGCCCACCAGGTGATCAGAGGCAAAAAGGGAAAGGAAAAGAAAGGGGATGCAGATAAATAAAGCAACTGATAAAATGCTATCCCTAATATGCCTCTACATGATAACCAACAAGGATGGGAAAAGGATGCATCAGTATCAAGAAGCCTGTCCAAAGGACCCAATCTGACCGCCAGTGAACACTGGCACTGCCTGCTCTGCCGCGACGGGTATGCCAGCCTACGCATAACACCGAAGCAAAAGGAGTCCCCAGGACTCAAAGTCTGTCTGCCGCGCACTCCGGAGTCGCACTCGTGGGGAGCGACCCACACGAGGAAAGTAAGTAATCACAAGTAACCTGATATAGCAGGACTGGATCGAGACTCAATGAAGTGGGAAAAACCCTCCACTAAAGATAGCCCGATCCCCAAAACACCCAATCTGATGCAATAGTACAAGCCGGTCAACCACCCAAGATCCGTGGTCGCCGCAACACCCTGTCATACACCCAACCTGTCCCAAATCCCCAATACCTGACTACACTGTCCAACACACGCTCGAACCTGAGCGACTAAGCCGCAAGTGTCAACAATAGGAGAAGAAAAGAGTAAATGCATGGTTTCTCCTAAGTCAAGTCCCAAAAATAGTATAGCAGTAAAAGATGACATAATTATGTGACCAATTTAATCATGCATTGTTCCAATATTTTGTCCAATTTCCAAGAATAACAGTTTAGAGTGACATAAGCTAGGGTGACAGTCCCATAAGAATAATCATCAGTTTTGCAGTCCTCAAATATTATTGCTTTTCCTCTAAGCATACAGTCCAGAATAATTAAGCGATTAAAACAAGTGATCAATCTAACAACAATTTTTCATGGATCAGATAACCAATAATTAATTCCCTAAAGCATGCAAGTCTACCAATCAACACATTTAGCATCATCAAATCAGGGGTACTCTGATATTCCTAGTGGGCATAACAAAGGAGAGGAGTACAACAACCACCCACCTGAAGTGCAACTGTCCAAGTCCGTACAGCTAGAAAATACCAAAACTCCAAATCCTTGCTCCCACAATTTTAGCACACCCGCAATACTCCTGGTACAATACAAAGCTCACTAATTACACTTAGGCTCCCAATTATAGCACTTAAAACCACATACAACCTCGAATCCTAAACTGTTAAATTATCACCTGCAGAGAGTGCCCAGAAAATTCCAATAAAAATATCACAGCGATCCTTGCGTCGATAGCTTCGAAACGGTACCTTGCACGCGCAAATCGGAGTTCGGTAAGTCAAGATAAAAATTCGGCAAGGGGGTACACTCATACAAAAATCTGTGTTAAAACTGTACACTGTTCACTGAGAAAACAGTAATTTATACCTCGAAATAAATCTCACAAAAATCCAATAAAAATACGAGCGCGTTCCTTGCGATCCGTAGATGAAAAAGTTGTATAAGCTCGTTTCCGTCAGACGCTCGTGCGCAAAGATATGGCCAAAATACCCCGCTGCTGTCAAGGAAGTCCACACAGAAAAATAGGGTCATTGTTCGCCTCGGGATTCGTGCCAAAACCTCGAAACGGGAAAGTGCGACCAAAACGAAAGATGAAGTCCTACCTCTTAGGAGTCTGCCGGTGCAAGAATCGCAGCAAAATGAGCTCGGAGTAGCCCAGGGGAGCTAAAACACGGTCGCTGCGCCGAAGAAGAACACTAGAAAGCAACGTCGCGCCGCACCGAAAAATGGGGAACCTCGGGATTCGTGCCTCCTAAAATCTTGAAAGTTGGCAGGAAGATCAAGGGTGAAGAGGTGAACAACTTTGCTTAAGGGAGCTCGGGGAGATCTTGCACAGGTTGGGAGAAAAAGCCCTGTGAAATGAGCCCGGGCTGCCTTTAAATAGGCTGAGGGAAACAATTGGGATAATTCCCAATGTGTCCTCACTTTCGGGCGCCCGAAATTTTTCGGGCTGCTACAGTAACGGGCCGGCCCGTTACTGTTCACGCCCGAAACCTTCTGGGCCGGCCACGTAGCCTAGTCCAACGAGTCCCCGGGCCCCGCTGCACCCGGCGCACCTGCGCCAACAAATGGCGACGTGACACGTGGCCCGGCAACCCGTGCACCGCGCACGTCGCGCCGTGGACCGCGCACGTCGCGGCTGACCCGGGCCCAAATTCAGTGGACCGCGCCTGCTGCGCCGGCCAACCGGAAAGCGCCACGTGGCCCGGCCCCGGTGCACGACCTCCGCGGTGGACCGCGCGCCTGCCCGCGCGCCCGGGCGCCTGCCCGCGCCGCGTGCCGCCGCCTGCCGCCTGCCCGAGGCCGCGCCGCCGCCCGCCGGCGCCGCCGCCCGCCGCCGGCGATCGCCGGAGATACTGTTCCGGCATGAACAGTAACCGCCAACCCAAAAACATCAAGCAAATAGCCCATCTTGACCGTTTTCGCGCGCTGATTCCAAAAACGACGTCCGTTTCGCCAAAATCCGCCTCTAAAATTTGCCGGAGGCTCCCGTAAACACCAGAAACTGCGAAACTTCCGGGAGCCCGCTTTTGGGCATCCGGACTCAGAATTAAGCAAACAAAAAGCCATTTCCAAGCGTTTTTCCGCACTGAATCCAAATCCACCCTCTGTTTGGCCAAATTCCTTTCCTAAGAATTCGGCAAAAGCAGCCGAAGGCCAATACAGCCAACCAAAGCTCACAGGGTCCATCTGTGGCATCCCTTTGATGCACCATGGGCCAGATACACCATCAACAGGTGTTTGCACAGTGGATTCATGGGAAAAAGCTGCATGGGGGTTCAGGGGTCCTACATCCTCCCCCACAAAAAAAAAGTTTCGTCCCCGAAACAAAGAAAACAGAACAGACGTACCTCAACCAGAAGTCTCGAATAAGAAGGGGTAGGCATCTCTCATCTCTGTCTGTAATGACACGGTATTTTGTAATGTTTAACCCTCCTTCTATTTTAGTGTTCTTTTAGTACTCCGGGAATATTACTTTTGGTTTGTCGGTCGATGTGTGTGGTGCTTATTTTTTTCTGCAAAAGAGCGCGGAAAACGATGACCGACGGTACGATCGGATTCGAAATCCGATGTCGGGATCTCCCGGAACGGGATCCTTAGTGACGCGGAGATTAGTCACGCATCGGAATCCGTGCAAAATATCTTGCACCCGTAGGAGATAAGGTGGGTTATCTCGTAGGGGATAATTAATTAATTAAGTAATTAATTATCCGTTGACGGAAATTGGGAATTTATTTCCCATGATTATTTAATGAAGGTGATTAAATAATCGGTGACCAGGATTTAAAATTGGAGATTAAATAACCGATGATTTAAATCCAAGTGGGAATGTATTTCTCATGATTATTTAATGAAGGTGATTAAGTAATCGGTGACCAGGATTTAAAAGGTGAGGATTTTACCTCGTAAGTCAGATATTTATTTGAGAAATAGAAACAGGATATTTGTGGGTTTTCCTGTTACGTACATGTAAAATAAAGTGGAAATTAATTAAATAATAGGAATTATCGGTAAGGGATTAATTAATTAATGAATTAATTAATTAGAGTCAAAAATATCCGAGGATTTTGACGGTGCGTACGTATAAAAAGGGATAAATAAATAACGAGATTTATTTATTCCCCGTTTACCGAATGGAAACCCTAATTTAAAATACCGCCTCCTCAAACCCTCCTCTTTCATGCGTACCGAAAACCAAACGAAACCCTAATTAGAAAAGAAAGAGGAAAACCCTAACCGGAGGAGAAAAGAGGAAAAGAAGGAGGAAGCGGAGGAACCCGATCGCCCCGATTCACGTGCCGGAGATCGGAGAACGAGACGCCATCGTCTACGGGGAGCGGATCCGGATCTCCGACGACGCGAGAACCAAGATCGGTTCTTTATTTTCCGATTAAGTGAGGTTAGTGGTTGTAGATCCTTCCGTAAAATTTAATCGGAGGTTTTTCGTGTTCTTGTAAGGTCGTACATCGCGGTTTTCCGTCGGGTTTTGATCCGCGTCTTTCTTGTTCTTGATTGGGGGTGTTCGGTGTTTTTGTATCGATATTAATCGATGGTTTTTGATCGGTTCCTTTTTGACGGACCCCCGATCGACGTTTTGGTTGTCCGTCGGTCGTCGGTTTAGCTATTGGATTTACCGGGAATTTTTCGGGAATTTTTCGGGAATTTTTCGGGCGACTTCGTCGGAACATAGTGGGTTAACAAGAGGCCGCCGCCGCCGTTGTTAGACGGGAGGCCGCCGCCGTCGTTACCATGTTCACGGGGTAGTCGCCGGGATAGCACGGGAGCGAAAACGGCGCGAAAACGGCGGAAAACTAGGTTTACTGTAGCAATCCGTACGGCGCGGTCCACGGACCCCGGGCGTGCACCCGGTGCACGCCCCGCCGCCCCGGAAGCGCGGACCCGGCGCACGAAACCGCGCCGGGCTGCATCCTGTGAGCGGTGCACGCCCTATGCGTGCACCCGGCGCACACGTTTGCGGCCCAGCAACCGTGAACCCGGTGCAAAACCCCGTGCGCGGCCCGGCCCGTCTCGGTGCGGTGCACGCCCCGGGCGTTCACCCGGTGCTGGCGCCGCGACCCCGGGGCCGTGAGCCCGGTGCACGCTCGGGTCGTGCACCGGCCCGGCCCAGAGCGCGTGGTGCACGCTTTTTGCGTGCACCCGGCGCATGCCGCCGCCGCCGGTTGACATGAGCCCGGTCCACGGTTGCCCCGTGCACCATCCGACAGCCCGGAATTCTTTTGCTCCGTTTTTGCCCGTTTTTCCACCGTTTTGAGCGCGGTTTTCGCCGTTGGGATCGTTATTTCCGTGGCTTTCATGTCATGGCCGCCGTGGACCTTCTTGGCCACTTTTTATTTTGTTGGGTGTCGTTTTCGCCGACGCTCCGCGCCTCAACAAAATTGTCGGGGGCGCGCCGTCGGGACTGTCTTCTCGTCGTTTTGCCGTCGGGGCCTTCCTAGTTTAACCATTGACGCCCCAAGAGGGCTATCGGTTGGGTGATGAGTTTTGTTGGTTTCCGTTAGCGGTTTTGGGTTCCGACGGAGGGCGCGACAAGGTGGTCGCGGTCCGGTGGTTGTTAGTCGTTGATGTTTTCGGTTTTACTCAAGGGTTTTGACTTGTTGGTTTTCGTTTGACGTCGCGGTCCCCTAGGTATGATGATTTTGGTTTTGTGGGTTCATTGTTGCAGTGGGTGGGGACCACTGATTTAACCTAAGTAGGGTAAGGTGTTAATTTGACCTTGTGGACTTTTCTTAGGTCCAGGTGTGCAGCGGGAAAGTGCCCGAGACTCGTAGTGCCCGATTTTTCCGCGACCAGGTGGGTTCTTTGCATCAAGTGCTGTAAGTGCATTAAGTGCAACATGTCACTAAAATGTTTATTGCTAACCGGTTAATAAAGTAGATAACAGATGCTAATCCTTCGCATATTTTTGTAAAAATTAATCTACGCCGATTTCGGCATCCCTGTTTTGAATGCTGCACGTACACTGGCGGAATAGGCCCCCGCAATGGTGTACTTTTCCGGAGAAGTGGTCAGAAGGACCCGTGTGCCCCACGTGTGATGATTGGGGACCACTTCACGATGGCTAAACGTGTCGCCCATGCATCGTGAAGGGGTTAGAGCTTCAAATGTTTCGTGGGGAGGTCGTCGACCTACCCTGACGAAACGGTGTGAAATTAAATAAAGAACATGAGTAAGTTAATTTCAGGACGTTGGATAGCGAAGGTTCCGGTGCGGTGTACTTCTTTCTAAACTCTTGTTACTATTGTTTAAGCATCTACTTTATTTGTCACTGACTTTACCCACTCCGTGACAGGTCCTATTAGGTGTGTACATCGGGACGGTGGTGAGGTGCCGCAGATTTAGCAAGGCCGAATGAGGCCCTTTGTTGAGACTTTTAGTTTGGTTATCTCTCTCCTTCCTCTTTATGCTATTTTGTGTGGTTATGTGGATCATGCTGGATATGTGGACATATGTTTTTGAAATGTTTAGTTATGGTTATATTTTATGTTAACTGTGCGGCCGTTTTACGACGAAAAAGGATTTCGAAAATGCTTTTCAAAAAAATAGGGTGTCTTGTGGGCACCACTTTGAAAACCCTGGGGATTTATCCTTTCAAAAACAATGAAGCCGCCTGCATGTGAACGTTAGACGTTTTAAAGACTTGGGTGTCGAGTGGACACTGTTTGCGAACTCCTAGGTTCTTTCAATGTTGATAATTGTTGTACTTATTCTCTGTGACTGTGTGATCAATGCCGTGTAATGTGATTCATGTAAAAGTAGTTGAGACGCTGTCACGCCCCGGGTGTAAACCAGAACCCGGGCCCGTCTACAGATCCGCCGTGCACACGGTATTTCCCGCGTACACGAAGCGCCAAACCTGCTCAGATATATAAGAGATATAATAAAAGTGCAATAACAACAGAGCTGAACTAAAACTAATACATCTCAGACTGAAGCTGGAAATAAAATACAATACATCTGTCTAAATGATACATCTGTCTCTCCCAGCTCACCAAAAATAATAAATACAACCTGCTGGCAAAAGCCAGTCCCAAAGTAAAAGTACAACCGTCTGAGGAAACACGGGTACACCAACAGTCCAGCTAACCCGCTCAACCTGCCTCGAAGTCTATCTACTCGGCCGTCCTCTCTCCTCGACCCGTCGCTGAAAACTCAGCAGCACCCGCAGAAGACACTGCAAAAGAAACAAAGGGGAAGAGAAAAGAGAAAGCAGTGGGGGTGAGAACTACTGTAAACAGCAGCCTCCCCCTAGTGGGTAGACCTCAACTCAAGTGTGCCCACTAGGACTACAAGAGGCGCAAAAAGATGAACAAAGGTGGTAAGCTGTAAATAAAACTGTCGATGATGTAAGAAGCTACCACTATATGCCTCTAGGGTGCTCAGCTAAGAGTAGGGCCAACTGTATGCATCAGAATAAGAATGCCTGCCTGGGTAGCCCAACCTAGTCACCGGCGAACACCGGTACTGCCCACTATGCCTACTAAGTCCCAACTCAGCTATGGGATGCGGACCGGCTCCTGACCGGCACGGTCCCATCCCGAGGGCGACAGACCGGCTCCTGACCGGCCTGGTCCCGCCCCAAGGCAACAGACCGGCTCCTGACCGGCACGGTCACAAAATACACACTCCGGAGTGGCACTCGAGGGGAGCGACCCACACGAGTATAGTGCCTCAGTAATAGGTATCAAGTCAGCAGAACTGGATCATGACTCTGATCAAAGTGGGAAAACCCGTCCCCTAAAAGGAGACCCGATCTCGAAGATGATGCAAGATAGACAAATAGTGGAAAACTCCATCTACTAGAGACCTGATACCCAATCTGATGCATAAGCAGCAATCACTATCCGGTCAACCGCCTACTGTCCGCGGTTGCCGCAATGCCCTGCCCTCACAGCCTGCCTGTCCCAAAACCCACAACTGTCTGACTACACTATCCCAGCCCCTGCTCGCACCCGAGCGCACTATCCCCCAAATGTAGACAAAAGAAGAGAAAAGCATGGTTTCTCCTAAGTCAATGCCATCATGATAGTGTAGCAGAAAAAGGTGGCCTAACTAAATGTCCATACAAGCATGCAAAGTCCTTTATCATTATTAAGCATGATTCAAGTATTCTAGTTCTCACAAAGTAGAGATATGCCGTTTAAATAAACTTCCATTTTACTAAGTTGCCCCAAAATAGTTTATGTATGAGCATAAAGGTCCCATCATGCATATACAACATATCCATTTATCACATAAGCATAAGAGGTCCCAAAGTGTACACGTAATATAGTCCCCTTTTAGATGCAAGCCCTAACAGTAAGTCCAATTCCCAATCAACATGCCATTTTCACTTTTACCGGTTCATTTAGCAAGATAATAAAGAAGCAACTCAAATAGGCCTAGTGGGGACATCACAAGTAGGAGGTAAACAACGGTACCCACCTCGAGCGCTAGACCCAAGTCCCGGCGGCGAAGTCCGCGCTCGATCCTCAACCGTCCCCGAAATACTGCGCCAAAAGTCCCAAAGAACACACACAAATTTACTAATCAAGTTAAATCCAAATCTGTCCCCAAAATCAGATTTACTGTTCAGCCAATTTTACCTGCCAAACGTGCCCAATAAATTCCCAGAAAAATACTATCACGATCTACGCGACGAACCGGTCGAAACGAGTACCTGCACGTTTTCCCACGATTTTTCTGTGCTGAGAACGAAAATCGACAAGAGGGGCACCCCAAAGCAAATCGATCACAAAAACTGAATCTGAAGATACTGTAAAAAGGGGGTTCTCACCATCAGGGAAATTCCACAAAGTTCCACAAAAATTCAGAGAGATTCCTTGTGATGCGTAGATGCAAATCCCCTTTTGAATCGCCTCAATCCGATGTCCGGTTGCGGAGATATCACCAAAACAATCCAGCGCTGTCCAAAACTCCACCCCAGAAAATGGGGTTACAAGATGGTCCGAAAAACCCAGGAAAACCTCGGAATGAGGGAAAACCCGTAGAAATAAGAAATGTAGCCCTACCTGTTACGAAGACGATGGCGCAAGAATCGCTGAAAAATACTGCCTGGTTAGCTCGGGAGAGCTAAAACACTGTCGCTGCGCCGAAGAAGAATCCAGGGATGCAACGTCGCGCCGCGCCGAAAAATCCAAATCTCGAAGTGCGTGCCACCACAGATCCTCAAACTTCACCAGGAGATGGAGAACTCGAAGGGGAACAACTTTGCTGAAGACACCATGGTGAGAAGAGGCTCGGAAATGGTGGAAAAAGCAAGGTGAATGGGCTTCGGGTCGCTTAAATAAGCCAGTCCAAAAAATCTTTTGAAGAAATGACCAATGGGTCCCATCTTTCGGGCGCCCGGAAATTTCCGGGCGCGCACAGTGCGGCCCGGCCCGAACTTTCGGGCGCGCACAGTGCGGCCCGGCCCACAAAGCCCCGTCGGACGGGATCCAACAGACTGTCCGACCCGCCCCAGAGGCTGCCACGCGTCCACCGAACAGGCAACAGCCGCACCCACCACTCCTGCGACGCCGCGTGGCCACCTCCGGGGGTCGACACGCGTCCCCGACCGCCGTACCGCCGCGCCTGCCCGCACAGTCTGCGGCCGCTGCCCCCACTGCCCGCACAGTTGACCGTCCAATAGTATTGTGCCACGTGTCCTGCCTCTGACCGGTGCACCCGGTGCACGAACCTCCGAACACCGAACCAACCAAAGCCTGCCACGTGTCCACCCTGGTGCACCGTGAACCAAAGCCAACTTGAATACTCCGTGGACCAACGCCTGTGAGCCCGCCAATGGGGTGATGCCACGTGTCCTCCGCCTGGTGCACGCCCGCCGCGTGGACCGGCCGCCTGCCCGCTCACCCGCGCGCTGCCCGCGCCCTGCCCGCGCCGCCTGCCGCCGCTGCTCCGCCTGCCCGAGGCCGCGCCGCCGCCCGCCGGCGCTGCCCGCCGCCGCCGCCGCCGCCGGCGATCGCCGGAGTTACTGTTCCGGCAGTGAACAGTAACCCGAGCCCAAAAATGCAAGTAAATACTCCGTCTGAAGCGTTTTCGCGCGCTGAATCCGATTTTGACGTCCGTTTCGCCAAATTCTCACTCTAAAAATTGCCGAAAGCCCCCGGAAAAGTATTCTTAGTCCAAATCTCGCGCCGAGCCCAATCTCAATATCCGTTTTGCGCGCAAACACCTCTAAACAACCGATGGGGTCCCCCGATCACCCACGTGATCCATTTGAAGCCCGGAGTCCAACACTTGTGTCCAAATTGGCGCCCGAACACCGCCGACATGCCCCGTAGGCCTCCAGAAGCTGCTGGTCACCCTGTAAAAGCCCCAAATACCTCCCGCACACTGCGTAGACCTCCAGTAGCCACCTCAAAGCACCGCAACAGCTCTGCGGAGATCCAGGTCATCACATCCTCCCCCACTAAAAGAAAGTTTCGTCCTCGAAACTGGAGTCATTCCTCAACACGGAATCTCAACCAACAGGGGGGTAAATATCCAATCATCCTCCACTCACGCTCCCAAAATTACCAAATACCACATCCAGAGACGCGATGCAATCCTTGGGTCTCTAACCAGAACGAAACAATGGAGAACACTCCAGAGGACCACGCCACCTCAACTAGGTACAGCTGGGCTAACTGCTCGGCCATCAAGTAGTCTGCACCGGTACAAGCATCTGTCCCTCCTAGGGCCTCAGATAATCCAACCACCAGTTCGTCGACACAAAAGCTCGAATAGCACCGGCGCCCCCGAAGGTGCCACACTTGGCCTGACACAAATCCAACACATCAAATCCTGGAGTTGGGTCCTCAACTCCCAAACTGGTGTCATGCCAAACAACTCTGATAGGAGATCAGCTAGAACTCATAACCAAAGGCTACTCACCCACTACGAGACATCCGCCTCGCTCACAAGGTCAAAACCAAAGAAGCGAAGATACTCTCAAGCAACCAAGTACACCAACACCTCCAGGCCTGGCTCCCACGAAAACCGTCCTCGCAGCATAATCAGCTGCCGCGAAAAGAAAAACCGAACCAGTCAGCCCAACGGGCACCACAACAACATCCCGCAGATGAGTCAAGACCCTCAGGTCTACCGGCAAAATCCAGGACTCAAACTGCACCGGGCAGGACCAACAACTCTCCCCCACTTGCCACAGATCGGGAATATGACCTCCCGAACACCAGGTAACCGTCCTCGAACTAAAGTAACTCCCAAGGAGTCTCAGAAACCAGGGGTAAGTACTCAACTCTGCCGTCTCCCGCTATCAAGTCGCCTATCACTCCCCGTGATTACTCCCAAGCAACAACAACGGCAACAACCAGCACGGCATAGCCCGATTGCGTAATTCCCTCATCTCACGAGCCGGAATTCGCAACGAGCGTCCCTCGGACTCCAAACTCTCGCAGGGATCCAAAGAAGTGAGTCAATCACGGCGAGGAGTCAAAACATAACACTCCTGAGCTGAGACGCAGGAAAATCTCAGGGACTCCATCAAAAGCCTGGGGGAAAAGAACGAACAGCCAGTGCAACACGCACTAAAATCACCCTCTAGAGCCAACTCAACCAGAGCAACCCGAAATACATCCACACAGGCACCCGCACAAGAAAGGGGCCCTAACAAGCAGGGGTCCTCACCCGGTCACTGTCATAACCAGACCACACGAGTAGATTGCTCAGCCGCAGCCTATCCTCAAAAGGAATCCCCTGGGACACGATCTCAAACCCTGTATACCACCATGGTCCCACGCAGCGCCAGCTATGGGACCAACAAACTTAACTCCCAATTTAGCTCTTCTGCTTTAGGTATCCGCCACCACAGTGGCCCGGTCGGGGTGATCCTGGATGCTCATCAACCAATGGTAGCTCCATAGCCACTATGGGAGGTATCACTATCACTCGCAGGTCCATCTTCCTTCGCTGGCCAAACTAAAATCGGCGCTGGTACCAATCTTACCATCCGCTCGTCAAACTCCGCTGGCACCATCCGGTCCAAAAGCTCCTCACCTCAATAGTAACTGTCGATCTCGACCCATCTCAATCAGCATCTATTTTGACCGGACTCCGCCGCCCCTGCGGCTAAATACATAATCCAGGAAGATGTGCTCTCAAAGCTAAACTTGTACCAAAACCATTTAGCATAAAACTTTATCCTCACAGACCTTGCCACAGCATCTACAATGCTTCACAAGCTCTCACTCAGGGAGGGGTAAAAGCCAAGATATCCCTAGAAATGCCGCTAGCAATCCGTTCAAGCCCAACAGGAACACAAAATTCCTCAATCCTAAAGGCAGCAAAGCATTAGTCATTCCATTGGCCTCACGGTACTCATAATGTTCCTAGCGTGTCCTGAACGCCATCTTGGCGAGATACTCAGCTGTAATTCCAAATCGGTGCAGGCATCATAGTCGAACATCTGCCGGGGTATAACTCCAACCAAAAAGGTCCTAACGCCTGGACCTGCCTGGGCTCCCATCACAAAGAACTCTCACGGTCGTGTATCAACGACGCGACACTAGGTCAAACAAACCCCCTATCCATCAGGTCCATGCACCATGCCCACAACTCTCACAGCTCTACAAACGATATATACGAGGTGCTATCGAGGTAGGCGTGGTTCCCAGAACCACGTCAATCGAAATCACAATTTCCCTAACCGGCGGCATCATCATCAGCTCAGGTGGAATCACACCCGGGACCTCACGAGCAACAGGAATATCCTTTTACGTCCCGGTGCCACCGTAGGCACCTCTCACACTATCGCTGTAACCTGAGTACCCAAGCAGTCATAACAAACGAGCCCTCCATTGTCTGCCTTGTAGAAACAAGGTCCTTTCTCTCAGCAGTCAAACATCCTGTGGCACTATGCCAACCTGTCCCAAACACTGGGTCTAAACACCGGACGGCCACAAATAGCAACAAGTCTGCCTGCACAACTCACGGCCTCTACTGCACTGGGCATGATCCACAAGCCTTCCCCACCTGCACTATACCAACAGTAACCTGTACCTCTAGTGCGCGGGGCCACAACTCTGCCTCGAGTCCATGCCGGACGACAACATGTCTAACACTGACTGCTGTGACGAAATCACACCTGCGACAACCCAATCCACTACCGTGGCGCCCTCCAACCGGGCGGCACAAATTCATCCTCTCGATGCAAGTGGTCGTCGCTCAGCCTGCCAAACATATCTAGACCAATCACAAAGGGAGCTCGACCTCCGTCCCTGCTCACACTGAGGCGACGAATGTGGTCTCTCGCAGACAGCTAATCCCCGCTACCGCTGCGCCGCTCTGATAAAAGCTGATGCTGTCGTCGGGGTCCACCCATCCTCTGACGTCTCAGAAATCCACCTGGATATCATCGTCGTACGACCAAGCACACTTGATTCATGCAATTCCTTATATAATTATCCTTACTAAGCTCACCCCTCAATCACATATGTTGTGCCCCAAACATGCATGTTATCAATCACCAAGGGTAACATCCCCCTCGGGTAAGCCTTACATAATCCATCCACAAGAATATCCACCGTCCTGGAATGAAAACGAGAAATGTCTCTGCCGGCCGACCTGTCCTCCAACACCTAGCGCCAAGCGCCTCTATCCCAGACTCGCCTCTGGCGGCAGACCCCTATCCAAAGGAAGTGCAACGCTACGCTCCATACACAATGCCTACTCCGTCGAGGCATCCAAAACCCAAACGGGGAATCAAATAACCTGAAAGGTATCCTGATGCAATCCACTCACAGTCAAGCATATCCTATGCGCCTTGTCCCCCAAATCATAGAGCGCGCAGTTCGATAACTGCGTAAATCCTTTTGACACCAAGAGGCTCTCAAGCAGTCTTTCCATCACCACCAACCACGATTCTACCCCAAGAGGCTCCAAACTTAATCCTATGAATCGGGGTGGTTTATCTGCCGAAACTGGCTCAACTGATCAATGGTGTCCCATAACTCATCAGCTGTCAACTATCCACCCTGCCTCGGCGCCTCGGCACTAACCATTGGCACGGAGGGGCTACTCACTCCCTCAGTACTACAGAAATCCTCGCCCCTGAGGATACTGCAACCGGGTGGTCTCAGAAAGAAGCACCGTCGGGCTGCCCGCTGCTCCGACAACTGTGTCGCTAAAAACCAGATGCCCGCTCACTCTGCCGCTGCTATGCCTCTGACAATCCTGTCATCTGAGTCCCGAGTCCTCTGACTCAAATCCGGTATCCGGCCTGAAACAACCAGCTCAGACCCAACTGCTGCACCAATGTGCGCCCGGGTCAAGGCCCAACGTCGGGGAGACACCGCTCGCCACGACAAACCGCAAATCAGCACACCCCAAACACTCGACCCAATCTAGCGAAAGTCAAAGGCATCCCCCTATTTTTGTAACGTTATGTTGTCTGCAGCCAACATAACTGTCCCACAAAAATAGGGTATGCCGATCCCTCTTCACTCACTGGAAGAGTCAAAACCAAATCACCGACTTTCGCTAAAAGTCACGCCTCTCACGCCCTAACATCCTAGGGTCCGCCCGAAAGCCTAGGGTTTCCTAAGTCCCAACTGACCTATCCCTAAGCTCTGATACCAACTTAATCTGTCACGCCCCGGGTGTAAACCAGAACCCGGGCCCGTCTACAGATCCGCCGTGCACACGGTATTTCCCGCGTACACGAAGCGCCAAACCTGCTCAGATATATAAGAGATATAATAAAAGAGCAATAAAAACAGAGCTGAACTAAAACTAATACATCTCAGACTGAAGCTGGAAATAAAATACAATACATCTGTCTAAATGATACATCTGTCTCTCCCAGCTCACCAAAAATAATAAATACAACCTGCTGGCAAAAGCCAGTCCCAAAGTAAAAGTACAACCGTCTGAGGAAACACGGGTACACCAACAGTCCAGCTAACACGCTCAACCTGCCTCGAAGTCTATCTACTCGGCCGTCCTCTCTCCTCGACCCGTCGCTGAAAACTCAGCAGCACCCGCAGAAGACACTGCAAAAGAAACAAAGGGGAAGAGAAAAGAGAAAGCAGTGGGGGTGAGAACTACTGTAAACAGCAGCCTCCCCCTAGTGGGTAGACCTCAACTCAAGTGTGCCCACTAGGACTACAAGAGGCGAAAAAAGATGAACAAAGGTGGTAAGCTGTAAATAAAACTGTCGATGATGTAAGAAGCTACCACTATATGCCTCTAAGGTGCTCAGCTAAGAGTATGGCCAACTGTATGCATCAGAATAAGAATGCCTGCCTGGGTAGCCCAACCTAGTCACCGGCGAACACCGGTACTGCCCACTATGCCTACTAAGTCCCAACTCAGCTATGGGATGCGGACCGGCTCCTGACCGGCACGGTCCCATCCCGAGGGCGACAGACCGGCTCCTGACCGGCCTGGTCCCGCCCCAAGGCAACAGACCGGCTCCTGACCGGCACGGTCACAAAATACACACTCCGGAGTGGCACTCGAGGGGAGCGACCCACACGAGCATAGTGCCTCAGTAATAGGTATCAAGTCAGCAGAACTGGATCATGACTCTGATCAAAGTGGGAAAACCCGTCCACTAAAAGGAGACCCGATCTCGAAGATGATGCAAGATAGACAAATAGTGGAAAACTCCATCTACTAGAGACCTGATACCCAATCTGATGCATAAGCAGCAATCACTATCCGGTCAACCGCCTACTGTCCGCGGTTGCCGCAATGCCCTGCCCTCACAGCCTGCCTGTCCCAAAACCCACAACTGTCTGACTACACTATCCCAGCCCCTGCTCGCACCCGAGCGCACTATCCCCCAAATGTAGACAAAAGAAGAGAAAAGCATGGTTTCTCCTAAGTCAATGCCATCATGATAGTGTAGCAGAAAAAGGTGGCCTAACTAAATGTCCATACAAGCATGCAAAGTCCTTTATCATTATTAACATGATTCAAGTATTCTAGTTCTCACAAAGTAGAGATATGCCGTTTAAATAAACTTCCATTTTACTAAGTTGCCCCAAAATAGTTTATGTATGAGAAAGGTCCCATCATGCATATACAACATATCCATTTATCACATAAGCATAAGAGGTCCAAAGTGTACACGTAATATAGTCCCCTTTTGATGCAAGCCCTACAGTAAGTCCAATTCCCAATCAACATGCCATTTTCACTTTTACCGGTTCATTTAGCAAGATAATAAAGAAGCAACTCAAATAGGCCTAGTGGGGACATCACAAGTAGGAGGTAAACAACGGTACCCACCTCGAGCGCTAGACCCAAGTCCCGGCGGCGAAGTCCGCGCTCGATCCTCAACCGTCCCCGAAATACTGCGCCAAAAGTCCCAAAGAACACACACAAATTTACTAATCAAGTTAAATCCAAATCTGTCCCCAAAATCAGATTTACTGTTCAGCCATTTTTACCTGCGAAACGTGCCCAATAAATTCCCAGAAAAATGCTATCACGATCTACGCGACGAACCGGTCGAAACGAGTACCTGCACGTTTTCCCACGATTTTCCTGTGCTGAGAACGAAAATCGACAAGAGGGGCACCCCAAAGCAAATCGATCACAAAAACTGAATCTGAAGATACTGTAAAAAGGGGGTTCTCACCATCAGGGAAATTCCACAAAGTTCCACAAAAATTCAGAGAGATTCCTTGTGATGCGTAGATGCAAATCCCCTTTTGAATCGCCTCAATCCGATGTCCGGTTGCGGAGATATCACCAAAACAATCCAGCGCTGTCCAAAACTCCACCCCAGAAAATGGGGTTACAAGATGGTCCGAAAAACCCAGGAAAACCTCGGAATGAGGGAAAACCCGTAGAAATAAGAAATGTAGCCCTACCTGTTACGAAGACGATGGCGCAAGAATCGCTGAAAAATACTGCCTGGTTAGCTCGGGAGAGCTAAAACACTGTCGCTGCGCCGAAGAAGAATCCAGGGATGCAACGTCGCGCCGCGCCGAAAAATCCAAATCTCGAAGTGCGTGCCACCACAGATCCTCAAACTTCACCAGGAGATGGAGAACTCGAAGGGGAACAACTTTGCTGAAGACACCATGGTGAGAAGAGGCTCGGAAATGGTGGAAAAAGCAAGGTGAATGGGCTTCGGGTTGCTTAAATAAGCCAGTCCAAAAAATCTTTTGAAGAAATGACCAATGGGTCCCATCTTTCGGGCGCCCGGAAATTTCCGGGCGCGCACAGTGCGGCCCGGCCCGAACTTTCGGGCGCGCACAGTGCGGCCCGGCCCACAAAGCCCCGTCGGACGGGATCCAACAGACTGTCCGACCCGCCCCAGAGGCTGCCACGCGTCCACCGAACAGGCAACAGCCGCACCCACCACTCCTGCGACGCCGCGTGGCCACCTCCGGGGGTCGACACGCGTCCCCGACCGTCGTACCGCCGCGCCTGCCCGCACAGTCTGCGGCCGCTGCCCCCACTGCCCGCACAGTTGACCGTCCAATAGTATTGTGCCACGTGTCCTGCCTCTGACCGGTGCACCCGGTGCACGAACCTCCGAACACCGAACCAACCAAAGCCTGCCACGTGTCCACCCTGGTGCACCGTGAACCAAAGCCAACTTGAATACTCCGTGGACCAACGCCTGTGAGCCCGCCAATGGGGTGATGCCACGTGTCCTCCGCCTGGTGCACGCCCGCCGCGTGGACCGGCCGCCTGCCCGCTCACCCGCGCGCTGCCCGCGCCCTGCCCGCGCCGCCTGCCGCCGCTGCTCCGCCTGCCCGAGGCCGCGCCGCCGCCCGCCGGCGCTGCCCGCCGCCGCCGCCGCCGCCGGCGATCGCCGGAGTTACTGTTCCGGCAGTGAACAGTAACCCGAGCCCAAAAATGCAAGTAAATACTCCGTCTGAAGCGTTTTCGCGCGCTGAATCCGATTTTGACGTCCGTTTCGCCAAATTCTCACTCTAAAAATTGCCGAAAGCCCCCGGAAAAGTATTCTTAGTCCAAATCTCGCGCCGAGCCCAATCTCAATATCCGTTTTGCGCGCAAACACCTCTAAACAACCGATGGGGTCCCCCGATCACCCACGTGATCCATTTGAAGCCCGGAGTCCAACACTTGTGTCCAAATTGGCGCCCGAACACCGCCGACATGCCCCGTAGGCCTCCAGAAGCTGCTGGTCACCCTGTAAAAGCCCCAAATACCTCCCGCACACTGCGTAGACCTCCAGTAGCCACCTCAAAGCACCGCAACAGCTCTGCGGAGATCCAGGTCATCACAGACGCCGTGCATATACAAAGGAGACTCTGCCCGCGTGCAGGGTGAATTTGTATATGTGGCGGGTCTGGCACGCACCGGCAGGCGGGGTTGTTGATCATCTGATTTCAAAAAAAAAATATACACGTTTTCCGCTTATCCTGAGACCTCCGGGGCGTGACAGATTTTATGGTATCAGAGAGAAAAACGGCTTTGACCACTACAGTCGGTGTCCAGTGACCGCAATGCATGATCCTACCACCAAAATTGGATATAAGATAACCAGGTCGTAGGTGTCTTCGAACGTGAGAGTGCGGGATAAAAAGGGTCGTAACCTTAGTGTTTTTGTAGGTCAAGTATTAGGCCAGGAACCTTAGGGTTAATGTGGCTTCTTTGTATATAGCGAATAATGGCCCGAAATGGGTCATCAGCGGAGAACGCAGGGGCAGAAAGTACGGTGCCAACAGCGGCAGAGTGTCAGCTTCTACGACAACAACTACAAGAGATGGCCGGGCAGTTAGCAACCCTTATGGAACGGATGCGGCAGTTGACGCAACAGCCGACTACATCAGTGGAGGTCGCCCAGGCTTCTCTGCCCGGACCAGCCGCACCAGTGACGGGACTGCCGGTGGCGGACAGCGAGACCATGGTCGCCCCTCCTCCGACCACGGTGACCGAGATACCATCGGTTCATCCGACGACGCCTTCAGTGGCACTAACACCAGCAACTTGGGGACCTACGCTGGGAGCCGCTATTGGAGACCTATTGATGGAGAAACATGAATGGGTCCCGTTGGCAGTACACTTTCTTGAAGGACACCGCCCTTCCGTCTTGGACCACATTCGGGAGAAACTGTTTGGGGCATTTCTCTCCGACAGCATCAAGTAGCAGATGGAAGGTGACCCGAAGCACATCAAGCAAGGAAGTCGAACAGTTATGGGATACCAACGGGCATTTGTGAGGTTGATCGAATGCGTCCCTTTGTTATAAGAAAAGAGTCTCACAAAGCCCGTCCTCTTGTGGACAATTTATGGAGCGACATCTTCAAGGTGGTGCAAACGGCGGGGTTGCACACCTCCCAAGAGGTAGTCGATGGAGCCACTGCGGTGGAGCGCGGACTTGCGATTTCACGAGCCCGATGGGAGAGCTCAGATCACTGCGGGGATAAAGAGTGAACTCGGCCAAATTTTGGAAAGAACACACCAAGGGGTGCCGGCCTCCTAAACGCCCGAGATCACAACAAAGAGCCAAGAATGCGCCGACAGGAGGACAAAGGCCGGTGTACAAGCCTTGCATCATTTGCCATGGATTACACTCAGTGATCGATTGTCCCCAGAAGCAAGACCACTGTTTTCGTTGCGGCAAACCAGGGCACTTACGTTTCAGCTGCCCCTTGTACGCGGGGACATCATCCGTAGCGGCATCTACACCATTGTCTCGATGACCGGGAGCAGGGAGAGCCTATACGGTGACCCACCAGGGGATGAACCCACAGAGCACGATGTAACAGGTAATGCTCGAGTTTCAAATCTTCGTGCTAGAGCCTTTGTGTTAACACCTAAGCGTCCCACACTTTCACCTCGCTTCATGTTTTCGCCCTATCCTAGTTAGTAGAAGAAATTCCCATCGTAGGAATAAGTTCGGTCGGAACCCCCGGCTACCCCTTGAGACAGGCAGCTGTACTCCTGCCTGCCCAGCGAGGGTGAGGCGGGTTCTTAGTCTCTAAGAACGGATGAGGTTTCCGTGAAGGTTATTGGTGTAGCGCTTGGGGCCGACTGTCGCGGCAATCTTTAAGCGGTAGTTGACTGCTTGAAGTTCCAAGCGTGTCTCCGGGAGCCGGATTTGCCGGAACTTGTAAGCTTAGCCTGTAGGAACGCCTTTTGCTCACTGTACCTTTCGTAGTGCGGGCAAAAAGCTTTGTAGACAGCAGTCGTGTAGCGTTCACGAGTTTCGTATAGATCTTTACGCAAGTTGAGCAAGTACCCTCCCTACCTCGGATGGATGACTTATGGGATCAACTACAAGGAGCAATGGCATTCCCAAAGATTGATCTGCGGACCGACTATCACCAACCTAGGATTTCGGGTGATGACATACCGTGAACAGCCCTGCGAGCTCGGAATGGTCAACATGAGTTTACGGTTATACCGTTTAGACTCGTTAACGCACCAGCGGTGTTCACGGGCATGAGGAATGGGATACTCAAGCCCATCTTAGGCCAGTCGGTGATAGTCCTCTAGATAACGTTCCGGTCTACTCTTGCATAGACAAGGGATATGGGGAACACCCGCGGGCATTCCCCAGACCCTCCGGGATCAGAAACCATATGCCAAAACTTATAAAGTGTGAGTTTTGGCACCACGAGGTGGGCTTTTTGGGGCATATTGGTCGGCTGCTGGGATTGCGGTCGACCCGAAGAAGACAGATTCGGTAACCGACTGGCCCAGGCCGACAACGGTAACTGAGATTAGAAGCTTCCTAGGGTTTGCAGGGTATTATAGACGCTTCGTGGAAGGCTTCTCCAAGATAGCTTTGCCCCTCACTCGCCTGACCCGTAATGGAGAAAAGTATATATGGACGAGGCAATGCCAGAAGAGTTTCGAAGAACTCAAGGACAAGTTGACGCGAGCCCCGGTGCTCGCTCTGCCGGAACCTGGCGAGGACTATGAGGTGTACTGCGACGCGTCGCGAAGCGGTCTCGGTGGCGTGCTCATGCAACGGGGTAGAGTCATAGCTTATGCGTCGAGGCAACTCAAGGAGTACGAGAGGAACTACCCCGTGCACGATCTGGAGCTTGCAGCGGTCGTTTTTGTCCTCAAGTTATGGAGGCACTACCTGTATGGGACACACTGCAACGTGTACTCAGACCATCAGAGCTTAAAGTACCTTTTCACCCAGAAAGAACTGAATTTGCGGCAAAGGCGGTGGCTCGAATTACTAAAGGATTACGATTTAACCATCCATTACCACCCTGGGAAGGCGAACGTGGTGGCGGATGCCCTGAGCCGCAAAGGGCAGACAGCGGAGTCGGTGACGAACGCCCTCACCCAACAGGATCGTTTGATTGCGGAGTTTGCACAATTAAGACTGGAGGTGGTACCAGCAGGAACGGTCGCACGACTTATGACCCTGGTTGTCCGACCAACCTTATTGGATAGAATCCGTGAAGGTCAATCGACGGATACCCAGCTACAACTTGTACGTGATAGGCTACCCACAGACCAAGGAGGTGATTTTGCGTTAAATGCTAACGGCACGATATGTTTTCGGGGACGAATCTGTGTGCCGAATATACCAGAACTCAAGGAAGAGATCCTGAGGGAGGCGCATACCGCCCCCTATGCGGTGCACCCCGGGGGAACAATGATGTACAAGGATGTTAAACAAACCTTCTGGTGGCCCAAGATGAAGGAAGATGTGACTCGATTCGTGGCACATTGCCTAATATGCCAACAGGTGAAGGCCGAACACCAGCGCCCAGCTGGGAAGTTGCAGCCGTTGCCCGTGCCGGAGTGGAAGTGGGAGATGATCACGATGGACTTTGTGACTGGCTTTCCGAGATCATCCCAAGGGCACGACGCGATATGGGTCATAGTGGACCGTTTGACGAAATCCGCCCACTTCCTGCCGATTCATACGACATGGACCCGGGAGCGACTGGCACGAACCTATATAGATGAGATAGTAAGATTGCATGGTGTACCGGCGTCCATCACGTCGGACAGAGACACGCGGTTCGTGTCAAGTTTTTGGCACAGTCTGCATCGAGCAATGGGGACCAAGCTGTTTTTCAGCACGGCCTTTCACCTGCAAACAGACGGACAATCAGAGCGGGTGATTCAGATCCTTAAAGACATGCTGCGGGCATGCGTGCTAGACCTAGGCGACGGATGGTCTCAATATCTTCCACTTGTGGAATTCGCCTATAATAACAGTTACCAAGCCAGCATAAAGATGACGCCATACGAAGCTTTGTACGGGCGCCGCTCTCGGTCGCCTTTGTGCTGGGATGACTTGGGAGAGCGTAAATGGTTGGGACCGGATTTGGTCGAAGAAACCGAGGCAAAGGTGCGCCTCATCAGGCAGCGACTGCTAACCGCCTAGAGCAGACAGAAAAGTTACGCGGATCGCAGACGACGGGAGTTGGAATTCGCAGTAGGCGAGCACGTGTTGCTGCGGGTGTCGCCTTCGAAAGGAACCCGTCGTTTCGGCCTGAGAGGGAAATTAAGTCCGAGGTACGTGGGACCGTTTGAGATCCTAGAGCGTGTGGGTCCGGTGGCTTATCGCTTGGCCTTGCCGCCAAGCCTGGACCGAGTACACAATGTGTTCCACGTATCGATGCTCCGAAAGTACCTACCCGATCCCTCTCACGCCCTGGACATATCCACGATCAAGCTTCAGGAGGATCTAACTGTCGAAGAGACACCGGTGCGGACCCTGGGGCGAGAAGACAAGAAACTGCGTAACCGGACCATCCCTTACGTGAAGGTCCAATGGAGCAACCACGAGGAACGCGAGGCGACGTGGGGGCTGGAATCGAAAATGCGGGAGTGTTTTTCCCGAGCTGTTTAGCGAGGGTTGTATTTAAGTTTCGGGGACGAAACTTTTTATAAAGTGTGAGTGGTGTAATGACACGGTATTTTGTAATGTTTAACCCTCCTTCTATTTTAGTGTTCTTTTAGTACTCCGGGAATATTACTTTTGGTTTGTCGGTCGATGTGTGTGGTGCTTGTTTTTTTCTGCGAAAGAGCGCGGAAAACGATGACCGACGGTACGATCGGATTCGAAATCCGATGTCGGGATCTCCCGGAACGGGATCCTTAGTGACGCGGAGATTAGTCACGCATCGGAATCCGTGCAAAATATCTTGCACCCGTAGGAGATAAGGTGGGTTATCTCGTAGGGGATAATTAATTAATTAAGTAATTAATTATCCGTTGACGGAAATTGGGAATTTATTTCCCATGATTATTTAATGAAGGTGATTAAATAATCGGTGACCAGGATTTAAAATTGGAGATTAAATAACCGATGATTTAAATCCAAGTGGGAATGTATTTCCCATGATTATTTAATGAAGGTGATTAAGTAATCGGTGACCAGGATTTAAAAGGTGAGGATTTTACCTCGTAAGTCAGATATTTATTTGAGAAATAGAAACAGGATATTTGTGGGTTTTCCTGTTACGTACGTGTAAAATAAAGTGGAAATTAATTAAATAATAGGAATTATCGGTAAGGGATTAATTAATTAATGAATTAATTAATTAGAGTCAAAAATATCCGAGGAGGATTTTGACGGTGCGTACGTATAAAAAGGGATAAATAAATAACGAGATTTATTTATTCCCCGTTTACCGAATGGAAACCCTAATTTAAAATACCGCCTCCTCAAACCCTCCTCTTTCATGCGTACCGAAAACCAAACGAAACCCTAATTAGAAAAGAAAGAGGAAAACCCTAACCGGAGGAGAAAAGAGGAAAAGAAGGAGGAAGCGGAGGAACCCGATCGCCCCGATTCACGTGCCGGAGATCGGAGAACGAGACGCCATCGTCTACGGGGAGCGGATCCGGATCTCCAACGACGCGAGAACCAAGATCGGTTCTTTATTTTCCGATTAAGTGAGGTTAGTGGTTGTAGATCCTTCCGTAGAATTTAATCGGGGGTTTTTTTTCGTATTCTTGTAAGGTCGTACATCGCGGTTTTCCGTCGGGTTTTGATCCGCGTCTTTCTTGTTCTTGATTGGGGGTGTTGGTGTTTTTGTATCGATGTTAATCGATGGTTTTTGATCGGTTTCTTTTTGACGGACCCCCGATCGACGTTTTGGTTGTCCGTCGGTCGTCGGTTTAGCTATTGGATTTACCGGGAATTTTTCGGGAATTTTTCGGGCGACTTCGTCGGAACATAGTGGGTTAACAAGAGGCCGCCGCCACCGTTGTTAGACGGGAGGCCGCCGCCGTCGTTACCATGTTCACGGGGTAGTCGCCGGGATAGCACGGGAGCGAAAACGGCGGAAAACTAGGTTTACTGTAGCAATCCGTACGGCGCGGTCCACGGACCCCGGGCGTGCACCCGGTGCACGCCCCGCCGCCCCGGAAGCGCGGACCCGGCGCACGAAACCGTGCGCCGGGCTGCATCCTGTGAGCGGTGCACGCCCTATGCGTGCACCCGGCGCACACGTTTGCGGCCCAGCAACCGTGAACCCGGTGCAAAACCCCGTGCGCGGCCCGGCCCGTCTCGGTGCGGTGCACGCCCCGGGCGTTCACCCGGTGCTGGCGCCGCGACCCCGGGGCCGTGAGCCCGGTGCACGCTCGGGTCGTGCACCGGCCCGGCCCAGAGCGCGTGGTGCACGCTTTTTGCGTGCACCCGGCGCATGCCGCCGCCGCCGGTTGACATGAGCCCGGTCCACGGTTGCCCCGTGCACCATCCGACAGCCCGGAATTCTTTTGCTCCGTTTTTTGCCCGTTTTTCCACCGTTTTGAGCGCGGTTTTCGCCGTTGGGATCGTTATTTCCGTGGCTTTCATGTCATGGCCGCCGTGGACCTTCTTGGTCACTTTTTATTTTGTTGGGTGTCGTTTTCGCCGACGCTCCGCGCCTCAACAAAATTGTCGGGGGCGCGCCGTCGGGACTGTCTTCTCGTCGTTTTGCCGTCGGGGCCTTCCTAGTTTAACCATTGACGCCCCAAGAGGGCTATCGGTTGGGTGATGAGTTTTGTTGGTTTCCGTTAGCGGTTTTGGGTTCCGACGGAGGGCGCGACAAGGTGGTCGCGGTCCGGTGGTTGTTAGTCGTTGATGTTTTCGGTTTTACTCAAGGGTTTTGACTTGTTGGTTTTCGTTTGACGTCGCGGTCCCCTAGGTATGATGATTTTGGTTTTGTGGGTTCATTGTTGCAGTGGGTGGGGACCACTGATTTAACCTAAGTAGGGTAAGGTGTTAATTTGACCTTGTGGACTTTTCTTAGGTCCAGGTGTGCAGCGGGAAAGTGCCCGAGACTCGTAGTGCCCGATTTTTCCGCGACCAGGTGGGTTCTTTGCATCAAGTGCTGTAAGTGCATTAAGTGCAACATGTCACTAAAATGTTTATTGCTAACCGGTTAATAAAGTAGATGACAGATGCTAATCCTTCGCATATTTTTGTAAAAATTAATCTACGCCGATTTCGGCATCCCTGTTTTGAATGCTGCACGTACACTGGCGGAATAGGCCCCCGCAATGGTGTACTTTTCCGGAGAAGTGGTCAGAAGGACCCGTGTGCCCCACGTGTGATGATTGGGGACCACTTCACGATGGCTAAACGTGTCGCCCATGCATCGTGAAGGGGTTAGAGCTTCAAATGTTTCGTGGGGAGGTCGTCGACCTACCCTGACGAAACGGTGTGAAATTAAATAAAGAACATGAGTAAGTTAATTTCAGGACGTTGGATAGCGAAGGTTCCGGTGCGGTGTACTTCTTTCTAAACTCTTGTTACTATTGTTTAAGCATCTACTTTATTTGTCACTGACTTTACCCACTCCGTGACAGGTCCTATTAGGTGTGTACATCGGGACGGTGGTGAGGTGCCGCAGATTTAGCACGGCCGAATGAGGCCCTTTGTTGAGACTTTTAGTTTGTTATCTCTCTCCTTCCTCTTTATGCTATTTTGTGTGGTTATGTGGATCATGCTGGATATGTGGACATATGTTTTTGAAATGTTTAGTTATGGTTATATTTTATGTTAACTGTGCGGCCGTTTTACGACGAAAAAGGATTTCGAAAATGCTTTTCAAAAAAATAGGGTGTCTTGTGGGCACCACTTTGAAAACCCTGGGGATTTATCCTTTCAAAAACAATGAAGCCGCCTGCATGTGAACGTTAGACGTTTTAAAGACTTGGGTGTCGAGTGGACACTGTTTGCGAACTCCTAGGTTCTTTCAATGTTGATAATTGTTGTACTTATTCTCTGTGACTGTGTGATCAATGCCGTGTAATGTGATTCATGTAAAAGTAGTTGAGACGCCGTGCATATACAAAGGAGACTCTGCCCGCGTGCAGGGTGAATTTGTATATGTGGCGGGTCTGGCACGCACCGGCAGGCGGGGTTGTTGATCATCTGATTTCAAAAAAAAAATATACACGTTTTCCGCTTATCCTGAGACCTCCGGGGCGTGACACTGTCTCCAGCTCCCAAGTAGCCTCTCGCTCCTCATGATTGTTCCACAAGATCCTCACATAAGGAATGGCCCGATTGCGCAATTCCCTCACCTCACGAGCAAGAATCCGCATCGGGCGCTCCTCGTAGACCAAGTCCTCGCCGATCTCCAACGAAGTGAAGTCAATCACGTGCGACGGGTCAAAAACATATCTCCTCAGAGCTGAGACGTGGAAGACATCATGAACTCCGGCCAGGCGTGGGGGTAAGGCAACTCTGTATGCCACAGGACCAACTCTGTCCAGTACCTCAAAGGGTCCAATAAAGCGGGGACTGAGCTTTCCCCGTACTCCAAATCTCCGGACCCCTTTCGAGGGCGAGACCTTCAAGAAGACATGATCACCAACCTGAAACTCCAGGTCTCGCCGTCGAGTATCTGCGTAGCTCTTCTGACGACTCTGGGCTGTCTCAAGATGCCGGCGAATAATCCTGACTTTTTCCTCTGCCTCCAAAAGTAAATCCGGTCCCAAAGTCCTCCTCTCACCCACGTCACTCCAATATAAGGGAGACCGACACTTGCGTCCATACAACGCTTCAAACGGAGCCATCTGGATGCTCGCCTGATAGCTGTTGTTGTACGCGAACTCAACCAAAGACAAGTGCCGGTACCACCCTCCTCCAAAATCCATAACGCACGCTCTCAGCATATCCTCAAGGGTCTGTATGGTGCGTTCTGACTGTCCATCGGTCTGTGGGTGGAAAGCGGTGCTAAACCTGAGCTGAGTCCCCAATGCAGAGTGCAAACTCCCCCAAAAGCGTGATACGAATCTCGGGTCTCGATCTGACACAATCGAAGCAGGTATGCCGTGAAGCCTCACTATCTCATCCATATATAACTGTGCCAAATGCTCCAGTGACCAGGTCATCTGAACCGGTAAGAAGTGCGCCGACTTGGTGAGTCTGTCAACAATAACCCAGATCGCATCTGCCCCGCTCTGCGCCCTCGGCAATCCAGTGACGAAATCCATAGTGACGTGGTCCCATTTCCACTCGGGAATTGGAAGACTCTGCAACTTGCCAGCAGGGACGCGATGCTCTGCTTTCACTTGCTGGCAAGTTAAACAGTGAGCTACGAATCTCCCAATGTCCCGCTTCATTCCGGGCCACCAAAACTGTGCCTTGAGGTCCTTATACATCTTAGTACCTCCAGGGTGGACGGTATAAGGTGTATAATGGGCCTCCCTCAAAATCTGATCTCTAATCTCCTGATCCATAGGCACACACACTCGGTCCCTGTACCGCAGTACTCCCGAGCTATCCACAGAAAAATCCCCTGTCTGATCCGCCTGAAGCTGCGTCCTGATCCTCGTCAAGTGGGGGTCCTCACTCTGAGTGTCCCTGATCCTCTCCAACAGAGTGGGCTGCAAGACCATAGACATGAGTCTAGCAGAGACCCCAGGGGATACTACCTCCAGCTGTAATCGCCTCATCTGCTCGACCAACGGCGCCTGCTGCGAGATCAATAAGCTCAGACTCGTCCTCCTGCTCAAAGCATCCGCCACAACATTGGCCTTGCCGGGGTGATAAAGGATACTCAGATCATAATCCTTTAGCAGCTCCAACCACCGGCGTTGCCTCAAATTCAGCTCCTTTTGGGTGAACAGATACTTCAAGCTCTTGTGATCAGTATAAATCTCGCAATGCTCACCATACAAGTAATGCCGCCACAGCTTCAGAGCAAACACCACCGCTGCCAACTCCAGATCATGAGTAGGGTAATTTTTCTCATAGTCCTTCAATTGCCGCGAAGCATAGGCAATCACCCTACCCTGCTGCATCAACACACACCCCAAACCACTATGTGAGGCATCACTGTAAATCACAAATCCTTCCCCCATAACTGGGAGGGCAAGGATTGGAGCGGTCATCAATCTCTGCTTCAGCTCCTCAAAACAGCTCTGGCAAGTCTCGCTCCAAACAAACTTAACTCCTTTTCTGGTCAGACGAGTGAGGGGAGAGGAAAGCTTCGCAAAGCCTTCCACAAAACGCCGATAGTAGCCCGCCAAACCAAGAAAGCTCCGCACCTCGGTGATAGTCGTCGGCCTCGGCCAATCTCGAATAGCATCCACCTTGGCCGGATCCACCGCCACTCCAGCAGCTGAAACCACATGACCCAGAAAAGCAACCTCCCGGAGCCAAAACTCGCACTTTTTGAACTTAGCATACAACTTCTTCTCTCGCAGAAGCTGTAGCACGGTCCTCAAGTGCTCCTCGTGCTCCGGATCGCTCCGGGAGTAGATCAGAATATCATCGATGAACACCACCACAAAGCGGTCCAAAAACGGCTGAAATATCCTGTTCATCAAATCCATGAATGCGGCAGGGGCATTCGTCAACCCAAAAGGCATCACAGTAAACTCATAATGCCCGTACCGCGATCTGAAAGCCGTTTTGGAGATGTCCTCGGCCCTCACCCTCAGCTGGTGGTAACCGGACTGCAGATCAATCTTCGAGAACACCGATGCTCCCTGTAACTGATCAAACAAATCATCAATCCGGGGGAGGGGATACTTGTTCCGGATGGTCACTTTGTTCAATTCCCTATAATCCACGCACAATCGGAGTGACCCATCCTTCTTCTTAACAAACAACACAGGCGCTCCCCACGGAGAAACACTGGGTCTGATGAAGCCCCTATCCAAAAGATCCTGAAGCTGGGCTTTCAACTCTCTCAACTCAGCTGGCGCCATCCTATAGGGTGCCTTTGAGATTGGTGCAGTTCCAGGGACTACATCAATCACAAACTCAACCTCCCTCTCCGGCGGCATCGTCGTCAGCTCTGGGGGAAACACATCTGGGAACTCTCGGACAATAGGGATATCCTCGAGTCCCAGTGCCGCCGTAGGCACCTCCACCACAGTGGCCAAAAAGGCAGTGCAACCTCTGCTCATCATCCTCCTAGCTCTAGCCGAGGAAATGGTCGCTGCGAACAGCGTGCTCTGGCAGCCTCTGAAGATGAACTCCTCCTGTCCTGGCTCGCGAAGAGTCACCGTCCTCTCTCTGCAGTCGATCGTGGCGGAGTACCGTGATAGCCAATCCATCCCCAACACCAAGTCAAAATCATGGAGCTGCTGCAAGACAAACAAGTCTGCAGGCAAAATCCAAGGCCCCAACTGCACCGGGCATGCCAAACAACGCTCCTCGACATGCAAAACGTGATCAGGAACCCGCACCTCTAATGCAAGTGACAAGGACTCTACTTCTAGACCATGAAGTGATGCAAATGCTCGACTAATGAAAGAATGAGATGCTCCAGTGTCGAATAAAGAGCGAGCCCGAATGCCAAAGAGTAGAGTAATACCTGCCACCACCTGGTCTGCCGCTGAAGAATCTGCTAACTGGGCGGCATACACCCGCCCGCTCGGTGCTGGAGGTCGAGAATCTGTAGGGTAAGAGGTGGACGGCCTGCTCGCTGGAGTATAAGGCCGCTGAGCTGGTGGCCGCTGCTGCTGAGGGGAATATGGAGTCGACGCCGAAGAAGGTGCCGAGGAAGTAGAAAGGGGGCAAGTAGCTCGCACATGCCCCGGCTGTCCACAACGGAAGCATCGACCCCATCTCTGGTCACAAGTGATGGCGGCATGCTGACCCCCGCAGAAAATACATCGGTCAGAAGATCGGGGCTGTCTCGGCTGCTGCTGCTGCTGTCTAGAGGACTGCTGCTGAGATCTCTGCTGCCTCTGCTGCGATCTCTGCTGCTGGTGCTGCTGCTGATGCTGCTGCGGTCTCTGGGGTCCACCAGGCCCTCTCCTATCAGATCGCCCACGGCCGTAAGACTGGGACTGCGGCGGCCGTGGCGGTCTCCAAGAGCTGGCCTGTCCCCCGTCCTCTGGGGCTGGTCGCTTCCTGTCGGAACTCTGCGCGACCGCGGCCCTCCGTCTGGCCACCTCCTGATCACCTCTCTCCACCCACTGTGCATGCTCTGCGGCTGCCTCCAGGGTCTGAAATCTCTGAGCATGCACAAGTGTGTAAATCTCTGGACGAAGGCCTCCCTCGAACAACTCAACCTGGTGCGGACCGTCACGAGCGACGTAGGGCACACAGTTCAGCAACTCCCTGAACTCCTGAAAATAGGCATGGGCCGGTCGATCGCCCTGCTGCAGATTCTTCAAATCGTCCTCCAACTTCTTCTTCACACTGATAGAAAAATAGGTGTCCAACACCATCCGTTTGAACTCCTCCCAAGGTACCTGCCGAATGATCCGGAACTCCAGTGGCTCAACTCGCTGCCACCAAAAATCAGCATCTCCGTCCAAACAGTGCACCGCCATGTGCACTCGATACTTCGGGTCGATGAAGAAGTCCCGAAAAAGCTTCTCCATCGCAGATAGCCATATCCCAACAGCCCGGGGCTGAGCATCCCGCCCCGAGAATCTAGGTGGTCCCCGCTTAACAAACGCAGCGAGTTTGTCAGCAAAATCCCGCTCCTCCTCCGCAGTCAAAGGCTGAATAGCTCCAGGAGCCCCGCTACTCGAAGAGGGTGCCGACGGCACAAAAGGTGCAACAAGAGGCACAGGGACCTCAGGAACAGCTGGGGGTGGTGCCTCCCTCTGAGCAAGCAGCTGCTCAATCCTCTGCTCCTGGCGGCGCTGACCCTCCGCCAACTGGGCCACCAAAGCCCTCAACTCAGAAAGCTCGGGGGGTGTAGGCTGCTCTGGCTCAACAGGGGGTGAAGGGACACCCCGAGTGGGAATCCGACGTCGAGGAGGCATCCTGCCACAAGAAACCAAACATCAGCAACAAAACCCCACACGACCCAATCTGGCGAAAGTCAAAAGACATCCCCCTATTTCTGTAACCTTATGTTGTCTGCAGCCAACATAATGGTTCAACAGAAATAGACTATGTCGATCCCTCTTCACTCACAGGAAGAGTTAACTATAAAAATCACCGACTTTCGCAAAATGTCACGCCACTCACGCCCTATCATCCTAGGGTCTGTCCAAAAGCCTAGGGTTTCCTAAGTCCCAACTGACCTATCCCTAAGCTCTGATACCAACTTAATCTGTCACGCCCCGGGTGTAAACCGGAACCCGGGCCCGTCTACAGATCCGCCGTGCATGCGGTATTTCCCACATACACGAAGCGTCGGTAACCTGCTCAGATAAGAAATAATAATAAAAGAGCATAATAATAATCAGAGCTAAACTAAAACTACTGTATCTCAGACAAAAGCTGGAAGTAAAAGGTACAACAGTAAAATAAAATACAGATGTCTCTCCCAGCTCACCACTATAATACAAACAGCTGGCAGAAGCCAGACCCAAAAAGAAAATAAATAAAGACTGTCTGAGAAGTCCAGGTACCCAAAAATCTCCAGCTACAACCCTCGGGAGGCTCTCTATCTAGTCCGCGATGCGCTTGCCCCGATCAGTTGCTGACGGCCCAGCAACTCCCACTGAGGACTCTGCAAAACAAGGGGAAAGAAAGAAACAAGAAAAATAATGGGGGTAAGTACTACTATAAACAGTAGCCTCCCCTAGTGGGTAAAGCCTCAGCTCAGATATGCCCACCAGGTGATCAGAGGCAAAAAGGGAAAGGAAAAGAAAGGGGGTGCAGATAAATGGAGCAACTGATAAAATGCTATCCCTAATATGCCTCTACATGATAACTCAACACGGATGGGAAAAGGAATGCATCAGTATAAAGAAGCCTGTCCAAAGGACCCAATCTGACCGCCAGTGGACACTGGCACTGCCTGCTCTGTCGCGACGGGTATGCCAGCCTACGCATAACACCGAAGCAAAAGGAGTCCCCAGGACTCAAAGTCTGTCTGCCGCGCACTCCGGAGTCGCACTCGTGGGGAGCGACCCACACGAGGAAAGTAAGTAATCACAAGTAACCTGATATAGCAGGACTGGATCGAGACCCAATGAAGTGGGAAAAATCCCTCCACTAAAGATAGCCCGATCCCCATAACACCCAATCTGATGCAATAGTATAAGCCGGTCAACCACCCAAGATCCGTGGTCGCCGCAACACCCTGTCATACACCCAACCTGTCCCCAAATCCCCAATACCTGACTACACTGTCCAACACACGCTCGAACCTGAGCGACTAAGCCGCAAGTGTCAACAATAGGAGAAGAAAAGAGTAAATGCATGGTTTCTCCTAAGTCAAGTCCCAAAAATAGTATAACAGTAAAAGATGACATAATTATGTGACCAATTTAATCATGCATTGTTCCAATAATTTTGTCCAGTTTCCCAGAATAACAGTTTAGAGTGACATAAGCTAGGGTGACAGTCTCATATGAATAATCATCAGTTTTGCAGTCCTCAAATATTATTGCTTTTCCTCTAAGCATACAGTCCAGAATAATTAAGCGATTAAAACAAGTGATCAATCTAACAACAATTTTTCATGGATCAGATAATTAATAATTTGCTCCCTAAAGCATGCGAGTCTACCAATTAACACATTTAGCATCATCAAATCAGGGGTACTCTGATATTCCTAGTGGGCATAACAAAGGAGAGGAGTACAACAACCACCCACCTAGTGCAAACTGTCCAAGTCCGTACAGCTAGAAAATACCAAAACTCCAAATCCTTGCTCCCACAATTTTAGCACACCCGCAATACTCCTGGTACAATACAAAGCTCACTAATTACACTTAGGCTCCCAATTATAGCACTTAAAACCACATACAACCTCGAATCCTAAACTGTTAAATTATCACCTGCAGAGAGTGCCCAGAAAATTCCAATAAAAATATCACAGCGATCCTTGCGTCGATAGCTTCGAAACGGTACCTTGCACGCCCAAATCGGAGTTCGGTAAGTCAAGATAAAAATTCGGCAAGGGGGTACACTCATACAAAAATCTGTGTTAAAACTGTACACTGTTCACTGAGAAAACAGTAATTTTCACCTCGAAATAAATCTCACAAAAATCCAATAAAAATACGAGCGCGTTCCTTGCGATCCGTAGATGAAAAAGTTGTATAAGCTCGTTTCCGTCAGACGCTCGTGCGCAAAGATATGGCCAAAATACCCCGCTACTGTCAAGGAAGTCCACACAGAAAAATGGGGTCACTGTTCGGCTCGGGATCCGTGCCAAAACCTCGAAACGGGAAAGTGCGACCAAAACAAAAGATGAAGTCCTACCTCTTAGGAGTCTGCCGGTGCAAGAATCACAGCAAAATGAGCTCGGGGTAGCCCAGGGGAGCTAAAACACTGTCGCTGCGCCGAAGAAGAACACTAGAAAGCAACGTCGCGCCGCACCGAAAAATGGGGAACCTCGGGATTCGTGCCTCCTAAAATCTTGAAAGTTGGCAGGAAGATCAAGGGTGAAGAGGTGAACAACTTTGCTTAAGGGAGCTCGGGGAGATCTTGCACAGGTTGGGAGAAAAAGCCCTGTGAAATGAGCTCGGGCTGCCTTTAAATAGGCTGAGGGAAACAATTGGGATAATTCCCAATGTGTCCTCACTTTCGGGCGCCCGAAATTTTTCGGGCTGCTACAGTAACGGGCCGGCCCGTTACTGTTCACGCCCGAAACCTCCTGGGCCGGCCACGTAGCCCAGTCCAACGAGTCCCCGGGCCCCGCTGCACCCGGCGCACCTGCGCCAACCAATGGCGACGTGACACGTGGCCCGGCAACCCGTGCACCGCGCACGTCGCGCCGTGGACCGCGCACGTCGCGGCTGACCCGGGCCCAAATTCAGTGGACCGCGCCTGCTGCGCCGGCCAACCGGAAAGCGCCACGTGGCCCGGCCCCGGTGCACGACCTCCGCGGTGGACCGCGCGCCTGCCCGGGCGCCCGGGCGCCTGCCCGCGCCGCGTGCCGCCGCCTGCCGCCTGCCCGAGGCCGCGCCGCCGCCCGCCGGCGCCGCCGGCCGCCGCCGGCGATCGCCGGAGATACTGTTCCGGCATGAACAGTAACCGCCAACCCAAAAACATCAAGCAAATAGCCCATCTTGACCGTTTTCGCGCGCTGATTCCAAAAACGACGTCCGTTTCGCCAAAATCCGCCTCTAAAATTTGCCGGAGGCTCCCACAAACACCAGAAACTGCGAAACTTCCGGGAGCCCGCTTTTGGGCATCCGGACTCAGAATTAAGCAAACAAAAAGCCATTTCCAAGCGTTTTTCCGCACTGAATCCAAATCCACCCTCTGTTTGGCCAAATTCCTTTCCTAAGAATTCGGCAAAAGCAGCCGAAGGCCAATACAGCCAACCAAAGCTCACAGGGTCCATCTGTGGCATCCCTTTGATGCACCATGGGCCAGATACACCATCAACAGGTGTTTGCACAGTGGATTCGTGGGAAAAAGCTGCATGGGGGTTCAGGGGTCCTACACACGACACGCCCTACACCGGACCAATGACAAGATGCCACGTGTTTTCCCGCCCGGTCCACCAAACACTCCCCCGTTCCGTAGGCCGGGACCAATGAACCGTCCAATCACGTGTTGCCACGTGGCACCCCTCTCCGGTGCACGCCGGCCGCGTGGACCGCGCACCCGCGCGCCCTGCCCGCCGCCGCTTTCCGCCTGCCCGAGGCCGCGCCGCCGCTCTCCGCCTGCCCGAGGCCGCGCCGCCGCTCTCCGCCGCTGCCCGCCGCCGTCGCTGCCGCCGGCGATCGCCGGAATCACTGTTCCGACGGTGAACAGTAACCCGAGCTAAAAAATGACCAGTGGGTAGTCCATTTTGACCGTTTTCGCGCGCTGAATCCGAATTTGACGTCCGTTTCGCCAAATTCCAACTCTACGAATTGCCGAAGGCACCCGAAAATGTGTTCTTAGCCCAAACTTCGTGCGGAGCCCAAATTAAATATCCGATTCGCGCGAAACCACTTCTAAACCCTCCACGGGGTCCACCGATCACTCACATGGTCCAAATAAGCTCCGAAGTCCAACTCTTGTGCCCAATTATGCCCCAGACACTTCCAACACACCATGTAGGCCTCCAACAGCCACTCCAACGCACTGTAGCAGCTCTGCGGAGATCCGGGTCATCACAAATACATGCCCAAATAATTAGTCAAATAGTTAGTAGGGACATGCAACAAATCATCAAATAAAAACCAAAAGTTGTATACTTACCTGTCACCATACCAAAGCCAAAGTTTGAGTTCATATTCACACATTCACATTCAAAGTTCTCTCTAATCTCTCCCCCCCTTTTTGTCACAAACAAAGCCAAAACGTAGTCAAAACTACAAAATGTAAGGAGAGTTAAAAGTTCCATTAACATGAAAAATCTGAGAACAAAAACTAATGCAAAGTAAGAATAAAACTAAATCCTAAAAATCCTGCACAAGAAGAAAAGAAAGAAAATGAGTCAAAAAGTAATCAATCATCAGAATCCGAGTCTTCAGAGCTCGTGCAACCCAATTTAGAGAACATCTTTTTCACCCGCTTGTTCATTGAATTGACCTTCTTAGTTATGGTAATGTGAGCTGCCGTGATGAGTTCAAGCTCATTGGAAATTCTTTGCTGTTCCTTCGAAATCTGTTCTTGTTTAACGGATAGTCGTTGTTGTTCCTTGTAGATGGATGAGACTGATTCTTCATTCGCTGGTGCGGGTGCTGGTTGAGATGGTGATGCGGCAGTGCTTGTACTGGGTTTCGTTCCGGATGCAGGAACTGGTGTGACATGTGGCAACTTATGGAGGGACTTGACAATGGTAGACTCATCGATCATGCTCAAACATTGATGATAAGTTGTTGAACTAGTATCAACCTGAAATTTCTTTAAGATCCTCATTATAATCAATGGAAATGGAATTCTTTCAGTGGGATGAGGATGCTCAACATATCTCGCCATTCTATTCCAAATAATGTATGGAATGTTGATATTTAATGCCGTTGCCTCTGACGGATGTCCTATGAGATACAAAAACAGCAACCGATCCCATCTCACGACCTTCGTCTGCATATTTGGAAGGATATTGTAACATGTGATGAAGTTTAGGAACCTGTACTCAAGACGAAGTTCTTTAGATTTGACAGATTTTTCGGTTGATTGTGTACCCTCCAAACAAATTCCCTTTATAACTTTTTGCCACATCATGTTTGTCAAACTTATTCCCTTTAAGTAATGAATTCCTGTCTTGCTGGCTTGCATTCCCAAAACCTCTCCTATCAAATGTGGAGTAATCTTGAATCTTGTACCCTGGATATTCGTGTAAAACTCTATTGGACCGTTTTCAAACTCTCGAAGTTGCCGTGCATTTGTATAGAAGGTCCTCACGTGATGCAGACAGTAGCCAAGCGTTTCTGGGAATCGGCATACTTGAATAAGGTTTGCTTGTTCAACCAGAATACCAAACTCAGGGGAGTGACCTCGTAGAGCCTCAATGTTAACATGCCTTTCGCCAATGCATTCGCGATGTGCAAAAGCTCTAAGACGATCAGCGTTAACGAACACTTCTTCCACACGTGGTGGGGAGTCAGGAGCTATCGGCGTGTCAACATTAATGTCCTGTCGTAGTCCGAAGCGTCTAGTTAATCGTTTTCTTTTCACAGAGATGGTTGGTGCTGCCATAGGTGCTCTTCCTGTGTCCATGGTTGCCTTTCCCTTTGAACCATCGGATGCCTTTTGTTCAGGCGATGAGTCATCATCATCTGTCAATGCAGTCCAATCTACCTCATGACAATCCACTTCTGTGTCACTGACCTGAACAAACTCACCCTTTCGTTGTGTTTTCTTAGCTCTCTTTAATTTGTTTGTGGCCCGAGTATGCACCATAGTGAACAACAGCAAGATTAACCAAGAGAAACCCATTGATCCAAGTGCCTTAAGAAAATTGAAGTTCCTGTGAAGAACACCTCAAGAACACATGAAAAATCGTCAATTTTCAAAAATTTGAAAGATTGTACCCAAACAATCATAATCATGTAGAGAAGCCAAGAATCAAATTAGTTTTGCAAAAAGAATTTTAAAAATAGATCAATCGCATGATTTTCAAAAATTCCTCTTTTATGCCCTAAAACAGAATTTTCAGAAATCGAAGCCTAAAAATTCGTTAATCAGGTGAAAACCCAGCATAAAATCAAAACTAATCTACCCAGAGTTCTTATTTCAAAAGAAATTTGACCAAAAACCATTCAAAAACGAAAAAGTTCCATGATTTCTACTCACGTTTTGAAGAAAAGAGAGAAAAACTGTGAAAAACGAGATTTTGATCAATAAAACTTACTTGGATTCGAAGAACTTGAGTTAGGAAGGCTTCAAGATGCAAAGATTCTAGAGAGAGAAGCTCTAGAGACTTGAGAACAAAAGATTAGGGTAAAAGAATTCGAAATCTCTTCGTTCTATTAAAAACCCTAGCCGTGATCCGGATCGGATCGAGAATGTGATCCGGATCGGCTACCCGCAGGAAGAAGCCTGCGTTCGGGATCCGGATCACTTAGCCCGATCCGGATCGGCTCCAACTTTTTCTCCAGAAAATTTTAGAAAAATTCCATAAAATCCAGAAAAAGTATGTAAGCACTTTACCATATCAACTTTAAACAAAAATCATCGTTTCATACAACAAGAAATAGATTATACAAAATCTATCAAAAATACTCAAAAATGAAACGAAAATTTATGAAAATTAAAACACTTAAAGTTGAACAACTTCAATTACATCTAACCTGATCTTATGCGTAATGCCTTTATCAAATCATCAATTTTGGTAAAGAAAATGAAGTACAAAGATCAATAGATGTTTGAAATCCCAGATAAGTTAGATAATATATCTAGACAATCTGTTGAAGGAGGGGCTCTTTGAGCATCTTTTATCAAAAAATCTCACCTTATACCAACCATGAAATATGACTGAGTCAAGTATTTCAATATGCATTTCAACAACAATTTTAAAACAAAAATTTGCTTTGCATACATGGGGTATCCTTTTCTTTTTCTTTTCCTCCATGTGGTGGTAGTTTTCACACTCCTCATTGGGATGTAACTCTTTCCACATCTTTTGAGCATTTTACATTTCTTTGACTCCCCCTCAATTGGCTATCAATTATTTAATATATAAGGTATTCAACCAAAAATTGATCTCGCATTCATACTCGACTAAGCAATCAAATAAGATAATGACTATACCAAGAGATCATTGAGAGAGAAATTGACTTTGATCACTTAAAAGATGATTTAATTAACATAAATGATCATTGCAACATCGAAATATTATGATATCAAAAGCATAATAGATTTCTAAATGTGTGAAAGGATGCAATTAAAGTCAATTATGATTTATGCTCAATTAATGTCCTATGCACAAGCATAGATAAAGAACAAAACAAAAACAAAAACAAAACCTAACCTAAGCAAAGGTTTCAAAAAGTGGTTATTTCAAGGAAAGCATTCCAATTGCTTTACGCAAGTGAATAAAACGTTTTTGATCCAAAGGTTTTGTTAAAATATCAGCTAATTGATCCTCAGTTGAAATATATGACAGTTGAAGAATATTTGATTCAACTAGCTCTCTAAGAAAATTGTTACGGAATTTGAGTTGGCGCATTTCGTGAATAGTTCATGTCTTGAAGATTGAAGATGAAGAAACTCTGGATCAACTACCTCAATCTCAAGAAAGAAGAATTCAAAAGGATCAGGTACGTTAAATTAAATAATTTGTGATGATCCGAATACTTCTTATAGTGTAGAAACACCCGGAAGAGGTTTTAACTGCATATTCATCAAAAACTGGACATGGGACATGTTCAGGATCCGGATCATGTCGTTTCGATCCGGATCCCGAAGGGTGCTCGTTCATACACTAGTTCAATCCGGATCATGGCATTTGATGATCCGGATCCCGAACATGAGTTTTACCTGTTGGCTTGAACGATCCGGATCGTGGAATCTCAATCCGGATCCCGAACACATTGTTCTGGTAAAACTGTATGAACGATCCGGATCGTAGATTATGATCCGGATCCCGAACAGGCGGTTTTCTGGAAATTGCTCTCTACGCGTAAGCGATCCGGATCGTGACTTGCGCAGTCCGGATCGTCGCCCGTAAAACTTTCCAGAAAAGTTTGTTTTTGATCCGAATATTCTTCCTAGGGTTTCTAACCTATAAATAGCCCTTCCTTTTCATTTCTAGGGCAATCCACACATCGGAAAAAGAGCCGTCATTTTCAAATATCATTTTATACGGCCTTAGATCCACATATAGAGAAGAACGGAAATCATTAGATCTATTTAATGGTTCTTCATCTATATTGATTAGTTTGATTCTAGGATTTTCATACTCATATCTTGAGTTGAATCAAACTAATGAATACTTAGATGGTATTTCCGATCTACTCTTGATCTAAGTATTCGGCGGATCATCACCACCCAAACAAACAACGATTTACCCCAAAATCGGCGCGTGGACTCGCGTGGCCTTGTGGATTCAAGGTGTTATCGCTTTCGTGGATTCGGAGCGAGGTGCGTTCGTGGATTCGAAGCGTACCATTGGGTGAAGACCGTGGATTCGGTCGGACGTCGTGGACTCGACGTTGGACGCTGTGGATTCAGCGTTGGCGGCGCAGATCGTGGATTCGAGAAGCGTCGTGGAGCGAGCGGAGAAGATCGACTAGGGGCGTATGGTAAAAGGTTGAGTCGTCTGTGAGTACGTTATATCACCTTGTACGTGTGTTAACTCTAGTGGATTTCGCCGTGTTATCGGTCCCGTGGTTTTTTACTCCGGTTTGGAGTTTTCCACGTAAAAATCTTGTGTGTTCTTTTATTTTTCCGCATTGGGTTTTATCGCACAATGATTTTTGAGTGTTTATTGTTTACACCTATTCACCCCCCTCTAGGTGTTTTTTCCCCTATTTAGATCCTTATTAACCTAAACCCAACAAGTGGTATCAGAGCGGGAATAGGGTTGTAAACAATGGTTGAAGGTGGAAACATCAATCGACCCCCTTTCTTTGATGGAACTAATTATGCGTACTGGAAAGTACGGATGAAAGCTTTCTTAATTTCCATCGACGAAAGGGTGTGGCAATCAATTGAATTAGGATGGTCTAATCCAACTGAAATTTTAGATGATGTTCGCACCTTAAAACCTAGGTCGAAATGGACCAAGGAAGAGATAGACTTATCTTCTTACAATGGCAAAGGGATTAATGCTCTATTTAATGCTTTGTCACAAACTGAGTTCTCTCGCGTCTCGGCATGTGAGACTGCGAAAGAAATCTGGGATGTTCTTCAAGTTACGCATGAGGGAACTAACCTAGTGAAGATTCAGAAACTGCAAATGCTTACGAGCAAGTTTGACTCTATCTCTATGGCAGAGAATGAATCCTTCACTGACTATTACACACGATTGCAAGACATCGTGAACTCATGTGCTAACTTGGGAGAGAAGATTCCAGAATTTAAAGTTGTAAGAAAAATTCTAAGAACTCTTCCTGAACGATTTCGCCCGAAGGTTGCAGCCATTGAAACAATTAAACACCCGGACGAAATGCGTGTAGAAGAATTAGTAGGTGCTTTACAAACTTATGAAATGACTTTTCCTACTAACTATTCTTCTGGAAAGGCATCCTCTTCTAAGTCTTCAGGTTACGCATTGAAATCAACTAAAGAAGAAGACGCGGATTCATCCTCCTCGGACGACGACGAGAACATTTCTATGGAGGACTTTGAGAAGCAGCTTGCTCTCTTGACAAGGAAGTTTCGCCGCAACTTTCGAAGGGGAAATTCAAGCAAAACTCCATCCTTCGGAAAGTCGAAGAAAGGCAAAGGGATTTCAAGTCACAAGTCAAGGAGCCAAGAGAACTTCTCAAAGGATAAGAAAAGTTCTGAGGGACAAGTTCAGTGTTTCAAATGTCGAGGCTACGGCCACATAGCAACTGAATGTCCCAACAAGAATCCGGCTAAGAAGAAAGCGATGCAAGCAGTCACTTGGGATGACAACTCCACGTCAAATGAGTCATCGTCAAGTGATGAAGAAGACAACGCGACAGCTTTCCACGCGTCCACCAAACCTTCATCCTTCATGTGCTTAATGGCAAGTACATCCGACTCACTGTCCAACTCCACTGTGGAAAAGATTGCAACGGACGATGAGTCAGATAATTCGGAAGGTGAAGATTTTGTTTTAGCCTACCATCAACTTCTGAGGGATTCAAAGAAACTGGCTAAACAAAACAAGGGGTTGAAAGAGAGATTACTGGATCTTGAAGTTGAATTAAAAAGAGTAACCTCTATCTCAACCGATCTTGAAGTGGAAAGGGACAATCTGGTTAAGACAAATGTTTCCCTTCAAGAGTCCAATGAGCATTTCGAGAAGAGTTATGTAGACATGGTGAACAAAGCGAACTACTTCTTGAAGCTCTACGGCGAGGCCCGACAGGAAAAATCTGAAATGACAGAGACCATACGCCAACTAAAGGATGACTTACAGAGATTTACTTCTGGAAGGAGTAAGTTGGACAGACTCCTTGGTCTCGGTCAAAGAAACAAGTTCGGCCTCGGATACACTCAAACTGGAGACATTCCAAGTTCGAGTGGTACGGTATTTGTGCCTTCGTCGGTATCTCCTCCTCCGACACCGGTGTTCACGCCAAGCAACGACAACGAACCTACTACATCATCTTCGGAATCGACAAGAACCAAGGTATGTTTTCGTTGTGGCATTTCAGGGCACATCAGAAGAAACTGCAAGACTGGAGCCAAACGCACACCTCAAGCACATCTTGCAACAACTACCAAAAGGGCTATTCCTCGAAAAACCACTCCAACCAAATTGACGGAAAAGAGCCTTGGTAGTACATCGCTCAAGACGACATCTTCAAGGAGCAGCAATTCTTCAAGCAAGACGCCCTCACCTAGGAAATCAACTCCACGAGTACTACAGTCGCATACCAAAAAGGTTTGGGTGCGCAAAGGTGAGATCTTTCCCTGTCTTGCTACCACTGTTTCCTTACATGCATATGATAGTTCGTCTTGGTATTTGGATAGCGGGTGTTCCCGACATATGACCGGCGATAAAAACTGTTTTCAAACTTTTGAGAAAAACTCCGGAGGACTTGTTGTTTTCGGAGATGGCCGGTCTTCCAAAATTGTTGGAAAGGGAACAGTAGCTATTCCAGATGGCCCGGTTCTAGATAATGTATTATTTGTTCATGGCCTAAAGACTAACCTCATAAGCATAAGTCAACTGTGTGATAGTGGTTATTCAGTTAATTTTTCATCTGATAAATGCACTGTAACTGACTTGAACCATGCTTTCTTTTTAAAGGGGGTTAGATCAGAAAACAATTGTTATGTAGTTCCTTCTAAAATTTCTGAAAAATGTAACCTAGCATCTTTGAAAAATGAAACACTTTGGCATGAAAGGCTAGGTCACATAAACTTTAAGGAACTTGCTAGAATTTCAAATAAAGATGTGGTCAAAGGGGTTCCGAAACTTTCTTTTGAACAAAACCTTGTGTGTGGCGGTTGCCAAAAGGGAAAACAGTCTAGGACTGCACACAAGAATTTGAACCACATAGGTACAAAACGGCCTTTGGAACTTTTGCATATGGACTTAATGGGGCCAACTCGTCAACCATCTCTTGGAGGTAAATGGTATATTTTTTTGTTGGTTGATGACTTTTCTAGATATACTTGGGTAGCCTTTCTAAAAGAAAAAGCTGATACCTTTGATTCTTTTCTCGAAATCTGCAATCGTATTATGATAGAAAAGAATGAAAGGATTACTCGAGTGAGGAGTGATAGAGGTGGTGAATTCATAAATTCTAAATTCATTGATTTTTGTGTTTCTAATGGCATTAAACATGAATTCTCCGCACCTTACACACCTCAACAAAATGGTGTAGTCGAGCGCAAAAACAGGGTCGTACAGGAGATGGCTCGTGTTATGCTTCATAGCCGGAACTTCCTTTATATTTTTGGGCTGAAGCGGTGAACACGGCTGTCTATGTTATCAATCGAGTGTATTTGCGCCCGGGGACTTTTAATACACCATATGAACTTTGGTTTTGTAGAAAACCTAACATCAAATATTTTCGCATTTTCGGGAGTCGGTGTTTTATTTTACGTGATCGTGAAAATCTTGGAAAATTTGACTCTCGAAGTGACGAAGGGATTTTCTTAGGTTATTCTACAAACAGCAGAGCATATCGAGTTTTTAACTTAGAATCTAAGACGATCGTAGAATCGATAAATGTTAAGGTAGATGAAGCTTTTCACTTTGAATCTGAAAAATCTACCCTCGATATCTCTCTTGATGATGATACACCTGCTAATGCATCTTCTTCTAACAATTCTTTCGATAATAATATTGATGCATCTAACGGTTCTTCAAGCTCATGTGATGTGCAGGAATCATCTCGTGTACCTCCGCCTACTCCTCTACCTCAGACGTTACGCATCTCCAAGGATCACCCTGAGTCGAACATAATTGGAGATCCACAAGAAGGAGTTAGAACACGGAGACAATTGGTTTGCGGATTTGCATGCTATGTATCTCAAATCGAACCAAGGAATGTTGATGAAGCTCTCCAAGATGATTATTGGATTAAAGCAATGCAGGAAGAGCTCCATCAATTCGAGCGAAACAAAGTCTGGGAACTGACAAAGCCTCCGAAGCAACACAATGTGATAGGTACCAAATGGATCTTCAAGAACAAGAAAAACGAAGAAGGTACTATCATCCGGAACAAAGCAAGGTTAGTTGCTCAAGGCTATTCTCAAGTAGAAGGTATAGACTTTGATGAAACCTTCGCCCCTGTAGCTAGACTCGAGTCCATTCGTATACTGTTTGCTATTGCTTGTCATTTTAAAATCAAATTATTTCAAATGGACGTTAAGAGCGCCTTTTTAAATGGATTTTTAAATGAGGAAGTTTATGTAGCTCAACCGAAAGGTTTTGTGGATCATAAACTACCTAACCATGTTTTTCGACTGAAAAAGGCTCTTTACGGTCTGAAACAAGCACCGCGAGCATGGTACGAAAGGTTGACAAAGCACCTTTTGGAAAAGGGCTACACTCGAGGGGGAGCTGACAGGACTCTCTTTGTGAAGCATTATCAAAACAATTTCATAGTTGCTCAAATTATGTTGATGACATTGTTTTTGGAGCAACAAGAAGATAATGATGCTTCTAAATTCGCGGAGACCATGGAAAGCGAATTTGAGATGTCCATGATGGGCGAGTTGAATTACTTTCTTGGATTACAAGTTAAGCAGAACGATGAAGGAATTCACTTGTGTCAATCCAAGTATGCACTGGAGTTGGTCAAAAAGTTTGACCTTGAAAATTCGAAAGATTTTCCAACTCCAATGGGAACTAGCCATAAGGGACTTGGAAGTGAATCACAATGTGAGAATGTAGACGAGAAACTGTACCGGAGTATGATTGGAAGTCTACTATATCTCACGGCTAGTCGCCCGGATATATCCTTCAGTGTTGGGATTTGTGCGAGATATCAATCAGCACCGAAGGAGGTTCACCTGAAAGCGGTGAAACGGATCATCCGGTATATCAAAGGTACAATCAGTTTCGGAATTTGGTATCCCATGGGAACGACTTTGGATATTGTTGGATACTCAGATGCCGACTGGGCTGGTTCTGTGGATGACCGAAAAAGCACGAGTGGTGCATGCTTCTATCTAGGCCACTGCCTTGTTGCATGGCACAGTAAGAAACAGAACTGCATAGCACTCTCGACTGCCGAAGCGGAGTACATTTCTGCAGGAAGTTGCTCAACCCAATTGATTTGGATGAAGAGCGTGTTGAGTGATTTCCGAATTTCAACATCTTCGGTAACCATTTTATGTGACAACACTAGTGCCATTAACATTTCTAAAAACCCTGTGTTGCACTCTAGAACAAAACATATTGAACTTAGATATCATTTTCTTAGAGAGCTAGTTGAATCAAACATTCTTCAACTGTCATATATTTCAACTGAAGATCAATTAGCTGACATCTTGACAAAACCTTTGGATCAAAAACGTTTTATTCACTTGCGTAAAGCAATTGGCATGCTTTCCTTGAAATAACCTCTTTTGAAACTTTTGCTTAGATTAGGTTTTGTTTTTGTTCTTTGTATTTGTTTTGTTCTTTATCTATGTTTTGTACATAGCACACTAATTGAGCACATTTCATAATTGACTTTACTTGCACCTTGACATGCATTTAGAAATTTATTATGTCCTTGATGTCATAATATCTCAATGTTGCAATGATCATTTACGTTATTTAAACCATCTTCTAAGTGATCAAAGTCAATTTCTCTCTCAATGATCTCTTGGTATAGTCATTATCATATTTGATTGCTTAGTTGAGTATGAATTCGAGATCAATGGGTTGGTTGAATACCTTATATATTAAATAATTGATAGCCAATTGAGGGGGAGTCAATGAAATCTGAAATGCTCAAAAGATGTGGAAAGAGTTACATCCCAGTGAGGAGTGTGAAAACTACCACCACATGGAGAAAATGAAAGAAAAAGAAACTCCATGAATGAAAAGCAAACTTTTTGTTTTGAAAATTGTTGATGAAACTCATATTGAAATACTTGACTCAGTCGTATTTCATGGTTGGTATAAGGTGGGATTTTTAGTAAAAGATGCTCAAAGAGCCACTCCTTCAACAGATTGTCTAGATATATTATCTAACTTATCTGGGATTTCAAACATCTATTGATCTTGGTACTTCATTTTCTTTACTGAAATTGATGATTTGATAAAGACATTACACATAAGATCAGGATAGATGTAATTGAAGTTGTTCAACTTTAAGTGTTTTAACTTTCGTAAATCTTCGTTTCATTTTTGGATATTTTTGATAGATTTTGCATAATCTATTTCTTGTTGTATGGAACGATGCTATTTGTTTAAAGTTGACATGATAAAATGCTTACATACTTTTTCTGGAGTTTATTGTATTTTTTTTAACTTTTCTGGAGAAAAAGGTGTAGGCGATCCGGATCGTGGCAAAGTGATCCGGATCCCGAACGCAGGATTCTCTCCCTGCGTATAGCCGATCCGGATCGTGGCAAGTGATCCGGATCCCGAATGCAGGATTTTCCCTGTATGTGGCCGATCCGGATCTCATTCACACCGATCCGGATCGCGGCTAGGGCTTCTTATAGAAACCTTCAGATTCAAGATTTCTTTACCAAAATTTCTGATTTCCAAGCTTCTAGAGTTTCTCTTTCTAGATCTCTTGCTTCCTAGTGCTTCAAAACTCAAGCTTCTTCGGATTCAAGTAAGTTTTCATGATCAAAACTCGGTTTTTCACAGTTTTTAGGTTTTTTCATCAAACGCGAGCAGAAAAGATGGATTTTCTTCGTTTGTGAACGGTTTTTGATCAAACTTCTTTTGAAATAAGAACTCTGGATCTATTAGTTTTGCTTTTATGCTGGGTTTTTGCATGATTAACGAGTTTTTAGCCTTCGATTTCTAAAAATTCGGTTTTAGGGCATAAAAGAGGAATTTGTGTAAAACATGAAATTGATCTATTTTTAACATTCTTTTTGGAAAACTAATTTGATTCTTAGCTTCTCTATATGATTATGATTGTCTAGGTACAATGTGTTAAGATTTTTCAAAATTTGACAATTTTTCATATGTTCTTGAGTTGGTTTTCACAGGACAATTTCTTTCTCCTGGTTGGTACTGTTACTTATCTCGATGGTGCTCACTAGACCAACCAATAAGTTGAAGAGGGCTAAGAAAGTTCAAAGAAAAGGAGAGGTTGAAATTATCAGTGATACTGAACTTGAGAAAAACCCAGATGAAGTACACTGGGACATGTTAACGGATGACGATGATGATGACGAGTTTGTGCCTGCTGACTCGAAGCAAAAAGGAAAAGCACCAGTGAACTCTGGGAAGGCTCCTATGCCTGCCCCAACTATTTCTCTAAAACGTAAGCGGCTCGCTCGACGTTTTGGACGGAGAAAGGAGACCGATGTTGAACCACCAATAGCTCCGGACTCTCCGCCACGAGATGAAGAAGTGTTTGTTAACAATGACCGGCTTAGAGCATTTGCACATCGCGAGTGCATTGGCGAAAGACACGTGAACATTGAAGCTCTACGAAGTCACTCTCCTGAATTTGGTACTTTGATTGATGAAGCAAATCTCATTCAAGTATGTCGCTTCCCGGAAACTCTCGGATACTGCCTGCACCATGTGAGGACCTTCTATACCAACGCACGGCATCTTCGCGAATTTGAGAACGGTCCGATGGAATTCTATACGAATATCCAAGGAACGAGAATTAAAATCACCCCACAGTTGATTGGTGAGGTTTTGGGAATGGAAGCAAGCGGAAGAGGAGCTCACTATCTGAAAGGAGTGGATTTGACAAATACTTTATGGTGTAAAGTTATTGAGGGGATTTGTCTCGAGGGAACTCAATCAACGAACAAATCAGTTCGATCCAAAGAACTTCGTCTGGAATATCGCTTCCTGAACTTCATCACTTGCTACAATATACTTCCAAACATGCAGACGAAGGTTGTGAGATGGGAACGGTTGTTGTTCTTATATCTCATAGGACACCCGTCAGAAGCAAGGGCATTGAATGTCAACATACCATACATCATCTGGAACAGAATGACACGATATGTTGAGCATCCTCATCCTACCGAAAGAATTCCTTTTCCATTGATCATAATGAGGATCTTACAGAAATTTCAAGTTGACATCACCTCGGCGACGTATCATCAATGTTTGAACATGATAGACGAGTCCACAATTGTCAAATCTCTTCACAAGCTGCCTCATGTCACTCAAGCTTCTGCATTTGGAAAGAAGCCTGACACGGATGCATCACCATCTCATCAAGCACCTGGCACAGATGATGAAGCATCATTGACTTCAATTTTCAAGTTGCAGCAACGACTATCCGTTCAGCAGGAACGAATGTTGAAGGAACAACAAAGGGTTGCGAATGAACTGGAGCTAACCACAGCAGCTCACATCACCATCACGAAGAAAATAAACTCAATGGACAAGCGGATGCGAAAGATTATGTCCAAGATTGGTTGCATGAGTTCAGACTTTTCAGATTCTGATAACTAACTTTGTCTTTTTGTGCAGGATTTATTTCTCGATAACTGAATTTGGATTAGTTTAGTTGATTCTTTTAGTCTAGTTTAACTCTCAGTTTGTGCATATTCTTAGGTTAATTCTCTTTTTGTGCATATTGTTAGAAACTTATGAACTTTTTGTTTACTCTCCTTACATATTGTAGCTCATGCTACATTTTTGGCTTTATTTGTGACAAAAAGGGGAGAGAAGAGAGTGAGAGTGAGAGAGTTGAGTTATAAACTCTGAACAATGAAAAACAATGAACTCTGAACAATGACTGTGAATGAATCAAGGAATGAATCAAGGTAAGTATGAATCTCAACTCAACTTGGGTTTTCTTTTGTGGAATGTGACATGCTGATACTAACTATTTGACTAACTATTTGGGCATGTAATATGACTAACAAGTTGATGTTGGACTAACATACTTTGACATTTGGTTTTCAATTGCTTAGAGATATGTTGGTTTTAACTATGTTCTTTCACATATCTGATTCTTTCAAATGTCATGATGAGATCAAACTCTAATTCTGCATTTGGTTTTCAATGTTTCAATTCTTGAGGTATCTAACGATTTTGTTTGTCAAGAATGTTTTCTGTGTGCAGAAGTTACAGATGTCTAAGTCTAGAGTCTGTTCTAGGAGTTTGTCTCATGTTTTTATTTTTCATGGAACTCTTTTGTAAATTTTTGTTGTATGGTGATAGCAACAAAAATATCCTTTTTGAATTTTCTTTGTGGATCTGTGTTTTGTCACGAAACCGCCAAAGGGGGAGATTGTTACGGAATTTGAGTTGGCGCATTTCGTGAATAGTTCAAGTCTTGAAGATTGAAGATGAAGAAACTCTGGATCAATACCTCAATCTCAAGAAAGAAGAATTCAAAAGGATCAGGTACGTTAAATTAAATAATTTGTGATGATCCGAATACTTCTTATAGTGTAGAAACACCCGGAAGAGGTTTTAACTGCATATTCATCAAAAACTGGACATGGGACATGTTCAGGATCCGGATCATGTCGTTTCGATCCGGATCCCGAAGGGTGCTCGTTCATACACTAGTTCAATCCGGATCATGGCATTTGATGATCCGGATCCCGAACATGAGTTTTACCTGTTGGCTTGAACGATCCGGATCGTGGAATCTCAATCCGGATCCCGAACACATTGTTCTGGTAAAACTGTATGAACGATCCGGATCGTAGATTATGATCCGGATCCCGAACAGGCGGTTTTCTGGAAATTGCTCTCTACGCGTAAGCGATCCGGATCGTGACTTGCGCAGTCCGGATCGTCGCCCGTAAAACTTTCCAGAAAAGTTTGTTTTTGATCCGAATATTCTTCCTAGGGTTTCTAACCTATAAATAGCCCTTCCTTTTCATTTCTAGGGCAATCCACACATCGGAAAAAGAGCCGTCATTTTCAAATATCATTTTATACGGCCTTAGATCCACATATAGAGAAGAACGGAAATCATTAGATCTATTTAATGGTTCTTCATCTATATTGATTAGTTTGATTCTAGGATTTTCATACTCATATCTTGAGTTGAATCAAACTAATGAATACTTAGATGGTATTTCCGATCTACTCTTGATCTAAGTATTCGGCGGATCATCACCACCCAAACAAACAACGATTTACCCCAAAATCGGCGCGTGGACTCGCGTGGCCTTGTGGATTCAAGGTGTTATCGCTCTCGTGGATTCGGAGCGAGGTGCGTTCGTGGATTCGAAGCGTACCATTGGGTGAAGACCGTGGATTCGGTCGGACGTCGTGGATTCGACGTTGGACGCTGTGGATTCAGCGTTGGCGGCGCAAATCGTGGATTCGAGAAGCGTCGTGGAGCGAGCGGAGAAGATCGACTAGGGGCGTATGGTAAAAGGTTGAGTCGTCTGTGAGTACGTTATATCACCTTGTACGTGTGTTAACTCTAGTGGATTTCGCCGTGTTATCGGTCCCGTGGTTTTTTACTCCGGTTTGGAGTTTTCCACGTAAAAATTCTTGTGTGTTCTTTTATTTTTCCGCATTGGGTTTTATCGCACAATGATTTTTGAGTGTTTATTGTTTACACCTATTCACCCCCCTCTAGGTGTTTTTTCCCCTATTAGATCCTTATTAACCTAAACCTACACAAAATGATATCTAAGTTCAATATGTTTTGTTCTAGAGTGCAACACAGGATTTTTTGAAATGTTAATAGCACTAGTGTTGTCACATAAAATGGTTACCGAAGTTGCTGAAATCCGGAAATCGCTCAACACGCTTTTCATCCAAATCAACTGGGTTGAACAACTTCCTGCAGAAATGTACTCCGCTTCGGCAGTCGAGAGTGCTATGCAATTCTGCTTTTTACTGTGCCATGCAACAAGGCAATGGCCAAGATAGAAGCATGCACCACTCGTGCTTTTCCGATCATTCACCGATCCAGCCCAATCGGCATCTGAGTATCCAACTATATCCAAACTTGTTCCCATAGGATACCAAATTCCGAAACTTGTGGTTCCTTTGATGTACCGGATGATCCACTTTACCGCTTTCAGGTGAACCTCCTTCGGTGCTGATTGATATCTCGCGCAAATCCCAACACTGAAGGATATATCCGGCGACTAGCCGTGAGATACAGTAGACTTCCAATCATACTGCGATATAGTTTCTCGTCTACATTCTCACTATGTGATTCACTTCCAAGTCCCTTATGGCTAGTTCCCATTGGAGTTGGAAAATCCTTAGAATTTTCTAGATCAAATTTCCTGACCAACTCCATTGCATACTTGGATTGACACAAGTGAATACCTTCATCATTTTGTTTAACTTGTAATCTAAGAAAATAAGTCAATTCGCCCATCATAGACATCTCAAATTCGCTTTTCATGGTCTCCGCGAATTTAGAAGCATCATTATCTCTTGTTGCGCCAAATACAATGTAATCGACATAGATTTGTGCTACAATGAAATTGTTTTGATAATGCTTCACAAAGAGAGTCCTGTCAGCTCTGTAGAGTTATTTAGGATCCACAAGGATCTAAATAGGTACTATCAAACACCTAGAGGGGGGTGAATAGGTGTAATATTATAAAAACCAATCTCAGTGCAAAAATAAAAAACAATGCGGAAAATAAAAATCAACACACCGAGATTTACGTGGAAACTCCAATCCAGGAGAAAAACCACGGGACCAACACGCAATAACAATCCACTAAGAATAGAAGAATAACAAGGTGATTACCGACTCCACGGACTCGACCCCTCCTTCAGCTTCTTCGGACCTTGCGCTGACCGGTTGGATATCCACGCAATAACAATCCACTAAGAAAAGAAGAATAACAAGGTGATTACCGTCTCCACGGATTTAACCCCTCCTTCAATTCTTCGGACCTTGCGCTCCACCGTTTGCACGTCCACTGCACACGTTCGAATCCACGAACGCCACTCGAATCCACGAGCACACGTTTCGAATCCACGAAACGCCTTTAGCACACCGAATCCACGATGCCACGTCGAATCCACGACGCAAACTCAGCCGGTAAGAATATTGGCTTCGATGGTGATCCTTTGCTTAGATTATCAATGAAGATCCATGGGAAAAATCTCTAAGCAAAGATTAGATCAATTCGACAAAAGATATGTTCTTGAAAGAACCATCGAATTGACCTAAAAGAGGCTATAAAGAAGAACGATAAAAACCTAGCCTCTAGGGTTGCTCTCAAGTGTTTTATAAATAATCGGTATAGCTCCCACGTTTTTGAGAAACCCTAAATGTCTATTTATAGTTTAGAAACCTTTGGAAAGAGATAAGAATCAAAAACTTCCTTATCTGAAATTTTCCAGGACGACGATCCGGATCGGATTTACTGCGATCCGGATCGTCGTCTTTTTTTCAGCAATTCCTGAAAAAACAAGGTTCGGGATCCGGATCGGAAATTCTGATCCTGATCGTGACGATCCTGATCGGAAATTCTGATCCTGATCGAAATTCCTGAAAAAACAGTTTTTGATTTTTATGCAATAAAAATTCATCCAAGTGTTTCTACACTACTCAAATGTATTCGGATCACCAAAATTATTTAGTTAAACGTACCTGATCAATCCGAATCCACTTTCCTTGAGATTGATGTAATGATCCACAATTCTTCATCTTCAATCTTCAAGACTCAAACACTGAGTGTCAACTTGAGCTCTTGTTGAATCTTCTCTAAGTCTTTGATTGCTGATTGACAATTTGATCCCTTTAAGACTCCGACTCAACTCACTGACTTGACTCACGAAATATGCCAACACCAAAAGCCGTAACAATCTCCCCCTTTGGCAATTTCGTGACAAAACCCAAAAATACATAAAAACGCTCAAGTCACTCATCTTAAACCAAAAAAATCGAAATTCAATGTCATCACCAAAACATTGATTTTCTTTGCGTGAAAGATCCAATAAATACAAAATTACATTTGAACCAAACAGTCCTAGAACATACTCTATGACTTAGGACTTGGAGTCTTAAAGTGATGTAATTCCTGCAAAACAAAACTCCAAACAAAATCAAACGTTAGTCGTTAGAAATTAAAATCCTACATTTGATCGTCTTCCTTTTGGTTCTTTTGTTTTTCGGCTCTTTCAATTTTTCTTTATCTCCCCCTATCTTGAGCATCTCTAACATGTTCTCCATGTTCTCCATGTTCTTGAGCATCTATGTTCTCCCCCTTTGTGATACGATCATCATTTTCCGTTCTCCCCCATTTTTCCATTTTCGTTTGTCCTCTCTTGATGATCTCATCTCCGTCATTTCTCTTCTCCCCCTTTTTGTCACAAATTGTCAAACAGTGAACATACTAGACAAAAGGAAATCACTAACAACATTAGTTCATAGAGAAAGAGAGATAAAAGCTCAGTTCCGGTATATAACAAAAATGCAGATTGCGTACCGGTACCAGAACAAAAATCAAATAATTTCTTGAAACAAATCCAGATTTTGAAATCTTTGAATTACCGATTTGTATTCCATCAAGAAAACAAAATAAGTGCTTTAACCAATGAATTAATAAGATGTCATTCAATCCAATTTTCTTTCATTAGAATAATTTAGAAAAATAAAAACCAGAAAGAGTATGTAAGCACTTTAGCGCATCAACTTTAAACAAAAGTCATCGTTTCATGCAACAAGAAATAGATTATACCAAATCTATCAAAAATACTCAAAAATGAAACGAAAATTTATGAAAATTAAAACTCTTAAAGTTGAACAACTTCAATTACATCTATCCTGATCTTATGCGTAATGCCTTTATCAAATCATCAATTTTGGTAAAGAAAATGAAATACAAAGATCAATAGATGTTTGAAATCCCAGATAAGTTAGATAATATATCTAGACAATCTGTTGAAGGAGTGGCTCTTTGAGCATCTTTTATCAAAAATCCCACCTTATACCAACCATGAAATATGACTAAGTCAAGTATTTCAATATGCATTTCATCAACATTTTTAAAACAAAAATTTGCTTTGCATTCATGGAGTATCTTTTTCTTTCTTTCTTTTCCTCCATGTGGTGGTAGTTTTCACACTCCTCATTGGGATGTAACTCTTTCCACATCTTTTGAGCATTTTACTTTTCTTTGACTCCCCCTCAATTGGCTATCAATTATTTAATATATAAGGTATTCAACCAAAAATTGATCTCGCATTCATACTCGACTAAGCAATCAAATAAGATAATGACTATACCAAGAGATCATTGAGAGAGAAATTGACTTTGATCACTTAAAAGATGAATTAATTAACATAAATGATCATTGCAACATTGAAATATTATGATATCAAAAGCATAATAAATTTCTAAATGCGTGAAAGGATGCAATTAAAGTCAATTTAACCAATGCTCAATTAAACAACTCCTCTAAATGAAGTGTCTTCAAGATTATGAATATGGAGTCAAGTTGATAATCCAAGAAAAACTTAATTTGGAGTGAATGAACGTGAAGCCCCTTTTTTTTATTCAATGCACTTGTTCGTTAAAAACCCTTTTGTTCAAAAAAAAACAAAGTATAAAAACAAAGAGCATTGAAAACATGTAATGCAGAGATTAAGAAAAATATGAAAGGAAAACCAGTCAAAGCATTACATACAGTCATAAGCTATTTAGAACTTAAGACAAGGAAAGATATCACCTTTCCGAATCCAAAATCGCTGGATTTTGGGTTGTCTTGATTCGTTGTGCCCGGGGGTTGGTAGCTTTGACTGTTGATCCACCTTAGGTCTTTGCCTCGCAATGATCCACTTGAATGATTGATGTTGTGGCTCGGACCTTTGGTGGGTTGAGTGAACTCCTTTGACTTGATGTGTCTTTTGATTCCGTTGAGTCCGCTCCGTAGATGAAGTTGCCGAAGAATTTTTCTTTCTCTTTTTCGGGCAATTCTTCACCAAATGTCCTTCAAGTCCACATAGGTGACAAGTTCTTCCTTTCAATTTCATTGTGGAACTTGAAGCATGCACAGTTTGGTCCTTTTTAAATCCCAAACCAACCTTGCTTGCTTGACCTAATCCGGACATACAATTAAGTTTCTTGGAACCGGTTGAAAGCCTTTGTATGTCGGATTTAAGTTCATGAACTTGCTTGGTCAAAGCTTGGTTGGTGACATGAATCTCCTCAAACTGCTTTTCAAGAAAACCAATCTTGTCCATATATGATTTAGCGTTTGTCTCCGATTGGTTTAGCTTTTCTTGGAGGATTTTATTGTTATCCAATAACCGTCCTTGTTCCTCCTCGAGATCATGAAGTTTGATCTTTAAAGCTTGATTCTCGTCTTGAACTTCAAGTCGTTGCTTCCTCAACTTCTTGTTAAGTTTGGCCATCTTCTTTGATTCCGCAAGAAGTTGTTGGTATGCCTCAACGAGTTCTTCTTCGTCCGACTCCCCCTCACTTGATGACTCTCCTCCGGATGTTGATGTTTCATGCAAAATCAAAGGAATAGAGTCAGTGACTAAAGATGATAAGCACAAATTAGAAGAGGGAATTTGAGAGGCATGAAAAGCAACAATTTTTCTTTTTCCTCTTCACTTGAGGTCGATTCATCGAACTAGAATCGTCCCAAGTTTTTGCTTGCAAAGCCTTCTTTTTGTATGATTTCTTAGAAGGACAATCCGTTGAAATATGGCCGTAGCCTTTGCATCGATAACATCGGATTTCCCCTTCGAAATCATCTTTTTCTTTTTCTTTAGAAGGTTTTGCAACGCCTTTGAGTTTAGAGGATTTAGAACCCGATGATCCTTTAGATGGTTTCGTGGATGAAGATCCATCGGTTCGATTCTTCCAAAATTTCCGACGAAATTTCTTTGTGATCCGCGCCAATTGTTCTTCAAAATCGGCAAAAGAGATTTCATCGTCGGAACTTGATTCGTCATCTTCTTCCTTTGTTGATTTGAATGCAATACCTGTAAGCTTAGAAGAAGACTTGGAAGAATTTTGATTAGTAGGAAAAGTCATCTCATAAGTTTGCAAAGCACCTACTAATTCCTCTACACTCATCTCATCCGGATGACTAACGGTTTCAATGGCGGTAACCTTTGCCCTAAACCGTTCCGGAAGAGTCCGAAGTATCTTTCTTACAATTTTCGACTCCGGGATCTTTTCTCCTAAATTAGCACATGTATTAATTACATCTTGAAGTCTAGTGTAATAATCTGTAAACAATTCATGCTCTTCCATATGAATAGAGTCAAATTGACTTGTAAGCATCTGGAGCTTTTGAATTTTTACAAGATTAGTACCCTCATGTGTAATTTTGAGAATATCCCAAATTTCCTTCGCGGTTTCACACGCGGAAATTCTTGTAAACTCAGTCGAGGAAAGAGAATTAAATAAAGCGTTCATACCTTTCCCATTGTAAGAAGATCTTTCGATTTCCTCTTTGGACCATCTAGAGCGAGGTTTTGGGGTAGTAGAATTTCCTACTTCCTCAACCGGATGCACCCAACCGTATTCCACGGTTTGCCATACCCGCTCATCAATAGAGATGAGAAAAGCTCTCATCCGCATTTTCCAATATGCATAATTGGTCCCATCAAAAAGAGGAGGTCTAAAAATATTACCACTTTCACCCATCATGATAGATAAACCTAAAACCCGCTCTGATACCAATTGTAGAGTTATTTAGGATCCACAAGGATCTAAATAGGTACTATCAAACACCTAGAGGGGGGTGAATAGGTGTAATATTATAAAAACCAATCTCAGTGCAAAAATAAAAAACAATGCGGAAAATAAAAATCAACACACCGAGATTTACGTGGAAACTCCAATCCAGGAGAAAAACCACGGGACCAACACGCAATAACAATCCACTAAGAATAGAAGAATAACAAGGTGATTACCGACTCCACGGACTCGACCCCTCCTTCAGCTTCTTCGGACCTTGCGCTGACCGGTTGGATGTCCACGCAATAACAATCCACTAAGAAAAGAAGAATAACAAGGTGATTACCGTCTCCACGGATTTAACCCCTCCTTCAATTTCTTCGGACCTTGCGCTCCACCGTTTGCACGTCCACTGCACACGTTCGAATCCACGAACGCCACTCGAATCCACGAGCACACGTTTCGAATCCACGAAACGCCTTTAACACACCGAATCCACGATGCCACGTCGAATCCACGACGCAAACTCAGCCGGTAAGAATATTGGCTTCGATGGTGATCCTTTGCTTAGATTATCAATGAAGATCCATGGGAAAAATCTCTAAGCAAAGATTAGATCAATTCGACAAAAGATATGTTCTTGAAAGAACCATCGAATTGACCTAAAAGAGGCTATAAAGAAGAACGATAAAAACCTAGCCTCTAGGGTTGCTCTCAAGTGTTTTATAAATGATCGGTATGCTCCCACGTTTTTGAGAAACCCTAAATGTCTATTTATAGTTTAGAAACCTTTGGAAAGAGATAAGAATCAAAAACTACCTTATCAGAAATTTTCCCGCACGGCGATCCGGATCGGATTTACGGATCCTGATCGTCGTCTTTTTTTCAGCAATTCCTGAAAAAACAAGGTTCGGGATCCGGATCGGAAATTCTGATCCTGATCGTGACGATCCTGATCGGAAATTCTGATCCTGATCGAAATTCCTGAAAAAACAGTTTTTGACTTTTATGCAATGAAACCTTATCCAAGTGTTTCTAAACTACTCAAATGTATTCGGATCACCAAAATTATTTAGTTAAACGTACCTAATCAATCCGAATCCACTTTCCTTGAGATTGATGTATATGATCCATAATTCTTCAACTTCAATCTTCAAGACTCGAAATACAGAGTGTCAACTTGAGCTCTTGTTGAATCTTCTCTAAGTCTTCAATTGCTGATTGACAATTTGATCACTTCAAGACTCCGACTCAACTCACTGACTTGACTCACGAAATATGCCAACACACAAAGCCGTAACAAGCTCCCCCTCGAGTATAGCCCTTTTCTATAAGGTGCTTTGTCAACCTTTCGTACCATGCTCGCGGTGCTTGTTTCAGACCGTAAAGAGCCTTTTTCAGTCGAAAAATATGATTAGGTAGTTTATGGTCCACAAAACCTTTCGGTTGAGCCACATAAACTTCCTCATTTAAAAACCCATTTAAAAATGCACTCTTAACGTCCATTTGAAATAATTTGATTTTAAAATGACAAGATTTCGCAAATAAGATACGAATGGACTCGAGTCTAGCTACAGGGGCGAAAGTTTCGTCAAAGTCTATGTCACGCCCCGGGGTCAAGACTGTACCCCGGGCTCGCTAACAGATCCGCCGTCCCTACAGGAAGCCCTGTAGAGGCGTAGCGTCTAACCTGCAAAAAGGAAGATACTACACTAAACAGGTATCAGAGCAAAATAAACTGCTAGAAATAAAATAAGTACAACTCTCAATATACAATAAGTCCTCACCAACAAATACAAGAGTCTCTCAAAGAAAGAAGAAAAGTACAACTCGATACCTCACTACATAATCTCTCAAATATGACACAACCAAAATATAAGGGTACCTCTATAACACACTGAAGCTAAAGGGGGAAGGGATCTATCTCGCGACTCCCTTACCTCGGTCTGGAAGAGCAGGATCAGCTACTGGCACCGCAGGAACTGGAGCTGACGTCCCTGGGGAAAAACACCACGACGGGTGTGAGAACTACCTCCCACAGTAGTTCTCAGTGGGTGCCGCCAACAAGCCCGACGGCCTGCCCACTAAGTCTACTAGAGACAAAAAGTAACAAAAGAAATGCAGTATGAAAAGCTGGAAAGTAAACATCTACTGCTACTATGCCTCTATCTACAATGCCCAAGGGAAAAGAAAACAGGAGGACGATATGCCACTACTGACGCTCAACTCAGAATACCCAATCCAAACTGACTGCCACAACGGGTCCAGTCAAACCTGCGCCTACCTACTGCTGTAGGTATGTCCGGTACTCCAACCCGGTATCAAGCTCTATCTGAAAGCCGGTACTACAACCCGGTCTCGCCTACTCCGGAGTGGCACTCGAGGGGAGCGACCCGCTCGTGTCAAAAAATCTGCGCAACACTGTCAAGCACAAATGTGGCACACGCAGGTTATGATCCAATCACTATCTCACCCACTGGCTAAAAATCCACACTGTCACTATGACCATGTCCCAAGGATCCCAGATCCACTATCACTATCACTATTACTATGCAAACTGGTCTACAGACTGCTACAAACGCCACTCGGTCCCCAGACGCGAGTGCAAATGCAATCCCCAGCTAATAAGCCTCCCAGCCCACGACTCGGGAAGAATCACTATGTCCAAAATGACGAGAGTACAAGTCCAGAATGACGAGAGTACTACTACTACTGTGGGAAAGCTAAGGTGATGAATAATTCTGCATACATGTTCACATTTACTGTAATTTAACTGTGCATGAAATAGTTAGTTAACGAACAATTAAGCTAAGTTGGGTTTTCATATTGCAAAACTTACCAAGAAGTCGTCAGATATAGCAGCTAGCTACAGTGGTTTCAACATACAGTTTGCACAAATTATTTAACTCATATACTAACATGCATGCTATTATACTTGTAGAATTAGAGTGCAGTCCATAGATATTGCAAGCAGGATCACCCACCTGAACGCGCTAACTGTCCGGGGTCGCACAGATAAAAAGCCCAGAAACCGACAACTGCCCAGATCCACAGTGCAAAGAGCACAGAAAAAGTGCTCTTACAATCCTGGGTACAATAACACCTCTCAATTATACACCATTCATACACACAATTACTATTCCAAAATCTGCAAACAAGGTTACTGTTCACACGCGAATTTCACCTGAAAATAAATTTCCTAAAATTCCAATAAAAATATCACGACGATCCTCGCGAAGTGTAGATGTCGATAGGCTCTTGAATCGTCGAATTCCGATGTCCGGATGAGGAGATAAAAATCCGCGAAGTGAGTGCTGTCCAGGAATCTCACAGCAAAACAGCGGCTCAGTAATGCCTCGAAATTCGTGCCAAAAACCCAAATCTAGGCAAAACACTCAACACGAAAGTCGAAGATTTACCTCTCGTGAATCCAACGCCGCAAAAATCGCTGAAATCGGCTGTCGGGGTAGCTCTGTGGAATTTTAGACCGAAATGCGACGATAACGGGCCTCCAACAGAAATCCGTCGCTCCGCACTTCGAGGCAGAAAACACAGTCGTCGCGGCTTCCAAAAGTTCTGAAACTTTGCAGGAAGATGCACAAGTGGGAGAGGAAGAAAGTTGGTATTTGGCTCTTGAGCAGAAGCTCTCGGGAAGGTGGCCAAAAATCCAGCCCAAGGTGCCTTTAAATAGCCTCTCCCCAAAAAGCAGCCCAAAAAGCCAAGTCAAACACTTTCGGGCCCAACTTTCGGGCGCCCGAAAGTTTTCGGGCTGCTACAGTAACGGGCCGGCCCGTTACTGTATGCGCCCGAAAGTTCCTCAGGCCGCCACGTGTCCCCCCTATCCGCCTCCTGCACCCGGCGCACGACCCCGACGAATCCAGCGACGCCACGTGTCCCGACCGTGGGTCGTGCACGCCTGCACCAGACCAACCACGGGGCGCCACGTGGCGCCCCCACGCCGACCCGGTCAACGCGCACGTCGCGCGACGTGCGCGGCCGCGCCGCCGCCGGAACCGGGTCGGGCACGCGCCCCGAGGCACCGCCTCGGCCGCCACCGCTGAGTGGACCGGGTGCACAAGAATCCGCCAACCACACAACGCCACGTGTCCACCGGTCTACCGTGCACCAGAGCCAAAAGTTCATGGACCGCGTGCACAACACCGCACCTACCACGGGATGCCACGTGGCATACCCTCGGTCCACCGTGCACCCCGCCAAGGCCCGTGGACCGCGCCCGCTGCGCCGGCCAACCGCAGCGCGCCACGTGGCCCGCGCCCGGTGCACGAGCCCCCGCGGTGGACCGCGCGCCTGCGCCGCCGCCCGCCGCCGCGCTCCGCCGCGCTCCGCCGCCGCCGGCGCTCCTCCGGCCGCCGGAACAGTAACCAATGCCTCGATTTCCGTGTTTTCGCGTCCGGGCTCCGAAAAATTCAAGTAAATAGTCCATTTCGCTCGTTTTCGCGCGCTGAATCCAAATCCGAGGTCCGTTCAGCCAAATTCAGCTTCTAAAATTTTCCAAAATTTCTCGGAAGATTAAACTTGATCCAATTTTCGTGCCGGGTCACATTCATAGCTTCGATAAGCGCGCAAACACCTCATATACCCAAAATGGACTTCCAGAAAAGAAACAAGCTCCAAATTTACCAGAAACTTAATTCTGGGGCCCGGCACGCACACATGCACCCCTAGAAGCCTCCAAACCACCAGTAAACCCTAAAGTAGGGATTCGGGTCCTCACATCCTCCCCCACTAAAAGAAAGTTTCGTCCTCGAAACAAACACGGCTCAAAAGGGAGTCTCAAGGCCCAAAGGTAAGCATCCATCAGCACAAACTCCAACTCCCCAGTCGCTACAAACTCTCCACAAAGCGCGTCCAACCGCGGAAAAAGCTCAGGAATTCCGGAACACCGGGGACGAGGTAGAACAGCCAACTCTACGCGTTCAAGCTATTCGAATTACGCCGCAAAACTTAACAGGAAAGGAAAGAGCCCCACCAGTAGGAAGGTCATCAACCTCCAACTCTCAAATTTAGAAAACAATTGAAATTAGCGAAAAGTTCGAAAGTTCCGAGAGACCAGTGCCCTTGCCCTTAATCCAACAAGAACAGGTTCGGGCACCGTCCCCCAAATCTGTAGTAGTCTTTCGTATCTTTCATCCTGTTCGCGAATTTCAGCACAAGAGAGAGAAAGAATAAGGGAGAGAAGGGTTGATGCCGTTCCTGCTGCGGCAACAAAACGAAAGCTACGGTCTATACGTGCCCCTAAAAGAAACACCACTCTATCCAAGACCCCTAGAGACAAACACTCTAGTCCTAGGCGCCACCTACGCTCAACAAGTCGCACCTAACCCAAAGCCGCTGAAGCCACTGCTGCAGGAAGGACGCGTCGGTAACCAGTAGAAATGATCTCCTATCGTCCAACTTGCGGAAAGACCACCGTTCTCCGTTCGCAATCAAATGTTGCACGATACCGCACCAACTGGTCCATCCCAAGTGCTCAATCTGAGTCGGGGAGCTGTAACTGAGCCAACACAACAATCGGCGTGCCTTTCAAAGTTCAGCTGTTCTGATCACGCCCCAAAATTCGCCTCGGCTGGAAGATACTAGGATGAATCCAAACGCTAATGCAAGTCACAAGATCTCTACCCCTAAATTATGCTAAGATGCACATGCCCTGATACCATGCAGATAGATGCAAAAACTCTACTGATGAATAAATGAGATGCACTGGTAACTAAAGAGCCCGAGCACGGACTGCTGAGAACAGACTAATACCTGCGACGACCTGCTCTGCTGCTGAAGTGTCCTCAACCTGAGCGGCATAAACACGACCGCTCGGTGCCGGGGGACGTCGCTCTGGCTGCCGAGTAGAAGATGAGGCAAAATCTGGCCTGCTATAGGCCGCAGTAGGGCTGGCTGGCTGGTAAGGAACAAACGGTGCAGATGCTGATGAAGGAGCTGAATGGCTGGCTCTGGGGCATACGCTCGCAAAGTGACCGGCCTGCCCGCAGCGAAAACAATGGCCCTGTCTCTGCGGGCACAGAGTCGGTAGGTGTGGGCCTCCACAGATAACACACCGATCTGGGCGCTGCTGCTGAGAAGTTTGCTGTGAGAACTGCTGCTGTCGCGGGGGTCGACGCTGCTGCTGCCGTATCTGGCGAGACGCCCCCGATATCTGGTGTCCCTGGTGGCCCCGGCCCTGAGAGTGGTAACGCGGAGGTCCCGGGGGTCCCTGCCTACTAGACTGCCCCTCCTCCGGAGATGCCGGGCGCTTCGCCCCAGAAGTCGCTACAGGGGCCGGAGATACCTCATCCATCACGGCCTCTCCACTCTCCACATACAAAGCCTGCTCCATCGAGGCCTCCACGGTCTGCAGTCGGTGGGAGCGGACAAACTGGTAAATGTCTCGGCGAAGTCCTCTCTCAAACATATAAACACGATGGCTCTCATCTCTAGCCACATGAGGCACACAAGCCAATAACTGGTTAAATTCCGCTATGTACAAGTGCACAGGCCTATCTCCCTGGCGGAGATTCTTCAACCGCTCCTCCAGCCGCTGTCGAACATTCTCTGGAAAGAAGGCTCCCAGCAACATGCGTCGGAACTCGGTCCAGGAAAGAAGCTGCGTCCCCGGTGGACCAGCGGGTCGCACACGCCGCCACCACGCCTCGGCGTTGCTTTCTAGAAAATGGGTAGCCAGAATAACCCGATACCTCTCATCCACAAATAAGCTCTCAAAGTGGCGCTCCAAGGTGGTAATCCAAGTCTCGGCTGCCCAAGGCTCAGCATCCATGCCCGAAAAGCGGGGCGGATCGAACCGCCGCAGTCTCATCAGCAAATCAACGACCTCCCGCTGCTCTGTCTCAGTCAACGCTACCGTCGCCCCAGCCGATGGCCTACTCGAAACCGGCTCAGCAGGAATCGCTGGCGCCGGCTGCACCACAGGGGGTGCCCCAACAGGGGAAGAAGGCACCGGCGAAGCCTCAGGGGGTGCCACTGCCGGCTGTGCTCTCTGCTCCAATAAGAGCGTCAGCCGCGCCACTGCCTCTTCCTGGCGTCTAGCCGCCTCAGCCATCTGTGCCATCTGGGCACGGAGCTCCTGAATCTCAGCCTGAGGTCCTCGCCCCGAGTCCTCCTGCTCGGGCTCTGAGGACGAAGGCTGCGAACGCGTCACCATCGAACGTCGAGGAGGCATCCCCACCTGAGGGACAAACAAACAATCAGAACCAGAAGCAACACTCGACCCAATCTAGCGAAAGTCAAAAGGCATGTCCCCCTTTCCGAAGCACTATGTTGTTTGCAGCCAACATAGTCGCTACAAAAGTGAGACATGTCTATCACTCGTCCCTATCCACTCGGGAGAGTTAGATACCCAATCAAGACTTTCGCTAAAAGTCTCAGCTCTCACGTGGGTCATCCTAGGGTTTAACCATAAGCCTAGGGTTCCTAAGTCCTCAAGACCTACACCCTAAGCTCTGATACCACTCTAATCTGTCACGCCCCGGGGTCAAGACTGTACCCCGGGCTCGCCAACAGATCCGCAGGCCCTACAGGAAGCCCTGTAGAGGCGTAGCGTCTAACCCGCAAAAAGGAAGATACTACACTAAACAGGTATCAGAGCAAAATAAACTGCTAGAAATAAAATAAGTACAACTCTCAATATACAATAAGTCCTCACCAACAAATACAAGAGTCTCTCAAAGAAAGAAGAAAAGTACAACTCGATACCTCACTACATAATCTCTCAAACATGACACAACCAAAATATAAGGGTACCTCTATAACACACTGAAGCTGAAGGGGGAAGGGATCTATCTCGCGACTCCCTTACCTCGGTCTGGAAGAGCAGGATCAGCTACTGGCACCGCAGGAACTGGAGCTGAAGTCCCTGGGGAAAAACACCACGACGGGTGTGAGAACTACCTCCCACAGTAGTTCTCAGTGGGTGCCGCCAACAAGCCCGACGGCCTGCCCACTAAGTCTACTAGAGACAAAAAGTAACAAAAGAAATGCAGTATGAAAAGCTGGAAAGTAAACATCTACTGCTACTATGCCTCTATCTACAATGCCCAAGGGAAAAGAAAACAGGAGGACGATATGCCACTACTGACGCTCAACTCAGAATACCCAATCCAAACTGACTGCCACAACGGGTCCAGTCAAACCTGCGCCTACCTACTGCTGTAGGTATGTCCGGTACTCCAACCCGGTATCAAGCTCTATCTCAAAGCCGGTACTACAACCCGGTCTCGCCTACTCCGGAGTGGCACTCGAGAGGAGCGACCCGCTCGAGTCAAAAAATCTGCGCAACACTGTCAAGCACAAATGTGGCACACGCAGGTTATGATCCAATCACTATCTCACCCACTGGCTAAAAATCCACACTGTCACTATGACCATGTCCCAAGGATCCTAGATCTACTATCACTATCACTATTACTATGCAAACTGGTCTACAGACTGCTACAAACGCCACTCGGTCCCCAGACGCGAGTGCAAATGCAATCCCCAGCTAATAAACCTCCCAACCCACGACTCGGGAAGAATCACTATGTCCAAAATGACGAGAGTACAAGTCCAGAATGACGAGAGTACTACTACACTGTGGGAAAGCTAAGGTGATGAATAATTCTGCATACATGTTCACATTTACTGTAATTTAACTGTGCATGAAATAGTTAGTTAACGAACAATTAAGCTAAGTTGGGTTTTCATATTGCAAAACTTACCAAGAGTCATCAGATTTAGCAGCTAGCTACAGTGGTTTCAACATACAGTTTGCACAAATTATTTAGCTCATATACTAACATGCATGCTATTATACTTGTAGAATTAGAGTGCAGTCCATAGATATTGAAAGCAGGATCACCCACCTGAACGCGCTAACTGTCCGGGGTCGCACAGATAAAAAGCCCAGAAACCGACAACTCCCAGTCCACAAGCAAAGAGCACAGAAAAGTGCTCTTACAATCCTGGGTACAACAACACCTCTCAATTATACACCATTCATACACACAATTACTATTCCAAAATCTGCAAACAAGTTACTGTTCACACGCGAATTTCACCTGAAAATAAATTTCCTAAAATTCCAATAAAAATATCACAACGATCCTCGCGAAGTGTAAATGTCGATAGGCTCTTGAATCGTCGAATTCCAATGTCCGGATGAGGAGATAAAAATCCGCGAAGTGAGTGCTGTCCAGGAATCTCACAGCAAAACAGCGGCTCAGTAATGCCTCGAAATCCGTGCCAAAAACCCAAATCTAGGCAAAACACTCAACACGAAAGTCGAAGATTTACCTCTCGTGAATCCAACGCCGCAAAAATCGCTGAAATCGGCTGTCGGGGTAGCTCTGTGGAATTTTAGACCGAAATGCGACGATAACGGGCCTCCAACAGAAATCCGTCGCTCCGCACTTCGAGGCAGAAAACACAGTCGTCGCTGCTTCCAAAAGTTCTGAAACTTTGCAGGAAGATGCACAAGAGGGAGAGGAAGAAATTTGGTAAGGCTCTTGAGCAGAAGCTCTCGGGAAGGTGGCCAAAAATCCAGCCCAAGGTGCCTTTAAATAGCCTCTCCCCAAAAAGCAGCCCAAAAAGCCAAGTCAAACACTTTCGGGCCCAACTTTCGGGCGCCCGAAAGTTTTCGGGCTGCTACAGTAACGGGCCGGCCCGTTACTGTATGCGCCCGAAAGTTCCTCAGGCCGCCACGTGTCCCCTCTATCCGCCTCCTGCACCCGGCGCACGACCCCGACGAATCCAGCGACGCCACGTGTCCCGACCGTGGGTCGTGCACGCCTGCACCAGACCAACCACGGGGCGCCACGTGGCGCCCCCACTCCGACCCGGTCAATGCGCACGTCGCGCGACGTGCGCGGCCGCGCCGCCGCCGGAACCGGGTCGGGCACGCGCCCCGAGGCACCGCCTCGGCCACCACCGCTGAGTGGACCGGGTGCACAAGAACCCGCCAACCACACAACGCCACGTCTCCACCGGTCTACCGTGCACCAGAGCCAAAAGTTCGTGGACCGCGTGCACAACACCGCACCTACCACGGGATGCCACGTGGCATACCCTCGGTCCACCGTGCACCCCGCCAAGGCCCGTGGACCGCGCCCGCTGCGCCGGCCAACCGCAGCGCTCCACGTGGCCCGCGCCCGGTGCATGTGCCCCCGCGGTGGACCGCGCGCCTGCGCCGCCGCCCGCCGCCGCGCTCCGCCGCGCTCCGCCGCCGCCGGCGCTCCTCCGGCCGCCGGAACAGTAACCAATGCCTCGATTTCCGTGTTTTCGCGTCCGGGCTCCGAAAAATTCAAGTAAATAGTCCATTTCGCTCGTTTTCGCGCGCTGAATCCAAATCCGAGGTCCGTTCAGCCAAATTCTGCTTCTAAAATTTTCCAAAATTTCCCGGAAGAGTAAACTTGATCCAATTTTCGTGCCGGGTCACATTCATAGCTTCCATAAGCGCGCAAACACCTCATATACCCAAAATGGACTTCCAAAAAAGAAACAAGCTCCAAATTTACCAGAAACTTAATTCTGGGGCCCGGCACGCACACACGCACCCCTAGAAGCCTCCAAACCACCAGTAAACCCTAAAGTAGGGATTCGGGTCCTCACAGTCTATACCTTCTACTTGAGAGTAGCCTTGAGCAACTAAACGTGCTTTGTTCCTGATGATAGTACCATCCTCATTTTTCTTGTTCTTGAAGATCCATTTGGTACCTATCACATTGTGTTGCTTCGGAGGCTTCGTTAATTCCCAGACTTTGTTTCGCTCAAATTGATGGAGCTCTTCCTGCATTGCTTCAATCCAGTAGTCATCTTGAAGAGCTTCATCGACATTCTTTGGTTCGATTTGAGATACGTAGCACGCGAATCTGCAAACCAATTGTCTCCGAGTTCTAACTCCTTCTTGTGGATCTCCAATGATGTTCGATTCAGGATGATCCTTGGAGATGCGTAACGTTTGAGGTAAGGAGTAGTCGGAGGTACACGAGATGATTCCTGCACATCAGATAAACTTGAAGAACCGTTAGATGCATCATTATTATCGAAAGAATTGTTAGAAGAAGATGCATTAGCAGGTGTATCATCATCAAGAGAGATATCGAGGGTAGATTTTTCAGATTCAAAGTGAAAAGCTTCATCTACCTTAACATTTATCGATTCTACGATCGTCTTAGATTCTAAGTTAAAAACTCGATATGCTCTACTGTTTGTAGAATAACCTAAGAAAATCCCTTCGTCACTTCGAGAGTCAAATTTTCCAAGATTCTCGCGATCACGTAAAATAAAACACCGACTCCCAAAGATACGAAAATATTTGATGTTAGGTTTTCTACAAAACCAAAGTTCATATGGTGTATTCAAAGTCCCCGGGCGCAAATACACTCGATTAATTACATAGACAGCAGTGTTCACCGCTTCAGCCCAAAAATATAACGGTAGGTTCCGGCTATGAAGCATAACACGTGCCATCTCCTGTACGACCCTGTTTTTGCGCTCGACTACACCATTTTGTTGAGGTGTATAGGGTGCCGAGAATTCATGTTTAATGCCATTAGAAGTGCAAAAATCAATGAATTTGGAATTTATGAATTCTCCACCTCTATCACTTCTAACACGAGTAATCTTTTCATTCTTTTCAATCATAATACGATGGCAAATCTCGTGAAAAGAATCAAAAGTATCAGCTTTCTCTTTTAAAAATGCTACCCAAGTATATCTAGAGAAATCATCAACCAATAAGAAAATATACCATTTACCTCCCAAAGATGGTTGACGAGTTGGCCCCATTAAATCCATGTGCAAAAGTTCCAAAGGCCGTTTTGTACCTATGTGGTTCAAGTTCTTGTGTGCAGTCCTAGACTGTTTTCCCTTTTGGCAACCGCCACACACAATGTTTTGTTCAAAAGAAAGTTTAGGAACCCCCTTGACCACATCTTTGTTTGAAATTCTAGCAAGTTCCTTAAAGTTTATGTGACCTAGCCTTTCATGCCAAAGTGTTTCATTTTTCAAAGATGCTAGGTTACATTTTTCAGAAATTTTATGAGGAACTACATAACAATTGTTTTCTGATCTAACCCCTTTTAAAAAGAAAGCATGGTTCTTGTCAGTTACAGTACATTCATCAGATGAAAAATTAACTGAATAACCATTATCACAAAGTTGACTTATGCTTATGAGGTTAGTCTTAAGGCCATGAACAAATAACACATTTTTCTAGAACCGGGCCATCTGGAATAGCTACCGTTCCCTTTCCAACAATTTTGGAAGACCGACCATCTCCGAAAACAACAAGTCCTCCGGAGATTTTCTCAAAGTTTGAAAACAGTTTTTGTCACCGGTCATATGACGGGAACACCCGCTATCCAGATACCAAGACGAACTATCATATGCATGCAAGGAAACATTAGTAACAAGACAAGGGAAAATTTCACCTTTGCGCACCCAAACCTTTTTGGAATGCGTCGGTAATGGTCGTGAAGTTATTCTCCTAGGTGAAAGCGTCTTGTTGAAGAATTGCTGCTCCTTGATGATGTCGTCTTGAGCGGTGAACTACCAAGGCTCTTTTCCTTCAAATTTGATTTCTGAGGAATCACCTTTTTGGTAGTCATTGCAAGAGGTGCTTGAGGTGTGCGTTTGGCTCCCGTCTTGCAATTTCTCCTTATGTGCCCTGAAATGCCACAACGAAAACATACCTTAGATCTTGACGATCCCGAGGAGGATGAAGTAGGCTTGTTGTCGTTGCTTGTCGTGAATTCCGGTGTCGGAGGAGGAGATACCGACTGAGGCACAAAAACTGTCCCACTCGAACTTGGAATGTCTCCAGTTTGAGTGTATCCGAGGCCGAACTTATTTGTTTGACCAAGACCAAGAAGCCTGTCCAACTTACTCCTTCCAGAAGAAAATCTCTTTAAGTCATCCTTTAGTTGGAGAATGGTCTTTGTCATTTCCAATTTTTCCTGTCGAGCCTCGCCGTAGAGCTTCAAGAAGTAATTCGCTTTGTCCACCAATTTATATGTTCTTCTCGAAAAGCTCATTGGACTCTTGAAGGGAAACATTTGCTTTGGCTAGATTATCCCTTTCCACTTCAAGATCGTTTGAGAGAGAAGTTGCCCTTTTTGCTTCTTCTTCGAGATCCTGCAATCTCCCTCTCAACTCCTTGTTTTGCTTTGCCAGTTTCTTTGAATCCCTCAAAAGCTTATGGTAGGCAAGAGCAAAATCTTCACCTTCAGAATTGCTCGATTCATCGTCCGTTGCAATCTTTTCAACAGGGAGGAGTTGGACAAGGAATCGGATGTACTTGCCATTAAGCACATGAAGGGTGAAGATGTAGTGGACGCGTGGAATGCTGTCGCGTTGTCTTCTTCATCACTTGAGGATGACTCATTTGACGTGGAGTTGTCATCCCAAGTGACGACTTGCATCGCCTTCTTCTTTGCCGGATTCTTGTTGGGACACTCCGTTGCAATGTGGCCGTAGCCTCGACATTTGAAGCACTGAACTTGTCCCTCTGAACTTTTCTTATCCTTTGAGAAGTTCTCTTGCTTTCTTGACTTGTAGCTTGAAGAACCCTTGCCTTTCTTCGACTTTCCGAAGGATGGAGTTTTGCTTGAATTACCCCTTCGAAAGTTGCGGCGAAACTTCCTTGTCAAGAGAGCGAGCTGCTTCTCAAAGTCCTCCATAGATAGGTTCTCGTCATCGTCCGAGGAGGATGAATCCGCGTCTTCTTCTTTAGTTGATTTCAATGCGTAACCTGAAGACTTAGAAGAGGATGCCTTTCCAGAAGAATAGTTAGTAGGAAATGTCATTTCATAAGTTTGTAATGCACCTACTAATTCTTCTACACGCATTTCGTCCGGGTGTTTAATTGTTTCAATGGCTGCGACCTTCGGGCGAAATCGTTCAGGAAGAGTTCTTAGAATTTTTCTTACAACTTTAAATTCTGGAATCTTCTCTCCCAAGTTAGCACATGAGTTTACGATGTCTTGCAATCGTGTGTAATAGTCAGTGAAAGATTCATTTTCTGCCATAGAAATAGAGTCAAACTTGCTCGTAAGCATTTGCAGTTTCTGAATCTTCACAAGGTTAGTTCCCTCATGCGTAACTTGAAGAACATCCCAGATTTCTTTCGCAGTCTCACATGCCGAGACGCGAGAGAACTCTGTTTGTGACAAAGCATTAAATAGAGCATTAATTCCTTTGCCATTGTAAGAAGATGAATCTATCTCTTCCTTGGTCCATTTCGACCTAGGTTTTAAGGTGCGAACATCAGAAATAATTTCAGTTGGATTAGACCATCCTAATTCAATTGATTGCCACACCCTTTCGTCGATGGAAATTAAAAAGGCTTTCATCCGTACTTTCCAGTACGCATAATTTGTTCCATCAAAGAAAGGGGGTCGATTGATGTTTCCACCTTCAACCATTGTTTACAACCCTATTCCCGCTCTGATACCACTTGTTGGGTTATACTAATATGGATCTAAATAGGGGAAAAAACACCTAGAGGGGGGTGAATAGGTGTAAACAATAAACACTCAAAAAATCATTGCGCAATAAAACCCAATGCGGAAATAAAAATGAACACGCAAGATTTTTACGTGGAAAAACTCCAAACCGGAGTAAAAAACCACGGGACCGATAACACGGCGAAATCCACTAGAATTAGCACACGTACAAGGTGATATAACGTACTCACAGACGACTCAACCTTTTACCATACGCTCCTAGTAGATCTTCTCCGCTCGCTCCACGACGCTTCTCGAATCCACGATCTACGCCCAATGCTGAATCCTCAGCGTCCAACGTCGAATCCACGACGTCTGACCGAATCCACGGTCTTCACCCAGTAGCACGCTTCGAATCCACGAACGTACCTCGCCTCGAATCCACGAGAGCGGTTGCACCTTGAATCCACAAGGCCACGCGAGTCCACGCGCCGATTTGGGGTAAATCGTTGTTTGTTTTGGGTGGTGATGATCCGCCGAATACTTAGATTAGAAATAGATCGGAAATACCATCTAAGTATTCATTAATTTGATTCTACTCAAAATCTGAGTTTGGAAAACCTAGAATCAAATCAATCAATATAGATGAAGAAACATAGAATAAATTCTATTGATTTCCTTTCTTCTCTATATGTGGATCTTTTTCTTTCGGCTGTCTTTTTCTATTAAGTTCCGTTTTTGTGGATGCCCTAGAAAATGAATAAAGGGTCTATTTATAGGTTAGAAACCATTGGAAGAAGATAAGGATCAAAAACAGCCTTTTCTGGAGATTTTACGGACGGCGATCCGGATCGGAATTGGGCGATCCGGATTGCAGTAGCAAGAAAGACGTTTTCCAGAAAAACACTAGTTCGGGATCCGGATCGAAGTCCCCGATCCGGATCGTTCATACAGTTTTACCAAACATCAACGTTCGGGATCCGGATTGCAAATCCTTATCCGGATCGTGCAAGCAAAAAGGTAAAACTAGTGTTCGGGATCCGGATCATGAGATGCTGCGATCCGGATTGAACCAGTGTATGAACGAACACCCTTCGGGATCCGGATTGCAAATCCTGATCCGGATCCTGAACATGTCCCATGTCCAGTTTTTGATTTTTATGCAATTAAACATTCTTCCAGGTGTTTCTACACTACAAGAAGTATTCGGATCACCAAAAATCTTTAGTTAAACATACCTGATCCTTTTGAATTCTTCTTTCTTGAGATTGAGGTATATGATCCAAAGTTCTTTCATCTTCAATCTTCAAGACTTAACACTTTCACGAAATACGCCAACTCAAATTCCGTAACAACGACGACCCGAACGTCGGCAGAGGAAGGGGTTCGGAAAAAAAACAAACACCGGCGCAACGATCTGCCGTGCCAACAGCCGCACCAAGTGCAAAAACGCCGTCAGTAGACCCACCGTGTCCTATGCTGGTTGCCTAATCTATTAATTTGTAGCAACCATCAAGGCCCCGGCGGCAGCCGGCCTCGACCCCAACCTCCAAATCACCCCGACTACACTAGCACGCCGCCCGAGCTAAACCGAAAACAAAGCTCAATAGTCCCGCACTCTCGCATCTCTACGCAATCAAACCCTGATCATTCCATTAGTTAGCAGCCAGTGGAAATGTGCTTTTGTGGATGTTGGACAGCGACGACTGTGGTTAAAGCTGTTTTGTCTCTGATACCATCTTAATCTGTCACGCCCCGGGGGTTTCATTAAGCGGAAGACGACCACTGAAGAGATTTGAATTGGCGTATATGTTTTTTTCTTTTTTTTTTTTTTTTTTTTTTTTTGAAACCAAACTCCCCGATGCGTGCCCAGACCCGCCGCATATACGAATTCACTCTGCGAACGGGCAGAGTCTCCTTCGTATATGCACGGCGTCCCGAATACAATAACCATGCAACCGTCACTTTAACCACACAAGTTCAACAGTCGGATACATACAATTCATTTACATAAGTATTAACGAGGCCAACAAGTTTTGAAAGGATAAATCCACAAGTTTTAAAACGGTGCCCACACGGCATCCAGGTTTTTCAAAACGGTTTCTCGAAATCCATAAATCCACAGGGTTTTGAAATGGTGCCCACACGACACCCAGATTTTAAAAAAAAAGTTTTCACAATCCATAAATTCATAGGGTTATAAAATGGTGCCCACACGACACCCAGATTTTTAAAACAGTTTTCGAAATGTTTTCTTTTTCTTTTCTTTGGTAGTTTAAAAGTGGCCAGTCGGGAAAAGCAAAATGATCATCCACAAAGGAAATAAAAAAGGATAGTCCAACATCGACATCGACCCCACAAGGGTATCGCAATCCGCATAGTAACACTACTAAGTAATGAAATGAGCAGAAAAGGGGTACATACAGCCTATGGTCTCGAAGGACCAAACGTACTCCTGTCATGGCCTCACCGTCGCCCTCGCTCTCTCTCCCAAAGGAACCTGTCACAGAGTGGGAAGTCAGCGACACTAGGTATAGAAGAAGAAATGCAGGGAGACTGTAACTAAAGCAAACCGTAAGAAAATAAGAGTAATCGCCCTCTGCATCGTGTGATCAACGATGTCCCCTCCCCCTGCAAAACCTGAACCGGGCACCTGCCTCGGCAACCCAGACCGAGCACTAACCTCAAGAAGGAAAACCGAACCGAGCACCGACCTTGGGAAAAAAAACCGAACCGAGCGCCAACCTCGGGAAAGAAAACCGAACCTAGCACCAACCTCGGAAAAGAAAACCAAACCGAGCACCAACCTCAAGAAGAAAAACCGAACCGAGCACCGACCTCGGGAAAGAAAACCGAACCGAGCGCCAACCTCGGGAAAGAAAACCGAACCGAGCACCAACATCGAAAAAGAAAACCAAACCGAGCACCAATCTCAAGAAGGAAAACCGAACCGAGCACCTACCTCGGGAAAGAAAACCGAACTGAGCACAAACCTCGGGAAAGAAAATCAAATCGAGCACCAACCTCGGGGAAACCGGACCGAGCACCTACCTCGGTAAACCACGCCGAGCACCTACCCCGACGGGTCGCACCGCTGACACCTTGGCGCCTCAAACCCCCCACCTACGGGGGCCCCCACTACGTCACCACGTGGGTATACACGGGTCATCGACCACTTTTCCGGAAAAGCACACCCTTTGCGGTGGCCAAACCGCGGGTGCGCATGCTGCAGCCTCGAGCATCGTAACCAAGTACGCAAAACGAAACCAACAATAATGAACCAAGTACCCAAAATGAAACCAACCATTGTCACGCCCCGGGTGTAAACCAGAACCCGGGCCCGTCTACAGATCCGCCGTGCACACGGTATTTCCCGCGTACACGAAGCGCCAAACCTGCTCAGATATATAAGAGATAATAATAAATGAGCAATAAAAACAGAGCTGAACTAAAACTAATACATCTCAGACTGAAGCTGGAATTAAAATACAATACATCTTTATAAATGATACATCTGTCTCTCCCAGTTCACCAAAATAAATACAACCTGCTGGCAAAAGCCAGTCCCAAAGTAAAAGTACAATCGTCTGAGGAAACACGGGTACACCAACAGTCCAGCTAACACGCTCATCCTGCCTCGAAGTCTATCTACTCAGTCGTCCTCTCTCCTCGACCCGCTGCTGAAAACCCAGCAGCACCCGCAGAAGACACTGCAAAACAAGGGAGAAGAAAAAGAGGAAAGAAGAATGGGGGTGAGACTACCAGTAAACCAGTAGCCTCCCTTAGTGGGTAAAACCTCAAACCCTGACACACCCACGAGGTCTACCAGAGGCAAAAAGAAAAGAAGTGCGGTAAGCAATGATGACTGCTGAAAACAGGAAACTACCACTACTATGCCTCTAATATGCCAAGCTAAAGGGGTAGCTAAATGTATGCATCAGAATATAAATATATACCTGCCTGGGCAACCCAATCTAGACACCAGCGAACACCGCTACTGCCAACTATGCATACTAACCCACGACTCAGTTGCGGGATGCAGACCGGCTCCTGACCGGCACGGTCTCATCCCAAGGGCAACAGACCGGCTCCTGACCGGCACAGTCCCTGCCCAAAGGCAACAGACCGGCTCCTGACCGGCACGGTCACACATGCACACACTCCGGAGTGGCACTCGAGGGGAGCGACCCACACGAGTAAAGTGCCACAGTAACAAGTATCATAAATCAGCAGTACTGGATCACGACTCTGATCAAAGTGGGAAAACCCATCCACTAAAGGGAGACCCGATCTCAACCTGATGCAAGGTAAACAAATAGTGGGAAACCCCATCCACTAGAGACCTGATACCCAATCTGATGCATAAGCAACCTCCGGTCAACCGCCCAAGGTCCGCGGTTGCCGCAATACCCTGCCATCAAGCCTGCCTGTCCCAAAATCCAAGATCCACAATCGGATAGAACAATCGATATTCGGTCAACCGCCTACTGTCCGCGGTTGCCGCAATAACCCCCAAGTCCGACATCAAGTACACCCTGTCTCCGACCCCAAGGTCCCGGCTACACTATCCCAAACCCCCGCTCGAACCCGAGCAACATGACTCGAAAGTCTAAATAAGAAGAAGAAAGAAAGCAATCATGGTTTCTCCTAAGTCAAATCCCAATATGATAGTGTAGCAATAAAAGATGGCCTATCTAGATGTCCATACAAGCATGCAAGTGTTCTCAAGGAAATATAATTAAAGGCATTAATCATTAACAGTATCCACCTACGCATGTCGTCTACCCTCAAGTAGTACCATCAACAGGATAATCATATAATCCAAAATAAATATTCCATTCCACATGCAAGGTTAACCGCTATCAAAGCAACCCTATTCCCACACCGGCATGCATGAACCCAACCCCAATCATGATTAATCAAGATGTCCAATAAAGGGGATCACTCTAATATTCCTAGTGAGCATGTCAAAATAGAGGCAAGAAACAACCACCCACCTCGAGCGCTAAATCCTGATCCCAACAGCGAAGTCCGCGCCCGGTCTCAACGGTCACCACGGTACTGCACAAAATACCCCAAAAGAACAAGCACAATTAACATACAATGCTCACACTGAAATCTGTCCCAAATACAATCGGTCCACTGTTTTGCCTTTTTCACCTGCGAGATCTGCTCGAGAAATTCTAGAAAAAATACCGTCACGATCCTCGTGACGAACCGGTCGAAACGAGTACCTGCACGTTCCCACACGAGTTTCTACGCTGAGATCCAAAATCGACAAGAGAACCACCCCGAAACAAACCAATCACAAAAACTGAATCGCAAGATTCTGCTAACAGGGATTTCTCACCTTCGGAGAAAATTCAGGAAATTCCAAGAAAATTTGGGGATATTCCTCGTGATGTGTAGATGCAAAATGCCTTTTGAATCACCCCAATCCGATGCCTGTATGCGAAGATATCACCGAAATACCGAACCGCTGTCCAAAACTCCATCACAGCAAATGGTGTCACAGTAAACTCAAAAAAACACCTCGAAAAGCACGAAATAAGGGGAAATAGAAAATACCAAGATTAAAGCTCTGTCAGTCGCCGTTCCAATGGCACAAGAATCGCCGGAAAATGTGATCGGAGTAGGCCGGGAGAGCTCTCGCATCGAAACGCGACGAAAGGGGCACACCGATGAAGGAACGTCGCGCCGCGCCGGAGAAATTGGAAACCTCGTAATCCGTGCCGCCAAAAATCCGAAACTTCACAGGATGCTTCCTCTCTTCTTGATGAAGATTTCATCTTCTCACCCCTCAGGAAGATGAGGCCTCGAAGATGGTAAAAAATGCCCTTGAATGGCTCTCGGATGGGAAGGAATGGAGAAAACTAGAAAAACAATTCCCTTAATTCCCTCTGTGTCCTGCCGAACAGGAAACACCAACTACAGCCAATGAGGACTCGACACGTGGCACCGCCGGCCTGACCGCGCGCCCAGACGCGCCAGCTGTTACGGAATTTGAGTTGGCGTATTTCGTGGAAAGTGTTAAGTCTTGAAGATTGAAGATGAGAAAAGTTTGGATCATATACCTCAATCTCAAGAAAGAAGAATTCAAAAGGATCAGGTATGTTTAACTAAAGATTTTTGGTGATCCGAATACTTCTTGTAGTGTAGAAACACTTGGAAGAATTTTTTATTGCATAAAAATCAAAAACTGGACATGGGACATGTTCAGGATCCGGATCAGACAGTCCAATCCGGATCCCGAAGGGTACTTGTTCATTGGCAAATCCAATCCGGATCATAGGCCAATTCTGATCCGGATCCCGAACATGGGATTTTGCTGAATTGTATGAACGATCCGGATCGGGCCCTGCAATCCGGATCCCGAACCCTTGGTTTTCTGGAATTGTCAATCTCGTTACGACGATCCGGATCACAGTAAATCCGATCCGGATCGCCGTCCTGAAAATTTCCAGAAACGGTTGGTTTTTTATCCTTATCTTCTTCCAATGGTCTCTAACCTATAAATGACCCTTTATTCATTTCTAAGGTATCATCGAAAAAGACGGAACATAATAGATGTTGGGTTATACTAATATGGATCTAAATAGGGGAAAAAACACCTAGAGGGGGGTGAATAGGTGTAAACAATAAACACTCAAAAAATCATTGCGCAATAAAACCCAATGCGGAAATAAAAATGAACACGCAAGATTTTTACGTGGAAAAACTCCAAACCGGAGTAAAAAACCACGGGACCGATAACACGGCGAAATCCACTAGAATTAACACACGTACAAGGTGATATAACGTACTCACAGACGACTCAACCTTTTACCATACGCTCCTAGTAGATCTTCTCCGCTCGCTCCACGACGCTTCTCGAATCCACGATCTGCGCCCAACGCCGAATCCACAGCGTCCAACGTCGAGTCCACGACGTCCGACCGAATCCACGGTCTTCACCCAGTGGCACCCTTCGAATCCACGAACGTACCTCGCTCCGAATCCACGAGAGCGGTTGCACCTTGAATCCACAAGGCCACGCGAGTCCACGCGCCGATTTGGGGTAAATCGTTGTTTGTTTTGGGTGGTGATGATCCGCCGAATACTTAGATTAGAAATAGATCGGAAATACCATCTAAGTATTCATTGATTTGATTCTACTCAAAATCTGAGTTTGGAAAACCTAGAATCAAATCAATCAATATAGATGAAGAAACATAGAATAAATTCTATTGATTTCCTTTCTTCTCTATATGTGGATCTTTTCTTTTCGGTCGTATTTTCTATTATTTATGGATACCCTAAAAATGAATAAAGGGTCTATTTATAGGTTAGAAACCATTGGAAGAAGATAAGGATCAAAAACAGCCTTTTTTGGAGATTTTACGGACGGCGATCCGGATCGGAATTGGACGATCCGGATTGCAGTAGCAAGAAAGACGGTTTCCAGAAAAACACTAGTTCGGGATCCGGATCGAAGTCCCCGATCCGGATCGTTCATACAGTTTTACCAAACATCAACGTTCGGGATCCGGATTGCAAATCCTGATCCGGATCGTGCAAGCAAAAAGGTAAAACTAGTGTTCGGGATCCGGATCATGAGATGCTGCGATCCGAATTGAACCAGTGTATGAACAAACACCCTTCGGGATCCGGATTGCAAGGCCCGATCCGGATCCTGAACATGTCCCATGTCCAGTTTTTGATTTTTATGCAATTAAACATTCTTCCAGGTGTTTCTACACTACAAGAAGTATTCGGATCACCAAAAATCTTTAGTTAAACATACCTGATCCTTTTGAATTCTTCTTTCTTGAGATTGAGGTATATGATCCAAAGTTCTTTCATCTTCAATCTTCAAGACTTAACACATTCACGAAATACGCCAACTCAAATTCCGTAACAATCTCCCCCTTTGGCGGTTTCGTGACAAAACACAAATCCACAAAAGAAAATTCAAAAAGGTATTTTTGTTGCTATCACTGTCACGCCCCAGGCCCCAGCGGAAGCCTACCCGGCACGTGCACAGACCCGCCGTGTGCACAAGGTACCCCCCGGTACACACAAGGCGTCTACAACAACAAAGCGGAAAGGAAGCAATACACACATCCTACTAGTAATCAGAGCACAACACAACTAAACTATACATAAAAGAGGAAAGTGGATAATAACTAACATGCAACAAGTTAAAAGCCAATATACAAATTTGGTCCCTCAAATACAACTTATCAAAATACACGGGTGGTTCTATGCCAAAATACACTGACACCTCTCCAAGAAAAACAAAAGAAAAGGTGCCCCACAACCACCTCGAGTGGTGCGACGGGGATTAGCTAACTATGCGATAACCCCTTGCCACGGTCCCGAGCCCCTCCCGCTGCGGATGGCTCTGCAAAACATCAACCCAAATGGGGTGAGAACTATTAAACAATAGTTCCCAGTGGGTAAGCCGCCGAGAGAAGCGAAATACACCACTAGGTCAACTGAGGCATAAGATAGTATATCTGCTGAAATAAAATGCAGGTAATAAACAACTGAAGTAAAGTAAAGTACTCTACTACTATCATGCCTCTATGCTCATGTACAAAGTGATGATGATATGAATCTATCATGCTATCATAATGTCCAACTACAAGGAGTAGTATTACTTATGTGGTGTCCAATATCAAGTTTACTATCATGTATGTCCAACAACCATTAATATATCATCTATGTGATATTCAATGTCAAGTTTGGTTAACTTAATCTTTTTCTCTTGAAGACTTTCTTTGAGTCTAAGCTTGAGCCACGCCTCATGGTCCCGTGGTGGCACCCCCCAAGGAGCTATGCCAATCCAACGGCGTCCCAATCGGCACCCAATCCCGCACGGCGATCATAATGTCGCAAATGGCCAACTCCGGAGTGCCGGCTTGGAGGGAGCGACCCTACCAAGCATGTGCGAATGAGCACAACGGCAAGCAAGCAAGTCTCGATCATCGTGTCTGAAACACGGAATAGCAAGTCATCGTGTCTAAAACACGGAAAAGCATCATCGACCTTTAGGTCGGGTATAGTATTTCAAGTGTCAATGTTTCATATACAATATTAACATTATCTTGCATAATGAAAGAGTAAAACATTTACAAGTTGTCCTCATGTCTCAAACATGGAATCTGACTATTTCATCTTGATTGTACAAGTTTAGAAGTTTTCTACTTGTATCTCACAACACTAGATGGCCCTAATGTCATAATGTCCAATTACACATGATCATATGCATAACATATCTCAATAATTCTATAACATGTATAGTTATTCTCTATTCGTATCCAAAAGCTTAAGTTCACGAAAATTCCTATTCAATCCACCCTCAAAGTGCCCATGCACCTACAATGTTTACCTCTACTAAATAGAGTATGAATTTTTCTACACATGAAGGGGTTCAAATGCATGATCATAAATCATGATAAATCAAACGATGCATGTTTAATATAACAATGATGCCCTAAAAGTCTATAGAAGACATAGGGGGAGTTCACCCATTTCGGTGAGGTCAGACCCATCGGATAGTTGCCAAATCCTTACAAAGGATCCTTACCAAGAAGCCCACACCTCCTCTTATGCCCTAAGAGAAGTTTCCAAAGGGTTAAAACATCACAAAACCCTAATATCAAAATCCCTTAAAATTATAAGGAAAATTGGTGGAAAAATACCTTGGGTTGAGAAATCTTGCTAAATCTTGAAATCCAAACAAGAAAAGTTTCAAAACCAACCCACAAGAGTGTTCTACACCCATCAATTCCACCCCAAAAGCTATAGGTCAACTAAAGTAAACCCCAGTTTTCCAAAAGCTAGGTTTTCCTTCGAAAATCCCACAAGAAATGAAAAAGAAGTATTCTAAACCTCTTTGAGCTTGAATCCCACCTTGGAAAAGCAAAGGATAGGCACAAAAGCTCCAAACTTCCTTCTTCTCCAAGTGCTAGCCTTCCTCCAAGCTCTTGTAGCAAGCTTCAATGGTGGAGAAGGGGAGGTTGAAGAAGAACCCAAGTAGAGAGAGGTGTTGGAGAAGGAAATCTAAGGTCTCTTTCTCTCCCTTTCTCTCTAGCACTTTCTCTTGCCCTCTCCAAAATGAGAGGAAAAGAGAGGTGACGAGGGTTAAAAACCCTCATGTAACAAAATCCCACAAGACCCCTGCAAGAAACGTTATTTCGTTTCTTACTGTGCTGTCCAGACCCGGCCCGATCCGGATTGCCCCTATCCGATCCGGATCCCGAACGTGGAATCTCCAGTTTCGCGCGGACGATCCGGATCGCCCCTATCCGATCCGGATCCCGAAGCCAAAAACCCCAAAAAATCAAGATTTTCGAAAATTTCCGATTTGCGCCCAAACTCTCCGGAAACCTTCTAGAACCTTCCGGAAGCTTACTAACACATTCTAAGGGTATTATTCAACCCTCCACACACCCGAGCTTCGCAATTTGCTAAAGTTCAGTGTACTACAATCACCATACAACAAAAATTTACAATGGAGATCCAAAAATTTACAAACATGAGATAAACTCCTAAAACAGACTCTAGACTTAGACATCTGTACTTTCTGCAAAAAGAAAGCATTCTTGACAAACAAAAGATCGTTAGATACCTCAAGAATATTTAGCAATCAAAACCTAGCAGAGATGAAGTTTATACTCACACTGACATGTAGTAAGTCAGATATGTAATAAGATCAGAATCAATCCTTGACATATCTTCTAAGCAATAAGATTCCAAATGTCATAACTTTGCTTTGTTAACAAACAACTTGTTAGTAATAATACATGCCCAAATAGTTAGTCAAATAGTTAGTAGGGACATGCAACAAATCATCAAATAAAAACCAAAAGTTGTATACTTACCTGTCACCATACCAAAGCCAAAGTTTGAGTTCATATTCACACATTCACACAGTTTTCACATCATCATTGTTCATGTCATTGTTCAAGCTCTCTCCAACAAACTCTAAACTCTCTCCCCCTTTTTGTCACAAACAAGCCAATAATTACAGCACAAAAGAGAGGTAAAGAGATAAAGAAACATGAAAAGTGAAATTCCTGCAAAGAGCAAAAGAAAGTTAGAACAAAAGTTTACTCCTGAGAGTCGGAGTCATCAGAGGTGGTGCATCCCATTTTTGCAAACATTTTCTTCATCAGTTTTTTCATTGAAGAGACGGACTTGGTCAAAGTGATTTGAGAGGCAGTAAGGATTTTCAGTTCCTTTTTCACTACTTGAATTTCTCCTCTCATTTCAGTGAATTCCTGTGACATCCGTTCTTGCTCATTTGAGAGTCGCTGTTGTTCTTTAAAAATTGAATTAACTGAAGCATCATCTTCAGAAGTTGATGGAGGTGCTTGATGTGCTTGTCGGACAGATGGTGCAGAAGTTGTAGCTTGTGGTTGAGCTCTTTGTCGTCTCGGAGGCGATGGAAGGTCATCTTGTTTTGTGGAGAGAGACTTTACTATCGTTGTTTCATTGATCGTCCCCAAACTGTACATATAAGAGCTCGCGCTTGTATCGACTTTAAACTTTTTAAGGATGCGCATGATTATCATGGGATAAGGTAGTCTCTCTGTGGGGTGAGAGTGTTCGACATACCGCGTCATCCTAGACCAAATGAGATAAGGAATATTCAAGTTTGCTCCCATCAATGCGGCCGGGTTTCCAAGAAGATAAAGGAATAACATCCTATCCCATCGAAGAACCTTCGTGTTCATGTTGGGAAGAATGTTGTAGCAGACAATGAAGTTTATATACTTATACTCTGTTCGAAGCTCTTTGGAGAATACAGAATTTCCGGTAGACAAAGTATCCGGAAGACAAATTCCATTGACTACAACTCTCCAGGAGTTGTCGTTGAAGCTTTGAGTTTTAAGGTAATGGAGTCCATCTGCTCTGGCTTTCATACTGAGCACCTCTCCAATCAGTTGGGGAGTGACTTTGATTTTGATATTTTTAACCACAGTATGAAATTCCCGACGTCCGTCATCTTGATCAATTAAACTTGCAGCGTTCTGATAAAACATCCGAATCGAGTGTGGACAGTACCCAGTTTTTTCAGGGAAGTTGCAAATTGGAGCAAGAGCCACCTGGTCAAACAGAGCCCCAAAGGTTGCAGAACGTTCCTTCATCGGTTGGACATTGACATGCCTTTCCCCAATGCATTCCCTTTTTTCAAAATCCTTGATTCTCGTAGAGCTGATGAAATCCTGTGGGGGAGGCTGGCTAGCAATAGGTTCATTAATTGAAATCCCCCTAGCACTGCCTCTTTTTCTCGCACCGGTTTTCATCCTTGTTCCAATTGGATTAGGTTCCATTGGGGCTTTTCCTTTATCAGCTGCAGTAGGCTGAGGCTTTGTTTTTGTAGCTTCAGCAGATGCTTTCCCTTTAGAGATGATGGGGACATTTTCCTCGATCTCGAGGTTATCCCAGTCAATTGAATCTGTCTCTGAGTCTGTATCGGAATCATTCTGAGCTCTCTTAGTCCTCTTAGCCTTCTTAGGCTTTGCAGTGTCCTTAGCATGGACCATGGCAGCAAGTAGGAAAATAACCCATGTGATCACCATTTTGATCGCTAGTGAGAAATGTATCCTGTGAACACCGACTCAAGAACACATGAAAAATTGTTAATTTTGAAAAATTTGAAAAATTGTACCCAAACAATCATAATCATGTAGAGAAGCCAAGAATCAAATTAGTTTTGCAAAAAGAATTTTAAAAATAGATCAATCGCATGATTTTCAAAAATTCCTCTTTTATGCCCTAAAACAGAATTTTCAGAAATCGAAGCCCAAAAATTCGTTAATCAGGTGAAAACCCAGCATAAAATCAAAACTAATCTACCCAGAGTTCCTATTTCAAAAGAAATTTGACCAAAAACCATTCAAAAACGAAAAAGTTCCATGATTTCTACTCACGTTTTGAAGAAAAGAGAGAAAAACTGTGAAAAACGAGATTTTGATCAATAAAACTTACTTGGATTCGAAGAACTTGAGTTAGGAAGGCTTCAAGATGCAAAGATTCTAGAGAGAGAAGCTCTAGAGACTTGAGAACAAAAGATTAGGGTAAAAGAAATCGAAATCTCTTCGTTCTATTAAAAACCCTAGCCGTGATCCGGATCGGATCGAGAATGTGATCCGGATCGGCTACCCGCAGGAAGAAGCCTGCGTTCGGGATCCGGATCACTTAGCCCGATCCGGATCGGCTTCAACTTTTTCTCCAGAAAATTTTAGAAAAATTCCATAAAATCCAGAAAAAGTATGTAAGCATTTTAGCATATCAACTTTAAACAAAAATCATCGTTTCATACAACAAGAAATAGATTATACAAAATCTATCAAAAATACTCAAAAATGAAACGAAAATTTATGAAAATTAAAGCACTTAAAGTTGAACAACTTCAATTACATCTATCTTGATCTTATGCGTAATGCCTTTATCAAATCATCAATTTCGGTAAAGAAAATGAAATACAAAGATCAATAGATGTTTGAAATCCCAGATAAGTTAGATAATATATCTAGACAATCTGTTGAAGGAGTGGCTCTTTGAGCATCTTTTATCAAAAATCCCACCTTATACCAACCATGAAATATGACTGAGTCAAGTATTTTAATATGCATTTTATCAACAATTTTTAAACCAAAAATTTGCTTTGCATACATGGGGTATCTTTTTCTTTTTCTTTTCCTCCATGTGGTGGTAGTTTTCACACTCCTCATTGGGATGTAACTCTTTCCACATCTTTTGAGCATTTTACATTTCTTTGACTCCCCCTCAATTGGCTATCAATTATTTAATATATAAGGTATTCAACCAAAAATTGATCTCGCATTCATACTCGACTAAGCAATCAAATAAGATAATGACTATACCAAGAGATCATTGAGAGAGAAATTGACTTTGATCACTTAAAAGATGATTTAATTAACATAAATGATCATTGCAACATCGAAATATTATGATATCAAAAGCATAATAAATTTCTAAATGCATAAAAGGATGCAATTAAAGTCAATTATGATTTATGCTCAATTAATGTCCTATGCACAAGCATAGATAATGAACAAAACAAAAACAAAAACAAAACCTAACCTAAGCAAGGGTTTCAAAAAGGTTATTTCAAGGAAAGCATTCCAATTGCTTTACGCAAGTGAATAAAACGTTTTTGATCCAAAGGTTTTGTTAAAATATCAGCTAATTGATCCTCAGTTGAAATATATGACAGTTGAAGAATATTTGATTCAACTAGCTCTCTAAGAAAATGATATCTAAGTTCAATATGTTTTGTTCTAGAGTGCAACACAGGGTTTTTTGAAATGTTAATAGCACTAGTGTTGTCACATAAAATGGTTACCGAAGTTGCTGAAATCCGGAAATCGCTCAACACGCTTTTCATCCAAATCAATTGGGTTGAACAACTTCCTGCAGAAATGTACTCCGCTTCGGCAGTCGAGAGTGCTATGCAATTCTGCTTTTTACTGTGCCATGCAACAAGGCAATGGCCAAGATAGAAGCATGCACCACTCGTGCTTTTCCGATCATCCACCGATCCAGCCCAATCGGCATCTGAGTATCCAACTATATCCAAACTTGTTCCCATAGGATACCAAATTCCGAAATTGATTGTACCTTTGATGTACCGGATGATCCGTTTCACCGCTTTCAGGTGAACCTCCTTCGGTGCTGATTGATATCTCGCGCAAATCCCAACACTGAAGGATATATCCGGGCGACTAGCCGTGAGATACAGTAGACTTCCAATCATACTGCGATACAGTTTCTCGTCTACATTCTCAATATGTGATTCACTTCCAAGTCCCTTATGGCTAGTTCCCATTGGAGTTGGAAAATCCTTAGAATTTTCTAAATCAAATTTCCTGACCAACTCCATTGCATACTTGGATTGACACAAGTGAATACCTTCATCATTTTGTTTAACTTGTAATCCAAGAAAATAAGTCAATTCGCCCATCATGGACATCTCAAATTCGCTTTTCATGGTCTCCGCGAATTTAGAAGCATCATTGTGACACCCCCGGAATTTGGATTAGTCCTCTATATAAATGATATAATAGGACTAAAATCTCTAACCCGGCTATAGCATTTTGGATGGTAGCAAGATCCAAGAGGAACATGAGAGTTAAGCATGCTAGAGCTAGAGTAGTTCTAGGATGGATGACCCCCTGGGAAGTGGGGCGTCACAGTTGGTATCAGAGCAATTCACCAGCCGGAAATGTGAGATGAGTCTCGGCTGAGCCAGGATTATATAGCGGGTAGAGCGAGGCTCCCCGGCTAATGACCGTTGTGAGTGGAGTGCAGCTCCTCACAAGGTCAGCTAAGGCTAGCGAGACGAGTCTCACATTGCCTGGTGCTTGTGAGTGTGCTTGAGCCTGACGTGGACGTCAGGGCTTAAAGGGGGGAAGAATGTGACACCCCCGGAATTTGGATTAGTCACTTAATCTGTCACGCCCCGGGGTCGAAACAGCGACCCGGGCTCGCCAACAGATCCGCCACCTATGCTAAAACCCGCATAGGCGAAGCGTCTAACCTGCAAAAGATAGTACTATAGCTACACAAATATCAGAGCTGAAATAAAATACTGTAGAATAAAATCCAATCACTGTACAACATGAAATAAAGTACAATATCCATTTCCTCGAATATAGGTAATCAACATAATGTGTCCTCACTACAGCATCTCTCAACTAAAAAAGGAAATAAACTAAACTATAGTACATCCGTCTCAACTCTGTCTCTCCAAATACAGAAGATCTTCCTCCAAGGATAACAGTAAACATCAGCTGACAGCTATCAGGAATCTCCACCCAGGGGGTACAGCTGCACACATCGGGTGGTACAGATCTAGCTCGCGACGCCCTCGCCCCGGACAACGATCAAAGATCAGCAACTCCCGAAGAGGACTCTGCAAAAAATAGGGGGGAAAGAAAAGAAAGGGAAAACAACAATGGGGGTGAGAACCACTAGTAAACCAGTAGCCTCCCCCTGTGGGTAAAGCCTCAAGCTCTGGCGTACCCACTAAGTCTACTAGAGGCAAGAAAAGGGCAAGGGGTAAAGCTGTAAACAGAACTACTGAATAAAAGGGAAAAACCACAACAAGTATGCCTCTAAATGCAATACCGAAGGAAATGACGGTATGAATGCACCAGGAAACAACATCTGGCTAAATAGACCAAATCTAGTGCCACCAGTAAAACTGGTACTGCCTGCTCTTCTGTCGAACTCAAGAACTCAGTATCTCCACTGTCCAAATGACCGGAACCCAACACGGTCTGAAGCCTACTCCGGAGTGGCACTCGAGGGGAGCGACCCACACGAGTAAAGTATCACTGTATCAAGCATCTCTGTAACCAATATCTCACAATAGCAGGACTGGATCATGACAATGATCAAAGTGGGAAACTCCGTCCACTAATGAAGCCCCGATCCGATACAATAATACTCAAAAGTGGGAAATACGATCCACTAGAGAAATCTAATACCCAATCTGATGCAATAGTAAACATCCGGTCAACCGCCCAAAGTCCGCGGTCACCGCAATAACCCCCAGCCCACAATTGGGTGAAATAATCAAGATCTGGTCAACCGCCTACTGTCCGCGGTTGCCGCAATAGCCCACAATCCAACATCAGGTACACCCTATCACTGACCCTCAGGTCCCAGCTACACTATCCCAAACCTCTGCTCGAACCCGAGCAACATGACTCAAAAGTCTAAATAAAAAGGAGAAAGAGAGCAATCATGGTTTCTCCTAAGTCAAATCCCAATATGATAGTGTAGCAATAAAATAGTGGCCTATCTAGATGTCCAAATAAGCATGCAAAAGTCCTCATACAAGATGAAAGAGGGAATATATCAAATAACAGTTTCACATGTGTAACGAGTAATAAATCCACATAAATATACCCATCATGCTAAAATCATCAGTCAACTACACATGTATATGATCCCTGATCCATAATAAATCCCCAGAGTGAAACCCGCACATAAATAAGTCATTATGTCCCACCAATTAATCTATTTAATCCACTTTCATAAAATCTAGGTGCTAAAGTAGCATGTCAATCATCACTAATAAATTATTCCAATGATCATGTTCCAACAGAAATATTATTCCCATAATGTCCCCAACATGCTATATTCACACAATTAATCTCAGATGATAGGCTCACATTTATATCAGGCAATCATGCATAATAATCAATCAATATGCTCAAAAGTGGGGTTCTCTAATAAACTTAGTGAGCAGGTCAGAAGTAGAGGCGTGCAACAACCACCCACCTGAAGCGCTAACTGTCCGGGTCCGTACAGCTGAAAATACCAAAAACTCCAATCCTGCGCTCCAACAAGTACAGTATACCCGAAACACTCCTGGCACAATACAAAGTCCACTAAATACACTTAGGTTCCCAAATATTGCTTTAATTAACCCAAACAACAACAGTCCCGAATCTGTTAAATTATCACCTACAGAAAGTGCCCAGAGAATTCCAAGAAAAATATTACGGCGATCCTCGCGTCGATAGCTTCGCAACGGTACCTTGCACGCCCAAATCAGAGTTCGGTAAGCCGAGTTATAAATTCGGCAAGGCGGTAATCCAAACATCAGACTGTGAAGAAAACTGCACACTGTACACTGAGAAAACAGTGATTTTCACCTCGAAATAAATCTCATAAAATTCCAAAAAAAATACGAGTGCGTTCCTTGCGAAAATTAGCCCAAAATCGACTCTTGAATCGCCTCGATCCGATATTCCTACGCCGAGAAACAATTCGTCGAAGGTACCGCTGTCCAAACACCCAAACAGCAAAAGAGGGGGTCAAAGATGTCTCGGGAAACGTGCCAAAAGTGCGAAACGGGGTGAAGCGATCAACACAAAAATCGAAGCCTTACCTCTTGGGAACACGCTGTCGAAGAAATCGTCCAAAAACTCCTCCTGGTTTGCTCACAGCGAATTTCTGACTGAACTGCGACGGTAATGGGCCGAAATGGGGCGAAAACCGAGGCGAACTGTAAAAATGATATCACCGTTGCCGAGCTTCCAGAGATTCTGGGAATCCACCACAAGATCCAGGACACCAAGGGGAACAAACTTTGTATACAACTCTCCCTCTCATTCCCTCTCTAACTCTCGGAAAAGGAAGAAAAGAGAGGAGATGGGCTGCATTATATAGGCCCAAAAACAAATCAATTAATACCCGGCGTGTCCCCGGTTTCGGGCGCCCGAAAATTTCCGGGCTGCTACAGTAACGGGCCCGGCCCGTTACTGTGCAGGCCCGGAACCACCACGGCCCGCCACGTGGCCCGCACAGTACCCGGCCCACGGCCCGGCCCACGGTCCGCACCCGCACAGCGGATCCTGGCCGGACCGCTGGGCGTCCGACCCGGCCATTGCGCGACGCGTGTCCCCAGAACAGGGACAGCGGCCCGGGCCAACCCGGGCCCGCCGCGTGTCCCTGTGCGCTGGGGTGGCGCCCGCCAATGAAGCGGCGCCACGTGGCGCCGCGTGCGCCCCCGCCGCCTGACACCTGCCGGTCGCCGCCTGACACCCTGCCGGTCGCCACCGCCCCGCGTCCGCCGCGCCCGCGCCCACGCGCGTACGGCCGCAGCCGCGCGGCTCAGCGAGCACCGCGACCACCAAACACCGGCCAACCCGGGGCCGCCACGTGGCGCGCCCGGTCCACCGTGCACCGCGCACCACACCCGTGCCTGCCGCGCACAGTGTTGGGTTTATAATATGGATCTAAATAGGGGAAAAAACACCTAGAGGGGGGTGAATAGGTGTAAACAATAAACACTCAAAAAATCATTGCGCAATAAACCCAATGCGGAAAAATAAAAGAACACGCAAGATTTTTACGTGGAAAAACTCCAAACCGGAGTAAAAAACCACGGGACCGATAACACGGCGAAATCCACTAGAATTAACACACGTACAAGGTGATATAACGTACTCACAGACGACTCAACCTTTTACCATACGCTCCTAGTAGATCTTCCCGCTCGCTCCACGACGCTTCTCGAATCCACGATCCGCGCCCAACGCTGAATCCACAGCGTCCAACGTCGAGTCCACGACGTCCGACCGAATCCACGGTCTTCACCCAGTGGCACGCTTCGAATCCACGAACGTACCTCGCTCCGAATCCACGAGAGCGGTTGCACCTTGAATCCACAAGGCCACGCGAGTCCACGCGCCGATTTTGGGGTAAATCGTTGTTTGTTTGGGTGGTGATGATCCGCCGAATACTTAGATCAAAGATAGATCGGAAATACCATCTAAGTATTCATTGATTTGATTCTACTCAAAATGTGAGTATGGAAAACCTAGAATCAAATCAATCAATATAGATGAAGAAACATAGAATAAATCTATTGATTTCCTTTCTTCTCTATATATGTGGATTTTTCTTTTCGGCTATTTTTTCTATTTGCCGATGTACGGATTAGCCGATGCCCTAGAAATGAATAGAGGGCTATTTATAGGTTAGAAACCCTAGGAAGAATATACGGATCAAAAACAACCTTTTCTGGAAAGTTTTACCGACGGCGATCCGGATTGGATTTGGCGATCCGGATTGCAGAAGCACAAAAGACGGTTTCCAGAAAATTGCCTGTTCGGGATCCGGATCGTAGTCCCCGATCCGGATCGTTCATACAGTTTTACCAAAACATCATGTTCGGGATCCGGATTGCAATCCTGATCCGGATCGTGCAAGCAAACAGGTAAAACTGTGTTCGGGATCCGGATCATGAAATGCTGCGATCCGGATTGAACCAGTGTATGAACAAACACCCTTCGGGATCCGGATTGCAAGCCGATCCGGATCCTGAACATGTCCCATGTCCAGTTTTTGATGTTTAAGCAATTAAACCTCTTCCAGGTGTTTCTACACTATAAGAAGTATTCGGATCATCAAAAATCTTTAGTTAAACGTACCTGATCCTTTTGAATTCTTCTTTCTTGAGATTGAGGTATGATCCAAAGTTTCTTCATCTTCAATCTTCAAGACTTAATACATTCACGAAATACGCCAACTCAAATTCCGTAACAATCTTCCCCTTTGGCGGTTTCGTGACAAAACACAAATCCACAAAAGAAGATTCAAAAAGATATTTTTGTTGCTATCACCATACAACAAAAATTTACAAAAGAGATCCAGAAATTAAAAACATGAGATAAACTCCTAAGACAGACTCTAGACTTAGACATCTGTAATCTCTGCACAAAGAAATCATTCTTGACAAAAGAAATCGTTAGATACCTCAAGAATTGAAACATACAAAACCAAATACAGAGATAGAGTTTTATTCTCATCATGACATTTGAAAAATTCAGATATGTAAGAGATTCATAGTTAAAAACCAACATATCTTCTAAGCAGTCGAAAACCAAATGTCAAAGAATGTTAGTCCAACATCAACTTGTTAGTCATTATTTCATGCCCAAATAGTTAGTCAAATAGTTAGTATAGAGGCATGTCACAAATCACAAGAGAAAACCAAAGTTGAGTTGAAGTCATACTTACCTTGATATTCACCTTGATATTCACAAATGATATTCACAATCATCATTCATTGTTCAAAGTTCTCTCTAACTCTCTCCCCCTTTTTGTCACAAAACAAAGCCAAAACGTAGCAAGAGCTACAATATGTAAGGAGAGTTAAAAAAAATATGCATAAGCTGAGAACTAAACTAAAAGTATCAATAAGACTAAAAACTAAAAATCCTGCACAAAAGGAAATGAGTCAAAAAAAAAATCAGTTGTCTGAGTCTTCAGAACTTGTGCAACCCATCTTAGACATTATCTTTCGCATCCGCTTGTCCATTGAATTTATCTTCTTCGTGATGGTAATGTGAGCTGCTGTGGTGATCTCAAGCTCGTTGGCAATTCTTTGTTGTTCCTTCAAAATTTGTTCCTGCTTGACAGATAGTCGTTGTTGTAACTTGAAGATCGAAGTTAATGATGCTTCATCATCATCGCCAGTTTCTTGTTGAGATGGTGAGGCCGAGGTGCCGTCACAAGGTTTCTTTCCAATAACATGAGGTAATTTGTGAAGTGACTTCACAATTGTTGATTCATCTATCATCCCGCAACTGTGCTGATATGATGTTGAGCTTACATCAATGTCAAACTTTTGTAAGATCCTCATGATGAGTAGAGGAAACGGAAGTCGCTCAGAAGGATGAGGATGCACAATGTACCTTGACATCCTATTCCAAATTATATAGGGAATATTCATGTTCAATCCAATAGCCTCAGAGGGATGACCTATGAGATATAGGAATAGCAGTCGCTCCCATCTCACAACCTTGGTCTGCATGTTGGGCAGAATGTTATAGCACGTTATGAAGTTTAGAAATCGGTACTCCAGTCGTAAATATTTGGATCTGAAACTTTTGCCATCAACTGATTGAGTCCCCTCCAAACAGATCCTGTTGATCACAGTTTGCCACAATGCATTTGTCAGACTTTTGCCTTTCAAAAAGTTAACCCCCGATGTGCTAGATTCCATTTCAAGGACTTCACCAATTAACTGCGGTGTGATCTTAATCTTCATCCCTAGGACGTTTGTATAGAAATGCATAGACCCATTTTCATTCTCTTGAAGATGTCGCGCATTCGTGTAGAAGGTTCTCACATGATACAAACAATATCCTAGAAGTTCAGGGAATCGGTAGGCTTGAATCAGAGAAGCTTGCTCAATTAAGGTTCCAAATTCTGGTGAATGATTGCGAAGGGCTTTAATGTTGACATGACGTTCTCCGATGCATTCACGTCGTTCAAAAGCTCTAAGACGGTCAGTATTAACGACTACCTCTTCAACACGTGGCGGAGAGTCAGGAGCTATTGGCGTATCAACATTAGTGTCTCGTCTTAGTCCAAAACGTCGAGCAAGTCGTTTCCGTTTTATAGAGATAGTTGGAGCAGACATAGGAGCTTTCCCAGTGTCCATGGGTGCTTTTCCTTTTGAACTCCAAGATGCCTTTTGCTTAGGCAGAGAATCATCATCATCATCATCATCAGTCAATGCTGCCCAATCTACCTCATGACAGTCTACTTCAGTGTCACTGACCTCAACAATTCACCCCTGTTTTGTGTCTTCTTAGCCCTCTTTAACTTGTTCGTGGCTCGAGTGTGTACCATTGAAACCAGTAGAAGGATTAACCAGGAGAGTGCCATTGATTCTAGTGCTTTGAGTTTTAGAAAGTGTCCTGTGAAGACCAACTCAAGAACACATGAAAAATCGTCAATTTTGAAAAATTTGAAAAATTGTACCTAGACAATCATAATCATGTAGAGAAGCCAAGAATCAAATTAGTTTTCCAAAAAGAATTTTAAAAATAGATCAATTCCATGATTTTCAAAAATTCCTCTTTTATGCCCTAAAACAGAATTTTTAGAAATCGAAGCCTAAAAACTCGTTAATCAGGAAAAACCCAGCATAAAAGCAAAACTAATTGACCCAGAGTTCTTATTTCAAAAGAAATTTGATCAAAAACCATTCACAAACGAAAAAGATCCAAGATTTCAACTCACGTTTGATGAAAAAAGATAAAAACTGTGAAAAACCGAGATTTGATCAATAAAACTTACTTGAATCCGAAGAACTTTGAGTTTGGAAGCTCCAAGATGCAAGAAATCTAGAGAGAGAAACTCTAGAGGCTTGAAAACAAAAGATTAGGGTAAAAGAAATCAAACCTCTTTGTTCTTATAAAAACCCTAGCCGTGATCCGGATCGGATCGAGAATGTGATCCGGATCGGCTACCCGCAGGAAAAATCCTGCGTTCGGGATCCGGATCACTTACCCCGATCCGGATCGGCTGCAACTTTTTCTCCAGAAAAATTCAGAAAAATTCCATAAAATCCAGAAAAAGTATGTAAGCACTTTACCATGTCAACTTTAAACAAAATCATCGTTTCATACAACAAGAAATAGATTATGCAAAATCTATCAAAAATACCCAAAAATGAAACGAAAATTTACGAAAGTTAAAACACTTAAAGTTGAACAACTTCAATTACATCTATCCTGATCTTATGTGTAATGCCTTTATCAAATCATCAATTTTGGTAAAGAAAATGAAATACCAAGATCAATAGATGTTTGAAATCCCAGATAAGTTAGATAATATATCTAGACAATCTGTTGAAGGAGTGGCTCTTTGAGCATCTTTTACTAAAAATCCCACCTTATACCAACCATGAAATACGACTGAGTCAAGTATTTCAATATGAATTTCATCAACAATTTTCAAAACAAAATTTGCTTTTCATTCATGGAGTATCTTTTTTTTTTTCATTTTCTCCATGTGGTGGTAGTTTTCACACTCCTCATTGGGATGTAACTCTTTCCACATCTTTTGAGCATTTTACATTTCATTGACTCCCCCTCAATTGGCTATCAATTATTTAATATATAAGGTATTCAACCAAACCATTGATCTCGAATTCATACTCGACTAAGCAATCAAATATGATAATGACTATACCAAGAGATCATTGAGAGAGAAATTGACTTTGATCACTTAAAAGATGGTTTAATTAACGTAAATGATCATTGCAACATTGAAATATTATGACATCAAAAGCATAATAAATTTCTAAATGCATAAAAGGATGCAATTAAAGTCAATTATGATTTATGCTCAATTAATGTCCTATGTACAAAACATAGATAAAGAACAAAACAAAAACAAAAACAAAACCTAACCTAAGCAAAGGTTTCAAAAGAGTTTATTTCAAGGAAAGCATGCCAATTGCTTTACGCAAGTGAATAAAACGTTTTTGATCCAAAGGTTTTGTTAAGATATCAGCTAATTGATCCTCAGTTGAAATATATGACAGTTGAAGAATGTTTGATTCAACTAGCTCTCTAAGAAAATGATATCTAAGTTCAATATGTTTTGTTCTAGAGTGCAACACAGGGTTTTTAGAAATGTTAATAGCACTAGTGTTGTCACATAAAATGGTTACCGAAGATGTTGAAATCCGGAAATCGCTCAACACGCTTTTCATCCAAATCAATTGGGTTGAACAACTTCCTGCAGAAATGTACTCCGCTTCGGCAGTCGAGAGTGCTATGCAATTCTGCTTTTTACTGTGCCATGCAACAAGGCAATGGCCAAGATAGAAGCATGCACCACTCGTGCTTTTCCGGTCATCCACTGATCCAGCCCAATCGGCATCTGAGTATCCAACAATATCCAAAGTCGTTCCCATAGGATACCAAATTCCGAAATTGATTGTACCTTTGATATATCGGATGATCCGTTTCACCGCTTTCAGGTGAACCTCCTTCGGTGCTGATTGATATCTCGCACAAATCCCAACACTGAAGGATATATCCGGGCGACTAGCCGTGAGATATAGTAGACTTCCAATCATACTGCGATACAGTTTCTCGTCTACATTCTCACTATGTGATTCACTTCCAAGTCCCTTATGGCTAGTTCCCATTGGAGTCGGAAAATCCTTAGAATTTTCAAGATCAAACTTTTTGACCAACTCCAGTGCATACTTGGATTGACACAAGTGAATTCCTTCATCGTTTTGTTTAACTTGTAATCCAAGAAAATAAGTCAATTCGCCCATCATGGACATCTCAAATTCGCTTTCCATGGTCTCCGCGAATTTAGAAGCATCATTATCTCTTGTTGCGCCAAAAACAATGTCATCGACATAGATTTGAGCAACTATGAAATTGTTTTGATAATGCTTCACAAAGAGAGTCCTGTCAGCTCCCCCTCGAGTGTAGCCCTTTTCCAAAAGGTGCTTTGTCAACCTTTCGTACCATGCTCGCGGTGCTTGTTTCAGACCGTAAAGAGCCTTTTTCAGACGAAAAACATGGTTAGGTAGTTTATGATCCACAAAACCTTTCGGTTGAGCCACATAAACTTCCTCATTTAAAAACCCATTTAAAAAGGCGCTCTTAACGTCCATTTGAAATAATTTGATTTTAAAATGACAAGCAATCGCAAACAATATACGAATGGACTCGAGTCTAGCTACAGGGGCGAAAGTTTCATCAAAGTCTATACCTTCTACTTGAGAGTAGCCTTGAGCAACTAACCTTGCTTTGTTCCTGATGATAGTACCTTCTTCATTTTTCTTGTTCTTGAAGATCCATTTGGTACCTATCACATTGTGTTGCTTCGGAGGCTTCGTCAATTCCCAGACTTTGTTTCGCTCGAATTGATGGAGCTCTTCCTGCATTGCTTTAATCCAGTAGTCATCTTGGAGAGCTTCATCAACATTCCTTGGTTCGATTTGAGATACATAGCATGCAAATCCGCAAACCAATTGTCTCCGTGTTCTAACTCCTTCTTGTGGATCTCCAATGATGTTCGATTCAGGGTGATCCTTGGAGATGCGTAACGTTTGAGGTAGAGGAGTAGACGGAGGTACACGAGATGATTCCTGCACATCAGATAACTTGAAGAACCGTTAGATGCATCAACATTATTATCGAAAGAATTGTTAGAAGAAGATGCATTAGCAGGTGTATCATCATCAAGAGAGATATCGAGGGTAGATTTTTCAGATTCAAAGTGAAAAGCTTCATCTACCTTAACATTTATCGATTCTACGATCGTCTTAGATTCTAAGTTAAAAACTCGATATGCTCTGCTGTTTGTAGAATAACCTAAGAAAATCCCTTCGTCACTTCGAGAGTCAAATTTTCCAAGATTCTCACGATCACGTAAAATAAAACACCGACTCCCAAAGATGCGAAAATATTTGATGTTAGGTTTTCTACAAAACCAAAGTTCATATGGTGTATTCAATGTCCCCGGGCGCAAATACACGCGATTAATAACATAAACAGCAGTGTTCACCGCTTCAGCCCAAAAATAAAAAGGTAAGTTCCGGCTGTGAAGCATAACACGTGCCATTTCCTGTACGACCCTGTTTTTGCGCTCGACTACACCATTTTGTTGAGGTGTGTAAGGTGCGGAGAATTCATGTTTAATGCCATTAGAAGTGCAAAAATCAATGAATTTGGAATTTATGAATTCCCCACCTCTATCACTCCTAACTCGAGTAATCCTATCATTCTTTTCAATCATAATACGATTGCAGATTTCGAGAAAAGAATCAAAGGTATCAGCTTTTTCTTTTAAAATGCTACCCAAGTATATCTAGAAAAATCATCAACCAATAAGAAAATATACCATTTACCTCCCAGAGATGGTTGACGAGTTGGCCCCATTAAGTCCATATGCAAAAGTTCCAAAGGCCGTTTTGTACCTATGTGGTTCAAGTTCTTGTGTGCAGTCCTAGACTGTTTTCCTTTTTGGCAACCGCCACACACAATGTTTTGTTCAAAAGAAAGTTTCGGAACCCCCTTGACCACATCTTTGTTCGAAATTCTAACAAGTTTCTTAAAGTTTATGTGACCTAGCCTTTCATGCCAAAGTGTTTCATTTTTCAAAGATGCTAGGTTACATTTTTCAGAAATCTTAGAGGAACTACATAATAATTGTTTTCTGATCTAACCCCCTTTAAAAAGAAAGCATGGTTCATGTCAGTTGCAGTGCATTTATCAGAAGAAAAATTAACTGAATAACCACTATCACAAAGTTGACTTATGCTTATGAGGTTAGTCTTAAGGCCATGAACAAATAACACATTATCTAGAACCGGGCCATCTGGAATAGCTACCGTTCCCTTTCCAACAATTTTGGAAGACCGACCATCTCCGAAAACAACAAGTCCTCCGGAGTTTTTCTCAAATGTTTGAAAACAGTTTTTATCACCGGTCATATGACGGGAACACCCGCTATCCAGATACCAAGACGAACTATCATATGCATGCAAGGAAACATTGGTAGCAAGACAAGGGAAAATTTCACCTTTGCGCACCCAAACCTTTTTGGAGTGCGTCGGTAATGATCGTGAAGTTGATCTCCTAGGTGAGAGCGTCTTGCTTGAAGAATTGCTGCTCCTTGATGATGTCGTCTTGAGCGGTGAGCTATCAAGGCGCTTTTCCTTCAAAGAATTTGCAGTCGTTTTTCGAGGAATCGCCTTTTTGGTAGTCATTGCAAGAGGTGCTTGAGGTGTGCGTTTGGCTTCCATCTTGCAATTTCTCCTTATGTGCCCTGAAATGCCACAACGAAAACATACCTTGATTCTTGTCGATTCCGAGGAGGATGTAGTAGGTTTGTTGTCGTTGCTTGTCGTGAAAACCGGTGTCGGAGGAGGAGATACCGACTGAGGCACAAATACTGTCCCACTCGAACTTGGAATGTCTCCAGTTTGAGTGTATCCGAGGCCGAACTTATTTCTTTGACCAAGACCAAGAAGTCTGTCCAACTTACTCCTTCCAGAAGAAAATCTCTTTAAGTCATCCTTCAGTTGGCGTATGGTCTCCGTCATTTCCAATTTTTCCTGTCGAGCCTCGCCGTTGAGCTTCAAGAAGTAATTCGCTTTGTTCACCATATCCATATAATTCTTCTCGAGTTGCTCATTGGACTCTTGAAGGGAAACATTTGTCTTAATCAGATTGTCCCTTTCCACTTCAAGATCGGTTGAGTGAGAGGTTACCCTTTTTACTTCATCTTCGAGATCCTGCAACCTCGCTTTCAACCCCTTGTTTTGCTTAGCCAGTTTCTTTGAATCCCTCAAAAGCTTATGGTAGGCTAAAGCAAAATCTTCACCTTCCGAATCATCTGATTCATCGTCCGTTGCAATCTTTTCAACAGTGGAGTTGGACAGTGAGTCGGATGTACTTGCCATTAAGCACATGAAGGGAGAAGATGTAGTGGACGCGTGGAAAGCTGTCGCGTTGTCTTCTTCATCACTTGAGGATGACTCATTTGACGTGGAGTTGTCATCCCAAGTAACGACTTGCATCGCCTTCTTCTTTGCTGAATTCTTGTTGGGACACTCCGTTGAAATGTGGCCATAGCCTCGACATTTGAAGCACTGAACTTGTCCCTCAGAACTTTTCTTATCCTTTGAGAAGTTTTCTTGCTTTCTTGACTTGTGGCTTGAAAAACCCTTGCCTTTCTTGGACTTTTCGAAGGATGAAGTTTTGCTTGGATTACCCCTTCGAAAGTGTCACGCCCCGGGGGTTTTATTTTAGCGGAAACGGTACACAAAAGTAAGCGTAAGGTGCGTACAAAATTTTTCTTTAAAACCTCCTTCCCCGGCGCGTGCCCAGACCCGCCACATATACAGATTCACTCGAAAATCGGGCAGAGTCTCCTCTGTATATGCACGGCGTCGCGGCTATTACAACCGTCAAACACAAGCAATCATTTTCCATTTAATCACAACAGTTCGAAGTAGTACGGTGCATGAAGACTAAACAATACCCGTGGCCAGTCAAGTTGAAAGTATAAACTCACCGTTTTGAAAACAGGCCCACACGGCCTTAGGTTTTGAAAACCGATTGGAAAACGGCATAAATCCACAAGGTTTAGAAAACGGGCCCACCCGACCCTAGACTTTTGAAAACAGTTTACGAAGTCCTTTTTCTTTTGTTTTCTAGTTGATTTGTTTAGAAAACGGCCAACCGGGAATAATAAAGGAAACAGTAGTGCATAACCAGAATGAAAGTACTCAACATCCACACGACCCCACAAGGGTATCGAGAACCACACAATAACCTACAATTCCGAATGAAATGCAGAGAAAGTAAATAAAACAGCATACTAGGGCCCCCTCAGCCCGACTGCTACTACCTCGGCCTCACCGTCGCCTACCTCTACCCCCTGGAGGTACCTGTCACAGAGTGGGTAGTCAGCGACACTATCATAAAAATAGTACTAAAGCAGTAAAGTAGTACCAAGCCACAAAAGTAAGACTAGCCGGAACAACCGCTCTACTCGTAACGGTAACTCGCAACCACCTGTACCACCTGTAACACCTGCAACCCCGGTAACACCTGTAACACCTGACCGCATCGGGCACCTATCCCGGCGGTCGCACACCTGACCTTATCGGGATCCAATCCCAACAGGTCGCACACCTGACCTCATCGGGATCCAATCCCGACAGGTCCCACACCTGACCTCATCGGGATCCAATCCCGACAGGTCGCACCGCTCGCACCTTGCTGCATCAAACCCCACACCTACGGGGGCCCCACTACGTCACCTTGTGGGTAACACGGGTCGAAGACCGCCTTTCCGGAAAAGAGCACCCTTTGCGGTGGCCAGACCGCGGGTGCGCGTGTCGCAACTCGAGCATAAGTAACCAAGACACGGGGTAATATAGTACATCATAGAAACCGTCAGTGTTAGTACCGATTAACAATAATAGTCCCTTTTCGGATTACCAACACAATACTCAGCCTCGACCGTAAACCCACCTTGTTGTCGCGCTCCTGACCGATGTTAGGTTCTCTCGCGTCTCGGGTGCCCGCCCGGACCTACACGAATCTGTCATATAGGAGTCAGAAATTTAAGACTTTGTCAGATTAACGACTAGAACACCCGGCGCCCCCTCACCTTGCGCACAATTCGCACACGTATGCGCCTGGCCCCGCACGGCTAGGCGGCGTACTAACTGCGTGCGGCGCCGTCCGCATGCGGTGACGCCCGCATGCGGCGTTGTCCGCATGCGGTGCCGCCCGCACCCGCATGCGGCGGCGCCCGCAAGTGGCGGCGCCCGCATGCGGCAGCCCGCATGCGGTGCCGCCCGCACCCGCATGCGGAGGCGCCCGCAAGCGGCGCCGCCCGCATGCGGCAGCCCGCATGCGGTGCCGCCCGCACCCTCATGCGGAGGCGCCCGCAAGCGGCGGCGCCCGCATGCGGCAGCCCGCATGCGGTGCCGCCCGCACCCTCATGCGGAGGCGCCCGCAAGCGGCGGCGCCCGCATGCGGCAGCCCGCATGCGGTGCCGCCCGCACCCTCATGCGGAGGCGCCCGCAAGCGGCGGCGCCCGCATGCGGCAGCCCGCATGCGGTGCCGCCCGCACCCTCATGCGGAGGCGCCCGCGAGCGGCGGCGCCCGCATGCGTGGCTCCGGTAATGGTGGCGACTCCCCTCCCTTTTTCCTAAGAGAACCAAGAAACGACCAAATCAAGAACCCTAAGCCATGCTTACCTGGGTTTCGTTGGCTAGGGTTGATCTAGGGGATGATCGTCCTGTTCTTGGGTGAAGGGTATGCCGGCGATCTCCTTCTCCTCACCCGCTCCGCCTTGCTTCTCCTCTCGATCGATTGGGGAAAGGGTAGGTTCGGTTGGGAAACTGAAAGTTTGGGGAAGTGGGTTTTCGTTTCTTTGGGGTTTCGTACGCAGGGGGGTTAAGGGGAGTTGTGGGGAGTGGCCGGTAGTTGGGGGAAGTGGTGGGAAGTTGGGGCGGTTAGTGGAAAGTTGTGGGGAAGTGGTGGGAAGTTGGGGGCGGTTCGTGGGGAGTTGTACGACGGGAAAACGCGGGAGTGATTAAGGTGGCGGGAGCGGTTAAATTGGGGAATGGGAATGAACCCAGTTCAAGTTAAAACGGGCACAAGTCGGGTGCGAACCAGGGTCTGGTCCGTCTGAAAAGCCGCGTTAACCACCTGAACCGTTAGCTACCTTCCGGAATTTATTCCGGAAGATTCCGGCGTCGGAATTCAAAACCGATTTCGCCGCCGTTCTCCGTTTCGCGAGCCCTATTAACTAAAAATACCCGCGGGCCCCGACGGTCTGTCCGGAAACAAGAAATTATTCGATCACCCTCCAGCCCCCGAAACGAAATACGGAATTAACGAAACCAAAAGTAGACCCTTAAAAATATTTTAAACCAGCGGCTACTACACCACTCACCTCTTAAAACGAGTTTCGTCCTCGAAACTCAATCCTGGTTCGCGGTAAAGAGATAAGGGTAGCCCTCTCATCTTTGATTCTAGTTCCCATGTCGCTTCCCGCTCCTCGTGGTTGTTCCATTGCACCTTCACGTAGGGGATGTCTCGGTTTCGAAGCGTCTTACTTTCTCTTGCTAGTATTCGCACAGGGGTTTCCTCGAAGCTTAGGTCCTCCTTTAGTTCGAGTGTCGAGACGTCCAGGACATGCGACGGGTCGGGGAGGTATTTCTTGAGCATCGAAACGTGGAATACGTCGTGAATCCGGTTGAGGTTCGGTGGTAGGGCAAGGCGGTACGCCACTGGGCCAATCCGTTTCAGGATCTCGAATGGCCCCACGAACCGCGGGCTTAGCTTGCCTTTTAACCCGAATCGCTTGATTCCCCTGGACGGCGAGACCCGCAAAAACACGTGTTCTCCCACCTGGAACTCTAAGTCGCGGCGTCTTCGATCCGCGTAGCTCTTTTGTCGACTCTGGGCGGTTAGTAAGCGCTGTCTGATGAGGCGCACCTTCTCTTCTGTTTCTTCCACCAAGTCGGGTCCCAAGAACTTCCGTTCTCCCAAGTCGTCCCAACAGATCGGGGATCGGCAGCGTCTCCCGTATAAGGCTTCGTAGGGTGCCATCTGGATGCTGGCCTGGTGGCTATTGTTGTAAGCGAATTCTACAAGTGGCAGGTAACGCTCCCAACCGACTCCCCAATCGAGTACACAGGCCCGAAGCAGGTCCTCTAGCGTCTGTATCACTCGCTCCGACTGCCCGTCAGTCTGAGGGTGGAAGGCTGTGCTGAAGTGCAATTTGGTCCCCAAGGCTTGTTGCAGACTCTGCCAAAACTTTGAGACAAACCGCGTGTCTCTGTCTGATGTGATCGATGCCGGTACTCCATGCAGTCTCACAATCTCGCTGAGATAGACCTGAGCCAACCGCTCCCTGGTCCAAGTTGTGTGAATCGGCAGGAAGTGCGCTGACTTAGTTAGCCGGTCCACCACAACCCATATTGTGTCATGTCCTTGCTGTGAACGTGGAAACCCGGTGACAAAGTCCATGGTGATATGATCCCACTTCCACTCCGGTACCGGTAAGGGTTGTAACTTTCCCGCCGGTCGTTGATGTTCCGCCTTTATTTGTTGACACACCAGGCAATGAGCTACAAATTGAGTCACATCCCTCTTCATCTTGGGCCACCAGAAGGTCTGCTTGAGGTCCCTGTACATCTTTGTGCCTCCTGGATGCGCTGCATAAGGGGCGCTGTGTGCCTCGGACAGAATTTCCTTCTTCAATTCCGGGGTATCCGGCACGCAAATCCGCCCGCGGAACCGTAGGGTGCCGTCGCCTTCCAATGAAAAGTCCCCTTCCTGATTCAGCGAGATCTTGTCTCTTACGAGCTGTAAGTGCGAGTCCGCCTGCTGTCCCTCTCGAATCTTTTCGAGCAGTGTTGGCTTGACCACCAAAGTTAGAAGTTGCGCGACCGTGCCCGCTGGCACTACTTCCAACCCTAGTCGTGAAAATTCCGCGATCAAGTTGCTCTGCTCAGTTATCGCACCTACCGATCCTCCCTCCAATCGCCCCTTCCTGCTCAAAGCGTCCGCTACTACGTTTGCTTTCCCGGGGTGGTATTGGATCGTTAGGTCGTAATCCTTCAGTAATTCAAGCCACCGCCTCTGCCGCAGGTTTAGTTCCTTTTGGGTGAACAGGTATTTAAGACTCTGGTGATCTGAGAAGATGTTACAATGGACACCAAAGAGGTAGTGTCTCCATAACTTCAGGACGAAGACCACCGCAGCCAGCTCTAAATCGTGTATTGGGTAGTTTCTTTCGTAGTCCTTTAGTTGCCTCGACGCATAGGCTATTACCTTCCCCTGCTGCATTAAAACACCCCCAAGGCCGATTCTTGAAGCGTCGCAATACACCTCATAGTCCTCACCGGGTGTTGGTAGTACAAGAATCGGTGCCTCGGTTAGCCTTCTTTTCAGTTCTTCAAAACTTTCCTGGCATTTGGCCGTCCATACAAACTTTTCTCCTTTCTTGGTCAACCGGTTTAGAGGGGCCGCAATCTTCGAGAAACCCTCGACAAAGCGTCTATAATACCCCGCCAGCCCCAAGAAACTGCGGACCTCCGTCACCGTCGTGGGCGGCTGCCAGTCTATCACCGATTCCACCTTCTTGGGGTCCACGGCGATTCCCTTTGCCGAGATCACATGCCCCAGGAATCCCACTTCGCGTAGCCAGAACTCACACTTTTTGAGCTTAGCGAACAGCTTCTGCTCCCTGAGGGTTTGGAGAATCGTTCGTAAGTGACCCTCGTGCTCCTCGTCGGTGGATGAGTAGATTAGTATATCATCGATGAAGACCACCACGAACCGGTCTAAGAATGGTCTGAAGACCCGGTTCATCATGTCCATAAAGACTGCGGGGGCGTTCGTAAGTCCGAACGGCATGACCGTAAACTCGTAATGACCATACCGGGTCCGGAAAGCGGTCTTCGGAATGTCCTCGTTCCGAACCCGAAGCTGGTGGTAGCCTGACTGTAGATCAATCTTTGAAAAGACCGTCGCTCCTCGTAGTTGGTCGAAAAGGTCGTCGATTCTGGGCAGGGGGTACTTGTTTTTCACCGTGACCTTGTTTATTCCTCTGTAGTCGATGCAAAGTCGCAGGCTTCCATCCTTCTTCCGTACAAAAAGCACTGGTGCGCCCCAGGGTGACACACTCGGCCTGACAAACCCTTTGTCCAAGAGGTCTTCCAGTTGCGCCTTTAACTCCTTCAACTCCGCGAAGGCCATTCGGTAGGGTGCCTTCGTTATGGGTTGAGTACCTGGCAAGAGTTCAATAGGGAACACCACCTCCCTTTCAGGGGGTATCCCAGGCAGCTCCGTCGGAAAGACATCGGGAAAGTCCCTCACCACCGGGATGTCTGAAGGTGTCGTCGAGGGTCGGGTAACCAGATCTACCGATGCCAAATAGGCCACACACCCACCCTCTATCAGACTCCTGGCTCGAGCCGCCGAGATGACTGCCGGGAAGGAGGTGCTCTTGCATGCTAGGTACGCATTCTTAGGGAAACTTGGTTCTTGTAGTTGTACCATCCGCTTATCGCAGTCGATAAGCACTTGGTACCTTGAGAGCCAGTCCATGCCCAAAACAACGTCGTACTCCTTCAAGGGAATCACTATTAAATCCCAAGGGCAACATAGCCGCCCTAGCTTAATCGGGCAAGTGGCTACCAAGCTAGTCGCCTCCAGTGTCCCACCCGCGGTCTGGACCGTCAACTGACTTTGGAGAGGTGTTTCCTCGAGGTCATGCGAAAACACGTACTCGCGAGAAATGAACGAGTGTGTTGCCCCAGTATCAAAGAGGGTTCTAGAGCGTGAATTTGAAATCGAAGTTATACCTGCAAGTACGTGCTCCGGCGGGTCCGCTTCCTGGCGGGTCATGGAATAAATTCGCCCGCCCGGTTGAGGCTGCCTATCCTCTTCGCGCCGCGTAGCCGGGGGCCTAGAGGTCGACCCCATAGGAGCTTTCCCCCGCCCCAAAAATTGTGGTGAAGGCGTGGAAGCGGCAGAGGAGGCTGATCCCACGGTAAGGGGGCAGTTGCGGCGGAAGTGCCCCTGCTTGCCGCAACGGAAGCAATGGTCGGCTCTCTGGGAGCAATTCAACACTCCATGCGCTCCCCCGCAGATCACGCAAGGCCCGTCTCTTGGCCTCGGCTCTCCCGTAGGTGCGCTCCGTGCTCCCGTCTGTGCCCTCCACCGCTTGGGGAGTCGGCTCCCAGCAGATGACCCCCCTCCGTAGCTCTGCTGTTGCCGCTTCCTATCTTCATGCTGTGCCGGGGCCTCCCTCCTAGCGCGGGTAACGGCAAGCCCACGCTCTACGATAGTGGCCCGGTCGACCACTTTCTGGAACGTATGCAAATCAGCGGCTTGAACCACCTGGAAAATATCACTTCGCAACCCATCCACGAATAGTTGCGCCTTGTGGGGTTCATCCCTTATAACGAAAGGGACGCAATTTGCCAGGCGCACGAATTCGCGCTGATACTCCATAACTGTCTTGCTCCCTTGCTGGATGTGGTTCAGGTCGTCCTCCAGTTTCTTCTTGACGCTATTTGTGAAGAAGGCCCCAAACAATTCCTGCTTGAACGTCGTCCACAATAGTAGCACGGTGCCTGGGTGGGATCAGGGCGCACCGTCTTCCACCATAGACGAGCGTTTCCCTCCAGAAAGTGAACTGCCAGAGGAACGCGCTCGGGGTCCTCGATGAGTAGGTCCTCAAACAATTTTTCCATCGATCCCACCCACTTTTCGACTACCCAGGGATCAGTCGTCTCCCCCTCGAATGTGGGTGGTTCGAACTTCATGAAATCCGCCAGATTGGCCCGCACTCGCTCTCGTTCCGCCCGCGTAACTGTCCCTTCCCTGGCGCGGCGGCGGCCGCGGGGGTGCTCCCGCCGAGAGCCCCCGGCGCCGGCCCCACGGACGCTGATGCAGGTGCTGCCATCGGCGCCGTGGTCTGGGTAGACGCTAGCCCGGCCGTTGCCGCCGGTAGAGGGTTGCCCCTACCCCAGCACCTGTCGCTTGCGGTACTGCGGCCGGTGCAATTGGTTCCGTGGAGAGGCGGAAGCGACCGGTTGCTGCTGCGTCAATTGACGCACACGATCCGTAAGGGTCGCCATCTGCCCCGCCATCTCCCTCAATTGTTGCCGCAGGAGCTGGTTCTCTGCAGCTGCTGATGTCGTCGCATCTGTCCCTACCTCCTCGGCCGACGCTCGGTCCGTACCATTGTCTGTACAGACATACCCACCAAAGCTTAGCACTCATCTCTGCTAGATAAACCATCGTAAAATCGAGAGAGAAAAGAAACATTATCTACAATTCCCCTTCCCCCACGTTCACTCACGTCCTACACCCTTACGTCCCTGCACATTTCATTTATTCGTAGTTAAGTGTGATATCTCGGTGGATGTTGGGCTGTCACTGTTGTGATTAAAGCAAAGTCTCTGATACCATCTTAATCTGTCACGCCCCGGGGGTTTTATTTTAGCGGAAACGGTACACAAAAGTAAGCGTAAGTGCGTACAAAATTTTTCTTAATCTGTCACGCCCCGGGGGTTTTATTTTAGCGGAAACGGTACACAAAAGTAAGCGTAAGGTGCGTACAAAATTTTTCTTTAAAACCTCCTTCCCCGGCGCGTGCCCAGACCCGCCACATATACAGATTCACTCGAAAATCGGGCAGAGTCTCCTCTGTATATGCACGGCGTCGCGGCTATTACAACCGTCAAACACAAGCAATCATTTCCATTTAATCACAACAGTTCGAAGTAGTACGGTGCATGAAGACTAAACAATACCCGTGGCCAGTCAAGTTGAAAGTATAAACTCACCGTTTTGAAAACAGGCCCACACGGCCTTAGGTTTTGAAAACCGATTGGAAAACGGCATAAATCCACAAGGTTTAGAAAACGGGCCCACCCGACCCTAGACTTTTGAAAACAGTTTACGAAGTCCTTTTTCTTTTGTTTTCTAGTTGATTTGTTTAGAAAACGGCCAACCGGGAATAAAAAGGAAACAGTAGTGCATAACCAGAATGAAAGTACTCAACATCCACACGG
>CM054931.1:16567228-16745175 GCA_029168755.2 Tillandsia fasciculata | reverse complement strand
AACCGAGGCGAACTGTAAAAATGATATCACCGTTGCCGAGCTTCCAGAGATTCTGGGAATCCACCACAAGATCCAGGACACCAAGGGGAACAAACTTTGTATACAACTCTCCCTCTCATTCCCTCTCTAACTCTCGGAAAAGGAAGAAAAGAGAGGAGATGGGCTGCATTATATAGGCCCAAAAACAAATCAATTAATACCCGGCGTGTCCCCGGTTTCGGGCGCCCGAAAATTTCCGGGCTGCTACAGTAACGGGCCCGGCCCGTTACTGTGCAGGCCCGGAACCACCACGGCCCGCCACGTGGCCCGCACAGTACCCGGCCCACGGCCCGGCCCACGGTCCGCACCCGCACAGCGGATCCTGGCCGGACCGCTGGGCGTCCGACCCGGCCCATTGCGCGACGCGTGTCCCCAGAACAGGGGACAGCGGCCCGGGCCAACCCGGGCCCGCCGCGTGTCCCTGCGCTGGGGTGGCGCCCGCCAATGAAGCGGCGCCACGTGGCGCCGCGTGCGCCCCCGCCGCCTGACACCTGCCGGTCGCCGCCTGACACCCTGCCGGTCGCCACCGCCCCGCGTCCGCCGCGCCCGCGCCCACGCGCGTACGGCCGCAGCCGCGCGGCTCAGCGAGCACCGCGACCACCAATACCGGCCAACCCGGGGCCGCCACGTGGCGCGCCCCGGTCCACCGTGCACCGCGCACCACCCGTGCCTGCCGCGCACAGTGTAGGGTTTATAAGTATGGATCTAAATAGGGGAAAAAACACCTAGAGGGGGGTGAATAGGTGTAAATAATAAACACTCAAAAAATCATTGCGCAAATAAACCCAATGCGGAAAAATAAAAGAACACGCAAGATTTTTACGTGGAAAAACTCCAAACCGGAGTAAAAAACCACGGGACCGATAACACGGCGAAATCCACTAGAATTAACACACGTACAAGGTGATATACCGTACTCACAGACGACTCAACCTTTTTCATACGCTCCTAGTAGATCTTCCCGCTCGCTCCATGACGCTTCTCGAATCCACGATCCGCGCCCAACGCTGAATCCACAGCGTCCAACGTCGAGTCCACGACGTCCGACCGAATCCACGGTCTTCACCCAGTGGCACGCTTCGAATCCACGAACGTACCTCGCTCCGAATCCACGAGAGCGGTTGCACCTTGAATCCACAAGGCCACGCGAGTCCACGCGCCGATTTTGGGGTAAATCGTTGTTTGTTTGGGTGGTGATGATCCGCCGAATACTTAGATTAAAGATAGATCGGAAATACCATCTAAGTATTCATTGATTTGATTCTACTCAAAATGTGAGTATGGAAAACCTAGAATCAAATCAATCAATATAGATGAAGAAACATAGAATAAATCTATTGATTTCCTTTCTTCTCTATATATGTGGATTTTTCTTTTCGGCTATTTTTTCTATTTTTGCCGATGTATATCTATAGCGATGCCCTAGAAATGAATAAGGGGCTATTTATAGGTTAGAAACCCTAGGAAGAATATACGGATCAAAAACAACCTTTTCTGGAAAGTTTTACCGACGGCGATCCGGATTGGATTTGGCGATCCGGATTGCAGAAGCACAAAAGACGGTTTCCAGAAAATTGCCTGTTCGGGATCCGGATCGTAGTCCCCGATCCGGATCGTTCATACAGTTTTACCAAAACATCATGTTCGGGATCCGGATTGCAGTTCCTGATCCGGATCGTGCAAGCAAACAGGTAAAACTGTGTTCGGGATCCGGATCATGAAATGCTGCGATCCGGATTGAAACAGTGTATGAACAAACACCCTTCGGGATCCGGATTGCAAGCACGATCCGGATCCTGAACATGTCCCATGTCCAGTTTTTGATGTTTAAGCAATTAAACCTCTTCCAGGTGTTTCTACACTATAAGAAGTATTCGGATCATCAAAAATCTTTAGTTAAACGTACCTGATCCTTTTGAATTCTTCTTTCTTGAGATTGAGGTATACGATCCAAAGTTTCTTCATCTTCAATCTTCAAGACTTAATACATTCACGAAATACGCCAACTCAAATTTCGTAACAATCTCCCCCTTTGGCGGTTTCGTGACAAAACACAAATCCACAAAAGAAAATTCAAAAGATATTTTTGTTGCTATCACCATACAACAAAAATTTACAAAAGAGATCCAGAAATTAAAAACATGAGATAAACTCCTAAGACAGACTCTAGACTTAGACATCTGTAACCTCTGCACAAAGAAATCATTCTTGACAAAAGAAATCGTTAGATACCTCAAGAATTGAATCATACAAAACCAAATACAGAGATAGAGTTTTATTCTCATCATGACATTTGAAAAATTCAGATATGTGAGAGAATCATAGTTAAAACCAACATATCTTCTAAGCAGTCGAAAACCAAATGTCAAACTATGTTAGTCCAACATCAACTTGTTAGTCATATTACATGCCCAAATAGTTAGACAAAAAGTTAGTATAGAGGCATGTCACAAATCAGAAGAGAAAACCAAAGTTGAGTTGAAGTCATACTTACCTTGATATTCTTACCTTGATATTCACAAAGCTGATATTCACAATCATCATTCATTGTTCAAAGTTCTCTCTAACTCTCTCCCCCTTTTTGTCACAAAACAAAGCCAAAACGTAGCAAGAGCTACAATATGTAAGGAGAGTTAAAAAAAATATGCATAAGCTGAGAACTAAACTAAAAGTATCAATAAGACTAAAAACTAAAAATCCTGCACAAAAGGAAATGAGTCAAAAAAAAAATCAGTTGTCTGAGTCTTCAGAACTTGTGCAACCCATCTTAGACATTATCTTTCGCATCCGCTTGTCCATTGAATTTATCTTCTTCGTGATGGTAATGTGAGCTGCTGTGGTGATCTCAAGCTCGTTGGCAATTCTTTGTTGTTCCTTCAAAATTTGTTCCTGCTTGACAGATAGTCGTTGTTGTAACTTGAAGATCGAAGTTAATGATGCTTCATCATCATCGCCAGTTTCTTGTTGAGATGGTGAGGCCGAGGTGCCGTCACAAGGTTTCTTTCCAATAACATGAGGTAATTTGTGAAGTGACTTCACAATTGTTGATTCATCTATCATCCCGCAACTGTGCTGATATGATGTTGAGCTTACATCAATGTCAAACTTTTGTAAGATCCTCATGATGAGTAGAGGAAACGGAAGTCGCTCAGAAGGATGAGGATGCACAATGTACCTTGACATCCTATTCCAAATTATATAGGGAATATTCATGTTCAATCCAATAGCCTCAGAGGGATGACCTATGAGATATAGGAATAGCAGTCGCTCCCATCTCACAACCTTGGTCTGCATGTTGGGCAGAATGTTATAGCACGTTATGAAGTTTAGAAATCGGTACTCCAGTCGTAAATATTTGGATCTGAAACTTTTGCCATCAACTGATTGAGTCCCCTCCAAACAGATCCTGTTGATCACAGTTTGCCACAATGCATTGTCAGACTTTTGCCTTTCAAAAAGTTAACCCCCGATGTGCTAGATTCCATTTCAAGGACTTCACCAATTAACTGCGGTGTGATCTTAATCTTCATCCCTAGGACGTTTGTATAGAAATGCATAGACCCATTTTCATTCTCTTGAAGATGTCGCGCATTCGTGTAGAAGGTTCTCACATGATACAAACAATATCCTAGAAGTTCAGGGAATCGGCAGCTTGAATCAGAGAAGCTTGCTCAATTAAGGTTCCAAATTCTGGTGAATGATTGCGAAGGGCTTTAATGTTGACATGACGTTCTCCGATGCATTCACGTCGTTCAAAAGCTCTAAGACGGTCAGTATTAACGACTACCTCTTCAACACGTGGCGGAGAGTCAGGAGCTATTGGCGTATCAACATTAGTGTCTCGTCTTAGTCCAAAACGTCGAGCAAGTCGTTTCCGTTTTATAGAGATAGTTGGAGCAGACATAGGAGCTTTCCCAGTGTCCATGGGTGCTTTTCCTTTTGAACTCCAAGATGCCTTTTGCTTAGGCAGAGAATCATCATCATCATCATCATCAGTCAATGCTGCCCAATCTACCTCATGACAGTCTACTTCAGTGTCACTGACCTCAACAAATTCACCCCTGTTTTGTGTCTTCTTAGCCCTCTTTAACTTGTTCGTGGCTCGAGTGTGTACCATTGAAACCAGGAGAAGGATTAACCAAGAGAGTGCCATTGATTCTAGTGGTTCGAGTTTTAGGGAAAGTGTCCTGTGAAGAGCCAACTCAAGAACACAAAAAAAATCGTCAATTTTGAAAAATTTGAAAAATTGTACCTAGACAATCATAATCATGTAGAGAAGCCAAGAATCAAATTAGTTTTCCAAAAAGAATTTTAAAAATAGATCAATCCCATGATTTTCAAAAATTCCTCTTTTATGCCCTAAAACAGAATTTTTAGAAATCGAAGCCTAAAAACTCGTTAATCAGGTAAAAATCCAGCATAAAAGTAAAACTAATTGACCCAGAGTTCTTATTTCAAAAGAAATTTGATCAAAAACCATCCACAAACGAAAAAGATCCAAGATTTCAACTCACGTTTGATGAAAAAAGATAAAAACTGTGAAAAACTGAGATTTGATCAATAAAACTTACTTGAATCCGAAGAACTTTGAGTTTGGAAGCTCCAAGATGCAAGAAATCTAGAGAGAGAAACTCTAGAGGCTTGAAAACAAAAGATTAGGGTAAAAGAAATCAAACCTCTTTGTTCTTATAAAAACCCTAGCCGCGATCCGGATCGGCCGAGAATGTCATCCGGATCGGCTACCCGCAGGAAAAATCCTGCGTTCGGGATCCGGATCACTTACCCCGATCCGGATCGGCTGCAACTTTTTCTCCAGAAAAATTCAGAAAAATTCCATAAAATCCAGAAAAAGTATGTAAGCACTTTACCATGTCAACTTTAAACAAAAATCATCGTTTCATACAACAAGAAATAGATTATGCAAAATCTATCAAAAATACCCAAAAATGAAACGAAAATTTACGAAAGTTAAAACACTTAAAGTTGAACAACTTCAATTACATCTATCCTGATCTTATGTGTAATGCCTTTATCAAATCATCAATTTTGGTAAAGAAAATGAAATACCAAGATCAATAGATGTTTGAAATCCCAGATAAGTTAGATAATATATCTAGACAATCTGTTGAAGGAGTGGCTCTTTGAGCATCTTTTACTAAAAATCCCACCTTATACCAACCATGAAATACGACTGAGTCAAGTATTTCAATATGAATTTCATCAACAATTTTCAAAACAAAATTTGCTTTTCATTCATGGAGTATCCTTTTTTTTTATTATTTTCTCCATGTGGTGGTAGTTTTCACACTCCTCATTGGGATGTAACTCTTTCCACATCTTTTGAGCATTTTACATTTCATTGACTCCCCCTCAATTGGCTATCAATTATTTAATATATAAGGTATTCAACCAAACCATTGATCTCGAATTCATACTCGACTAAGCAATCAAATATGATAATGACTATACCAAGAGATCATTGAGAGAGAAATTGACTTTGATCACTTAAAAGATGGTTTAATTAACGTAAATGATCATTGCAACATTGAAATATTATGACATCAAAAGCATAATAAATTTCTAAATGCATAAAAGGATGCAATTAAAGTCAATTATGATTTATGCTCAATTAATGTCCTATGTACAAAACATAGATAAAGAACAAAACAAAAACAAAAACAAAACCTAACCTAAGCAAAGGTTTCAAAAGAGTTTATTTCAAGGAAAGCATGCCAATTGCTTTACGCAAGTGAATAAAACGTTTTTGATCCAAAGGTTTTGTTAAGATATCAGCTAATTGATCCTCAGTTGAAATATATGACAGTTGAAGAATGTTTGATTCAACTAGCTCTCTAAGAAAATGATATCTAAGTTCAATATGTTTTGTTCTAGAGTGCAACACAGGGTTTTTAGAAATGTTAATAGCACTAGTGTTGTCACATAAAATGGTTACCGAAGATGTTGAAATCCGGAAATCGCTCAACACGCTTTTCATCCAAATCAATTGGGTTGAACAACTTCCTGCAGAAATGTACTCCGCTTCGGCAGTCGAGAGTGCTATGCAGTTCTGCTTTTTACTGTGCCATGCAACAAGGCAATGGCCAAGATAGAAGCATGCACCACTCGTGCTTTTCCGGTCATCCACTGATCCAGCCCAATCGGCATCTGAGTATCCAACTATATCCAAAGTCGTTCCCATAGGATACCAAATTCCGAAATTGATTGTACCTTTGATATATCGGATGATCCGTTTCACCGCTTTCAGGTGAACCTCCTTCGGTGCTGATTGATATCTCGCACAAATCCCAACACTGAAGGATATATCCGGGCGACTAGCCGTGAGATATAGTAGACTCCCAATCATACTGCGGTACAGTTTCTCGTCTACATTCTCACTATGTGATTCACTTCCAAGTCCCTTATGGCTAGTTCCCATTGGAGTCGGAAAATCCTTAGAATTTTCAAGATCAAACTTTTTGACCAACTCCAGTGCATACTTGGATTGACACAAGTGAATTCCTTCATCGTTTTGTTTAACTTGTAATCCAAGAAAATAAGTCAATTCGCCCATCATGGACATCTCAAATTCGCTTTCCATGGTCTCCGCGAATTTAGAAGCATCATTATCTCTTGTTGCTCCAAAAACAATGTCATCGACATAGATTTGAGCAACTATGAAATTGTTTTGATAATGCTTCACAAAGAGAGTCCTGTCAGCTCCCCCTCGAGTGTAGCCCTTTTCCAAAAGGTGCTTTGTCAACCTTTCGTACCATGCTCGCGGTGCTTGTTTCAGACCGTAAAGAGCCTTTTTCAGACGAAAAACATGGTTAGGTAGTTTATGATCCACAAAACCTTTCGGTTGAGCCACATAAACTTCCTCATTTAAAAACCCATTTAAAAAGGCGCTCTTAACGTCCATTTGAAATAATTTGATTTTAAAATGACAAGCAATCGCAAACAATATACGAATGGACTCGAGTCTAGCTACAGGGGCGAAAGTTTCATCAAAGTCTATACCTTCTACTTGAGAGTAGCCTTGAGCAACTAACCTTGCTTTGTTCCTGATGATAGTACCTTCTTCATTTTTCTTGTTCTTGAAGATCCATTTGGTACCTATCACATTGTGTTGCTTCGGAGGCTTTGTCAATTCCCAGACTTTGTTCCGCTCGAATTGATGGAGCTCTTCCTGCATTGCTTTAATCCAGTAGTCATCTTGGAGAGCTTCATCAACATTCCTTGGTTCGATTTGAGATACATAGCATGCAAATCCGCAAACCAATTGTCTCCGTGTTCTAACTCCTTCTTGTGGATCTCCAATGATGTTCGATTCAGGGTGATCCTTGGAGATGCGTAACGTTTGAGGTAGAGGAGTAGCCGGAGGTACACGAGATGATTCCTGCACATCAGTTGAACTTGAAGAGCCGTTAGATGCATCAACATTATTATCGAAAGAATTGTTAGAAGAAGATGCATTAGCAGGTGTATCATCATCGAGAGAGATATCGAGGGTAGATTTTTCAGATTCAAAGTGAAAAGCTTCATCTACCTTAACATTTATCGATTCTACGATCGTCTTAGATTCTAAGTTAAAGACTCGATATGCTCTGCTGTTTGTAGAATAACCTAAGAAAATCCCTTCGTCACTTCGAGAGTCAAATTTTCCAAGATTCTCACGATCACGTAAAATAAAACACCGACTCCCAAAGATGCGAAAATATTTGATGTTAGGTTTTCTACAAAACCAAAGTTCGTATGGTGTATTCAAGGTCCCCGGGCGCAAATACACGCGATTAATAACATAAACAGCAGTGTTCACCGCTTCAGCCCAAAAATAAAAAGGTAAGTTCCGGCTGTGAAGCATAACACGTGCCATTTCCTGTACGACCCTGTTTTTGCGCTCGACTACACCATTTTGTTGAGGTGTGTAAGGTGCAGAGAATTCATGTTTAATGCCATTAGAAGTGCAAAAATCAATGAATTTGGAATTTATGAATTCCCCACCTCTATCACTCCTAACTCGAGTAATCCTATCATTCTTTTCAATCATAATACGATTGCAGATTTCGAGAAAAGAATCAAAGGTATCAGCTTTTTCTTTTAAAAATGCTACCCAAGTATATCTAGAAAAATCATCAACCAATAAGAAAATATACCATTTACCTCCCAGAGATGGTTGACGAGTTGGCCCCATTAAGTCCATATGCAAAAGTTCCAAAGGCCGTTTTGTACCTATGTGGTTCAAGTTCTTGTGTGCAGTCCTAGACTGTTTTCCTTTTTGGCAACCGCCACACACAAGGTTTTGTTCAAAAGAAAGTTTCGGAACCCCCTTGACCACATCTTTGTTCGAAATTCTAGCAAGTTCCTTAAAGTTTATGTGACCTAGCCTTTCATGCCAAAGTGTTTCATTTTTCAAAGATGCTAGGTTACATTTTTCAGAAATCTTAGAGGAACTACATAACAATTGTTTTCTGATCTAACCCCCTTTAAAAAGAAAGCATGGTTCATGTCAGTTACAGTGCATTTATCAGATGAAAAATTAACTGAATAACCACTATCACAAAGTTGACTTATGCTTATGAGGTTAGTCTTAAGGCCATGAACAAATAACACATTATCTAGAACCGGGCCATCTGGAATAGCTACCGTTCCCTTTCCAACAATTTTGGAAGACCGACCATCTCCGAAAACAACAAGTCCTCCGGAGTTTTTCTCAAATGTTTGAAAACAGTTTTTATCACCGGTCATATGACGGGAACACCCGCTATCCAGATACCAAGACGAACTATCATATGCATGCAAGGAAACATTGGTAGCAAGACAAGGGAAAATTTCACCTTTGCGCACCCAAACCTTTTTGGAGTGCGTCGGTAATGATCGTGAAGTTGATCTCCTAGGTGAGAGCGTCTTGCTTGAAGAATTGCTGCTCCTTGATGATGTCGTCTTGAGCGGTGACTACCAAGGCTCTTTTCCTTCAATGAATTGCAGTTGTTTTTCGAGGAATAGCCTTTTTGGTAGTCATTGCAAGAGGTGCTTGAGGTGTGCGTTTGGCTTCCATCTTGCAATTTCTCCTTATGTGCCCTGAAATGCCACAACGAAAACATACCTTGATTCTTGTCGATTCCGAGGAGGATGTAGTAGGTTTGTTGTCGTTGCTTGTCGTGAATTCCGGTGTCGGAGGAGGAGATACCGACTGAGGCACAAATACTGTCCCACTCGAACTTGGAATGTCTCCAGTTTGAGTGTATCCGAGGCCGAACTTATTTCTTTGACCAAGACCAAGAAGTCTGTCCAACTTACTCCTTCCAGAAGAAAATCTCTTTAAGTCATCCTTCAGTTGGCGTATGGTCTCCGTCATTTCCAATTTTTCCTGTCGAGCCTCGCCGTTGAGCTTCAAGAAGTAATTCGCTTTGTTCACCATATCCATATAATTCTTCTCGAGTTGCTCATTGGACTCTTGAAGGGAAACATTTGTCTTAATCAGATTGTCCCTTTCCACTTCAAGATCGGTTGAGTGAGAGGTTACCCTTTTTACTTCATCTTCGAGATCCTGCAACCTCGCTTTCAACCCCTTGTTTTGCTTAGCCAGTTTCTTTGAATCCCTCAAAAGCTTATGGTAGGCTAAAGCAAAATCTTCACCTTCCGAATCATCTGATTCATCGTCCGTTGCAATCTTTTCAACAGTGGAGTTGGACAGTGAGTCGGATGTACTTGCCATTAAGCACATGAAGGGAGAAGATGTAGTGGACGCGTGGAAAGCTGTCGCGTTGTCTTCTTCATCACTTGAGGATGACTCATTTGACGTGGAGTTGTCATCCCAAGTAACGACTTGCATCGCCTTCTTCTTTGCCGGATTCTTGTTGGGACACTCCGTTGAAATGTGGCCGTAGCCTCGACATTTGAAGCACTGAACTTGTCCCTCAGAACTTTTCTTATCCTTTGAGAAGTTTTCTTGCTTTCTTGACTTGTGGCTTGAAAATCCCTTGCCTTTCTTGGACTTTTCGAAGGATGAAGTTTTGCTTGGATTACCCCTTCGAAAGTGTCACGCCCCGGGGTTTTATTTTAGCGGAAACGGTACACAAAAGTAAGCGTAAGGTGCGTACAAAATTTTTCTTTAAAACCTCCTTCCCCGGCGCGTGCCCAGACCCGCCACATATACAGATTCACTCGAAAATCGGGCAGAGTCTCCTCTGTATATGCACGGCGTCGCGGCTATTACAACCGTCAAACACAAGCAATCATTTTCCATTTAATCACAACAGTTCGAAGTAGTACGGTGCATGAAGACTAAACAATACCCGTGGCCAGTCAAGTTGAAAGTATAAACTCACCGTTTTGAAAACAGGCCCACACGGCCTTAGGTTTTGAAAACCGATTGGAAAACGGCATAAATCCACAAGGTTTAGAAAACGGGCCCACCCGACCCTAGACTTTTGAAAACAGTTTACGAAGTCCTTTTTCTTTTGTTTTCTAGTTGATTTGTTTAGAAAACGGCCAACCGGGAATAATAAAGGAAACAGTAGTGCATAACCAGAATGAAAGTACTCAACATCCACACGACCCCACAAGGGTATCGAGAACCACACAATAACCTACAATTCCGAATGAAATGCAGAGAAAGTAAATAAAACAGCATACTAGGGCCCCCTCAGCCCGACTGCTACTACCTCGGCCTCACCGTCGCCTACCTCTACCCCCTGGAGGTACCTGTCACAGAGTGGGTAGTCAGCGACACTATCATAAAAATAGTACTAAAGCAGTAAAGTAGTACCAAGCCACAAAAGTAAGACTAGCCGGAACAACCGCTCTACTCGTAACGGTAACTCGCAACCACCTGTACCACCTGTAACACCTGCAACCCCGGTAACACCTGTAACACCTGACCGCATCGGGCACCTATCCCGGCGGTCGCACACCTGACCTTATCGGGATCCAATCCCAACAGGTCGCACACCTGACCTCATCGGGATCCAATCCCGACAGGTCGCACACCTGACCTCATCGGGATCCAATCCCGACAGGTCGCACCGCTCGCACCTTGCTGCATCAAACCCCACACCTACGGGGGCCCCACTACGTCACCTCGTGGGTAACACGGGTCGAAGACCGCCTTTCCGGAAAAGAGCACCCTTTGCGGTGGCCAGACCGCGGGTGCGCGTGTCGCAACTCGAGCATAAGTAACCAAGACACGGGGTAATATAGTACATCATAGAAACCGTCAGTGTTAGTACCGATTAACAATAATAGTCCCTTTCGGATTACCAACACAATACTCAGCCTCGACCGTAAACCCACCTTGTTGTCGCGCTCCTGACCGATGTTAGGTTCTCTCGCGTCTCGGGTGCCCGCCCGGACCTACACGAATCTGTCATATAGGAGTCAGAAATTTAAGACTTTGTCAGATTAACGACTAGAACACCCGGCGCCCCCTCACCTTGCGCACAATTCGCACACGTATGCGCCTGGCCCCGCACGGCTAGGCGGCGTACTAACTGCGTGCGGCGCCGTCCGCATGCGGTGACGCCCGCATGCGGCGTTGTCCGCATGCGGTGCCGCCCGCACCCGCATGCGGCGGCGCCCGCAAGTGGCGGCGCCCGCATGCGGCAGCCCGCATGCGGTGCCGCCCGCACCCGCATGCGGAGGCGCCCGCAAGCGGCGCCGCCCGCATGCGGCAGCCCGCATGCGGTGCCGCCCGCACCCTCATGCGGAGGCGCCCGCAAGCGGCGGCGCCCGCATGCGGCAGCCCGCATGCGGTGCCGCCCGCACCCTCATGCGGAGGCGCCCGCAAGCGGCGGCGCCCGCATGCGGCAGCCCGCATGCGGTGCCGCCCGCACCCTCATGCGGAGGCGCCCGCAAGCGGCGGCGCCCGCATGCGGCAGCCCGCATGCGGTGCCGCCCGCACCCTCATGCGGAGGCGCCCGCGAGCGGCGGCGCCCGCATGCGTGGCTCCGGTAATGGTGGCGACTCCCCTCCCTTTTTCCTAAGAGAACCAAGAAACGACCAAATCAAGAACCCTAAGCCATGCTTACCTGGGTTTCGTTGGCTAGGGTTGATCTAGGGGATGATCGTCCTGTTCTTGGGTGAAGGGTATGCCGGCGATCTCCTTCTCCTCACCCGCTCCGCCTTGCTTCTCCTCTCGATCGATTGGGGAAAGGGTAGGTTCGGTTGGGAAACTGAAAGTTTGGGGAAGTGGGTTTTCGTTTCTTTGGGGTTTCGTACGCAGGGGGGTTAAGGGGAGTTGTGGGGAGTGGCCGGTAGTTGGGGGAAGTGGTGGGAAGTTGGGGCGGTTAGTGGAAAGTTGTGGGGAAGTGGTGGGAAGTTGGGGGCGGTTCGTGGGGAGTTGTACGACGGGAAAACGCGGGAGTGATTAAGGTGGCGGGAGCGGTTAAATTGGGGAATGGGAATGAACCCAGTTCAAGTTAAAACGGGCACAAGTCGGGTGCGAACCAGGGTCTGGTCCGTCTGAAAAGCCGCGTTAACCACCTGAACCGTTAGCTACCTTCCGGAATTTATTCCGGAAGATTCCGGCGTCGGAATTCAAAACCGATTTCGCCGCCGTTCTCCGTTTCGCGAGCCCTATTAACTAAAAATACCCGCGGGCCCCGACGGTCTGTCCGGAAACAAGAAATTATTCGATCACCCTCCAGCCCCCGAAACGAAATACGGAATTAACGAAACCAAAAGTAGACCCTTAAAATATTTTAAACCAGCGGCTACTACACCACTCACCTCTTAAAACGAGTTTCGTCCTCGAAACTCAATCCTGGTTCGCGGTAAAGAGATAAGGGTAGCCCTCTCTCATCTTTGATTCTAGTTCCCATGTCGCTTCCCGCTCCTCGTGGTTGTTCCATTGCACCTTCACATAGGGGATGTCTCGGTTTCGAAGCGTCTTACTTTCTCTTGCTAGTATTCGCACAGGGGTTTCCTCGAAGCTTAGGTCCTCCTTTAGTTCGAGTGTCGAGACGTCCAGGACATGCGACGGGTCGGGGAGGTATTTCTTGAGCATCGAAACGTGGAATACGTCATGAATCCGGTTGAGGTTCGGTGGTAGGGCAAGGCGGTACGCCACTGGGCCAATCCGTTTCAGGATCTCGAATGGCCCCACGAACCGCGGGCTTAGCTTGCCTTTTAACCCGAATCGCTTGATTCCCCTGGACGGCGAGACCCGCAAAAACACGTGTTCTCCCACCTGGAACTCTAAGTCGCGGCGTCTTCGATCCGCGTAGCTCTTTTGTCGACTCTGGGCAGTTAGTAAGCGCTGTCTGATGAGGCGCACCTTCTCTTCTGTTTCTTCCACCAAGTCGGGTCCCAAGAACTTCCGTTCTCCCAAGTCGTCCCAACAGATCGGGGATCGGCAGCGTCTCCCGTATAAGGCTTCGTAGGGTGCCATCAGGATGCTGGCCTGGTGGCTATTGTTGTAAGCGAATTCTACAAGTGGTAGGTAACGCTCCCAACCGACTCCCCAATCGAGTACACAGGCCCGAAGCAGGTCCTCTAGCGTCTGTATCACTCGCTCCGACTGCCCGTCAGTCTGAGGGTGGAAGGCTGTGCTGAAGTGCAATTTGGTCCCCAAGGCTTGTTGCAGACTCTGCCAAAACTTTGAGACAAACCGCGTGTCTCTGTCTGATGTGATCGATGCCGGTACTCCATGCAGTCTCACAATCTCGCTGAGATAGACCTGAGCCAACCGCTCCCTGGTCCAAGTTGTGTGAATCGGCAGGAAGTGCGCTGACTTAGTTAGCCGGTCCACCACAACCCATATTGTGTCATGTCCTTGCTGTGAACGTGGAAACCCGGTGACAAAGTCCATGGTGATATGATCCCACTTCCACTCCGGTACCGGTAAGGGTTGTAACTTTCCCGCCGGTCGTTGATGTTCCGCCTTTATTTGTTGACACACCAGGCAATGAGCTACAAATTGAGTTACATCCCTCTTCATCTTGGGCCACCAGAAGGTCTGCTTGAGGTCCCTGTACATCTTTGTGCCTCCTGGATGCGCTGCATAAGGGGCGCTGTGTGCCTCGGACAGAATTTCCTTCTTCAATTCCGGGGTATCCGGCACGCAAATCCGCCCGCGGAACCGTAGGGTGTCATCGCCTTCCAATGAAAAGTCCCCTTCCTGATTCAGCGAGATCTTGTCTCTTACGAGCTGTAAGTGCGAGTCCGCCTGCTGTCCCTCTCGAATCTTTTCTAGCAGTGTTGGCTTGACCACCAAAGTTAGAAGTTGCGCGACCGTGCCCGCTGGCACTACTTCCAACCCTAGTCGTGAAAATTCCGCGATTAAGTTGCTCTGCTCAGTTATCGCACCTACCGATCCTCCCTCCAATCGCCCCTTCCTGCTCAAAGCGTCCGCTACTACGTTTGCTTTCCCGGGGTGGTATTGGATCGTTAGGTCGTAATCCTTCAGTAATTCAAGCCACCGTCTCTGCCGCAGGTTCAGTTCCTTTTGGGTGAACAGGTATTTAAGACTCTGGTGATCTGAGAAGATGTTACAATGGACACCAAAGAGGTAGTGTCTCCATAACTTCAGGACGAAGACCACCGCAGCCAGCTCTAAATCGTGTATTGGGTAGTTTCTTTCGTAGTCCTTTAGTTGCCTCGACGCATAGGCTATTACCTTCCCCTGCTGCATTAAAACACCCCCAAGGCCGATTCTTGAAGCGTCGCAATACACCTCATAGTCCTCACCGGGTGTTGGTAGTACAAGAATCGGTGCCTCGGTTAGCCTTCTTTTCAGTTCTTCAAAACTTTCCTGGCATTTGGCCGTCCATACAAACTTTTCTCCTTTCTTGGTCAACCGGTTTAGAGGGGCCGCAATCTTCGAGAAACCCTCGACAAAGCGTCTATAATACCCCGCCAGCCCCAAGAAACTGCGGACCTCCGTCACCGTCGTGGGCGGCTGCCAGTCTATCACCGATTCCACCTTCTTGGGGTCCACGGCGATTCCCTTTGCCGAGATCACATGCCCCAGGAATCCCACTTCGCGTAGCCAGAACTCACACTTTTTGAGCTTAGCGAACAGCTTCTGCTCCCTGAGGGTTTGGAGAATCGTTCGTAAGTGACCCTCGTGCTCCTCGTCGGTGGATGAGTAGATTAGTATATCATCGATGAAGACCACCACGAACCGGTCTAAGAATGGTCTGAAGACCCGGTTCATCATGTCCATAAAGACTGCGGGGGCGTTCGTAAGTCCGAACGGCATGACCGTAAACTCGTAATGACCATACCGGGTCCGGAAAGCGGTCTTCGGAATGTCCTCGTTCCGAACCCGAAGCTGGTGGTAGCCTGACTGTAGATCAATCTTTGAAAAGACCGTCGCTCCTCGTAGTTGGTCGAAAAGGTCGTCGATTCTGGGCAGGGGGTACTTGTTTTTCACCGTGACCTTGTTTATTCCTCTGTAGTCGATGCAAAGTCGCAGGCTTCCATCCTTCTTCCGTACAAAAAGCACTGGTGCGCCCCAGGGTGACACACTCGGCCTGACAAACCCTTTGTCCAAGAGGTCTTCCAGTTGCGCCTTTAACTCCTTCAACTCCGCGAAGGCCATTCGGTAGGGTGCCTTCGTTATGGGTTGAGTACCTGGCAAGAGTTCAATAGGGAACACCACCTCCCTTTCAGGGGGTATCCCAGGCAGCTCCGTCGGAAAGACATCGGGAAAGTCCCTCACCACCGGGATGTCTGAAGGTGTCGTCGAGGGTCGGGTAACCAGATCTACCGATGCCAAATAGGCCACACACCCACCCTCTATCAGACTCCTGGCTCGAGCCGCCGAGATGACTGCCGGGAAGGAGGTGCTCTTGCATGCTAGGTACGCATTCTTAGGGAAACTTGGTTCTTGTAGTTGTACCATCCGCTTATCGCAGTCGATAAGCACTTGGTACCTTGAGAGCCAGTCCATGCCCAAAACAACGTCGTACTCCTTCAAGGGAATCACTATTAAATCCCAAGGGCAACATAGCCGCCCTAGCTTAATCGGGCAAGTGGCTACCAAGCTAGTCGCCTCCAGTGTCCCACCCGCGGTCTGGACCGTCAACTGACTTTGGAGAGGTGTTTCCTCGAGGTCATGCGAAAACACGTACTCGCGAGAAATGAACGAGTGTGTTGCCCCAGTATCAAAGAGGGTTCTAGAGCGTGAATTTGAAATCGAAGTTATACCTGCAAGTACGTGCTCCGGCGGGTCCGCTTCCTGGCGGGTCATGGAATAAATTCGCCCGCCCGGTTGAGGCTGCCTATCCTCTTCGCGCCGCGTAGCCGGGGGCCTAGAGGTCGACCCCATAGGAGCTTTCCCCCGCCCCAAAAATTGTGGTGAAGGCGTGGAAGCGGCAGAGGAGGCTGATCCCACGGTAAGGGGGCAGTTGCGGCGGAAGTGCCCCTGCTTGCCGCAACGGAAGCAATGGTCGGCTCTCTGGGAGCAATTCAACACTCCATGCGCTCCCCCGCAGATCACGCAAGGCCCGTCTCTTGGCCTCGGCTCTCCCGTAGGTGCGCTCCGTGCTCCCGTCTGTGCCCTCCACCGCTTGGGGAGTCGGCTCCCAGCAGATGACCCCCCTCCGTAGCTCTGCTGTTGCCGCTTCCTATCTTCATGCTGTGCCGGGGCCTCCCTCCTAGCGCGGGTAACGGCAAGCCCACGCTCTACGATAGTGGCCCGGTCGACCACTTTCTGGAACGTATGCAAATCAGCGGCTTGAACCACCTGGAAAATATCACTTCGCAACCCATCCACGAATAGTTGCGCCTTGTGGGGTTCATCCCTTATAACGAAAGGGACGCAATTTGCCAGGCGCACGAATTCGCGCTGATACTCCATAACTGTCTTGCTCCCTTGCTGGATGTGGTTCAGGTCGTCCTCCAGTTTCTTCTTGACGCTATTTGTGAAGAAGGCCCCAAACAATTCCTGCTTGAACGTCGTCCACAATAGTAGCACGGTGCCCTGGGTGGGATCAGGGCGCACCGTCTTCCACCATAGACGAGCGTTTCCCTCCAGAAAGTGAACTGCCAGAGGAACGCGCTCGGGGTCCTCGATGAGTAGGTCCTCAAACAATTTTTCCATCGATCCCACCCACTTTTCGACTACCCAGGGATCAGTCGTCTCCCCCTCGAATGTGGGTGGTTCGAACTTCATGAAATCCGCCAGATTGGCCCGCACTCGCTCTCGTTCCGCCCGCGTAACTGTCCCTTCCCTGGCGACGGCGGCGGCCGCGGGGGTGCTCCCGCCGAGAGCCCCCGGCGCCGGCCCCACGGACGCTGATGCAGGTGCTGCCATCGGCGCCGTGGTCTGGGTAGACGCTAGCCCGGCCGTTGCCGCCGGTAGAGGGGTTGCCCCTACCCCAGCACCTGTCGCTTGCGGTACTGCGGCCGGTGCAATTGGTTCCGGTGGAGAGGCGGAAGCGACCGGTTGCTGCTGCGTCAATTGACGCACACGATCCGTAAGGGTCGCCATCTGCCCCGCCATCTCCCTCAATTGTTGCCGCAGGAGCTGGTTCTCTGCAGCTGCTGATGTCGTCGCATCTGTCCCTACCTCCTCGGCCGACGCTCGGGTCCGTACCATTGTCTGTACAGACATACCCACCAAAGCTTAGCACTCATCTCTGCTAGATAAACCATCGTAAAATCGAGAGAGAAAAGAAACATTATCTACAATTCCCCTTCCCCCACGTTCACTCACGTCCTACACCCTTACGTCCCTGCACATTTCATTTATTCGTAGTTAAGTGTGATATCTCGGTGGATGTTGGGCTGTCACTGTTGTGATTAAAGCAAAGTCTCTGATACCATCTTAATCTGTCACGCCCCGGGGGTTTTATTTTAGCGGAAACGGTACACAAAAGTAAGCGTAAGGTGCGTACAAAATTTTTCTTAATCTGTCACGCCCCGGGGGTTTTATTTTAGCGGAAACGGTACACAAAAGTAAGCGTAAGGTGCGTACAAAATTTTTCTTTAAAACCTCCTTCCCCGGCGCGTGCCCAGACCCGCCACATATACAGATTCACTCGAAAATCGGGCAGAGTCTCCTCTGTATATGCACGGCGTCGCGGCTATTACAACCGTCAAACACAAGCAATCATTTTCCATTTAATCACAACAGTTCGAAGTAGTACGGTGCATGAAGACTAAACAATACCCGTGGCCAGTCAAGTTGAAAGTATAAACTCACCGTTTTGAAAACAGGCCCACACGGCCTTAGGTTTTGAAAACCGATTGGAAAACGGCATAAATCCACAAGGTTTAGAAAACGGGCCCACCCGACCCTAGACTTTTGAAAACAGTTTACGAAGTCCTTTTTCTTTTGTTTTCTAGTTGATTTGTTTAGAAAACGGCCAACCGGGAATAATAAAGGAAACAGTAGTGCATAACCAGAATGAAAGTACTCAACATCCACACGACCCCACAAGGGTATCGAGAACCACACAATAACCTACAATTCCGAATGAAATGCAGAGAAAGTAAATAAAACAGCATACTAGGGCCCCCTCAGCCCGACTGCTACCACCTCGGCCTCACCGTCGCCTACCTCTACCCCCTGGAGGTACCTGTCACAGAGTGGGTAGTCAGCGACACTATCATAAAAATAGTACTAAAGCAGTAAAGTAGTACCAAGCCACAAAAGTAAGACTAGCCGGAACAACCGCTCTACTCGTAACGGTAACTCGCAACCACCTGTACCACCTGTAACACCTGCAACCCCGGTAACACCTGTAACACCTGACCGCATCGGGCACCTATCCCGGCGGTCTCACACCTGACCTCATCGGGATCCAATCCCGACAGGTCGCACACCTGACCTCATCGGGATCCAATCCCGACAGGTCGCACACCTGACCTCATCGGGATCCAATCCCGACAGGTCGCACCGCTCGCACCTTGCTGCATCAAACCCCACACCTACGGGGGCCCCACTACGTCACCTCGTGGGGTAACACGGGTCGAAGACCGCCTTTCCGGAAAAGAGCACCCTTTGCGGTGGCCAGACCGCGGGTGCGCGTGTCGCAACTCGAGCATAAGTAACCAAGACACGGGGTAATATAGTACATCATAGAAACCGTCAGTGTTAGTACCGATTAACAATAATAGTCCCTTTCGGATTACCAACACAATACTCAGCCTCGACCGTAAACCCACCTTGTTGTCGCGCTCCTGACCGATGTTAGGTTCTCTCGCGTCTCGGGTGCCCGCCCGGACCTACACGAATCTGTCATATAGGAGTCAGAAATTTAAGACTTTGTCAGATTAACGACTAGAACACCCGGCGCCCCCTCACCTTGCGCACAATTCGCACACGTATGCGCCTGGCCCCGCACGGCTGGGCGGCGTACTAACTGCGTGCGGCGCCGTCCGCATGCGGTGACGCCCGCATGCGGCGTTGTCCGCATGCGGTGCCGCCCGCACCCGCATGCGGCGGCGCCCGCAAGTGGCGGCGCCCGCATGCGGCAGCCCGCATGCGGTGCCGCCCGCACCCGCATGCGGAGGCGCCCGCAAGCGGCGGCGCCCGCATGCGGCAGCCCGCATGCGGTGCCGCCCGCACCCGCATGCGGAGGCGCCCGCAAGCGGCGGCGCCCGCATGCGGCAGCCCGCATGCGGTGCCGCCCGCACCCTCATGCGGAGGCGCCCGCAAGCGGCGGCGCCCGCATGCGGCAGCCCGCATGCGGTGCCGCCCGCACCCTCATGCGGAGGCGCCCGCGAGCGGCGGCGCCCGCATGCGGCAGCCCGGTAATGGTGGCGACTCCCCTCCCTTTTTCCTAAGAGAACCAAGAAACGACCAAATCAAGAACCCTAAGCCATGCTTACCTGGGTTTCGTTGGCTAGGGTTGATCTAGGGGATGATCGTCCTGTTCTTGGGTGAAGGGTATGCCGGCGATCTTCCTTCTCCTCACCCGCTCCGCCTTGCTTCTCCTCTCGATCGATTGGGGAAAGGGTAGGTTCGGTTGGGAAACTGAAAGTTTGGGGAAGTGGGTTTTCGTTTCTTTGGGGTTTCGTACGCAGGGGGGGTTAAGGGGAGTTGTGGGGAGTGGCCGGTAGTTGGGGGAAGTGGTGGGAAGTTGGGGCGGTTAGTGGAAAGTTGTGGGGAAGTGGTGGGAAGTTGGGGGCGGTTCGTGGGGAGTTGTACGACGGGAAAACGCGGGAGTGATTAAGGTGGCGGGAGCGGTTAAATTGGGGAATGGGAATGAACCCAGTTCAAGTTAAAACGGGCACAAGTCGGGTGCGAACCAGGGTCTAGTCCGTCTGAAAAGCCGCGTTAACCACCTGAACCGTTAGCTACCTTCCGGAATTTATTCCGGAAGATTACGGCGTCGGAATTCAAAACCGATTTCGCCGCCGTTCTCCGTTTCGCGAGCCCTATTAACTAAAAATACCCGCGGGCCCCGACGGTCTGTCCGGAAACAAGAAATTATTCGATCACCCTCCAGCCCCCGAAACGAAATACGGAATTAACGAAACCAAAAGTAGACCCTTAAAAATATTTTAAACCAGCGGCTACTACAGAAAGTTCCGGCGAAACTTCCTTGTCAAGAGAGCGAGCTGCTTCTCAAAGTTCTCCATAGAAAGGTTCTCGTCGTCGTCCGAGGAGGATGAATCCGCGTCTTCTTCTTTAGTTGATTTCAATGCGTAACCTGAAGACTTAGAAGAGGATGCCTTTCCAGAATCGTCGTCGTCCGAGGAGGATGAATCCGCGTCTTCTTCTTTAGTTGATTTCAATGCGTAACCTGAAGACTTAGAAGAGGATGCCTTTCCAGAAGAATAGTTAGTAGGAAATGTCATTTCATAAGTTTGTTGTGACGCCCCACTTCCCAGGGGGTCACCCATCCTAGAACTACTCTAGCTCTAGCACGCTTAACTCTCATGTTCCTCTTGGATCTTGCTACCATCCAAAATGCTATAGCCAGGTTAGAGATTTAGTCCTATTATATCATTTATATAGAGGACTAATCCAAATTCCGGGGGTGTCACATTCTTCCCCCCTTTAAGCCCTGACGTCCACGTTAGGCTCAAGCACACTCACAAGCACCAGGCGATGTGAGACTCGTCTCGCTAGCCTTAGCCGACCTTGTGAGGAGCTGCACTCCACTCACAACGGTCATTAGCCGGGGAGCCTCGCTCTACCCGCTATATAACCCTGGCTCAGCCGAGACTCATCTCACATTTCCGGCTGGTGAATGGCTCTGATACCAACTGTGACGCCCCACTTCCCAGGGGGTCACCCATCCTAGAACTACTCTAGCTCTAGCACGCTTAACTCTCATGTTCCTCTTGGATCTTGCTACCATCCAAAATGCTATAGCCGGGTTAGAGATTTAGTCCTATTATATCATTTATATAGAGGACTAATCCAAATTCCGGGGGTGTCACAGCAGTGGGCTACGTATCGTGTCACATCCATCTTCAGTTTTGGCCACCAGAAAGTCTGCTTGAGGTCCCTGTACATCTTCGTGCCTCCGGGATGCGCTGCATAAGGGGCGCGGTGTGCTTCTGCCAAGATTTCCTCCTTCAATTTCGTCGAATTCGGCAAGCAAATCCGCCCGCAGAAACGTAGGGTGCCGTCGTCTTCCACTGAGAAGTCGTTCTCTTGGTCTGGGGAGATCTTGTCTCGCACGAGCTGCAAGTGAGGGTCGGTCTGTTGCCCTTCCCGAATCTTCTCGAACAGCGTTGGCTTGACTATCAAGGTTAGCAGTCGTGCAACCGTGCCTGCCGGTACCACTTCCAATCTCATACGCGCAAACTCCGCGATCAGGCCATCCTGCTCAGTCAACCCGCCTGCAGGTGTCGCTCCTTGCTGCGCTTTCCTACTCAACGCATGCGCTACCGCGTTGGCTTTCCCGGGGAGGTATTGGATTGACAGGTCGTAATCCTTTAGTAGTTCTAACCACCGTCTCTGTCGTAGGTTTAGCTCCTTCTGGGTGAACAGGTATTTCAGACTTTGGTGGTCCGAGAATACAGTACAGTGGACACCGAAGAGGTAGTGCCTCTAGAGCTTCAAAACGAACACCACTGCGGCCAGCTCCAAGTCGTGCGTCGGATAGTTCTTCTCGTATTCCTTTAGTTGCCTGGAAGCATAGGCTATTACCCTCCCTTGTTGCATCAACACACCTCCAAGGCCGATCCTTGACGCGTCGCAATACACCTGGTAGTCTTCGCCGGGGGTCGGTAGTACGAGTACTGGTGCTCTGGTCAGCCTTCTCTTTAATTCTTCGAAGCTCTCCTGACATCGGGCCGTCCAAACGAACTTTTCTCCTTTTTGGGTCAACCGGTTCAGAGGGGCGGCTATCTTCGAGAAGCCCTCGACGAAGCGTCGGTAGTATCCCGCCAGGCCCAGGAAACTGCGGATCTCTGTCACTGTGGTTGGCGGCTGCTAGCTGAGTACCGATTCCACCTTCTTGGGGTCCACTGCGATCCCTTCCGCCGAAATCACATGTCCTAGGAAGCCCACTTCGCGCAGCCAGAATTCACATTTCTTGAGCTTGGCGAACAGTTTCTATTCCCGGAGAGTCTGGAGAATCGTTCGCAAATGGTCCTCGTTCTCCTCGTCGGTGGTCGAATAGATCAGGATGTCGTCGATGAAGACCACCACGAACAGATCAATGTAGGGCCTAAAGATGCGGTTCATCATATCCATAAACACTGCGGGGGCGTTTGTCAGTCCGAAGGGCATAACCGTAAACTCATAGTGGCCATACCGGGTCCGGAAGGCAGTCTTTGGGATGTCCTCATATCGAACCCGAAGCTGGTGGTAGCCCGATTGTAGATCAATTTTGGAGAAAACCGTCGCCCCCCGCAGTTGGTCGAAGAGGTCGTCAATTCTAGGCAGGGGTACTTGTTCTTCACTGTAACCTTGTTGATCCCTCTGTAGTCAATGCAGAGTCGTAGACTTCCCTCCTTCTTTCGCACAAAGAGTACTGGCGCACCCCAGGGCGATACGCTCGGCCTGATGAATCCCTTATCCAAGAGGTCTTCGAGTTGTGCCTTGAGCTCCTTCAGTTCCACGAAGGCCATTCGGTAAGGCGCCTTCGTAATAGGCTGCGTGCCCGGTAGAAGCTTGATAGGGAACACCACTTCTCGCTCGGGGGGCATCCCGGGTAGCTCCGTCGGGAAAACGTCGGGAAAGTCCCTCACCATTGGAATGTCTGACGGGGTCCCCGAGGGTCGGGCGATCAGGTCCACCGACGCCAAGTAGGCTACACACCCACCCTCTACTAATCTTCTGGCTCTTGCCGCTGAGATGACAGCAGGGAAGGTAGTACTTTTGCACACCAGGTACACGTGTTCAGGGAAACCCGATTCTTGTAGCCGCACCTGCCTTTTCTCGCAGTCGATGAGCGCTCGGTACCTCGAGAGCCAGTCCATGCCCAACACGGCATCATACTCCTTCAAAGGTATCACCACCAAGTCCCACGGGCAGAACAGTCGCCGCCCTAGCCTGATCGGGCAGGCGGCCACGTAGTTAACCGCCTCCAGGGCCCCAGCTGCCGTTTGGACCGTCATCCGATTTGGGAGCGGTGTCTCCCCAAGGTCATGCATGAACACAAAGTCACAAGAAATGAAAGAGTGTGTTGCTCCAGTGTCAAATAGGGTTCTAGCACGGGAATTTGAAACAGAAGTAATACCTGCAAGCACATCCTCTGGTGGATCCGACTCCTGGCGGGTCATTGAGTAAACCCTCCCGCCTGCATGCGATTGCTTCTCCCCCTCTCGCCGTGGTGCAGGGGGTCTAGAGGTTGACCCCATAGGTGTCTTCCCTTGTCTAGAAGGCTGTGGTGATGGTACCGAAGCTGCCGAGGTAACCGCTCCCAGGGTCAAAGGGCAGTTGTGGCGGAAGTGTCCCTGCTTACCGCAGTGGAAGCAATGATCATGACGCTGGGGGCAATCGGATACTCGGTGCGCCCCCCCGCATATCACACAGGGCCTATCTCCCGGCCTCGGCCCTCCTGCTGGCGCGCCCCGAGGTCCCGCCTGCGGTCTCCACCGTTTGGGGGGTCGGCTCCCGCTAGAAGAGCCTCCTCCCGAGCTTTGCTGCTGTCGCTTCCTGTCCTCCTGCCGCGCCGAGCTCTACCTTCTGGCGCGCGTGACTGCAAACCCGCGCTCCACCGTAGTGGCCCTGTCGACCACTTTCTGAAAGGTGTGCAAGTCGGCTGCTTGCACCACCTCGAAAATATCACTCCGCAAGCCATCGACGAAGAGTTGCGCCTTGTGGGACTCGTCCCTTATGACGAACGGGACGCAGTTAGCTAGCCGGACGAACTCCCGCTGATACTCCATGACCGTCCTGTTCCCTTGCTGGATGTGGTTCAAGTCATCGTCCAACTTCTTTTTGACACTGTTGCTGAAAAAGGCCCCAAACAGCTCCTGCTTGAACGTCGCCCAGGACGGGAGTGCGGTACTCTTTGTAGGATCGGGGCGTACTGTCTTCCACCACAAGCGGGCGTTCCCCTCCAGGAAATGGACCGCTAGGGGAACCCGCTCGTCGTCCTCCATGAGCAAGTCTTTGAACAGTTTTTCCATCGACCCCACCCACTTCTCGACGACCCAAGGATCGGTCGTCTCCCCTTCGAACACGGGCGGGTCGTACTTCTTGAAGTCCGCCAGGTTGGCCCGTACCCCCTCTCGCTCCGTCAGCACGGCTGTCCCCTCCCTCGTGGCGGTGGCAGCCACGGTAGGGGTAGGCGTGACCACAGTCTCCTCCAGAGTAACCCTGCCGGTGGTTCCCGGTGCCGGTCCCGTCGTCGCCGCCGGCGGTGCCGCTGCGGGCGCAGTTGGTCCCTGCTGAGGGACCGGGGCGGCCGTCACCGTCGCAGCCTGCTGCTGTTGCGTCAGCTGACGCACGTGGTCCGTGAGGGTTGCCAGCTGCCCCGCCATCTCCAGCAATTACTGCCGCAGGAGCAGGTTCTCCGCGGCCGTCGACGTCGTCGCATCTGCTCCGGTGTCCTCAATTGATGATCTAGTACGGGCCATGTCTGTACACACACAAAGAAAGTCAGCTTTAGCCTTTGCTAAACAAAAAAACCACGGACCACCTATCGAGAGAATGGACTCAGACTCTCTTCCCCCCCCTCGATCACTCACGTCCTAGCCTCCTACGTCCTATCCATTCCATTCATCTGTAGTCCAGTGAGGTATCCCCACGGATGTCGGCACCGACTGTTGTGATTGAAGGAAACTATTCTCTGATACCATCTAATCTGTCACGCCCCGGGGTTTCCATTCAGGGGAACGGTTCGCAAAATAAATGTAGATTAGCGTGTAAATTTTTTTTTTGAAAAGTCTTCTCCCCCGGCACGTGCCCAAACTCGCCGCTTGCACAGGGTCACTCTGCACACGGATAGAGTCTCCCCTGTACATGCACGGCGTCGCAGCTAGTACAATGTTCAAACACAACCAACGGTTCAATCACAACAGCTCAATCATTCACACATGCACCAAAATTGCATAGAACTCACGGCCGATCCGTTTGAAAGCATAAAACCACAATTGTTGAAAACGGCGCCCACCCGGCACCAAGTTTCGAAAACCAGTTTTGAAATTAACATACAACCACAGGGTTTGAAAATAGTGCCCACACGGCACTTGGGTTTTGAAAGACATTTTCGCAATTCATAAATCCACAGAGTTTTGAAAGAAGGTGCCCACACGACACCCAAGTTTTAAAAACCAGTTTTCGCAATCTTTTCCTTTTTTTTTTTTTTTTTTTTTTTGTTTTCTCTTTTAACAAAATGGCCTCCAGAGCGGAAAGAAAGTGCAATAACGTAAATATAAGATGTGCCGACATCCACACCGACCCCACGAGGGTATCGAGATCCACACGGTAACTACAAGAGTAAATGAAAAGCGAAATAAAGGAGGAAGTACAATGCGGGGTCTCCTAGGACCCAAAGCTCCAGTCTCGGCCTCACCGTCGCCTAAATCTCCCCCCGGAAGGACCCTGTCACAAAGTGGGAAGTCAGCGACAAATAGTAGTAAAAAGGAATGTAGGAAAAATAAGTGCGCCCAACCGTAATCTATCCGGAGCAACCACTCCCCCAAACGGGAACAAGACCTCGCACACCTGCACAACCTAATCCGGGCACCTATCCCGGCATCCCCACCGAGCACCTACCTCGGTAAACCACATCGGGCACCTACCCCAACGGGTCGCACCGCTCGCACCTCGGCGCCTCAAACCCCCCACCTGCGGGGGCCCCCACTATGTCACCTCGTGGGTTTACACGGGTCATGGACCACTTTTCCGGAAAAGCGCACCCTTTGCGGTGGCCAAACCGCGGGTGCGCGTGCTGCTGCCTCGAGCAAAGTAACCGACAATACCAACAGTACTCAGAAATAAAACCATAACCGCTATCACGTTAGCAACATAAATGTATAATCGAGACTAACCACGTCAACCACTATCATGTTCGTAACGTCAAGTATAATTAAGAGTAAAAACGACCGCCGGAAACCGACGCTAAACACTAAGCCAAAAGACCCACCTCAACCACGAAGGATAAGACGTGCGGGAGCTCCAACAAAAATATATCCTCGCCTTGAGCCCGCAAGCTACAATAAGAGTTATCATTAGGTACAATTCGTCGTCGTGGTCAAAAACACTCAAAAACGGGGCGAAACGGGCCAAGAACGGAGTTTCTGGGTTCTTTTCGGAACCCTGGTGCACGGAACCAGGCGTGGACCGGGTCCACGGCGGCAGGCGGGCGCGGCGCGGGCCGGGAGCACACTGCAGCAGTGGACCATGGCGCCTTGGGCCGGGCCGCGCACGGGTGCGGGCGTGCACCGAGTCCATGGCCCCCCGCTGCGGTGGCGAGCGCCGGGCGCACGCCCGGGCGTGCACCGCGCGGCCTGGCGCACCGCTTTGTGCACCGGGTCTGCCCCCCTGGGCCGCGAGGGCATGCGCCGGGTGCACGCCGGCCCGGTGGACCGCGAGGCCTGGCGCACAGCTTTGTGCGCCGGGTCTGCGGCCCCGGGCCACAAAGGCGTGCGCCGGGTGCACGCCGGCCCGGTGGACCGCGCGGCCTGGCGCACAGCTTTGTGCGCCGGGTCTGCGGCCCCGGGCCGGAACGGCGTGCGCCGGGTGCACGCGGGCGTGTGGACCGCGGCCAGAAAACCCCAAAAGTGAACAGTGCGCGTTCGTTTTCGGCTCCGGTTGCGACCCCGCGGTCACGGCGGCTCCGGCGATGACCCCGTGAACACGGTGATGGCGGCGGCGGCCTCCCGTTTAACCACGGCGGCGGCGGCCTCCCGTTTGGTCCCCAAACACGCCTCGCACGCGACACGACACGAAAGAAAACCCACACCGAAAAGAACCGGAAAGACCCGAATCGCTCACCTCGTTTTCGCCGGTAAAGGAGGAAGGAGGAGGATCGTCCCGCTCTCGCTCGCCGGATTCTGCAGGATGTTCCTTCTCCCCGTCTCGTCGCCTCGGTTCTTCACGCCAACCGATGAAGGGGGAAAACTAGGGTTCGGGTTTTCTCGCACGAGACCTAACGCACAAGGGAAACTAGGAGTGGGAAAAAAAAAGCCCTGAGTCCCAAACTCAAAATTAATTAATTAATTAGTCGTTTTGGGCGCAAATCGGGGTCCGACTTACCTCGAAAAGCGTGCCAATCGTCTGACCACTTATTTGAAGCACCCGAAACTGCTAGTAACCTTCAGAAATTAATTCTGGGAGATTCCGGAGTCGAAATTCAGATCCGATCGCGCCGCCATTCTCCGTTTCGCGAGCTCTAGTGTCTAAAAATACCCGCGAGCCCCGACGGTCTGCCTAGAAAAAGTGAATTATTAATCCAACCGCCGGACTGCTAAGGTGGATACGTAATAAATAAATAATTAAAAAAAATCCAAAATACAATTTAAGAGCGGTTACTACAGTTCTCCAAAACCTTTGGTTGCATGAACCCTAGACCAGTAGCAGAGGACCCTTTAGGTCCCTAAGTTGCTCCCTGCCAAGCCTCAAGTCCCCATGCAAAGCGGTTGGCCGATGGGAGCAAGTCTTTGCCGGAATTGTAGGTTTGCTCCGCCGCAGTTGTTCTCTGCAACCAGTGGACCATATTGAAAACTAAAATGATGGGGATGAACCGTAGGGAATGTAGATTAAGTCTGCAAAATTTGGGCATTTATGGTGGAGTATTTTGGGAGAAAACTCATGCCCTAGTTTTCGGATATTTTACATGTTGGCCGAGCTTTGTGCTCCGGCGCCGGCGGGCTTCTTCGACGCCGGCCATCTGCCCAGAAGGGATGCTGGGACCTAGAGGATCCCAACCATGCCATTGCATGGCTCCCATGCAGCTTGAAATCCAAGTTGCCATGGTTAACCTGAATTGGAGCAAAACCACGGCCGCCGGCGCTCCGGCCACCTCCGGCCGGGAAGGAAAGGTCGGGAAGCTTCGTGGGGAGTAGAGGAACCTTTCCATCCATGTTGGAGAGCTTCAAGTTGCCTCTGTGAAATTTCACCATTAGAGGGGTCAAGCTCGAAATGGAGCTTTGCTCCACCGCCGTCGCCGCCGTGTTTTGTTGCCGGCCACAGGTACAGGAAGTTTCCCCGAGGGATTTAGCACCTGTTGGTGCTTTTGGTTGAGTCCCAGAACCCCTAGTTGTGTGATTATGAATTTCAAAGCAAGAGCTCCATCTTCTTCCTCGAGCCCGGCCAACCTGGTGGTTGCAGCATGCTCCAACTTGAGGGGAATTGCTCAAAAAACTTAGTGGATCAATTTGATCCAAGTTGGAAGCCCTTAGGTGCTGTAATTACAGAGATCAAGCTCAGAATTTTACTTTTGTGTGTGTGTGGGTATTGTGCACACCACCTGTTTGTGGAAATGCCACAGAGAAGAAAACTATGGAATTAGCTTTTGAGTTAAATATGAAAGTTGCTTAAAAGTGTTCCCTGCGCTTGGTGCTCACTTCAGATCAAACTGATTCTGAGCATTGTGAACCTTTAGGTGAACTTGGCTTTGGTTCTGGTTGAACCAGCACATCTGGACTTCAAATAGAGTGAGCACTGGTATCCTTGCACTGTTTAGAGACAATTTCATATACAAAGTTTTAATAAAAGATGTGTAGGTTAAAAGTTATAGTATTAACTACCTTTAAGAGTAATTTTGGCCCAATCATTGTTCCGGGCTGTTTGTGAAGCCGCGACAGTGTGCCCTTGGCTAATTTGGGGTCACTGGACGCGATGCTCGCGTTAAAAACAGATTTTAAAGTCCCGGAGAAACAAAAATTCCATAAGGCTATGTTAGTAAAGTATTTTATGGCCCGAAGTTTGCCTCGGGTTCCGTGCTGCCACAAATTGGTGAGCACGGTGTTCAGCAAGACAAATGTCACCTGCTGGAAGTGACGGTTCGTAAAAATGAGTTCCCAGTTGAAAGAACGAGCGAAAACAGCGCTCAAATGACGCTAAAAATGTATATTCTAGAAACCCTAGGGGTCTAAATGCAATTTTGGCACTGCGTACTATTTAGAACAGTGTGTTGATGTTTCCTAAACTTTTTGCTAGAATTACTTCCTGAACAATATGTTTGATTCAGGTCTGTTCGGTTACTTCTGGGTTTCGTGCGTACAGTCGATTCGGTTTAGTCGCCTGCGAATTAACAGGTGAGTTTATCTTCGGTCCGGGCTTTATCATTTCGGCCCTCTGGGGTATAATATTGGTTGGACCCCTGTTCTTGTAGCCTAGTTGATATTTGAGCCTGCCTTACTTTTGATCAGTTTCATTCTGTTATATGCTGAGTTATGATCCTTATCTGCAAAATTGATTATATGATATCTTGCATGATTAATCTTTAGTTGCTTCCAGATATTATGACTCTATTCTTGGACATTTGCCATGCCTGATTGGTCATTAGCTAGCTTGCACATTTATGCTTGATTATCAGTATATCCTGATCTATGCTTAAGAGGTTATTGATTATACTCGGCATTGCACCCTTATTGGGATTTTGGTCATTTGCTAGTTTGCATACCTGTTTATCAGTACCCCCTGATTATTCTGATCCATGTTATAGGAGTGGATGATTATTCCTACATATGAGATTGAGATTCAGTTGATTATGATATTGCATCGTTGATTGGATTGTTTCGGCTTGTTGTTCACCCGTTATGCGGCTAAATACATGATTTTATTAAATAAATACTTTTACCGAGCTTCGTAGGGTAGCCTGAGTCTGTTCTTGTTTGATAGGACAAGGGCAACGCTCTTCGAGGTTTGGACCTAAAACCTACCGAGCTTCGTAGGGTCGCTTGAGTCTGTTCTTGTTTGATAGGACGAGGGCAACGCTCTTCAAGGTTTGGACTTTTCAAAATGTTTTTCTCAAAAACATGTGTTTAGTCTGCATGACTGGTTAGTCTGCATGATTGCTATTCAGTTGTTGTTGTTGATCTTGCACTGAGTAGAGATGTTGTTATCATATCACTGTTGCATCCCAGAGGGGATTGATTCTGGCTTGTTGCCGATTACCCGGTCTGTGGACCGTGAGCTTGAGCATTCGCATGATTTATCGCCCGCGCTGCTGTACTTCACGAACATCAACGGAGTCGCGCCCCGTGTGGATGTTCTTTACCGGTAAAGTGGTCTGGTATATGACCCGTGACTCCCAGGTTAGTGCCCAAGGGTGCCGGAGTGTTGACTCCCAGGTTAGTGCCCGAGGGTGCCGGAGTATGTCAGCCAGGTTGGTGCCAGGTTCGGCGAGGTATCCCTGAGGTCTTGTAGACCAATATGGTGGCTTTTGATTGGGTATTTGCTTGTTCTTTCATTGATGCATAATTTGCCTGTTTAATCTGCTTTACATCATACTCTTATGATTACCCAATGCTTGCTCAGTTTTGATTAGAATCTATATCAGCATGATTCTGTTTGATGCCAGGTTCGACGAGTTTTGCCTGAGGTCTTGTAGACCAATATGGTGGCTTGTGATTGGGTATCTTGTTATTTCAATTATTGATGCATTTGTTGATTGTTTAGCCTGCTTTTATCATATCATATGATTTTCCTGATTCCTATTTCTGTTATAGATGTCAGCCTATGCTTGCTTCCTGATTCCTGATTCCTGATTCCTATTTCTGTTATAGATTTTATAAGTTGATTTAATTACAGCTTCAATTAAATATCTGCTTATCCTAACATGTGATCTGTAGTACTCTTGCGTTCCGATGCCTTCGTATACCTTCGTTTTATGACGGGATTATTGGGGAGACTCTTCATGGTGTTTTCGGCAATGGACTGGGTCTGGACCGCAAGTATTTTTTCGCATTTGGGCTCGAAAAACAGAGAACGGCAAAGCGACCGGATTCGAATTCCGATTTACGGATCTCCCGGAATGGGGGTCAAAGTGTTTGCCTTTGTGTTGTGCACCAGTTTCCGTGCTAAGTGGCCAGCACGCTTTTCAAGGTGATCGGATGGGATCCTGCTGTGATCGGACTTTTCATCTTTTTATGTTAGTGGGTTATTTTATTGATTGGGTGGTCCCTCGACCCTCCTGTTTTCCGTTTTGGTCTTATTTGGATCTTCTTAGTTGTTAGGGAGGGAGGTTGAAATTCGAGAATTTTTGGGCTGATCGTCGGGGTTTGTGGATATTTTTAGGTGGTAGGGGCCGCAAAATGATGAGCTGCGGTGCGATCGGATTTGATTTCGGACTCCGGGACCTCCCAGAATAATTTTTCAAAGTTTTTAGCGGTTTCGGGTGCATCAAAAGGCGTGCGGGCGATCGGCACGTTTTTCGAGGTAAATTTTGGACCGCTGGTTCGCACCCGATCGTTTAGGTTTCGATTTTGGGGATTTGAACTTATTTTTCCTTCTTCTCATCCCTTTGGGTTCGTGCGTTAGGGCTCTCGTGAGGAGTGCGGGAGAAACCCCAGCCCCCTCCTACCTTCTTTCCATCATCCGACGTTGGGCGTGAAGAACCGTGGCGGCGAGACGGGGAGAGGGAAGGAACAATCGCTCTTTCTGCGGGATCGAACGAGCGAGGGGCGGACGATCCTCCTTCTCCCTCCTCCTTCGGCGAAAGCGAGGTAAGCGGTTCGGGTCTTTTCGTTTAATCTCGGTCTGAGGTTTTCCCTTTTGTCGTTGTCGTGGGTTGTTGAACGGGAGGCCGCCGCCGCCGTGGTTAAACGGGAGGCCGCCGCCGCCGTTGCCGTGTCCACGGGGTCGTCGCCGCAGTCGCCGGGGTCGCGGGGTCGCAACCGGAGCCAAAAACGGGAGGGGAACTGTTCATTGCGGCTGTCTTCATGCCGCGGTCCACCAGGCAGGCGTGCACCCGGCGCACTCCTCCGCGGCACCCGGGCGCGGACCCGGCGCACGAATGCGTGCGCCAGGCCGCGCGGTCCACCGGACTGGCGTGCGCCCGGCGCACGCCACCGCAGCCCGAAGGCGCGGACCCGGCGCACGGGTGCGTGCGCCAGCCCGGCCCAACCCGCGCGGTGCACGCCCTAGGCGTGCACCCGGCGCACACCGCCGCAGCGGGGAAGGAGTGGACCTGGTGCGCACCCTTACCCGTGCGCGGCGCGGCCCAAACCGCTTTGGTCCACCGCTAGGGCGTGCTCCCGGCCCGCGCCGCTGCCGCCTCGTGCCGTGGACCCGGTCCATGCTTGGACCCGTGCACCAGTCTTCTGCCTAAGGGTCCAGAAGCTCCGTTTTTGGCCCGTTTCGCCTCGTTTTTAAGTGTTTTCAACCGCGACGATGCTTTTAACAATTTTTTTTTACTGTAGATCTTCTTCAGGCACAAGGGAGTGTTTTAACTGGAGTTTTCGCACATCTTCTTCTTCGCGCTTCAGGTGGGTACACCCTTAGAACCCCTTTATGCACAATTTCGTTACTGTCATGATTATCATGTGGTGTGTACTCGGTTCATTATTATTGGTTTCGTTTTGGGTACTTGGTTCATTATGGTTGGTTTTGTTTTGGGTACTCGGTTCATTATTGTTGGTTTCGTTTTGGGTACTTGGTTTATTATGGTTGGTTTCGTTTTGGGTACTTGGTTCATTATTGTTGGTTTCGTTTTGGGTACTTGGTTCATTATGGTTGTGATGACCTGGATCTCCGCAGAGCTGTTGCAGTGCGTTGGGGTGGCATTGGAGGCCAACGCGGTGTGTTGGAGGTGTTTAGGGCATAATTGGACACAAGTGTTGGACTTCGAGCTTAAATGGATCACATGGGTGATCGGTTGACCCCCATCGGATGTTTAGAGTTGTTTTCGCGCCAATCGGATATCAAATTTGGACTCAGCGCAAAATTCGGATTTAAAATATCTTTCCGGGAGCCTCCGGCGATTTTTAGAGTTGGAATTTGGCGAAACGGACGTCAAATTCGGATTCAGCGTGCGAAAACGGTCAAAATGGACTACCCACTTGTATTTTTGGTGCTCGGGTACTGTTCATAGCCGGAACAGTAATTCCGGCGATCACCGGCGGCCGGCGGCGGCGGCGGGCAGCGCCGGCGGGCGGCGGTGCGGCCTCGGGCAGGCGGCACAGCGATGGCGCGCGGCGCGGGCAGGGCGCGGGCAGCGCGCGGGGGCGCGGGGCAGGCGCGCGGTCCACAGCGCGGGCGTGCACCAAGGCGGTGCCACGTGACGGCCGATGGTTGGATGGTTCAGACGGCGCGGTCCACGGAATTCTATAGGTGCACGGTGGACCGACAGGGAGGACACGTGGCAGATTCCCATTGGATGGCTCACAGCACGTGGTCTACGGAGCATTTCGGGTCTACAGTACACCAGGAGTGGACACGTGGCAGTGTACCATTGGGTCGGTCCACAGAATTTCGTGCACCGGGTGCACTAGGCAGATGTCTTGACACGTTGCGCCTCTTTATTGGGTGGTCAACTGTGCGGGCAGGGGGCAGCTGGTGTTGGGTTATAAATGTAATGGATCTAAATAGGAGAAAAAACACCTAGAGGGGGGTGAATAGGTGTAAACAATAAACACTCAAAAAATCATTGCGCAATAAAACCCAATGCGGAAATAAAAAATAACACGCAAGATTTTTACGTGGAAAAACTCCAAACCGGAGTAAAAAAACCACGGGACCGATCACACGGCGAAATCCACTAGAATTAAAACACGTACAAGGTGATATAACGTACTCACAGACGACTCAACCTTTTACCATACGCTCCTAGTAGATCTTCTCCGCTCGCTCCACGACGCTTCTCGAATCCACGATCTGCGCCCAACGCTGAATCCACAGCGTCCAACGTCGAGTCCACGACGTCCAACCGAATCCACGGTCTTCACCCAGTAGCATGCTTCGAATCCACGAACGTACCTCGCTTCGAATCCACGAAAGCGGTTGCACCTTGAATCCACAAGGCCACGCGAGTCCACGCGCCGATTTTGGGAAAATCATTGTTTTTGGGTGGTGATGATCCGCCGAATACTTAGATTAGAAATAGATCGGAAATACCATCTAAGTATTCATTGATTTGATTCTACTCAAAATCTGAGTTTGGAAAACCTAGAATCAAATCAATCAATATAGATGAAGAAACATAGAATTAAATCTATTGATTTCCTTTCTTCTCTATATGTGGATTTTTCTCTTTCGGCCGTAATTTTTCTATTGTTACGGAATTTGAGTTGGCGTATTTCGTGAATGTGTTAAGTCTTGAAGATTGAAGATGAAAGAACTTTGGATCATATACCTCAATCTCAAGAAAGAAGAATTCAAAAGGATCAGGTATGTTTAACTAAAGATTTTTGGTGATCCGAATACTTCTTGTAGTGTAGAAACACCTGGAAGAATGTTTAATTGCATAAAAATCAAAAACTGGACATGGGACATGTTCAGGATCCGGATCGGGCCTTGCAATCCGGATCCCGAAGGGTGTTTGTTCATACACTGGTTCAATCCGGATCGCAGCATCTCATGATCCGGATCCCGAACACTAGTTTTACCTTTTTGCTTGCACGATCCGGATCAGGATTTGCAATCCGGATCCCGAACGTTGATGTCACGCCCCGGGTGTAAACCGGAACCCGGGCCCGTCTACAGATCCGCCGTGCACACGGTATTTCCCGCGTACACGAAGCGTCAACAACCTGCTCAGATAAAAAGGTACAATAAAAGAGCAATAAAAACAGAGCTGAACTAAAACTAATACATCTCAGACTGAAGCTGGAAATAAAATACAATACATCAGTATAAATGATACATCAGTCTCTCCCAGCTCACAATAAATAAATACAACCTGCTGGCAAAAGCCAGTCCCAAAAGTGAAAGTACAACCGTCTGAGGAAAACCTGGGTACACCAACAGTCCAGCTAACACGCTCATCCTGCCTCGAGATCTATCTACACAGCCGTCCTCTCTCCTCGACCCGCCACTGAAAGTCCAGTAGCACCCGCAGAAGACTCTGCAAAACAAGGAAGAAGAAAAAGAGGAAAGAAGAATGGGGGTGAGAACTACTAGTAAACCAGTAGCCTCCCCTAGTGGGTAAAACCTCAAACTCTGACGCACCCACTAGGTCTACCAGAGGCGAAAAGGAAAGAAGAGTGGTAAGAAATGAAACTGCTGAAAAAGGAAGATCTACCACTACTATGCCTCTAAGATGCAGTCCTAGACTGGAATAACCGTAAGAAACAATAACCAACCGTCCCAGATGAACCCAATCTGTACCGCCCTCATCATCGGGCAAGAAAGCCGCGCCGATGTGATAGCAAAACTCCTGCTGCCGCCCTCATCATCGGGCAAATAAGCCGCGCCGATGTGATAGCAAAACCGTCAATAACTGTCTGACCCCGGCCTCCGGAGGGGAACTCGAGGGGAGCGACCCACTCGAGGAAAGCACTACCGGGCAATAACCGCGCCGGTAAAATCCATATCAAAACACTACCGGGCAATAACCGCGCCGGTATGATAAAAGCAGGACTGTATCACAACTATAAAGCCCCAGTGGAACACAACCCTCCACTAAAAGAAAACTGATTCCCAATCAGATGCAAAAGTAACCATTCGGTCAATCGCCCAAAATCCGCGATTGCCGCAATACCCCAAAATCCACGACCAGGTCTAACAACCGACCTCCGGTCAACCGCGCAACATCCGCGGTCGCCGGAACAACCCACAAACACAATCATGTCCCACATCCGACATCTGGTCAACCGCCTACTATCCGCGGTTGCCACAAAACCCCGTAGTCCATAATCATGCCCTATCACCGATGTCCTATAACCGACATCCGGTCAACCGCCCAATATCCGCGGTCGCCGCCAAAACCCATAATCCACAATCCAGGCCCCGGCTACACTATCCCAAACCCCTGCTCAAACCCGAGCAACAAGAACCACCTGACTAACGAAAAGGAGAAAAGAAGCAAACAAGGTTTCTCCTAAGTCAAGTTCCAGCATGAAAGTGTAGCGATAAAAGATGGCCTATCTAGATGTCCATACAAGCATGCAAGTGTTCTCAAGGAAATAAAGGAAAAGGTGTCCAATAGTGGTTCCACATGTGTAACAATTAATAGCTCCGCATAGATATAACCATCATGCTAAAACATTATCCAACCACACATGTCTATAATCCATGTTCCATGATAAAGCATCACTATCCACCTATGCATGTCATAAAATCCTCAAATAGTACCAACCACTAACAGGATAATCATATAGTCCAAAATAAATAATCCAATCCACATGCAAGGTTAAACGCTAACATTCCATCCATACCAACATGTATAAGTCCCAACCACTATCAAATATCCACAATAGTAATTTCCATATGAAGGGCTCACAATTTTATATTACTTTAAGCATGCATGTCCAAATAGAGGGATCACTCTAATATTCCTAGTGAGCATGTCAAAATAGAGGTAAACAACAACCACCCACCTGAAGTGCAACTGTCCCAATCCGTACAGCTGAAAATACCAAAAACTCCAAATCCTTGCTCCCACAATTTTAGCACACCCATAATATTCCTGATACAATACAAAGCTCACTAATTACACATAGGCTCCCAATTAATGCTCTTATAACCACATACAACCTCGGATTCGAAACTGTTAAATTATCACCTGCAGAAAGTGCCCAGAAAATTCCAAGAAAAATATCACAGCGATCCTTGCGTCGCTAGCTTCGCAACGGTACCTTGCACGTCCAAATCAGAGTTCGGTAAGTCAAGATAAAAATCCGGCAAGGTGGTGATCCAAACAATAAACTGTGGAAAAAGACTGCGCACTGTACACTGAGAAAACAGTGATTTTCACCTCGAAATAAATCTCATAAAATTCCAAGAAAAATACGAGCGCGTTCCTTGCGATCTGTAGATGAAAAAGTTGTATAAGCTCGTCTCCGTCAGACGCTCGTGCGCGAAGATACGGCCAAAATACTCCGATGCTGTCCTCACAATCCTCACAGAAAAAGGGGGTCCATTGTTACCTCGGGATCCGAGCCAAAGAAGCAAAATCAGAATGCGCGATCAAAATCAAAGTTGAAGCCCTACCTGTTAGGAGTCTTTCGGCGCAAGAATCACAGAAGAAGGAGCTCGGGGTAGACCAGGAGAGCTAAAACACCGTCGCTGCGCCGAAGAAGAACACAGGAAATGCAACATCGCGCCGCGCCGTAAAATCCAAAACCTCGGGATTTGAGCCTCCTAAAATCCTGAAACTTGGTGGGTGTAATCCTCACTTGAAGGAGAAGAAATCTCCTTCTCATCTCCCCTTCGAGCTGAGGTCTCGAAGGGGTCGAAAATCCCCCTTGAAGAGCCCTCGGGTTACCACTTAACGGAAATCCAGAAAATCTTTTCAGAAAATACCCAACAAGTCCCCTTTTTTTTTCGCTGCGCCCGGAGCACGTGAACCCGCCACTGGCAGAGCGCCACGTGGCCACACCCACCGTGCACCACGCCGTGGACCGCGCACGTCGCACCTGCCCGCACGTCGCGTACGGCACCTGCTCCACCCATTGCGTGGACCGGGAGCACAACACCGCACCAATCACGTAACGCCACGTGTCCACTGACCGGTCCACCATGCACCCAAAGAACTCCGTGGACCGCGCGCTGTGAGCCGCCGAACCACCATCCGCCACGTGGCACCGCCACGGTGCACGCCCGCCGCCGTGGACCGCGCGCCTGCCCGCGCCCCTGCGCGCTGCCCGCGGCCGCGCGCCGCCTGCCCGAGCGCCCTCCGCCGCCTTCCGCCGCTGCCCGCCGCCGCCGACGCCGCCGGCGATCGCCGGAAAATACTGTTCCGGCCGTGAACAGTAAAAACACTGTAGCAAGCTCCGAAAAATACAAGTAAATAGCCCATCTTGACCGTTTTCGCGCGCTGATTCCAAATCCGGCGTCCGTTTTGCCAAATTCCAATCCTAAAATTTGCCGGAGGCTCCCGGAAAGGTATTTTCAATCCGAATTTCACGCCGAGTCCAAATTTGATATCCGATTTGCGCGAAAACACTTCTAAACATCCGACGGGGTCTTCCGGTTATCCAAGTGATCCAATAAAGCTCGAGGTTCAACACTTGTATCTAATCATGCACCAACACCTCCCGAAACACAGAACAGGCTCCCCCGAAGTCACCGATGACCCTACCACAACTCTGCAGAGATCCAGGTCATCACATCCTCCCCCACTAAAAGAAAGTTTCGTCCTCGAAACTAAAATCAATCCTCAACCCGGAACCTCAACCAAATAGAGGGGGTAAATATCCAATCATCCACCACTCAAGCTCCCAAAGCTGGCTAATACCTCCTCCAGAGACGCGATACAACCCTCGGGTCTCTAATTAGAACAAAATAGAGGCGGGCATTCCAGAAAACCGCACCACCTCATCCAAGTACAGCTGGGCTAACCGCTCGAGCTACCAAATAGTCTGCATCGGTACAAGCATCCGCTCTTCCCAGGGCCACAATAATCCAACCACAAGTCCATGGACACAAAAGGTTGATCCCAATACCTCTGTACTCCCAAGGTATCCAATATAAGTCCCCCAACTGATCACGTAGACTCTGATCTCTAATCTTTAAACCGTCGGGGTGTAGAAGCAATTCCCCAACTCTCCGGCATCAACACACAGCCATATGCAGTCGAAAAAACCAGATTGCAAATCCACCATGCTCGACAAGGGTGGTAGCTCCAGATGGTCACTTCATCTAATTCCCGGGGATCCACGCAAAGCCGAAGTGAACCAACCTTCCATAACTCGAATAGCACCGGCGCCCCAAAGGCGACACACTTGATCTGGCAAACTTCCAAAACATCGAATCCTGGAGTTGTGTCCTCAACTCCCAAACTAGTGACATGCAAGACCACTCCGATAGGAGAACAGCTGGGAACTCGCAACCAAAGGGGGTATCCCCGAGTCCCAGCGCCGCCGTAGGTCCCTCAACCACACCAGCCAAGAGTCTACTCATCCACTGTGAAACACCCGCCTCGCTCCCGAAGTCAAAACTATAGAGGCGAAGATAACCCTCAAGTAACCCAAGTGCACCAACACCTCCGGGCCTGGCTCCCCACGAAAACCGTCCTCACGGCATAATCAGCCGCCGCGAAAGAAAAACCGAACCAGCCAGCCCAACAGGTACCACAACCACATCCCGCAGCTGAGTCAAGACCCTCAGGTCTACCGGCAAAATCCAGGACTCAAGCTGCACCGGGCAGGACCAACAACTCTCCCCCACGTGCCGCAGATCGGGAATATGACCTCCCGAACACCCGGTAACCGTCCTACCCTTAACCCAAGCAATGAAGCAAAAGCACTACCCACCACGGAGGGAAATCCTCTCGTATCAAAAGATACGAACCCAAGAGCCCGGAACAACTCAAACCTACCACCACACTGACCGCTGGAACCCATGTGATCTGACGGTCTCAAAATCCACTATCCTGGAACAAGAGATCGGGAATGCCTCATCCGACTGACCTGTCCTCCAACACCCGGCGCCAAGCGCCTCAATCCGAACTCACCTCAGGCGGCAGATCCCCCCAATCCAAAGGAACTACAATGCCACGCTCCATACCCAGCGCCTACTCCAATGAGGCGTCCCTAGTACTCTCAATCCCCCACCGAACAAGACCCTGCCTCCAAAGGCTCCATTCTCAATCCCACAAATCGGGGCGACTCATCCGCCAAAATTGGCTCACTCTTTCAATGCAATCCCACAGCTTTCCCTGCTGTCAACGGTCCACCCTTCCTCGGTGCCCCAGCACTAAACATCGGCACGGAGGGGCTACTCACTAGTCCGACAACTGTGCCACTGCACTGCTCCGACAACTGTGCCACTGCGCTGCTCCGACAACTGTGCCACTGCGCTGCTCCGACAACTGTGTCACTGCGCTGCTCCGACAACTGTGCCACCTCTCCGCTGATTTGCCTCCAACACACCTACCTTTCGGGTCCGGAGCTCTCAGACTCCAATCTGAGTATCCGGCCCGAAACAACCAGCTCAGACCCAACTGCCGCACCAAGGTGCACCCGGGTCAGGGCCCAACGTCGGGGAGACACCGCTCACCACGACAAAACCGCAAATCAGCACACCCCAACACTCGACCCAATCTAGCGAAAGTCAAAGACATCCCCCTATTTTTGTAACGTTATGTTGTCTGCAGCCAACATAACTGTCCCACAAAAATAGGATATGTCGATCCCCCTTCACTCACAGGAAGAGTCAAATAAATAAATCACCGACTTTCGCAAAATGTCACGTCTCTCACGCCCTAACATCCTAGGGTCCGCCAAAAGCCTAGGGTTTCCTAAGTCCCAACTGACCTATCCCTAAGCTCTGATACCAACTTAATCTGTCACGCCCCGGGTGTAAACCGGAACCCGGGCCCGTCTACAGATCCGCCGTGCACACGGTATTTCCCGCGTACACGAAGCGTCAACAACCTGCTCAGATAAAAAGGTACAATAAAAGAGCAATAAAAACAGAGCTGAACTAAAACTAATACATCTCAGACTGAAGCTGGAAATAAAATACAATACATCAGTATAAATGATACATCAGTCTCTCCCAGCTCACAATAAATAAATACAACCTGCTGGCAAAAGCCAGTCCCAAAAGTGAAAGTACAACCGTCTGAGGAAAACCTGGGTACACCAACAGTCCAGCTAACACGCTCATCCTGCCTCGAGATCTATCTACACAGCCGTCCTCTCTCCTCGACCCGCCACTGAAAGTCCAGTAGCACCCGCAGAAGACTCTGCAAAACAAGGAAGAAGAAAAAGAGGAAAGAAGAATGGGGGTGAGAACTACTAGTAAACCAGTAGCCTCCCCTAGTGGGTAAAACCTCAAACTCTGACGCACCCACTAGGTCTACCAGAGGCGAAAAGGAAAGAAGAGTGGTAAGAAATGAAACTGCTGAAAAAGGAAGATCTACCACTACTATGCCTCTAAAATGCAGTCCTAGACTGGAATAACCGTAAGAAACAATAACCAACCGTCCCAGATGAACCCAATCTGTACCGCCCTCATCATCGGGCAAGAAAGCCGCGCCGATGTGATAGCAAAACTCCTGCTGCCGCCCTCATCATCGGGCAAATAAGCCGCGCCGATGTGATAGCAAAACCGTCAATAACTGTCTGACCCCGGCCTCCGGAGGGGAACTCGAGGGGAGCGACCCACACGAGGAAAGCATACCGGGCAATAACCGCGCCGGTAAAATCCATATCAAAACACTACCGGGCAATAACCGCGCCGGTATGATAAAAGCAGGACTGGATCACAACTATAAAGCCCCAGTGGAACACAACCCTCCACTAAAAGAAAACTGATTCCCAATCAGATGCAAAAGTAACCATTCGGTCAATCGCCCAAAATCCGCGATTGCCGCAATACCCCAAAATCCACGACCAGGTCTAACAACCGACCTCCGGTCAACCGCGCAACATCCGCGGTCGCCGGAACAACCCACAAACACAATCATGTCCCACATCCGACATCTGGTCAACCGCCTACTATCCGCGGTTGCCACAAAACCCCGTAGTCCATAATCATGCCCTATCACCGATGTCCTATAACCGACATCCGGTCAACCGCCCAATATCCGCGGTCGCCGCCAAAACCCATAATCCACAATCCAGGCCCCGGCTACACTATCCCAAACCCCTGCTCAAACCCGAGCAACAAGAACCACCTGACTAACGAAAAGGAGAAAAGAAGCAAACAAGGTTTCTCCTAAGTCAAGTTCCAGCATGAAAGTGTAGCGATAAAAGATGGCCTATCTAGATGTCCATACAAGCATGCAAGTGTTCTCAAGGAAATAAAGGAAAAGGTGTCCAATAGTGGTTCCACATGTGTAACAATTAATAGCTCCGCATAGATATAACCATCATGCTAAAACATTATCCAACCACACATGTCTATAATCCATGTTCCATGATAAAGCATCACTATCCACCTATGCATGTCATAAAATCCTCAAATAGTACCAACCACTAACAGGATAATCATATAGTCCAAAATAAATAATCCAATCCACATGCAAGGTTAAACGCTAACATTCCATCCATACCAACATGTATAAGTCCCAACCACTATCAAATATCCACAATAGTAATTTCCATATGAAGGGCTCACAATTTTATATTACTTTAAGCATGCATGTCCAAATAGAGGGATCACTCTAATATTCCTAGTGAGCATGTCAAAATAGAGGTAAACAACAACCACCCACCTGAAGTGCAACTGTCCCAATCCGTACAGCTGAAAATACCAAAAACTCCAAATCCTTGCTCCCACAATTTTAGCACACCCGTAATATTCCTGATACAATACAAAGCTCACTAATTACACATAGGCTCCCAATTAATGCTCTTATAACCACATACAACCTCGGATTCGAAACTGTTAAATTATCACCTGCAGAAAGTGCCCAGAAAATTCCAAGAAAAATATCACAGCGATCCTTGCGTCGCTAGCTTCGCAACGGTACCTTGCACGCCCAAATCAGAGTTCGGTAAGTCAAGATAAAAATCCGGCAAGGTGGTGATCCAAACAATAAACTGTGGAAAAAGACTGCGCACTGTACACTGAGAAAACAGTGATTTTCACCTCGAAATAAATCTCATAAAATTCCAAGAAAAATACGAGCGCGTTCCTTGCGATCTGTAGATGAAAAAGTTGTATAAGCTCGTCTCCGTCAGACGCTCGTGCGCGAAGATACGGCCAAAATACTCCGATGCTGTCCTCACAATCCTCACAGAAAAAGGGGGTCCATTGTTACCTCGGGATCCGAGCCAAAGAAGCAAAATCAGAATGCGCGATCAAAATCAAAGTTGAAGCCCTACCTGTTAGGAGTCTTTCGGCGCAAGAATCACAGAAGAAGGAGCTCGGGGTAGACCAGGAGAGCTAAAACACCGTCGCTGCGCCGAAGAAGAACACAGGAAATGCAACGTCGCGCCGCGCCGTAAAATCCAAAACCTCGGGATTTGAGCCTCCTAAAATCCTGAAACTTGGTGGGTGTAATCCTCACTTGAAGGAGAAGAAATCTCCTTCTCACCTCCCCTTCGAGCTGAGGTCTCGAAGGGGTCGAAAATCCCCCTTGAAGAGCCCTCGGGTTACCACTTAAGGGAAATCCAGAAAATCTTTTCAGAAAATACCCAACAAGTCCCCTTTTTTTTTCGCTGCGCCCGGAGCACGTGAACCCGCCACTGGCAGAGCGCCACGTGGCCACACCCACCGTGCACCACGCCGTGGACCGCGCACGTCGCACCTGCCCGCACGTCGCGTACGGCACCTGCTCCACCCATTGCGTGGACCGGGAGCACAACACCGCACCAATCACGTAACGCCACGTGTCCACTGACCGGTCCACCATGCACCCAAAGAACTCCGTGGACCGCGCGCTGTGAGCCGCCGAACCACCATCCGCCACGTGGCACCGCCACGGTGCACGCCCGCCGTCGTGGACCGCGCGCCTGCCCGCGCCCCTGCGCGCTGCCCGCGGCCGCGCGCCGCCTGCCCGAGCGCCCTCCGCCGCCTTCCGCCGCTGCCCGCCGCCGCCGACGCCGCCGGCGATCGCCGGAAAATACTGTTCCGGCCGTGAACAGTAAAACACTGTAGCAAGCTCCGAAAAATACAAGTAAATAGCCCATCTTGACCGTTTTCGCGCGCTGATTCCAAATCCGGCGTCCGTTTTGCCAAATTCCAATCCTAAAATTTCCCGGAGGCTCCCGGAAAGGTATTTTCAATCCGAATTTCACGCCGAGTCCAAATTTGATATCCGATTTGCGCGAAAACACTTCTAAACATCCGACGGGGTCTTTCGGTTATCCAAGTGATCCAATAAAGCTCGAGGTTCAACACTTGTATCTAATCATGCACCAACACCTCCCGAAACACAGAACAGGCTCCCCCGAAGTCACCGATGACCCTACCACAACTCTGCAGAGATCCAGGTCATCACAGTTGATGTTTGGTAAAACTGTATGAACGATCCGGATCGGGGACTTCGATCCGGATCCCGAACTAGTGTTTTTCTGGAAACCGTCTTTCTTGCTACTGCAATCCGGATCGTCCAATTCCGATCCGGATCGCCGTCCGTAAAATCTCCAGAAAAGGCTGTTTTTGATCCTTATTTTCTTCCAATGGTTTCTAACCTATAAATAGACCCTTTATTCATTTTTAGGGTATCCACAAATAATAGAAAATACGACCGAAAAGAAAAGATCCACATATAGAGAAGAAAGGAAATCAATAGAATTTATTCTATGTTTCTTCATCTATATTGATTGATTTGATTCTAGGTTTTCCAAACTCAGATTTTGAGTAGAATCAAATCAATGAATACTTAGATGGTATTTCCGATCTATTTCTAATCTAAGTATTCGGCGGATCATCACCACCCAAAACAAACAACGATTTACCCCAAATCGGCGCGTGGACTCGCGTGGCCTTGTGGATTCAAGGTGCAACCGCTCTCGTGGATTCGGAGCGAGGTACGTTCGTGGATTCGAAGCGTGCCACTGGGTGAAGACCGTGGATTCGGTCGGACGTCGTGGACTCGACGTTGGACGCTGTGGATTCGGCGTTGGGCGCAGATCGTGGATTCGAGAAGCGTCGTGGAGCGAGCGGAGAAGATCTACTAGGAGCGTATGGTAAAAGGTTGAGTCGTCTGTGAGTACGTTATATCACCTTGTACGTGTGTTAATTCTAGTGGATTTCGCCGTGTTATCGGTCCCGTGGTTTTTTACTCCGGTTTGGAGTTTTTCCACGTAAAAATCTTGCGTGTTCATTTTTATTTCCGCATTGGGTTTTATTGCGCAATGATTTTTTGAGTGTTTATTGTTTACACCTATTCACCCCCCTCTAGGTGTTTTTTCCCCTATTTAGATCCATATTAGTATAACCCAACAAGTGGTATCAGAGCGGGAATAGGGTTGTAAACAATGGTTGAAGGTGGAAACATCAATCGACCCCCTTTCTTTGATGGAACAAATTATGCGTACTGGAAAGTGCGGATGAAAGCCTTTTTAATTTCCATCGACGAAAGGGTGTGGCAATCAATTGAATTAGGATGGTCTAATCCAACTGAAATTATTTCTGATGTTCGCACCTTAAAACCTAGGTCGAAATGGACCAAGGAAGAGATAGATTCTTCTTCTTACAATGGCAAAGGAATTAATGCTCTATTTAATGCTTTGTCACAAACAGAGTTCTCTCGCGTCTCGGCATGTGAGACTGCGAAAGAAATCTGGGATGTTCTTCAAGTTACGCATGAGGGAACTAACCTTGTGAAGATTCAGAAACTGCAAATGCTTACGAGCAAGTTTGACTCTATTTCTATGGCAGAAAATGAATCCTTCACTGATTATTACACACGATTGCAAGATATCGTAAACTCATGTGCTAACTTGGGAGAGAAGATTCCAGAATTTAAAGTTGTAAGAAAAATTCTAAGAACTCTTCCTGAACGATTTCGCCCGAAGGTCGCAGCCATTGAAACAATTAAACACCCGGACGAAATGCGTGTAGAAGAATTAGTAGGTGCATTACAAACTTATGAAATGACATTTCCTACTAACTATTCTTCTGGAAAAGCATCCTCTTCTAAGTCTTCAGGTTACGCATTGAAATCAACTAAGGAAGAAGACACGGATTCATCCTCCTCGGACGATGACGAGAACCTATCTATGGAGGACTTTGAGAAGCAGCTCGCTCTCTTGACAAGGAAGTTTCGCCGCAACTTTCGAAGGGGTAATCCAAGCAAAACTCCATCCTTCGGAAAGTCGAAGAAAGGCAAAGGTTCTTCAAGCCACAAGTCAAGAAAGCAAGAGAACTTCTCAAAGGATAAGAAAAGTTCAGAGGGACAAGTACAGTGCTTCAAATGTCGAGGCTACGGCCACATTGCAACGGAGTGTCCCAACAAGAATCCGGCAAAGAAGAAAGCGATGCAAGTCGTTACTTGGGATGACAACTCCACGTCAAATGAGTCATCCTCAAGTGATGAAGAAGACAACGCGACAGCTTTCCACGCGTCCACTACATCTTCACCCTTCATGTGCTTAATGGCAAGTACCTCCGATTCCTTGTCCAACTCCTCCCTGTTGAAAAGATTGCAACGGACGCGAATCGAGCAATTCTGAAGGTGAAGATTTTGCTCTTGCCTACCATAAGCTTTTGAGGGATTCAAAGAAACTGGCAAAGCAAAACCGGAGTTTGAGAGGGAGATTGCAGGATCTCGAAGAAGAAGCAAAAAGGGCAACTTCTCTCTCAAACGCTCTTGAAGTGGAAAGGGATAATTAGTCAAAACAAATGTTTCCCTTCAAGAGTCCAATGAGCTTTTCGAGAAAGAACATGACAAATTGGTGGACAAAGCGAATTACTTCTTGAAGCTCTACGGCGAGGCTCGACAGGAAAAATGGAAATGACAAAGACCATACTCCAACTAAAGATGACTTACAGAGATTTTCTTCTGGAAGGAGTAAGTTGGACAGGCTTCTTGGTCTTGGTCAAACAAATAAGTTCGGCCTCGGATACACTCAAACTGGAGACATTCCAAGTTCGAGTGGGACAGTTTTTGTGCCTCAGTCGGTATCTCCTCCTCCGACACCGGAATTCACGACAAGCAACGACAACAAGCCTACTTCATCCTCCTCGGGATCGTCAAGATCTAAGGTATGTTTTCGTTGTGGCATTTCAGGGCACATAAGGAGAAATTGCAAGACGGGAGCCAAACGCACACCTCAAGCACCTCTTGCAATGACTACCAAAAAGGTAATTCCTCAGAAATCAAATGTAAATCATTTGAAGGAAAAGAGCCTTGGTAGCTCACCGCTCAAGACGACTTCATCAAGGAGCAGCAATTCTTCAACAAGACGCTTTCACCTAGGCGAGTAACTTCACGACCACTACCGACGCATTCCAAAAAGGTTTGGGTGCGCAAAGGTAAAATTTTTCCTTGTCTTATTACCAATGTTTCCTTGCATGCTTATGATAATTCGTCTTGGTATCTGGATAGCGGTTGTTCCCGTCACATGACCGGTGACAAAAACTGTTTTCAAAACTTTGAGAAAATCTCCGGAGGACTTGTTGTTTTCGGAGATGGTCGGTCTTCCAAAATTGTTAGAAAGGGAACGGTGGCTATTCCGGATGGCCCGGTTCTAAAAAATGTGTTATTTGTTGATGGCCTTAAGACTAACCTCATTAGTATTAGTCAACTTTGTGATAATGGTTACTCAGTTAATTTTTCATCTGTTGAATGTGTTGTAACTGATAAGGACCATGTTTTCTTCCTAAAAGGGGTTAGATCTGAAAACAATTGTTATGTTGTTCACATAAACTTTAAGGAACTTGCTAGAATTTCGAACAAAGATGTGGTCAAGGGGGTTCCTAAACTTTCTTTTGAACAAAACATTGTGTGTGGCGGTTGCCAAAAGGGTAAACAGTCCAGGACTGCACACAAGAACTTGAACCACGTAGGTACAAAACGGCCTTTGGAACTTTTACACATGGATTTAATGGGGCCAACTCGTCAACCATCTTTGGGAGGTAAATGGTACATTTTCTTATTGGTTGATGATTTTTCTAGATATACTTGGGTAGTATTTTTAAAAGAGAAAGCTGATACTTTTGATTCTTTTCACGAGATTTACCATCGTATTATGATTGAAAAGAATGAAAAGATTACTCGTGTTAGAAGTGATAGAGGTGGAGAATTCATAAATTCTAAATTCATTGATTTTTGCACTTCTAATGGCATTAAACATGAATTCTCGGCACCTTATACACCTCAACAAAATGGTGTAGTCGAGCGCAAAAACAGGGTCGTACAGGAGATGGCACGTGTTATGCTTCATAGCCGGAACCTACCGTTATATTTTTGGGCTGAAGCGGTGAACACTGCTGTCTATGTTATCAATCGAGTGTATTTGCGCCCGGGGACTTTGAATACACCATATGAACTTTGGTTTTGTAGAAAACCTAACATCAAATATTTTCGCATCTTTGGGAGTCGGTGTTTTATTTTACGTGATCGCGAGAATCTTGGAAAATTTGACTCTCGAAGTGACGAAGGGATTTTCTTAGGTTATTCTACAAACAGTAGAGCATATCGAGTTTTTAACTTAGAATCTAAGACGATCGTAGAATCGATAAATGTTAAGGTAGATGAAGCTTTTCACTTTGAATCTGAAAAATCTACCCTCGATATCTCTCTTGATGATGATACACCTGCTAATGCATCTTCTTCTAACAATTCTTTCGATAATAATGATGCATCTAACGGTTCTTCAAGTTTATCTGATGTGCAGGAATCATCTCGTGTACCTCCGACTACTCCTTACCTCAAACGTTACGCATCTCCAAGGATCATCCTGAATCGAACATCATTGGAGATCCACAAGAAGGAGTTAGAACTCGGAGACAATTGGTTTGCGGATTTGCATGCTACGTATCTCAAATCGAACCAAAGAATGTTGATGAAGCTCTTCAAGATGACTACTGGATTGAAGCAATGCAGGAAGAGCTCCATCAATTTGAGCGAAACAAAGTCTGGGAATTAACGAAGCCTCCGAAGCAACACAATGTGATAGGTACCAAATGGATCTTCAAGAACAAGAAAAATGAAGATGGTACTATCATCAGGAACAAAGCAAGGTTAGTTGCTCAAGGCTACTCTCAAGTAGAAGGTATAGACTTTGACGAAACTTTCGCCCCTGTAGCTAGACTCGAGTCCATTCGTATCTTATTTGCGATAGCTTGTCATTTTAAAATCAAATTATTTCAAATGGACGTTAAGAGCGCATTTTTAAATGGATTTTTAAATGAGGAAGTTTATGTGGCTCAACCGAAAGGTTTTGTGGACCATAAACTACCTAATCATGTTTTTCGACTGAAAAAGGCTCTTTACGGTCTGAAACAAGCACCGCGAGCATGGTACGAAAGGTTGACAAAGCACCTTTTAGAAAAGGGCTACACTCGAGGGGGAGCTGACAGGACTCTCTTTGTGAATCATTATCAAAACAATTTCATTGTAGCACAAATCTATGTCGATGACATTGTATTTGGCGCAACAAGAGATAATGATTGTGATGACCCGGATCTCCGCAGAGCTGCTACAGTGCATTGGGGTGGCTGTTGGAGGCCTACTTGGTGTGTTGGAGGTGTTTGGAGCATAATTGGGCACAAGAGTTGGACTTCGGGCCCAATTGGATCATGTGAGTGATCGGAGGACCCCGTGGAGGGTTTAGAAGTGGTTTCGCGCGAATCGGATATTTAAATTGGGCTCCGCACGAAGTTTGGACTAAGAACGTATTTCCGGGGGCCTTCGACAATTTTTAGAGTTGGAATTTGGCGAAACGGACGTCAAATTCGGATTCAGCGCGCGAAAACGGTCAAAATGGACTACCCACTTGATGTTTTTGTGCTCGGGTTACTGTTCACCGCCGGAACAGTGATTCCGGCGATCGCCGGCGGCGGCGGCGGCGGCGGGCAGCGGCGGAGGGCGGCGGCGCGGCCTCGGGCAGGCGGCAGCGCGGCGGCGGGCAGCGCGCAGCGCGCGGGCAGGGGCGCGGGCCGGCGCGCGGTCCACGCGCAGGCGTGCACCAGAGCGGGGTGCCACGTGGCATGTCTGGATTGGGTGGTTCACTGGTCCCGGTCTACGGAGTTGTGCGGTGCACAGTGGACTGGGCGGGAAAACACGTGGCATCATTCTATTGGTTCGGTTCATGAAGTCGGGTGCACCGGGTGCAGCGAGCGAGAGGCGTGACACGTGGCGCGCGGGGATTGGGCGCGCCACTGTGTGTTACGGAATTTGAGTTGGCGTATTTCGTGAATGTATTAAGTCTTGAAGATTGAAGATGAAGAAACTTTGGATCGTATACCTCAATCTCAAGAAAGAAGAATTCAAAAGGATCAGGTACGTTTAACTAAAGATTTTTGGTGATCCGAATACTTCTTGTAGTGTAGAAACACCTGGAAGAATGCTTAATTGCTTAAATATCAAAAACTGGACATGGGACATGTTCAGGATCCGGATCAGAGATTGCAATCCGGATCCCGAAGGGTGTTTGTTCATACACTGTTTCAATCCGGATCACAGCATTTCATGATCCGGATCCCGAACAGCAGTTTTACCTATTTTCTTGCACGATCCGGATCGGGAACTGCAATCCGGATCCCGAACATGGTGTTTTGGTAAAACTGTATGAACGATCCGGATCGGGGACTACGATCCGGATCCCGAACAAGCAATTTTCTGGAAACCGTCTTTTGTGCTTCTGCAATCCGGATCGCCAAATCCAATCCGGATCGCCGTCGGGATTTCTTTCCAGAAAAGGTTGTTTTTGATCCGTATATTCTTCCTAGGGTTTCTAACCTATAAATAGCCCTCTTTTTCATTTCTAGGGCATCGGCTATACATCCGCATACATCGGCAAAAATAGAAAAACATAGCCGAAAAGAAAAATCCACATATATAGAGAAGAAAGGAAATCAATAGATTCATTCTATGTTTCTTCGTCTATATTGATTGATTTGATTCTAGGTTTTCCATACTCACATTTTGAGTAGAATCAAATCAATGAATACTTAGATGGTATTTCCGATCTATCTTTGATCTAAGTATTCGGCGGATCATCACCACCCAAAACAAACAACGATTTACCCCAAAATCGGCGCGTGGACTCGCGTGGCCTTGTGGATTCAAGGTGCAACCGCTCTCGTGGATTCGGAGCGAGGTACGTTCGTGGATTCGAAGCGTGCCACTGGGTGAAGACCGTGGATTCGGTCGGACGTCGTGGACTCGACGTTGGACGCTGTGGATTCAGCGTTGGGCGCGGATCGTGGATTCGAGAAGCGTCGTGGAGCGAGCGGGAAGATCTACTAGGAGCGTATGAAAAAGGTTGAGTCGTCTGTGAGTACGGTATATCACCTTGTACGTGTGTTAATTCTAGTGGATTTCGCCGTGTTATCGGTCCCGTGGTTTTTTACTCCGGTTTGGAGTTTTTCCACGTAAAAATCTTGCGTGTTCTTTTATTTTTCCGCATTGGGTTTATTTGCGCAATGATTTTTTGAGTGTTTATTGTTTACACCTATTCACCCCCCTCTAGGTATTTTTTCCCCTATTTAGATCCATACTTATAAACCCTACAAGTGGTATCAGAGCGGGAATAGGGTTGTAAACAATGGTTGAAGGTGGAAACATCAATCGACCCCCTTTCTTTGATGGAACAAATTATGCGTACTGGAAAGTACGGATGAAAGCCTTTTTAATTTCCATCGACGAAAGGGTGTGGCAATCAATTGAATTAGGATGGTCTAATCCAACTGAAATTTTAGATGATGTTCGCACCTTAAAACCTAGGTCGAAATGGACCAAGGAAGAGATAGATTCTTCTTCTTACAATGGCAAAGGAATTAATGCTCTATTTAATGCTTTGTCACAAACAGAGTTCTCTCGCGTCTCGGCATGTGAGACTGCGAAAGAAATCTGGGATGTTCTTCAAGTTACGCATGAGGGAACTAACCTAGTGAAGATTCAGAAACTGCAAATGCTCACGAGCAAGTTTGACTCTATCTCTATGGCAGAGAATGAATCTTTCACTGACTATTACACACGATTGCAAGACATCGTAAACTCATGTGCTAACTTGGGAGAGAAGATTCCAGAATTTAAAGTTGTAAGAAAAATTCTTAGAACTCTTCCTGAACGATTTCGCCCGAAGGTCGCAGCCATTGAAACAATTAAACACCAGGACGAAATGCGGGTAGAAGAACTAGTAGGTGCTTTACAAATGTGATGACCTGGATCTCCGCAGAGCTGTTGCGGTGCTTTGGGGTGGCCATTGGAGGCCTACGCGGTGTGCTGGAGGTGTTCGGGGCACGATTGGACACAAATGTTGGACTTCGGGCTTAAAATGGATCACGCGGGTGATCGGGGGACCCCGTCGGATGTTTAGAAGTGCTTTCGCGCAAATCGGATATTAAGATTGGGCTCGGCGCGAATTTCGGACTAAGAATACCTTTTCGGGGGCGTTCGGCAATTTTTAGAGTGAGAATTTGGCGAAACGGACGTCAAATCCGGATTCAGCGCGCGAAAACGCTTCAAACGGACTATTTACGGCATTTTTCTGAGACTCGGGCACTGTTCACTGCCGGAACAGTGATTCCGGCGATCGCCGGCGGCGGGCGGCGGCGGCGGGCGGCGGCGGAAGGCGGCGGAGGGCGGCGGGCAGGCGGCGCGTGGCCGCGGGCAGGCGCGGAGGGCGCGGGCAGGCGCAGCGGGGCGCGGCAGGTGCGCGGTCCACGGCACGGGCGTGCACCAAGGCGGTGCCACGTGGCATGATCTGGTTGGCTGGCTCTCAGCACTCGGTTCAGGGAGCAGGATGGTTGGCATTGGTGCACGGTGCACCGGGGTGGACACGTAGCAGTTTACTATTGGTGCGGTGCATGGAGGTCCGTGCACCGGGTGCAGCAGACAGAGGCAGGACACGTGGCGCTCTCCTATTGGGCGGTCAACTGTGCGGGCAGGGGGCAGCAGGCGCCGACTGTGCGGGCAGGCGCGACAGACCGGGCTGGTCGGGGACGCGTGTCGACCCCTGGAGGTGGCCACGCGGCGCTGCAGGAGTGGTTGGTACGGCTGTTGCCTGTTTGGTGGACGCGTGGCAGCCTCTGGGGCGGGTCGGACGTACTGTTGGATCCCGTCCGACGGGGCATTGTGGGCCGGGCCGCACTGTGCGCGCCCGAAAGTCCGGGCCGGGCCGCACTGTGCACGCCCGGAAATTTCCGGGCGCCCGAAAACGGGGACCCAGATGGAATTTTGGGATTTGTTTGGGAGGCCTATTTAAACAGCCCGAGCTCCCTCCCTCTTGCTTTTTCCACCATTTCCGAGCCTCATCTCACCAAGGTGTCTTCAGCAAAGTTGCTCCCCTTCAAGTTCTCCATCTCCTGGTGAAGTTTTAGGATTTGTGGTGGCACGCACTTCGAGATTTGGATTTTTCGGCGCGGCGCGACGTTGCATTCCTGGATTCTTCTTCGGCGCAGCGACAGTGTTTTGGCTCTCCCGAGCTACCCATGCAGTATTTTTCAGCGATTCTTGCGCCATCGTCTTCGTAACAGGTAGGGCTACATTTCTTATTTCTACTGGTTTTCCCCCATTCCGAGGTTTTCATGGGTTTTTCGAGTCATCTTGTAACCTCATTTTCTGGGGTGGAGTTTTGGACAGCGCTGTGTTGTTTTGGGGATATCTCCGCAACCGGACATCGAATTGAGGCGATTCAAAAGGGGATTTGCATCCACACATCGCAAGGAGTCTCTCTGAATTTTTGTGGACTTTTGTGGAATTTCCCTGAAGGTGAGAACCCCTTTTTACAAAACCTTGTAGCACAGTTTTTGGGTGAAAGTATTATTCGGGGTGGTCCTCTTGTCGATTTTGGTTCTCAGCATAGAAAAATCGTGGGAAAACGTGCAGGTACTCGTTTCGACCGGTTCGTCGCGTAGATCGTAGTGGTATTTTTCTGGGAATTTCTTGGGCACGTTTCGTAGGTGAAAATGGCTGAACTGTTAATCTAATTTTTGAGGACAGATTTCGGATTAAATTTGGATGGTAATTGTATATGTATTCTTTGGGATTTATGGCACAGTGTTGCGGGGACTGTTGAGGATCGAGCGCGGACTTCGCTGTCAGGACTTGGATTTAGCGCTCGAGGTGGGTACCGTTGTTTAACCTCCTACTTGTGATGTCCCCACTAGGCCTATTTGAGTTGCATATATGTTACATGGCTAAATGAACCGGTGAAATGAATACGGCATACTAATTGAGAATTGGGCTTATAACTAGAGTTTGTGACTTCAAAGGGACTAAGTGCTGATTAATAGTTAATTCTTGTAAATAATATGTCGCTTACAGCATGGGAAGAGTTTTGCTAAAATGGATACGTTGCATATACGTGATGGGACCTTTATGCTTATACATAAACTATTTTGGGGCAACTTAGTAAAATGGAAGTTTGTTTAAACGGCATATCTCTACTTTGTGAGAACTAGAATACTTGAATCATGTTTAATAATGATAAAGGACTTTGCATGCTTGTATGGACATCTAGTTAGGCCACTTTTTTCTGCTACACTATCACGATGGCATTGACTTAGGAGAAACCATGCTTTTCTCGTCTTTTATCTACCTTTGGGGGATAGTGCGCTCGGGTTCGAGCAGGGGCTGGGATAGTGTAGTCATACCGTTGTGGGTTTTGGGACAGGCAGGCTGTGAGGGCAGGGCATTGCGGCAACCGCGGATCCTTGGCGGTTGACCGGACAGTGGTCATTGCATCAGATTGGGATAGAGGATTTGGATTTCTTTTAGTGGATGGGTTTTCCACCTTGATCAGAGTCATGATCCAGTCCTGCTGATTTGGTACTTGTTACCCAGGCATTATACTCGTGTGGGTCACTCCCCTCGAGTGCCACTCCGGAGTGTGCGTTTTACAGGCTTCGAGTCCTCGGGACTCTCATCCCCTATCGGTGTTATGCGTAGGCTGGCATACCCGATTCGGCAGGCAGGCAGAGCAGGCAGTACCAGTGCTTACTGGTGTATCGATTGGGTCTAGGCAGGCAGGCATTTACATTCTGATGCATACATTTAGCTACATTCCTAGCTGGCACTTTAGAGGCATCTAGTGGTAGCTTCCTACATCATTAGTTGGCATATTTACAGCTTACCACCTTGTTTTATTCTTCCGCCTCTTTTAGTCCTAGTGGGCACATTTGAGTTGAGGTCTACCCACTAGGGGGAGGCTGCTGTTTACAGTAGTTCTCACCCCCCACTGCTTTCCCTCTTCTCTTCCCCTTTGTTTTGCAGAGTCGTCTGCGGGAGTTGCGGGACCCTCCTCAGCGGACCGAGGTAAGTGGATCGCGGATTAGATAGCGGTCTACCCAGGCACCAGTTCTGTTACTAGATGTACCCCAGATACTCTCAGATACTCTACTTTTCATTTCTTTTGGGTCCGGCTGCGACCGGCTGGTTGTATTTGATTAGTGAGCTGGGAGAGACATATGTATTATTGAGAGTTTACTTCTGCACTTTACTTTTCAGCTTTATCTGAGATGTATTAGTTCTAGTTTAGCTCTGTTTATGCTCTTTTATTATATCATCTTTATTTGAGCAGGTTACCAGCGCTTCGTGTACACGGGAAATTCCGTGTATACGGCGGATCTGTAGACGAGCCCGGGTTCTGGTTTACACCCGGGGCGTGACAGTTTAAGTTGGTATCAGAGCTTAGGGATAGGTCAGTTGGGACTTAGGAAACCCTAGGCTTTTGGCAGACCCCAGGAAGGCAGGACGTGAGTGACGTGACATTATGCGAAAGTCGGCAATTTGGTCATGTGTTTATTTGACTCTTCCAGTGAGGGAAGAGGGATTGGCATGTCCTATTTCTGGTGAACTGTTATGTTGGCTGCAGACAACATAAGGTTACAGAAATAGGAGGATGCCTTTGACTTTCGCTAGATTGGGTCGAGTGTGGTTTCGTTACTGATCTGTGGTTCTTCGTGTGGCAGGATGCCTCCCCGACGCCGGATTCCTACCCGGGGTGCCCCTACACCCCCTGTTGAGCGAGGACAGGCTGGATCTTCTGAGATTGCCGAGTTGAGGGCCTTGATAGCCCAATTGGCGGAGAGCAGCCGCCGGCAGGAGCAGCGGATTGAGCAGCTACTGGCGCGGAGTGGGGCGCCGCCTCCGACAGTGTCAGAGACCCCGGCACCACCTGTGGAACCACTTGTGCCGACGGCGCCATCATTGAGTAGCGGGGCTCAGGGCGTGGCCCAGCCCTTGACCCCGGCTGAGGAGCAGGACTTCGCTGACAAACTGGTTAAGTTTTGTAAGCACGGGCTGCCCAGGTTCTCGGGGCGGGATATGCAGCCGTGGGAGGTTGGGACATGGTTAGCAGCGATGGAGAAGATTTTTCGGGATTTCTTCATCGACCCGAGGTACAGAGTTTATTTGGCGGTACATTGCCTAGATGGAGATGCAGACCTCTGGTGGCATCGGGTGGAGCCACGAGAGTTTCAGATTTCTCGACAGTTACCCTGGTCTGAGTTTCGGCGTATGATAGTGGACACCTATTTTTCGACCAGCGTGAAGAAGAAGCTGGAGGATGATTTGAAAAATATTCAGCAGGGCGACCGGTCAGTTCAGGATTACCATCAGGAGTTCATGCGGCTGTTTAATTGTGTGCCCTATGTCGCCCGGGATGGACCACATCAGGTTGAGTTGTTTGAGACAGGCCTCCGCAGCGAGCTCTATATCCTTGTGCATTGTATTGCATTTGGGCATCCTAGTCATTTGTTAGGAGTGCATGTACTTCCTTGCATTGGGTTAAGGGTAGGACGGTTACCGGGTGCTCGGGAGGTCGTATTCCCGATCTTTAGCACGTAGGGACGTGTTGTGGGTCCTGCCCGGTGCAGTTGAGTCCTTGATTTTACCTGTAGGCCTGATGGTCTTGACCAAGTTGTGGGGCTTGGTTTGGTACTTAGGACGGTTAGGCTGGCTCGGTTATTTTCTTTTCGCGGCAGCTGATTATGCTGCGAGGACGGTTCTTGTGAGAGCCAGGCCTGGAGGCGTTGGTGTACCTGGGTTGCTTGAGAGTATCTTCGCTTCGTTGGTTTTGACCTCGTGAGCAAGGCGGATGTCTCGTAGTGGGTGAGTAGCTTGTTGGCTGGTGTGTTCGAGGGACCTGCGGCGGCATCAGGACTTGGAGGATTTGATTTACCAGCTGCAAGGGTATTAGATCTTCGTAAAGATGGATTTGCGATCTGGTTCTCTCGACTGCTCCTGGCTGAGTGTTGATTGCTTCTACATCCCGACGGTTTTGGTTTAGAGTTCTGAGGTTCCGAGACCAGTTGGGGGACTTATATCGGATACCTTAGGAGTACAGAGGTACTTGGATCGAGCGTTTGTGCCGATGGACTCGTGGTTGGGTTATCTGAGGCCCTGGGAGGGGCAGATGCTTGTACCGATGCGGACTACTTGATGGCCGAGCAGTTGGCCCAGCTGTACCTAGTTGAGGTGGCGTGGTCCTCTGGAGTGTTCCCCTTTGTTTCGTTCTGGTTAGAGACCCAGGGATTGCATCGTGTCTCTGGTTGAGGTATTTGGTAGTTTTGGGAGCTTGAGTGGTGGATGATTGGATATTTACCCCCCTGTGGTTGCGATTCCGTGTTGAGGAATGACCTTAGTTTCGAGGACGAAACTTTCTGTTAGTGGGGGAGGATGTGATGACCTGGATCTCCGCAGAGCTGTTGCGGTGCTTTGGGGTGGCCATTGGAGGCCTACGCGGTGTGCTGGAGGTGTTCGGGGCACGATTGGACACAAATGTTGGACTTCGGGCTTAAAATGGATCACGCGGGTGATCGGGGGACCCCGTCGGATGTTTAGAAGTGCTTTCGCGCAAATCGGATATTAAGATTGGGCTCGGCGCGAATTTCGGACTAAGAATACCTTTCCGGGGGCGTTCGGCAATTTTTAGAGTGAGAATTTGGCGAAACGGACGTCAAATCCGGATTCAGCGCGCGAAAACGCTTCAAACGGACTATTTACGGCATTTTTCTGAGACTCGGGCACTGTTCACCGCCGGAACAGTGATTCCGGCGATCGCCGGCGGCGGCCGGCGGCGGCGGAAGGCGGCGGAGGGCGGCGGGCAGGCGGCGCGCGGCCGCGGGCAGGCGCGGAGGGCGCGGGCAGGCGCAGCGGGGCGCGGGCAGGTGCGCGGTCCACGGCACGGGCGTGCACCAAGGCGGTGCCACGTGGCATGATCTGGTTGGCTGGCTCTCAGCACTCGGTTCAGGGAGCAGGATGGTTGGCAGTGGTGCACGGTGCACCGGGGTGGACACGTGGCAGTTTACTATTGGTGCGGTGCATGGAGGTCCGTGCACCGGGTGCAGCAGACAGAGGCAGGACACGTGGCGCTCTCCTATTGGGCGGTCAACTGTGCGGGCAGGGGGCAGCAGGCGCCGACTGTGCGGGCAGGCGCGACAGACCGGGCTGGTCGGGGACGCGTGTCGACCCCTGGAGGTGGCCACGCGGCGCTGCAGGAGTGGTTGGTACGGCTGTTGCCTGTTTGGTGGACGCGTGACAGCCTCTGGGGCGGGTCGGACGGACTGTTGGATCCCGTCCGACGGGGCATTGTGGGCCGGGCCGCACTGTGCGCGCCCGAAAGTCCTGGCCGGGCCGCACTGTGCACGCCCGGAAATTTCCGGGCGCCCGAAAACGGGGACCCAGATGGAATTTTGGGATTTGTTTGGGAGGCCTATTTAAACAGCCCGAGCTCCCTCCCTCTTGCTTTTTCCACCATTTCCGAGCCTCATCTCACCAAGGTGTCTTCAGCAAAGTTGCTCCCCTTCAAGTTCTCCATCTCCTGGTGAAGTTTTAGGATTTGTGGTGGCACGCACTTCGAGATTTGGATTTTTCGGCGCGGCGCGACGTTGCATTCCTGGATTCTTCTTCGGCGCAGCGACAGTGTTTTGGCTCTCCCGAGCTACCCAGGCAGTATTTTTCAGCGATTTGTGCGCCATCGTCTTCGTAACAGGTAGGGCTACATTTCTTATTTCTACTGGTTTTCCCCCATTCCGAGGTTTTCATGGGTTTTTCGAGTCATCTTGTAACCTCATTTTTTGGGGTGGAGTTTTGGACAGCGCTGTGTTGTTTTGGGGATATCTCCGCAACCGGACATCGGATTGAGGCGATTCAAAAGGGGATTTGCATCTACACATCGCAAGGAGTCTCTCTGAATTTTTGTGGACTTTTGTGGAATTTCCCTGAAGGTGAGAACCCCTTTTTACAAAACCTTGTAGCACAGTTTTTGGGTGAAAGTATTATTCGGGGTGGTCCTCTTGTCGATTTTGGTTCTCAGCATAGAAAAATCGTGGGAAAACGTGCAGGTACTCGTTTCGACCGGTTCGTCGCGTAGATCGCAGTGGTATTTTTCTGGGAATTTCTTGGGCACGTTTCGTAGGTGAAAATGGCTTAACTGTTAATCTGATTTTTGAGGACAGATTTCGGATTAAATTTGGATGGTAATTGTATATGTATTCTTTGGGATTTATGGCACAGTGTTGCGGGGACTGTTGAGGATCGAGCGCGGACTTCGCTGTCAGGACTTGGATTTAGCGCTCGAGGTGGGTACCGTTGTTTAACCTCCTACTTGTGATGTCCCCACTAGGCCTATTTGAGTTGCATATATGTTACATGGCTAAATGAACCGGTGAAATGAATACGGCATACTAATTGAGAATTGGGCTTATAACTAGAGTTTGTGACTTCAAAGGGACTAAGTGCTGATTAATAGTTAATTCTTGTAAATAATATGTCGCTTACAACCATGGGAAGAGTTTTGCTAAAATGGATACGTTGCATATACGTGATGGGACCTTTATGCTTATACATAAACTATTTTGGGGCAACTTAGTAAAATGGAAGTTTGTTTAAACGGCATATCTCTACTTTGTGAGAACTAGAATACTTGAATCATGTTTAATAATGATAAAGGACTTTGCATGCTTGTATGGACATCTAGTTAGGCCACTTTTTTCTGCTACACTATCACGATGGCATTGACTTAGGAGAAACCATGCTTTTCTCGTCTTTTATCTACCTTTGGGGGATAGTGCGCTCGGGTTCGAGCAGGGGCTGGGATAGTGTAGTCAGACCGTTGTGGGTTTTGGGACAGGCAGGCTGTGAGGGCAGGGCATTGCGGCAACCGCGGATCCTTGGCGGTTGACCGGACAGTGGTCATTGCATCAGATTGGGATAGAGGATTTGGATTTCTTTTAGTGGATGGGTTTTCCACCTTGATCAGAGTCATGATCCAGTCCTGCTGATTTGGTACTTGTTACCCAGGCATTATACTCGTGTGGGTCGCTCCCCTCGAGTGCCACTCCGGAGTGTGCGTTTTACAGGCTTCGAGTCCTCGGGACTCTCATCCCCTATCGGTGTTATGCGTAGGCTGGCATACCCGATTCGGCAGGCAGGCAGAGCAGGCAGTACCAGTGCTTACTGGTGTATCGATTGGGTCTAGGCAGGCAGGCATTTACATTCTGATGCATACATTTAGCTACATTCCTAGCTGGCACTTTAGAGGCATCTAGTGGTAGCTTCCTACATCATTAGTTGGCATATTTACAGCTTACCACCTTGTTTTATTCTTCCGCCTCTTTTAGTCCTAGTGGGCACATTTGAGTTGAGGTCTACCCACTAGGGGGAGGCTGCTGTTTACAGTAGTTCTCACCCCCCACTGCTTTCCCTCTTCTCTTCCCCTTTGTTTTGCAGAGTCGTCTGCGGGAGTTGCGGGACCCTCCTCAGCGGACCGAGGTAAGTGGATCGCGGATTAGATAGCGGTCTACCCAGGCACCAGTTCTGTTACTAGATGTACCCCAGATACTCTCAGATACTCTACTTTTCATTTCTTTTGGGTCCGGCTGCGACCGGCTGGTTGTATTTGATTAGTGAGCTGGGAGAGACATATGTATTATTGAGAGTTTACTTCTGCACTTTACTTTTCAGCTTTATCTGAGATGTATTAGTTCTAGTTTAGCTCTGTTTATGCTCTTTTATTATATCATCTTTATTTGAGCAGGTTACCAGCGCTTCGTGTACACGGGAAATTCCGTGTATACGGCGGATCTGTAGACGAGCCCGGGTTCTGGTTTACACCCGGGGCGTGACAACTGCTTGGTATGTCAACAGGTTAAGGCGGAACATCAGCGACCCGCAGGAAAACTACAGCCGTTACCAGTACCAAAATAGAAGTGGGATCGAATCACCATGGATTTTGTCACTGGGTTCCCACGCTCACAGCAGGGCCACGACACGATCTGGGTCATAGTGGACCGTTTAACCAAGTCAGCGCACTTCTTGCCGATTCATACGATGTGGACCCGGGATCGACTAGCCCAAGTTTACCTCAGCGAGATCGTGAGATTACATGGAGTTCCAGCATCTATTACCTCGGACAGAGACACGCGATTTGTCTCAAAATTTTGGCAGAGTCTACAGCAGGCATTGGGGACTAGACTGCAGTTTAGCACGGCCTTCCACCCTCAGACAGACGGACAGTCCGAACGAGTGATACAGACCCTAGAGGACCTGCTACGTGCCTATGTACTTGACTGGGGAGTCAGTTGGTCATGCTACCTGCCCCTCGTGGAATTCGCCTACAACAACAGCTACCAGGCCAGCATACAGATGGCACCTTTCGAAGCCTTATATGGAAGACGTTGTCGGTCCCCGATCTGTTGGGATGAATTGGGTTAACGGAAGTTCTTGGGACCCGACTTGGTGGAAGAAACTGAAGCAAAGATACGACTCATCAGACAGCGCCTACTAACCGCCCAGAGTCGACAGAAAAGGTATGCAGACCATAGGCGCCGCGACCTGGAATTCCAAGTGGGCGATCACATGCTCTTGCATGTTTCGCCATCCAAGGGGATCAAGCGTTTTGGACTGAGACGCAAGTTGAGCCCGCGGTTTGTGGGGCCATTCGAGATCCTGGAGCGCATTGGCCCGGTGGCTTACCGCCTTGCCCTACCGCCTAGCCTCGACCGAGTCCACGATGTGTTCCACGTTTCGATGCTCCGGAAATACCTTCCCGACTCATCGCATATTCTGGACGTCTCTACCCTCGAACTTAAGGAGGACCTGAGCTTCGAGGAAACCCCGGTGCGGATCCTAGCAAGGGAAAGTAAAACACTATGAAATCGAGCCATCCCCTACGTGAAGGTGCTCTGGAGCAACCATGAGGAGCGAGAAGCAACTTGGGAGTTGGAGTCAAAAATGAGGGAGTGCTACCCCGATCTTTTCACCGCGACCCAAGATTAAGTTTCGAGGACGAAACTTGTTTTTAAGAGGTGAGTGGTGTAGTAACCGCTCTTAAATTGTATTTTAGATTTTTTTAAATTATTTATTTATTACGTATCCACCTTAGCGGTCTGGCGGTTGGATTAATAATTTACTTTTTCTGGACAGACCGTCAGGGCTCGCGGATATTTTTAGACACTAGAGCTCGCGAAACGGAGAACGGCGGCGCGATCGGATCTGAATTTCGACTCCGGAATCTCCCAGAATTAATTTCTGAAGTTTACTAGCAGTTTCGGGTGCTTCAAATAAGTGGTCGGGCGATTGGCACGCTTTTCGAGGTAAGTCGGACCCCGGTTTGCGCCCAAACGACTAATTAATTAATTAATTTTGAGTTTGGGACTTAGGGCTTTTTTTTTCCCACTCCTAGTTTCCCTTGTGCGTTAGGTCTCGTGCGAGAAAACCCGAACCCTAGTTTTCCCCCTTCATCGGTTGGCGTGAAGAACTGAGGCGACGAGACGGGGAGAAGGAACATCCTGCGGAATTCGGCGAGCGAGAGCGGGACGATCCTCCTCCTTCCTCCTTTATCGGCGAAAACGATGTGAGCAATTCGGGTCTTTCCGGTTCTTTTCGGTGTGGGTTTTCATTCGTGTCGTGTCGCATGCGAGGCGTGTTTGGGGACCAAACGGGAGGCCGCCGCCGCCGTGGTTAAATGGGAGGCCGCCGCCGCCGTCACCGTGTTCACGGGGTCATCGCCGGAGCCGCCGTGACCGCGGGGTCGCAACCGGAGCCGAAAACGAGCGCGCACTGTTCACTTTTGGGGTTTTCTGGCCGCGGTCCACATGCCCGCGTGCACCCGGCGCACGCCGTTCCGGCCCGGGGCCGCAGACCCGGCGCACAAAGCTGTGCGCCAGGCCGCGCGGTCCACCGGGCCGGCGTGCACCCGGCGCACGCCTTTGCGGCCCGGGGCCGCAGACCCGGCGCTCAAAGCTGTGCGCCAGGCCTCGCGGTCCACCGGGCCGGCGTGCACCCGGCGCACGCCCTCGCGGCCGGGGGGTGCAGACCCGGTGCACAGAGCGGTGCGCCAGGCCGCGCGGCGCATGCCCGGGCGTGCGCCCGGCGCTCGCCACCGCAGCGGGGGGCCATGGACCCGGTGCGCGCCCGCACCCATGCGCTGCCCGGCCCAAGGCGCCATGGTCCACTGCTGTAGTGTGCTCCTGGCCCGCGCCGCGCCCGCCTGCCGCCGTGGACTCGGTCCACGCCTGGTTCCGTGCACCATGGTTCCGAAAAGAACCCAGAAACTCCGTTCTTGGCCCGTTTCGCCCTGTTTTTGAGTGTTTTTGATCACGACGACGAATTGTACCTAATGATAACTCTTATTGTAGCTTGCGGGCTCAAGGCGAGGATATATTTTTGTTGGAGCTCCCGCACGTCTTATCCTTCGTGGTTGAGGTGGGTCTTTTGGCTTAGTGTTTAGCGTCGGTTTCCGACTGTCGTTTTTACTCTTAATTATACTTGACGTTACTAACATGATAGTGGTTGACGTGGTTACTCTCGATTATACATTTATGTTGCTAATGTGATAGCGGTTATGGTTTTATTTCTGAGTACTGTTGGTATTGTCGGTTACTTTGCTCGAGGCAGCAGCACGCGCACCCGCGGTTTGGCCACCGCAAAGGGTGCGCTTTTTCGGAAAAGTGGTCCATGACTCGTGTAAACCCACGAGGTGACGTAGTGGGGGCCACCGCAGGTGGGGGGTTTGAGGCGCCGAGGTGCGAGCGGTGCGACCCGTCGGGGTAGGTGCCCGACGTGGTTTACCGAGGTAAGTGCTCGGTGGGGATGCCGGGGTAGGTGCCCGGATTAGGTTGTGCAGGTGTGCGAGGTCTTGTTCCCATTTGGGGGAGTGGTTGCTCCGGATAGATTACGGTTGGGCGCATTTATTTTTTCCTACATTCCTTTTTACTACTATTTATCGCTGACTTCCCACTTTGTGACAGGGTCCTTCCGGGGGGAGATTTAGGCGACGGTGAGACCGAGACTGGAGCTTTGGGTCCTAGGAGACCCCGCATTGTACTTCCTCCTTTATTTCGCTTTCTATTTACTCTTGTAGTTACCGTGTGGATCTCGATACCCTCGTGGGGTCGGTGTAGATGTCGGCACATCTTATATTTACGTTATTGCACTTTCTTTCCGCTCTGGAGGCCGTTTTGTGAAAAGAGAAAACAAAAAAAAAAATAAAAGGAAAAGATTGCGAAAACTGGTTTTTAAAACTTGGGTGTCGTGTGGGCACCATCTTTCAAAACTCTGTGGATTTATGAATTGCGAAAATGTCTTTCAAAACCCAAGTGCCGTGTGGGCACTATTTTCAAACCCTGTGGTTGTATGTTAATTTCAAAACTGGTTTTCGAAACTTGGTGCCGGGTGGGCGCCGTTTTCAACAATTGTGGTTTTATGCTTTCAAACTGATCGGCCGTGAGTTCTATGCAATTTTGGCGCATGTGTGAATGATTGAGCTGTTGTGATTGAACCGTTGGTTGTGTTTGAACATTGTACTAGCTGCGACGCCGTGCATGTACAGGGGAGACTCTATCCGTGTGCAGAGTGACCCTGTGCATGCGGCGGGTCTGGGCACGCGCCAGGGTAGAAGACTTTTCAAAAAAAAATTTTACACGCTAATCTACATTTATTTTGCGAACTGTTCCGCTGAATGGAAACCCCGGGGCGTGACAAGAACTCACCTTGCCGGACTCGGGGAAGATAGGAAGTAGCCGGTTCTCTCTTTCTCTCCTTCACGCGGCTACAGCAGCCTCCCAGGTTGCACCTCCAGTCACAGAGGAACACCTCCAGAACTCCTGGACCACTTTGGGTGAAGTTGGTTCCAATTTCTTCTTTCTCTCCCTCACTCTCAAATTTCTCTCTCTAAGGAATAGTGTCCTCGGCCAACTTTAGTGCACAGGACTGGTTTGGAACTTCCAATTAACCCTAGGTGATGCCTGGGATTCAACTTGACCCCTCGGACTTGCACCAAGGAGACCAAAAGCCAACTTCAACATTAATGCTAGATTCTTTAAGCAAAAACCCTTAAACTCTTTTCACACTTCACTCTAAACCCTAGCAGGCTATAGGTAGGTCACAAATGCACCCGGCACCTCATAGTATAAAGCCCTAACATTTTAACACATAAAATATTAGCATTTCTTGCAAAATGATCCATATTTAGGTGCTTTTCACGCATTTTGAGAAAATTCGCTCGTCAATTCACGAAATGAACTTTGCCACGACGTCCGGCTCATCGAGACCTATCAAGTAGCGTATTTGTTTGTTTTGTTTGACGCTCGGATAAAAACTTGGTCCATAAAGTTCGGCAAAGTGCGGTGCGTTGCACGCACTTCAATGCACCCGGGTCGCCAAATGCGAAATCCGTCAGTGCCATCGCGCTTAGAACGTCAAAAATAGTTAGGTTCGACTACTCATGTTGCTATATTAGGGTTTTAGACAGTGAATCGGCCGTTAGTGGCCGAGAGGGAAATAGGTTTAGGGGTTACTATTCACACTTAAGTTGTGGGGCCCACTTTTTCATCGTTGATTTCTGGAAAATTCGACAGTCAGATCGTCGACAAGTGAATATGAAATTTTCATGTTTCGATGAGACGATCGCAATGGCGATCTCGGATTTTCAAGATCAGGCCCCGATTAAAAGTCAGTATTTTTGGGCCACTATTGATCCACTATGATCCAATTTTTGCCAAAATTACTAATTTTATAAATTCCAAAAATAATTATAAAGACTTTAATTTTATGGTTATTACAAAAAGTAACCAAAAGCAGGACTGGATCATGACTCTGGTCAAAGTGGGAAACTCCGTCCACTAGAGAAATCAGATACCCAATCTGGTGCATAAATAAATATCCGATCAACCGCCCAATATCCGCGGTTGCCGCAAAGCCCCACAACTAATGAAACCTGTCTCAGACACCTAGTCCCGACTACACTACCCAGAACACCTGCTCGAACCTGAGCAACACAGACCACCTGACTAGCAAAGAAGGAGAAAATGATAACATGGTTTCTCCTAAGTCAAGTTCCAAAAGTAGTGCAGCAGTAAAAGATGGCCTAACTACATGTCCATGCAAGCATGCTTTGTCCTCAGAAATAATAAAAGTAGGTGAAACATACATTAGTAAAGCATGCAAAATATTTCTACTATGGTATACCAATCTCACCCAAGTAGGTCATTCCTTGCTTACCTCTCGCTCATATCGGTTGCACAACAATATGCCTGTTATCAATCATAGAGGGGTGATATCCCCACATGTGCACTTACATTCACCATGATATAAAAACCTTTTACAGTTACCAAATTAAGCTTACCCACCTGAAGTGCTCAATCCAAGGCAAACCTGGGGTCGGCGAAGAGTGTAGACGCTCTCGGTCCAAAATCTACTAAAACTGCTCCCTCGGTATATGTTGCGCAAGCCTCGGCTCCAAACAGCTAAAAATACCCCAAAAAATCAAAGTCTCCAAATCCAACAGGTCCAGCGACACTTGCAAACACCCCTGGGTACAATAATAAGGTCCAACATTACACTTAATCCAAAATATTCCAAGTATACACAATCTGCAAAAAATAGCCTCAAAGATGTGCAGTTTTCACCTGCAGAACAGACTCGAAAAAATCCAACAAAAATACTGTCGCGTTCCTTGCGTCGATACCTTCGAAACGAGTACCTGCACATCAAATTCCGAGTCCCGTAGGCCGAGTTACAAATTCCACAACACAGGGCGCTCACTAACACACAATCATACATCTGTATTTCAATACACAGATAAAGGAAGAAAAATCTACCTCCAGGCAAACCTCAGAAAAATCCAATAAAAATACGGTGATAATCCTCGCGTCGAGTAGATGAAAAAAGTGTACAGGCACGTTGCGAAGATAAAAATCCGGCAAGGTGTCGCTGTCAAGAAATTCCATCAGAAAAAGGGGTCCCAGTAAGCATGGAAAAACTCCTCGAAAAGCGTGAAACTAGGGAAAGTAGAAAATACCAAGATCGTAGTCTGTCTGTCGCGGATCCAACGGCGCAAGAATCGCCAAAAAAGGAGGTCGGAGTAGGCCGAGGGAGCTCGTGCACCGAAACGCGATGAAGGGGAACACAAATGGACGAACGTTGCGCCGCACCATAAAAATGAAAACCTCGATAAGCGTGCCACCAAAAATCTCCAAACTCTGCAGATGGATTCAGCACACGGAGAGGAGGAAAGTGCTGAGGGTCACTCTGCCAAAATCCGCGCGGAGAAGAAGCTGTTGGAGCTGGAACAGGGGGCTTTCATATAGGCTGGAAAACATTTGAGAAAATACCCACCAAGTCCAAGATTCGGGCGCCCGCTTCTTCCGGGCCCCTACAGTGTTGGGCCCGGCCCAACACTGTGCGGGCCCGAATCACTGTCGGGCCTCCACGTAGCCCACTGTAGTGACCCGACCCTTAGGGGTATTTTTGAACTCACATGTGATTGCTTAAGCCTTAAGCGAAATAAAATTTGTTTAATTTTCAAAAGTCGGCCGCGACGAGGTGTGTGTATTTTTCTGCGATAGAGCGCGGAAAACGATGACCGACGGTGCGAACGGATCCGAAATCCGATGTCGGGATCCCCCGGAACGGGATCCTTAGTGACGCGGTGATTAGTCACGCATCGGAATCCGTGCAAGATATCTTGCACCCGTAGGAGATAAGGTGGGTTATCTCGTAGGAGGATAATTAATTAAGTAATTAATTATCCGTTGACGGAAATTGGAATCCTCTTACGTACGAATAAAAGGGGGGAAATTAATCGTACGTGTATTTAAAATTGGGAATTTATTTCCCATGATTATTTAATGAAGGTGATTAAATAATCGGTGACCAGGATTTAAAATTGGAAATTAAATAACCGGTGGTTCAAATCCAAGTGGGAATTTATTTCCCATGATTATTTAATGAAGGTGATTAAATAATCGGTGACCAGGATTTAAAAGGTGAGGATTTTATCTCGTAAGTCAGATATTTATTTGAGAAATAGAAACAGGATATTTGTGGGTTTTTCCTGTTACATACGTGTAAAATAAAGTGAAAAATTAATTAAATAATAGGAATTATCGGTAAGGGATTAATTAATTAATGAATTAATTAATTAGAGTCAAAAATATCCGAGAAGGATTTTGACGGTGCGTACGTATAAAAAGGGATAAATAAATAACGAGATTTATTTATTCCCCGTTTACCAAACGAAACCCTAATTAGAAAAGAAAGAGGAAAAACCCTAACCGGTGAGGAGAGAAAAAGGAAAAGAGACGAAACCCTAACCGGTGAGGAGAGAAGAAGGGAAAAGAGAGGGAGCCCGATTGTTCCGAACACCGATCGGAAGGCAAAAGTGCGACCGGGCGACCTTCCCGACAATCTTCGGTCCAGGGGTGCAGCGGGAGAGCGCGAAGGATATAGGTGTTCCGATTACTCTCCAACAAGGTGGGTACGGTTGCTATAAGTGCAACAAGTGCAGTAAGTGCATCTATCGTCATTAAAATTGCTCTCAATTTACCTAACAAAGTAGATGGACAGTTTAACCTTTCGTATAATGGCATATTTATCTAACAATGTAAGCGGCTGCGGTCGCGGTGCTCATTACACGCCGATCTCGGCAAATCCGGTTTCGGATGCTGCACGTACACAGGCGGATTGGCCTCCGCATGGGTGTACTTTTCCGGAAGAGTGGTCTTTTTGACCCGTGTACCCCGCGAAGGTATAGGTGCGAGTGGGGACCTCTTCGCGCCAGCTGAAGGTGACACACCAGCACCGCGAAGAGGTAAATGCATCAAAGGTGATTGTGCACGAGGGGAGACTTGTGTCTCCCCGACAGGTGTTCTGGGGTTGGTGCCCAGCTTAATCGATGAATTTGGGGTTGGTGCCCAGTTTAAAATATGCACAGGTTTTTAACGAAAGGTTATGGTGTACTCGGTGTATTCGGTTCGTTTTTCCTTCTTTGCTATCATTAGACATCTACTTTGTTTGTCACCGACTTTACCCACTCCGTGACAGGTATTACTAGGTGCGTTAGCCGGGATGGCGGTGAGACTGCGTCGCGAGGACCGTAGTCAGGACACTTGGTTTTTATATCTCATTTCCTTTCATGCTTTAAATAGTTAATTTGCTTGTGGATTACTTTAGTTGTGGACACGTATTAGTCAGCTCTGTGGATGAGGTGTACTCTTATGTTTTTGATACTCATAGTGGTGTTTTCATTCGCGGCATGTTTTCAAGATAATTACTTGATTGCGAAAACGTTTTCTCAAACGAAGTGCCGTGTGGGCACGTATTTTACAAACGCTGGGTTTTATCCTTTCCAAACGATGACGCCGCTTTAATAACTTGCGTGGAAAAAGAAGGTGTCGAGTGGACACCGGTCTTTTAAAACATTAGTTAAAGTACAGTACTCTGTTTGGTGTTGTTTGTCTATTGTATGGTTGATGGTTGGAGTTGAATGTTTGATGTTGTAAATAAATCGTATGTTGTAAATGAGACGCCGTGCATATACAAAGGAGACTCTGTCCGTGGGCAGAGAGAATTTGTGTATGTGGCGGTCTGTCACGCACCGGGGATGTGGTTTATATACCTTATTAAGAAAAAAAAAAATAGACACGTAATTTTCCGCTTTGATTGACTCAAAAACCCCCGGGGGCGTGACAGATTAAATGGTATCAGAGAAAATGCAACCACAACCATAGTAGACGTGATCCACATCCACAGTGCAAGGTGCCACAAGCAAACTGGACATGAGATAACCAAGGTGTAGGTGTGTAGTACGTGAGAGTACGGGGAAAAAGGGGATTTAACATAGGTGTAAATGTAAGACAAGGTGCTAGGGTGGTAACATTTGAGATAACATGGTTTCTTTGTCTACAGCAGTCAACGGCCAAGATTTGGCCACCGAGCGCTAATCGTTTCTTGACGGACAGGATGGATCCCGCAGCTGCAGCCAACCGCTTACTCCTAAATCAGCTGCGTGACATAGCGGGGCAAATGCTAACCCTTACCGAGCGCCTGGGCCTACTGATTCGAGATTTCGAGGGCGTTGACCACACCCAGCGGGGCGCCAGGAACGACGCCCATCGGGGAATGCCACCAGCTGGATTCCCCACCTTCAATGAGGCGGTTATGTTAGCCTTGCGGGCAGAGCAGGAACTGGCCGAGGCGCGCGCACGACAGAGGTTCGCCTATCCGGGTCCGACGGAGGGCCCCTTGCAACGGGGCCCGGTACACAAGCGCCCGAGGACAGAGGGGGACTTTGCGAGGATGACGAGAGCAGAACCCAGACCGCTCGGGAGGCCTTGCTCCATATGTATTGGAGCGCACCAGGTGACAGGTTGCCCGTGGAGACACGATCATTGCTATCGGTGTGGCAGGCCGGGCCACACGCGTTACGACTACCCTCGGAAACCGGGGGTCACCAGGCCTCCGGCACCGCGACCGGAGGAAACCGAGAGGACAGCTACACCCGTCCCGCAAGGGGGCCCCGCCCAAGAAGACCAAGGAGGAGGACGACCGGAGAGGGCGCGGAAGGACGAACCGGCACCAGCAGGGAGCGGGAAACCACCTCAGGGACCGTGCGTGATCTGCGAGGGTGCTCACCCGGTGGCGGAGTGTACTTGGAGGTACCATTACTGCAACCAGTGCGGCTTGCCGGATCATTCTCGTGCCTTTTGCCCTCAGAGGCCTGCCGCCGCCGCCCCTACGCCACCACCGCAGAAAGTACAGGACAGTGCTGCGGCTCCCGTTCAGCCAAGGGATTCGCCCGACGACCAAAAATCCTCAGACTCCTCAGACGTCAAGTCCCTTCCCCAGCACGCCGTACGACGCTGGCCCAAGGGCTGCGGACGGATCCCCCGGGATACTACAGTGGAGGACGCGACGTCCCAGACCTAGCGACGGCAGGTGATTTCTGTTCTATTTTTATTCTTCTTTTCCTAGAGAGCCGACTGCACCGTAGCCTGCTACCCTCGTTAGACTCTTTTTCTCTCTCTCCCCCCTCACTAGGAACCTTAAGTATTAGGCGAAGCCTTCCCCGGCCAAGGTGCACGGGCGGGCTTCAAAGCTAGGAGAACCCGGTGTACTCGGAACCCGTTGAGGGCCACGCAAGGAATAAATAGGCCCTACCCTATGCCTCGCGACCGGGATTCCCGGAAAACGTGTATTTGGCATGTAAAAGTACTACCTTTTTAGCCGTCATCTCCGCGACGCGGGCTAGGAAGCTGATACAAGGAGGGTGCGTGGCCTACCTAGCCTCGGTAGATTTGGCCACCCGACCCATTCCCTCGCCGTCCGAAATTCCAGTCGTAAGGGAATTTCCGGACATATTTCCGGCGGAGCTCCCCGGAATGCCGCCGGAGCGAGAGGTCGACTTTCCGATAGAGTTGCTTCCCGGCACCAAACCCATCACCAAGGCACCATACAGGATGGCCTTCGCGGAGTTGAAAGAACTCAAGGCACAGTTGGAGGAACTTTTGGATAAGGGTTTTATCAGACCAAGCGCGTCGCCCTGGGGCGCGCCCGTCCTGTTCGTGAGGAAGAAGGACGGAAGTCTCCGGTTGTGCATCGACTACCGGGAGATAAATAAGGTCACCGTTAAGAATAAATACCCCTTGCCAAGGATCGACGACCTCTTTGACCAATTACAGGGGGCGACGGTGTTTTCAAAGATTGACTTGCAGTCGGGCTATCACCAGGTCCGGGTTAAGGGGGAGGACATCCCCAAAACGGCTTTCCGTACTCGCTATGGCCATTACGAATTTACGGTAATGCCATTCGGGCTCACCAATGCCCCGGCGGTGTTTATGGACATGATGAACAGGGTATTCAAACCCTTCCTGGACTTATTCGTGGTGGTCTTCATCGACGATATCCTCATTTACTCCCGTACAGACGGGGAACATGAAGAACATCTGCGCACAGTCCTCCAGACCCTACGGGAACAGAAACTCTACGCCAAACTCAAAAAGTGTGAGTTTTGGCTCCGTGAGGTCGGTTTCTTGGGGCACGTAATCTCGGCGGCTGGAGTCGCGGTGGATCCGAAGAAGATAGATTCGGTGACGGACTGGCCCCAACCGACGACGGTGACGGAGATTCGAAGCTTCCTGGGATTAGCCGGGTATTACCGGCGCTTCGTGGAGGGTTTCTCCAAGATAGCCACCCCCTTAACCCGTTTGACTAAAAGGGGGAAAAGTTTATCTGGACGGACAAGTGTCAAAGAAGCTTCGAGGAGCTCAAGGATAGATTGACGCGAGCCCCGATTCTCGCCCTGCCAGAACCAGGGGAGGATTATGAAGTGTATTGCGATGCGTCGCGAAATGGATTGGGTGGAGTACTCATGCAACGGGGAAAGGTTATAGCCTATGCGTCAAGGCAGCTCAAGGAGTACGAGCGGAATTACCCCGTGCACGATTTGGAACTCGCAGCGGTGGTGTTTGTCCTCAAGCTTTGGAGACACTACCTGTATGGGGCACACTGCAATGTGTACTCAGATCATAAGAGCCTCAAGTACCTTTTCACCCAAAAGGAGCTAAATCTGCGACAAAGGCGGTGGCTTGAGCTACTAAAGGATTACGATCTAACGATCCACTATCACCCGGGAAAGGCCAACGTGGTGGCCGACGCCCTGAGTCGCAAGGGACAGGCCGAGGAAGCGGATGTAAGCGCCATTACACAGCAGGATAGTCTGATTGCGGAATTTTCGCGATTGAGACTAGAAGTAGTACCGGCAGGTACAGTCGCACAACTTCTGACACTGGTGGTCAGACCTACTCTGCTGGACAGGATTCTCGAAGGGCAATCGACTGATGACCAACTCCAGCTGGTGCGAAGTAGAATAACCGCCGACCAGGAGGGTGATTTCACAGTAAACTCCGACGGCACGATACGATTTCGGGGACGAATCTGCGTGCCGGATCTACCGGAACTCAAGGAGGAAATCCTGCGGGAGGCGCATACTGCCCCGTATGCGGCGCATCCCGGGGGAACGAAGATGTACAAGGACGTCAAACAGACCTTCTGGTGGCCCAAAATGAAGGGAGACGTGACCCGATTTGTGGCACACTGCCTGGTGTGCCAACAGGTGAAGGCCGAGCATCAACGCCCGGCAGGAAAATTGCAACCTTTACCGGTGCCCGAGTGGAAATGGGACATGATTACCATGGATTTTGTGACCGGATTCCCGAGATCGCCACAGGGACACGATGCGATATGGGTGATTGTGGACCGTTTGACGAAATCGGCCCACTTTCTGCCCATACACACGACGTGGACTCGGGAACGACTGGCACAAACGTACATCGATGAGATAGTAAGGTTGCACGGTGTACCGACATCCATCACGTCGGACAGAGACACACGTTTTGTGTCGAACTTTTGGCGAAGCCTGCAACGAGCAATGGGGACCAAGTTGCACTTCAGCACGGCTTTTCACCCGCAAACCGATGGACAATCAGAGCGGGTGATACAGATCGTGGAGGACATGCTTCGAGCATGCGTTCTGGACTTGGGCGAAGGGTGGGCACGGTGTTTGCCCCTGGTGGAATTTGCCTACAATAACAGTTACCAGGCCAGCATTCAGATGGCGCCGTACGAGGCCCTGTACGGGCGCCGCTGTCGGTCTCCAATATGCTGGGACGACTTAGGTGAGCGTAAGTTTCTGGGCCCAGATTTGGTGGAGGAGACCGAAGCAAAGGTGCGATTGATTAAACAAAGGCTACTGACCGCCCAAAGCAGACAGAAAAGCTACGCGGACAACAGACGCCGAGACTTAGAGTTCATGGTGGGCGAGCATGTGCTGCTCCGGGTTTCACCCTCCAAGGGAAACCGACGTTTCGGCATAAAGGGAAAGTTAAGCCCGAGGTACGTGGGACCGTTCGAAATCCTGGAGCGCGTAGGACCGGTGGCGTACCGGTTAGCCCTGCCACCGAACCTCGAACGAGTCCACAACGTGTTCCATGTCTCAATGCTCCGGAAGTACCTGGCAGACCCCTCTCATGCCTTGGATGCCTCCACCATCGAGTTGCGAGAGGATTTGAGCGTCGAGGAGACGCCGGTGCGGATTTTGGCAAGAGAGGACAAGAAGTTGCGCAACCGAACGATCCCCTATGTGAAGGTCCAGTGGAGCAACCACGAAGAGCGCGAGGCGACGTGGGAACTGGAATCGAAAATGAGGGAATGTTTTCCCGAAGTGTTTAGTGAGGTTTGTACTTAAGTTTCGGGACGAAACTTTTTATAAAGTGTGAGTGGTGTAGTGACCCGACCCTTAGGGGTATTTTTGAACTCACATGTAATCGCTTAAGCCTTAAGCGAAATAAAATTATTTAATTTTCAAAAGTCGGCCGGGACGAGGTGTGTGTATTTTTCTGCGATAGAGCGCGAAAAACGATGACCGACGGTGCGATCGGATTCGAAATCCGATGTCGGGATCTCCCGGAACGGGATCCTTAGCGATGCGGTGATTAGTCACGCATCGGAATCCGTGCAAAATATCTTGCACCCGTAGGAGATAAGGTGGGTTATCTCGTAGGAGGATAATTAATTAAGTAATTAATTATCCGTTGACGGAAATTGGAATCCTCTTACGTACGAATAAAAGGGGGGAAATTAATCGTACGTGTATTTAAAATTGGGAATTTATTTCCCATGATTATTTAATGAAGGTGATTAAATAATCGGTGACCAGGATTTAAAATTGGAAATTAAATAACTGGTGGTTCAAATCCAAGTGGGAATTTATTTCCCATGATTATTTAATGAAGGTGATTAAATAATCGGTGACCAGGATTTAAAAGGTGAGGATTTTATCTCGTAAGTCAGATATTTATTTGAGAAATAGAAACAGGATATTTGTGGGTTTTTCCTGTTACGTACGTGTAAAATAAAGTGGAAAATTAATTAAATAATAGGAATTATCGGTAATGGATTAATTAATTAATGAATTAATTAATTAGAGTCAAAAATATCCGAGGAGGATTTTGACGGTGCATACGTATAAAAAGGGATAAATAAATAACGAGATTTATTTATTCCCCGTTTACCAAACGAAACCCTAATTAGAAAAGAAAGAGGAAAAACCCTAACCGGTGAGGAGAGAAAAAGGAAAAGAGACGAAACCCTAACCGGTGAGGAGAAAAGAAGGGAAAAGAGAGGGAGCCCGATTGTTCCGAACACCGATCGGAAGGCAAAAGTGCGACCGGGCGACCTTCCCGACAATATTCGGTCCAGGGGTGCAGCGGGAGAGCGCGAAGGATATAGGTGTTCCGATTACTCTCCAACAAGGTGGGTACGGTTGCTATAAGTGCAACAAGTGCAGTAAGTGCATCTATCGTCATTAAAATTGCTCTCAATTTACCTAACAAAGTAGATGGACAGTTTAACCTTTCGTATAATGGCATATTTATCTAACAATGTAAGCGGCTGCGGTCGCGGTGCTCATTACACGCCGATCTCGGCAAATCCGGTTTCGGATGCTGCACGTACACAGGCGGATTGGCCTCCGCATGGGTGTACTTTTCCGGAAGAGTGGTCTTTTTGACCCATGTGCCCCGCGAAGGTATAGGTGCGAGTGGGGACCTCTTCACGCCAGCTGAAGGTGACACACCAGCACCGCGAAGAGGTAAAAGCATCAAAGGTGATTGTGCACGAGGGGAGACTTGTGTCTCCCCGACAGGTGTTCTGGGGTTGGTGCCCAGCTTAATCGATAAATCTGGGGTTGGTGCCCAGTTTAAAATATGCACAGGTTTTTAACGAAAGGTTACGGTGTACTCGGTGTATTCGGTTCGTTTTTCCTTCTTTGCTATCATTAGACATCTACTTTGTTTGTCACCGACTTTACCCACTCCGTGATAGGTATTACTAGGTGCGTTAGCCGGGATGGCGGTGAGACTGCGTCGCGAGGACCGTAGTCAGGACACTTGGTTTTTATATCTCATTTCCTTTCATGCTTTAAATAGTTAATTTGCTTGTGGATTACTTTAGTTGTGGACACGTATTAGTCAGCTCTGTGGATGAGGTGTACTCTTATGTTTTTGATACTCATAGTGGTGTTTTCATTCGCGGCATGTTTTCAAGATAATTACTTGATTGCGAAAACGTTTTCTCAAACGAAGTGCCGTGTGGGCACGTATTTTACAAACGCTGGGTTTTATCCTTTCCAAACGATGACGCCGCTTTAATAACTTGCTTGGAAAAAGAAGGTGTCGAGTGGACACCGGTCTTTTAAAACATTAGTTAAAGTACAGTACTCTGTTTGGTGTTGTTTGTCTATTGTATGGTTGATGGTTGGAGTTGAATGTTTGATGTTGTAAATAAATCGTATGTTGTAAATGAGACGCCGTGCATATACAAAGGAGACTCTGTCCGTGGGCAGAGAGAATTTGTGTATGTGGCGGTCTGTCACGCACCGGGGATGAGGTTTATATACCTTATTAAGAAAAAAAAAATAGACACGCAATTTTCCGCTTTGATTGACTCAAAAACCCTCGGGGGCGTGACACCCACAAACAGCGGACAGCGAAGGCGCCCACTACGTTGGAGACACGTGGCCCGTCCCGGAGGCGACGCGTGGCGCCGCGATTCGGTCAGCGCGCTCCTGGCGCGCGCATGTGCGCGCCGCCTGCACCGCCTACACGCACACACCCCGAGGCGGTGCAGCAATTCCGTGGACCGAGCGCACAACACTGCGCCAATCACACGCTGCCACGTGTCACCCACCGGTCCACCGTACACCAGCGATAAATTCCGTGGACCACGACTACTGCGCCGGCCAACCGGGAGCCGCCACGTGTCCCGTCCCGGGTGCACGCCTTCGCGGTGGCCCGCGCGCTGTGCGCTGCCCGCGCCTTCCCGTCGCCGCTCCCGTGCCTGCCTACCGCCGCGCCGCCGCCCTCCGCTGTCGCCGGCACTGCCCGCCGGCCGCCGGAGTTACTGTTCTGGCGTGAGCAGTAACCCGTGGCGAAAAAATAAAGTAAATAGCCCAATTTCATCGTTTTCGCGCGCTGAATCCAAATCCGCTGTCCGTTTTACCAAATTCCAACTCTAAAAATTACCGAAGGCATCCGAAAAGATGTTCTTGTGTCTAAACTTCGTGCTGAGCCCAATTTTAATATCCATTGCGCGCGAAACCACTTCTAAGTATCCGACGGGGTCATCGGACTACTCTCGTGATCCAATAAACACTCTGAGTCCAACACTAGTGTCCAATTGGTGCACAAACACCACCAACGCGCCACATAGGCCTCCAGAAGCTACTGGTCAACCAGTATTCTTGTCGTGGGAATTCGGGTCCTCACAACGCCCCGGGTGCGTGTTGATGATGCGACTAGTTGATACACTAGAGTTCGCTTGAGATTGAGATAGTCCGTGTGGGACACCCTACGTAAGTCCCGTCCCGGTGGGGATGAGGTGGCAGTAGGTTTGGCGCAGGCTTGACTGGACCCTATGAGGCAGTCATTGAGATTGGGTGACATGAGAGAGTGATTGCATAACATGTTCATAGATGAGTTTTCCTTTGAGCATGGTACTTGAGGCATATTATTAGTAGTGAGAGCGTATGCATAGCAGGATCAGAGCAGAGTTTTCCTTGAGCATGATGTTGATACATATTAGCTGTAGTTCCTTTCCTGCTTTCCTTTTATCTATTTGCATACCTATCTGTTGTGCCTCCAGTAGACTTAGTAGGCATACCGTAGATATTGATGACGGTACCCACTGAGATCTACCTTCTGCAGTAGGTCTCACACCCGCTACGGTGATAGGTTTTCTGAGGCTGCTGTTCCGGCTTAGTTCGTGCGGAGACAGCTGATCGAGGTGAGGACGTGGCCGAGTAGTTCCTTACCAGCATTTTGAGTAAGAGGTAGATGTACCCTGTTAGCTTTATGATTCTACTTTTGTACTGGACAGTCTGAGAGTTTGGTAAGGCTTGTATTTTATTATTTATTTGAGAGACCTGTATTGAGGATTTGTGTATTAGTGGAGATTTTTCTATTGCAGATGTTCAGTATTTATCCTATAGCATTTGGTTCTAGTTCTATTTCAGCTCTGATACATTTTAGCTATAGATCTGAGTTGCAGGGTAGACGGTTCGCCTGTGTGGCAATTTTCGTACAGATGTCACGCCCCGGGGGTTTCGTTAAGCGGAAGACGACCACTGAACATGGTTTGATTTTTTTTTTTTTTTTTTTTTTTTTTTTTTTTTTTTTTGAAATCCAACTCCCCCGGTGCGTGCCCAGACCCGCCGCATATACAAATTCACTCTGCGAACGGGCAGAGTCTCCTCTGTATATGCACGGCGTCCTGACTACAACAACTACACAACTATCGCTTTAACCACACTAGTTCAACAGTCGGATACATACAGCCATTTCTCATAAGCATTAAAAGGGCCGACCAATTTTGAAAGGATAAATCCATAGGTTTAAAAACGGCGCCCAGGTTTTTCAAAACGGTTTTCGAAATCCATAAATACACAGGGTTTTAAAATGGTGTCCACACGACACCCAGATTTTTTAGACGGTTTTCGAAGTATTTTCTTTTATCTTTCCTTTTGTAGTTTGAAAGCGGCCAATCCGGGAGAGCAAAACAAACACCCATAGGGATAATAAAAGACATTCCAACATCCACATCGACCCCAAAGGGTATCGCGATCCACATAGTAAGCTACTAACAGGTAATGAAATGAGCAAAAAAAAGAATACATACAGTCTATGGCCCCGAAAATCAAAAGTACTCCTGCCACGGCCTCACCGTCGTCCTAGCACTCATCCCTAGACGAACCTGTCACGGAGTGGGAAGTCAGTGACCAGAAAATAAAGCACGAAAGTAACTAGGGCTATAAATAAAGCAAACCGCAGTAAAACCAGGGCGACCGCCCTCCTCATCGTGCAATCGACAGTATCCCTGCATAACCTGTCCCGGGCACCTGCCCCGGCAACCCGGACCGAGCACCAACCTCGGAGAACCAAACCGAGCACCAACCTCGGAGAAAGAAAACCAAACCGTATAGCCAACCGGATAAACCACCCTCTCAAGAGGGAAACGATAACCTGTACTCTTGTATCCTGCAATACCCGGCCACGTCGGACAACTAAACCGACGGCCCATACCGTACCTGCAAAACCCGACCACGTCGGACAACTAAACCGACGGGTCGCACCGCTCGCACCTCGGCGCCTCAAACCCCACAACTAATAAGGGGCCCCACTACGTCACCTCGTGGGTATACACGGGTCATAGACCACTTTTCCGAAAAAGCGCACCCTTTGCGGTGGCCAAACCGCGGGTGCGCGTGCTGCAGCCTCAAGCAAAGTAACCATAGTACCATATATCCGAGCAAAGTAACCATAGAGCAAAGTAACCATAATACCACATATCCGAGCAAGGTAACCATAGAGCAAAGTAACCATAATACCACATATCCGAGCAAAGTAACCATAGAGCAAAGTAACCATAATACCACATATCCGAGCAAGGTAACCATAGAGCAAAGTAACCATAATACCACATATCCGAGCAAAGTAACCATAGAGCAAAGTAACCATATTAGCGCGATTAATTACTTATATTAAACAAGGTACAATTGTCGGAAACCCGACGCTAAATTCCAAAGCAAAAACCCACATATGTGTACATAATAAAGGACACCGCGACACTTGGTCGCTACCACACCGATAAGGGCATACGATAAATGATAGCGAGAATATGCACAAAGGGGTTCTAAGTGGTACCCACCTGAAGCGCGAAGAAGAAGGTGTGCGGAACTCCCGCTAAAACACTCCCACCCTGTGCCCGGAAAAACTACAGTAAGTACTAATGTCAAAAACATCGTCGTGGTCAAAAACACTGAAAAACGGGGCGAAACGGGCCAAAAACGGAGTTTCTGGGCTCAAATACTGAAGGCTGGAGCACGGGTCCAGGCGTGGACCGGGTCCACGACACAAGACAGCCGCGGCGCAGACCCGGCTCACCCCGGGCGCATGCACCAGGCACTTTGGGCCGGGCTGGTGCACGGCCAGAGCGCGAGCCGGGCTCACGCAACCCCGGTTACGAAGGCAGCACCGGGTGCACGCCGCTGCGTGGACCGCGCCTGCGGGCCGGGCTGCGCATGCGCGGAGCGTGGACCGGGCTCACGTTCCCCCGGTCGCGGAGGCAGCGCCGGGTGCACGCCCGGGCGTGGACCGCGCCTGCGGGCCGGGCTGGTGCATGCGCGGAGCGTGGACCGGGTCCGCGCCTTCGGGTGGGGAAACCGTGCGCCGGGCGCACGCCGGCCAGGTGGACCGCGCGGTGGCCTGGCCGTACGGGATGAACAGTGAAACCCTATTTTGCCCCCCCGCGGCTCCGGTTGCGACTCCGCGACTCCGGCGACTGCGGCGACGACCCCGTGGACACGACAACGGCGGCGGCGGCCTCCCATTTGACAACGGCGGCGGCGGCCTCCCGTTCAACAACCCACGACATCGACAAAAAAAAGGGAAACCTTATACCGAAATTAAACGAAAAGACCGTACCTCGTTTTTGCCGGAGAAGGAGGAAGAAGGAGGATCGTCCGCCCCTCGCTCGTTCGATCCTGCAGGAAGAGCGGTTGTTCCTTCCCTCTCCCTGTCTCGCCGCCACGGTTCTCCACGCCCAACATCAGATGGTGGAAAGAAGGTAGGAGGAGGGTTTGGGTTTCTCGCGCACTCTTCAGAAGAGCCCTAACGCACGAACCCAAAGGAAAGAGAAGTAGGGAAAAATAAGTTTAAATCCCCAAAATCAAAACTTAAACGATCGGGTGTGAACCAGCGGTCCAAAATTACCTCGAAAAACGTGCCGATCGCTGGCACGCCTTTCGATGCACCCGAAAATGCTAAAAACTTTGAAAAATTATTCTGGGAGGTCCCGAAGTCCGAATTCAAATCCGATCGCACCGCCGCTCATCATTTTTCGGCCCCTACCACCTAAAAATACCCGCGAGCCCCGACGGTCTGCCCAGAAATTCTCGAATTTCTACACCCCCTAACAACTGAAAAGATTCAATTCGTACCCAAAACGGAAAACTGGAAAGTCGAGGTACTACAAAATAAATAAAATAACCCAGTGACATAAAAAGGTGAAAAGCCCGATCGTAGAAGGGTCCCATCCGATCACCTCGAAAAGCGTGCCGGCCACTTAGCACGGATTCCGATGCACCACTCAAAGGCAAACGCTTTGACCCCCAATCCGGGAGACCCGTACATCGGAATCCGAAACCGTTTGCTTTGCCGTCCTCCGTTTTTCGAGCTCAATCACGGAAAAATACTCGCGGTCCAGGCCAGTCCAGTGCAGAAACACAGTAACAAGTTTTCCTAACAATTCGGTCATAAAAAGAAGGTATACAAGGGCAAGGGAATGCCAGGACTCTACAACAGATGGCGGATCTGTTGGCGAGCCTGGGTCGCAGTTTCGACCCCGGGGCGTGACAGATTTAGGTGGTATCAGAGCCTAAGAATATAGGTCGTTGAGGACTTAGAGACCCTAGGCTATTGGTTGGACATTAGGATGACTGTCGTGAGAGACGTGACTTTAGCGAGAGTCCTGATTGAGTTAGTACCTCCCCCAGAGGATTAGGGCGAGTGATCTTACATGTTATTTCTCTAAAGATGATTATGTTGGCTGCAGACAACATAATGCTTTAGAAAGGTTAACATATTTAGACTTTCGTTTGATTGGGTCGTGAGAGTTCTTGGTCCTAATGTTTGTTCTGTTTCAGCGGTTTTCGTTGCCTCCGAGACGCCGGGCTGCGGCGAGGGCGTATTTGACTTGGGATGAAGAGCCTGAACAGCGGGAGGCTGAATGGACAGAGCAGAGAGAGGTCTCAGAGTTACGAGCCATGTAGCTCAGTTGTTTGAGGCAATGCGGCGCCAGGAAGAGAGCATGGAGCGCGTGATGCGCATGCTCGAGCAGAGAGCATCGACTGAGGTATCGCCAATAGTATCTCCAGCCGCGACATCGTCGACTTCGACCCAGATCCCACTGTGGATAGTGCTGGAGCAGCAAGAGATTGTCAATTGGTTATGTACTTCATCCAGTACCACCCCCTGTGGATTTCGGGTTAAAGTTTGGAGCCTTGGGAGGCCGAGAACTGGATCACTGCTATGGAAGAGCTGTTTGAGGATTTGTTCACCCAGAAGGAGCATCTAGTGTCACGCCCCGGGTGTAAACCAGAACTCGGGCCCGTCTACAGATCCGCCGTGCATGCGGTATATCCCACATGCACGAAGCGTCGGTAACCTGCTCAGATATAAGAGGTAATAATAAAAGAGCATAATAATCAGAGCTAAACTAAAACTACTGTATCTCAGACAGAAGCTGGAAGTAAAAAGTACAACTGTAAAAATAAATACAACACCTCTCCCAGCTCACCACAATTATACAAAAAGCTGGCAAAAGCCAGACCCAAAAGAAAAAGTAAAAAAAAGCTGTCTGTGAAAACCGGGTACACCAAAAACTCCAGCTACATCCCTCGGGTGGCTCGCTATCTAGTCCGCAATCCTCTTACCTCGATCAGCTGCTGACGGCCCAGCAACTCCCACAGAGGACTCTGCAAAACAAGGGGGAAAGAAAGAAATAAGAAAAAACAATGGGGGTAAGTACTACTATAAACAGTAGCCTCCCCTAGTGGGTAAAGCCTCAGCTCAGACATGCCCACCAGGTGATCAGAGGCAAAAAGGGAAAGGAAAAGAAAGGGGGTGAAGACAAATATGTCAACTGATAAAATGCTATCCCTATTATGCTTCTACATGATAACCCAACAAAGATGGAAAAAGGATGCATCAGTATCATGAAGCCTGTCGAAACGACCCAATCTGACCGCCAGTGGACACTGGCACTGCCTGCTCTGCCGCGACGGGTATTCCAGCCTATGCATAACACCGAAGCAAAGGAGTCCCCAGGACTCAAAATTTGTCTGCCGCGCACTCCGGAGTGGCACTCGTGGGGAGCGACTCACACGAGCAAAAGTAAACATCCACAAGTAACCTGATATAGCAGGACTGGATCGTGACTCAAATCAAGTGGGAAAAACCCTCCACAAAAGATAGCCCGATCCCCATCACCCAATCTGATGCAATAGAACAACCCGGTCAACCACCCAAAATCCGTGGTTGCCGCAATACCCTGTCATAAAGCCCAACCTGTCCCAAATCCCCAGCACCTGACTACACTATCCAATCCCCCGCTCGAACCCGAGCAAACTCCCCCTCAAGTCTACATAATAGGAGAAAGAGAAAGGATAAAACATGGTTTCTCCTAAGTCAAGTCCAAAATGATAGTGTAGCAAAAAAGATGACTTAGATAAGTGACCAGTTTAAGTAATCATGCTATCAGCAATTTCAACATGGATCAATTAACATTAATTAATTTTCCTAGAGCATGCAAGACTATCAGCCATAAGTTAGCATCAATAATGTGGGGACGCTCTGATGTTCCTAGTGGGCATACCAAAGGAGAGGAGTACAACAACCACCCACCTGAAGTGCTATCTGTCCAAATCCCCACAGCTGAAAATATCAGATAAATCCAATCCCTTGCTCCAATAAGTTCAGCACACCCGTAACACTCCTGGCACAATACAAAGTCCACTATTACACATATATTCCAAAATCTGCTCTTACACACACATACAACAACAGTCCCAAAGATGCTTAATTTTCACCTGCTAAAACTTCCCACAAAATTTCCAAAAAAATATCACGGCGATCCTCGCATCGATACCTTCGAAACGGCTGCTTGCACGCCCAAATTTGAGTTCGGTAAGTCAAGATATAAAATCGGCAAGGTGATATACTCAAACAAAAAATCTGTATAAAAGACTGTACACTGTTCACAGGGAAAACAGGGATTTTCACCTCTAAATAAATCTCGGGAAAATCTAAGAAAAATACGAACGCGTTCCTTGCGATCTGTAGATGAAAAAGTTGTATAAGCACGTTTCCGTCTGACGCTCGTGCGCAAAGATATGGCCAAAACACTCTGCCACTGTCACGAAAATCCATACAGAAAAAGGGGTCACTGTGTTGCCTCGTGATCCATGCCAAAACCTCGAAACGGGAAAGTACGATCAATATAAAAGATGAAGCCCTACCTCTTAGGAGTCTGTCGGGGCAAGAATCACAGAAAAAGGATCTCGGGGTAGCCCAGGGGAGTCAAAACACCGCCACTGCGACGAAGGAGGACACCGAAAAGGAAACGTCGCGCCGCGCCGGGAAAATGGATATCTCAAAATCCGTGCCGCTGAAAAATCTGAAACTTGGAGGGGATAATCCTCACTTCATGGAGATCAACTCTCCTTCTCAGCCCTCGGAGAGAAAGTGGCACGAGGTGGCCGAAAACTCAAGCTGAAACCCCCCCTCGGATGCATCCTTGAGAAAAACCAAACCAAACAATTCCCAAAATGACCGTTGTATCCCCAAAACAGCAAACATCCGTAGAAGTCCACCCAATGTCTGCCACGTGTCCCTCCAAAGTCAACCGCACATAGTGCCGCGGTGTCAGCGCGGCATGGCGCCCGCGCGCGCACGCGGCCCGAGGCAACAAACCCTGCTCCGTGGACCGGGTGCACGACACCAACCAATCATACATTGCCATGTGTCCTCCAGTCGGTCCACCGCGCACCCAAAAACTCCGTGAACCGTGCCTCGCAAACCATCCAATAAAGAAACGCCACGTGGCCTCCCGCACTGGTGCACGACGGCGCCGTGGGCGCGCCTGCCCGCGGCCTCAACGCCTGCTCGCGGCCGCACGCCGCCTGCCCGAGCGCCTTCCGCCGCTGCCCGCCGCCGCCGGCGATCGCCGGAAACACTATTCCGGCGGTGAACAGTAATTTTTACTGTAGCAAGCTCCAAAATCTGCGAGTAAATAGCCCATCTTGACCGTTTTCGCGCGTTGATTCCAAATATGGCGTCCATTTTGCCAAAATCCAATCCAATCCAAATACGGTATTTTTAATCCGAATCTCGCGCCGAGTCTAAATTTGATATCCGATTCGTGCGAAAACACCTCTAAACATCCGACGGGGTCTCCCGGTTACCCACGTGATCCATTTAAAGCCCCGAGTCCAGCACTTGTGTCCAAATTGGCGCACGAACACCGCCGAGATGCCCCATAGGCCTCCAGAAGCTGCTGGTGACACTGTAGAAGTCCTGCAAAGATCCGGGTAACCACATCTAGTGCACTTGGTTATGCACACTTAGGATCAGAACGCCGAGAGTTGGTGGCGTCGAGTTCGTCCCGATGGACCACCGGGAGCGCAGTTGATGACCTGGAGCGAGTTTCTGCGATTGTTGAGCAGTGTGTCCCATGTTGCCATGATGAGGCCTTGAAGGTTGATCATTTTTTTTGAGAGGGGACTACATCGAGATGTCTATCACCTTGTGCTTTCTCGGCGAATGCTGACTTTAGATGCAACGATTGTACAGGCTCGATGGATTGACTGAGCCTCAGTGATCGCGTTTAAGAGGGATCGAGAGCGAGGAACCAGCACCAGTGAGAGACGTCCAGCATTGTCGGATTTTGGGATAGTCAGGTGGATTGAGGTTGCCATGATTCTAGTTTAGGGTCATGGATCTCAGAGAAGACGGAGACCAGGAGGTTCTCGACAGTCGAGACACCAGCGGCGGTATTGGTATGATTGTGTCTTTTGTAGTGGGCCGCATTCATCGCCATTGAGTGACTTTAGGAAGGGCAATGCTTTTTATGTGGATAGCCACGATATCTTCAGGCAGAGTGTCCCAGAGTAGAGCTCATGGAATTGCCGCTGGCGACGGCACCCATTCCCCCTCACTAACCCTTTTAGGATGAGGAGGTTCGTCCGATTTATCGGTAGGCTGATGGAGCCGTGACGCCGAGGCAGATTGAGCGATGGCCACCAGCATCTAGTGGAGGGGATCGTGCAGCCGGATAGAGGATGCCAGGATAGTGGATCGCGTCTTACAAGGTGTGGTTCTGTTGACGGTTGTCAGAGTTGGAGCATGTTTGATGCCGACACCGCTTGCGCATGTTTTAGTAGAGCAGGGGTAGCTTCGCGTGGGCCTGAGATAGGATGGTTGGCTTGTGCACGCGAGGATCAGGTTCTAGATCACGTTTAGCACATGGTTAAGTGTTGCCAACCCCGCCCAGTGCAGTTAGGACATTGGATTTGATCCATGGAGTTGTTAGTCCTACATCAGCTCCGAGATGTTGATATGAGATTGGTTAGGGATTGTGTCACGCCCCGGGGGTTCATTAGCGCGGAAGAAGTGTCACGCCCCCGGGGGTTTTTAAGTCAAGCCAAGCGGAAAAGTGCGTGTATAATTTTTTTTTTTCTTAATAAATGGACATAAACCTCATCCCCGGTGCGTGTCAGACCGCCACATACACAAATTCACTCTGCCAACGGATAGAGTCTCCATTGTATATGCACGGCGTCCCATTTACAACATCAACAATCAACCATCAACCATGCAGTAGACATACATCACCAATCATAGAACATTCATTTAGCTACTGTTTTAAAAACCGGTGTCCACCCGATACCTTATTTTCCAAGTAATACAACCCTTAAAACATTGAAGCGGCATCACCGTTTAGAAAGGATAAAACTAGGGGTTGTAAAATCTGTGCCCACACGGCACTCCGATTTGGGAAAACGTTTTCGAAATCATTTGGTTTTTCATGAAAACATGCCGCATATGAAAACATCACTAAAAGTAGCTAAATCATAAAAGTACACCCCATCCACAGTGCTAACAAATAAAGGTCCACGATAACATAAGCCACAAAAGCAAATTAACTAAAAGCGACATAAAAGAAAATGAGATAAATCCAAGAGATCCTGACTACGGTCCTCGCGACGCAGTCTCACCGCCATCCCGGCTAACGCACCTAGACACACCTGTCACGGAGTGGGTAAAGTCAGTGACAAACAAAGTAGATGTCTAAATAACAACAAGGAATAAAGAGCAAACCGATTACACCGGAACCTTTCGCTAAACTTTGTACATAATTAAGTTGGGCACCAATCCCAGAGTACCTGTCGGAGAGATGGAAGTCTCCCCTCGTGCACAATCACCTTTCGATGCTTTTAACCTCTTCACGGGGCTAGTGCGACACCTATAGCTGCCGTGAAGAGGTCCCCACCCTACACACGTGGGGCACACGGGTCATTTAGACCACTTCTCCGGAAAAGTACACCCATGCGGGGGCCATTCCGCCTGTGTACGTGCAGCATCTGAAAACACCTTGCCGAGATCGGCGTGTATTAAGCACCGCGACCGCAGCCGCAACAGTCGTTATATAAGATAAAATACATTCATGCGAAAGGTTAAACTGTCCATCTACTTTGTTAGACAAACTAAGAACCTTTTTATGATGATAGATGCACTTACTGCACTTGTTGCACTTATAGCAACTGTGCCCACCTGGAATGAAGACTACCGACCGCGCCCGCGCCCCTCCTAAGCAAATCGGGACTCCTCGCGGCCTACTAAAATATTCAAGAGCACCAATTAACACCTTACCCTAATCGGGTAAAATCAGTGGTCCCCACCCACTGTAACAATAAACCCACAAAACCGAAATCATCGTGCCTAGGGGACCGCAACGTCGATCAAAAACCCAACAAGTCAAAACCATCGAGTAAAACTGGAAACTCAGATCAAACCGGTAACGCCAAAGCCTAACAACAATCGGACCGCGACTATTTCGTCGCGAACTCCGTCAGGACCCAAAATCGCTAACGAAAATCCAGCAAATCTCAACCCTCAACCGGTAGCCAACTCGGGAAATCAATGGTTAAACCAAGAAGACCCCTGACGGCAAAAAGATGAGAAAAAGACCTGACGGCGCCCCCCCGACAATTTCGTCGAGGCGCGGAGCGTCGGCGAAAACGGCACCCAACATAATAAAATAGTGACCAAGAAGATCCCAAGTGGCCATGCCAAGTAAATCGCGGAGATTGTGATCCCAACGGCGAAAACGGCGCTCAAAACGGTGGAAAAACGGGCAAAAACGGAGCTACCGAACTTCCGGCTGACGGATGGTGCACGGCTGAGGCGTGGACCGGGTTTACCGCTCGGTGGAGGCGGCGGCATGCGCTGGGTGCACGCAGGAAGCGTGCACCGCGCTTCTCGGGCCGGGCCGGTGCACGATCCGAGCGTGCACCGGGCTCACGGCCGCAGGGGCCTGCGGCGCGCACCAGGTGCACACTGCGGCGTGCACCGCACCTAGGCGGGCCGAGCCGGCGCACGGATTTCGTGCGCCGGGTCTGCGGCTTAAGCGCCGCGGGGAGTGCACCGGTGCACGCCCCGGCCCGTGGACCGCGGGCCGAGAATGAATAGTAAACCCTATTTTTTTTCCGTTTTCGCTCCCGTTCGTGATTTCTTCTTCGTTTTCGCTCCCGTGGGATCTCGGCGACAACCCCGCGAACAATGTAACGACGGCGATGGCCTCCCGTTTAACAACGGCGGCGGCGGCCTCCCGTTAATCCACTATGTTCCAACGAAACCTCCCCAAAAATTTCTGAATAAATACACGATAATTCTAATGACTAAACCAACGATCGACGAACAACCAAAACGTCGATCGGAAGTCCGATAAAAAGAAACCGATTAAAAACCATCGATTAAACTCGATAAAAACCATCGATCACCCTCGATCAAGAACGAGAATAAAACATGGATCAAAACCCGACAAAAAATTCGCGATCGATGTACCAACTAAAACGACCTTACAAGAACACGGAAAACCCCCGATTAATTTGACAAACGTAACGATGATCACTAACCTTAATTTATCGGAACTAAAGAACCGATCTTGGTTCTCGCGGCGTTGGAGATCCGGATCCCTGTAAGAAAAATACGGATATGCGCAGCGGAAGAAAAAACGCAATTAAAATTTTTCTTAAACCAAGATCACCTCATGTTTTGTTTTAGGTCGTAAAAGGGTAATCTAATTGATCTCATCAATTAGGATATGATTTTTACCTTGCGCGGGTCGAGATCACCGCGAAGCCGACGATCGTTGGTAAAAATTGTTCGTCCTTGATAGCCGCGCACGCACCCGGCCTCTACTTGTGTCCACACGGAATCACGCCCTTGATCAAAAATCGATTGCCTTGATTCGTGATCCGATCACGAATTAATTCTTGCGTCGATGTAAGGAGGATGAATCAATCTTCTAATTGTGCTAGCAATCTTCCGAAGATTGAGAACGATTAATTATGGAGGACTTTAGGAAGAAGGAGAGGATAGGCGGCTAGGGTTTTCTCACGTTCCGCGACCAACTTAATTAATTTTCACTTTATCTTTCTCAAAAATTGTTGTTACGTATCACATACGTACTACCTATTCTTATAATAGGAAGTTGGTCGGCTATAACAAAATAAAGTATATTAACTAATCAAATCTTATAATTAGTTACAAAGAAAGATCTCCTAAAATATAGTAACTAATTAAATCTTATAATTAGTTACAAAGAAAGATCTTTTAAATTAAATCTCAAGACAAAATCTAGTAACTAATTAGATCTTATAATCAGTTACAAAGAAAGATCTTTTAAATTAAATCTTAAGATAAAATCTAGTAACTAATTAAATCGAATCCTAATCCGATTGGATTATCCATTATCCTATGTGTGTAACATTTACACATAAGTCCTCCAAATATTTACTAACAATTAGTAAATACACCATGCAACTTTTGCACTTAAATACCTCTAATTTACAATAATTGCAAATTAGTCCTTTTACTAATAAATTAGTAAACTTTAGTATTGTGATTATAATTAATCCATTCTATAAACTTCTTTATCATCTCCTTGATATCGATCATGCGCGATTCCTTATGTGTGTGACCTAATAGGTTCAATTATGTCTGGTAGTGAGATATGATGCGATCCCCATCGACAGCATCATCAAAACTCCTTTTGATGGATCAAACACTTTTGATTCTTCCATCGTATAATAATTATTCGCCTATAATTATTCTTATTCGTTCCCACAATCCACCAGTGACGCCTAGCAGCATATGGTGGCAATCCAGTCAGAAGTGAATATTGGACTGAACCTCAAGGTGCAGTTACCGTACAATACAATCCTTCTATCGCATAGTCCCAACTGAGTGGAGGTCATGGAATACTCGTCAAACCCCATCACCCGTTATATGACAAATTTGATAGGACACAAGCTCATATGGTTACTCTTGGAAATACCTTTCCATGAACCATATTACCCCGGCCGAGGATTTCTGAGCTTTGCCTTACAAATAATATAGGACTAATTATCTCTCTACCGAGAGCGATAGATCCCCTATGAACAAACACCCATTCCTAATATGAACCGACTGCAGCCAACATATACTACTAAGACCCATGACTAGGATCAGAGTTTGCATAGTCAAACTACAATAGCCTCATACTGAATGGCCGTGGTGTCGCAGGTCTAAGGATCAGTTGTACCACTGCAACATCGAATCAGTTACTGACGAAAGAGTAGACATCCAAATAACTATTCGTAATTGGTCACGCTCAGCGCCCTTGTTCTATAACAACCACCTGCACGTTCGCTCCAGTGTCCCCACACTAATGACTTGAGACTCGTCATCCTAAAAGAGAGCGACACATACATCAATCTTGCCGGATCAATCATCGTCCCCATGATGATCCTTCGATTGAGAGCATTTATGACTTAATCACTAATAATATGTATCTCAAATTCTTAACTCTTAAGAATATACATTATCATCTTATTAATTCAAAGGACGATTCATGGACACATCAAACATGAATGGCATAAAATGCCGAAATTATAATAATTATCAAGTACAAATATGTCCCATATAATAAAATGCGTCAGCCTGATAGGCTTTTGGGGCATACAACTAACAATCTCCCACTTGCACTAAAGCCAATCAGTCATATATCTAATGCCCATCTTCTCAAGATGAGTCTCTAGTTTTTGCTGAGTCAAAGCCTTAGTTAGCGGGTCCGCCATGTTATCTGCGGAGGCAACCTTCTGCACTTCAATATGTTTATCTTTGATGTACTCTCTGATCTTGTGATACCGCCGCTCGATATGTTTGGATTTCTGATGAGATCTCGGCTCCTTAGCTAATGCTACGGCGCCATTATTATCACAATATAGTGGCAGGGGATCCCTACTAGAGGGAACCACGCCAAGCTCAGTGATAAATTTCTTGATCCAAACAGCTTCCTTGGCAGCTTCAGATGCAGCGATGTACTCTGCCTCCATAGTAGAATCAGCAATCGTCTCTTGTTTAGAACTCTTCCAAACTATTGACCCACCATTGCAAATAAATAGATACCTAGACGTAGACTTTCTATCGTCTATATCAGACATAAAGTCTGAATCTGTATAGCCATTAATTTTGAGTTCTCCACCTCCAAGAACCAAGAACATATCCTTTGTTCTTCTCAAGTACTTAAGGATATTCTTCACCGCTACCCAATGCTCTTCGCCTGGGTTCGACTGATATCGACTAGTGACGCTCACAGCCTGTGCTATATCTGGTCGAGTACATAGCATCGCATACATTAAACTCCCTATTGCGGAAGCATAAGGGATCCTGCTCATGCGACTTCTCTCTTCAGGTGTCTTAGGAGACATAGTCTTAGAGAGGTGAATTCCATGTCTTAGAGGTACCATACCCCTTTTGGAATTCTCCATGCTGAACCTTTTCAACACTTCATTTATGTACATAGCTTGCGATAAACCAAGCAACTTCTTAGGTCTATCCCTATAGACCTTTATCCCTACGATATAAGATGCTTCTCCAAGGTCTTTCATAGAAAACTCTTTGGATAGCCATAACTTCACCGATGTTAACATAGGAATGTCATTCCCTATTAGAAGTATGTCATCCACGTACAATACGAGGAAGGTAACAGCACTCCCACTAACCTTTTTATACACACACGGCTCTTCCTCATTTCTAATGAAATCGAACGATTCGACTGCATCATTGAAACGAGTGTTCCAACTCCGAGAAGCGTGCTTCAACCCATAAATGGATCGTTGAAGCTTGCACACTTTATGACTTCCATCTTTGGCAGTGAAGCCCAAAGGCTGCTCCATATAGATTTCTTCTTCAAGATATCCATTCAGGAAAGCAGTTTTTACATCCATTTGCCAGATCTCGTAGTCATAATGTGCAGCAATAGCAAGCAGAGTTCTGATAGATTTAAGCATGGCTACAAGTGAAAAGGTATCCTGATAGTCAATGCCTTCGCGTTGACTATAACCTTTTGCTACCAGCCTAGCTTTATAGGTCTCTACCTTTCCATCAGAACCAATCTTTCTCTTGAAGATCCATTTGCATCCAACGGGTACAATACCCTCCGGTGGATCAACCAAAGTCCAAACTTGATTGGAGTACATTGAGTCTATTTCAGACTTCATGGCTTCCAACCATTTTTCGGAGTCGATGTCTGACATCGCCTCGCTATAAGTCTTAGGATCATCTCTATGATCCTTGTCTCCCACTAGGAACATTTCCTCCATGTCCTCTATAAATAATCCCATGTATCTATCAGGAGGATGATAGATTCTACTAGACTTGCGAGGTGGCAATGTAATCTCTGGTATCACAGAGTTATCAGGAAGGGCTCTTGGAATGCTCGATTCTAAAGAGGCTTTCTCCTCTAGTTCTATTTTTCTCCCACTGCCTCCTGCTAAAATAAATTCATTTTCAAGAAAGAAGGCATGTCGGCTCACAATCACATTGTGACTTTCTGGGAGATAAAAATTGTATCCAAGTGATTTCTTGGGATAACCAATGAATCTTCCCTTGACTGATCTGCTTTCCAATTTGTCCGTCTTTAATTTCTTAATATAAGCCGGACACCCCCAAGTCTTAATGTGAGTAAAACTTGGCTTCCTACCGTGCCACATCTCATATGGTGTGGTAGGAACAGATTTGGAAGGTACTCTGTTCAAAATATAAATAGCCGTAAGAAGTGCATAACCCCAAAGTGACGTAGATAAATCTGTAAAACTCATCATAGATCGAACCATATCTAATAAAGTTCGATTCCTCCGTTCAGACACCCCATTCAGTTCTGGTGTTCCAGGAGGAGTCCATTGAGAGACAATACCATTATTCTTGAGGTAGGTTAAGAAATCCGTGCTAAGGTATTCCCCTCCTCGATCGGATCGAAGAGCCTTAATCGGTTTTTCTATTTGCTTTTCTACTTCTTGTCTAAACTCTTTAAACTTTTCAAAGACTTCAGACTTGTGTTTAATTAAATACACGTACCCATACCGTGAATAATCATCAGTAAAGGTAATAAAGTAGAGATAGCCGCCCCAAGCAGACACATCGAATGGGCCACATACATCAGTATGTATCAGGGCGAGTACTTCGGTAGCTCTCTGTCCTTGGCCAACAAAGGGAGACTTCGTCATTTTTCCTTGAAGACATGATTCACAAGCTGGGTATGGTTCAGGGAGCCTAAGATACCATCCTTAGCCAGCTTGTTAACCCTATCTTCTCCAATGTGACCAAGCCTCAGATGCCACAAGTATGTTTTGTTTACCTCCTCTCTAGGTCTTTTAAAACCAATAGTATTCTCATTCATGCCATTGTCAACTGTATTCATACTAACATCCATATGTAAGTAATAGAGATTGTCTATTAAAGAACCACAACCTATCAAATTATTTCTTAAATAAATTGAACAAATATTTGATTCAAAAATAAACTTATAACCGTCCAATACCAAACGTGAAACAGAAATAAGGTTTCTAGTCGCACTAGGAACATAAAGACAATCTCTAAGTTCTAAAACTAATCCTGTCGGTAGACATAAAGGATAAGTCCCTACAGCAACAGCAGCAACTCTTGCTCTGTTTCCAACGTGTAGGGTAAGCTCTTCATCCCTAAGTCGTCTACTTTTCTTTAGCGCCTGCATTGAAATACACAAATGCGAGGTGCATCCCGAGTCAATGACCCATGTAAAAGTAGAACAAACCGATAAGCTAGTAATTTCAATGATATTAATCTCGGACATACCTTCCAAAGTTTTATCCTTCACCTTGTCCTTATTGACTTTTAGCATTCCTTCAGCCGTGACCAACATATTCAACAGCTCGGCGAGAGTGCAAGGAATTTTTATCATTTGAAAATTTAAAATAAACTGAGAAAATGAATCAGGTAATGATTGTAAGATCAAATCAATTTGAAGTTCTGCGTCCATAGTCATTCCGAGCTTCTCAAGCTCCTCAATGTCCTTAATCATCGCCAAGCAATGATTATTGACTGAGTGACCATCAGACATCTTAGTCCTGAACAGTCGCCTTAACACCTCGTAACGAGCTGTTCGACTTTGCTCATCATACAACTCTTTAAGATGGAGCAAGATGTCAGCAGCACTCTCCATGTGCTCATGCTGGCGTTGCAACTCATTACTCATAAACGCAAGCATGTAGCATTTTACCTTCATATCATCATCAGTCCATTTATTTCTAGCATCTTTCTGTTGAGCTGTTGGATTTTCGGGCACTGCTGGAACCTCCGTGTCCAACACATTGGCTAATTTCTCAGAATTGAGAATAATTCTCAAATTTCTCAGCCAATCGGTGAAATTCGGTCCAGTTAGGCGATTAGTATCAAGTATTTTGACAAGTGGGTTAGAGGCGGACATTTTCTGCAGATGGTTAAGATTCTAATTAGTTGTGTACTTAATCATAATCCATTTTGAACAGGGGCTTTAAATCTAAATGGTGCCTCCCACTAATTTTAGCGAATCTCCACACTCCCCGAGTGGAGAAAACGAAAACTTTACTAAAAGTTTCTAGTGGGAATTGCGGTCCCATCTATTTGCACACTACCTCATCCTGACAGATTCTTGGCAATGAGTAAAGAAATGAGTGAACAACTCTTGTTCAATGCTTCTCAAGCAAATCGCAATTTTATCTTTGGCCTCCAAATATATAGGCCTCATCCTAACAGATTCTTGGCCTTATCTTTTGGTTAAGTTAGACCCACCGTTCATCATGCAAATAAAAAAGTCATTGAATCCTCATCCTGACAGATTCTTGGATTCAACCCCTTTCTTACCACATAGCATCTCATGCCAATAGAATGGTTGCGGCTCCCTAATGCAACTGACCCCCGTGTCCGGGTGCATCAATCAACACTAAAGAGACGCCCACACCCTACAACGATGGAAGGCCACTAATGGGTTCATAACACCATTAACTTAATATTTTATTTAGGAAGATTTGTTATCTCATCAGTTTTAATTCATTATAAATTTACATCTCGTGCAAACCATCGCATCATATGCACACATATATCGCATATATATATATAAAAAATAACTACCGATGATGATCATGGATTTTAATTTGATTCGGGCCTGAGCCACCAGGCCGGAATCGGGTCAGAGGGTATTACACACAAAAACTTGCTCTGCATCTTGATCAGATTGGAGTAGATCAACTCTTGTCGGCTCCCTCGATCAATATTTGGTCCAAACTTGATCTGCACCGCATCAACTCTTGAATGGAACAAAACGTCATGGAACCTTGAACTACCCCTTTACCGTTTAATTTTTCCAACAATACAATACAACCCATAATAATAATGAGACACGCAGGTCTCCAAATTACATAATTTAATTGGTGCACGCAGGCACTCAAAATATCTAACACTGGGTCCTTATTAAATTACACCCATTCATATCATCACAAGGTTGCTATCCATGATCATCACCTCATACACATCACAGGCATATAAAATAAAATTCTCTAATTCGATTTCTAATTAATTGGGTTTCGAATTAATTTTAAATTACGATTTTGCACAAAGCAACCACAAGGTGCGCATGATCACATCATGTAAATGCGTTCAAAACACATTGCGGCAAGCACGTGCAATGAAAGCCATGAACTAATCAATTAGTGTTGCTATACACTAACAATACTAATTAATTTGAGCTTGCATATCATCAATATGACGTGGGTCATAATTAATTAGAGCACGTTGACCTTGACCGCATGCATGACCGTAGATCATATGCTAATTAATTAGAGCACCTTGATCGCATGCATAATTAATTAGTGTTACAAAACAATCAAAACAACATATTCAAAACAACCTTCGTTGTTTTGATTTCAATCGTTCCATAAAAACCCAATTGTAGAGTTATTTAGGATCCACAAGGATCTAAATAGGTACTATCAAACACCTAGAGGGGGGTGAATAGGTGTAATATTATAAAAACCAATCTCAGTGCAAAAATAAAAATCAATGCGGAAATAAAAATCAACACACCGAGATTTACGTGGAAACTCCAATCCAGGAGAAAAACCACGGGACCAACACGCAATAACAATCCACTAAGAAAAGAAGAATAATAAGGTGATTACCGACTCCACGGACTCAAACCCCTCCTTCAACTTCTTCGGACCTTGCGCTCACCGATTGCACGTCCACTGCACACGTTCGAATCCACGAACGCCACTCGAATCCACGAGCACACGTTTCGAATCCACGAAACGCCTTTAGCACACCGAATCCACGATGCCACGTCGAATCCACGACGCAAATAGCCGATAAAGAATATAGGCTTCGATGGTGATCCTTTGCTTAGATTATCATTGAGGAACCGTAGAAGAAATCTCTAAGCAAAGACTAGATCAATTCGACAAAAGATAGATCTTGGAAGAACCGTCGAATTGACCTAAAAGAGGCTATAAAGAAGAATGATAAAAACCTAGCCTCTAGGGTTGCTCTCAAGTGTTTTCGGTATTGGTCTATAGTTCTTGAGAAACCCTAAGTGTCTATTTATAGTTTAGAAACCTTTGGAAAGAGATAAGAATCAAAAACATACCTTATCTGGAAATTTTCAGGACGGCGATCCGGATCGGGATTACTGTGATCCGGATCGTCGTAACGAGATTGACGATTCCAGAAATCCAAGGGTTCGGGATCCGGATCGCAAGGCCCGATCCGGATCGTTCATGAATTTCAGCAACATCCAATGTTCGGGATCCGGATCAGAATAGGCTTGGATCCGGATTGGATTTGCACATGAACTAATACCCTTCGGGATCCGGATTGGATCATCTGATCCGGATCCTGAACATGTCCCATGTCCAGTTTTTGATTTTTATCCAATTAAAAATTCATCCAAGTGTTTCTACACTATAAGAAAGTATTCGGATCACCAAAATTATTTAGTTAAACATACCTGATCCTTTTGAATACTTTCTTCTTGAGATTGATGTAACTGATCCACAATTCTTCATCTTCAATCTTCAAGACTCAAGACACTGAGTGTCAACTTGAGCTCTTGTTGAATCTTCTCTAAGTCTTTGATTGCTGATTGACAATTTGATCCCTTTAAGACTCCGACTCAACTCACTGACTTGACTCACGAAATATGCCAACACCAAAATGCCGTAACAATCTCCCCCTTTGGCAATTTCGTGACAAAACCCAAAAATACATAAAACGCTCAAGTCACTCATCTTAAACCAAAAAATCGAAATTCAATGTCATCACCAAAACATTGATTTTCTTTGCGTGAAAGATCCAATAAATACAAAATTACATTTGAACCAAACAGTCCTAGAACATACTCTATGACTTAGGACTTGGAGTCTTAAAGTGATGTAATTCCTGCAAAACAAAACTCCAAACAAAATCAAACGTTAGTCGTTAGAAATTAAAATCCTACATTTGATCCGTCTTCCTTTTGGTTCTTTTGTTTTTCGGCTCTTTCAATCTGTTCTTTATCTCCCCGTATCTTGAGCATCTCACATCTCTAACATGTTCTCCATGTTCTCCATGTTCTTGAGCATCTATGTTCTCCCCCTTTGTGATACGATCATCATTTTCCGTTCTCCCCCATTTTTCCATTTTCGTTTGTCCTCTCTTGATGATCTCATCTCCGTCATTTCTCTTCTCCCCCTTTTTGTCACAAATTGTCAAACAGTGAACATACTAGACAAAAGGAAATCACTAACAACATTAGTTCATAGAGAAAGAGAGATAAAAGCTCAGTTCCGGTATATAACAAAAATGCAGATTGCGTACCGGTACCAGAAGGCAAAAATCAAATAATTTCTTGAAACAAATCCAGATTTTAGAATCTTTTCAAATACCGATTTGTATTCCATCAAGAAATCAATTTAAGTGCTTTAACCAATGAATTAACAAGATGTCATTCAATCCAATTAATTTCACAAAATTAAAAAGATTTACTCCTAAATTATGAAAAACAAAAATAAAACATTATAAACAGTTTTTCATGTTATATTCATCAAACACAAGTCATCAAAAATAATCTTGAGATCCAAACTCTATCAAGATGTAACGGATTTACAAAGATGACTTACAGAGATTTCCAAATGACATCAATCTTGAATTCTACCCTTTCTTGAGATTGAGGTATATGATCAGAAAAAGTATGTAAGCACTTTAGCGCATCAACTTTAAACAAAAGTCATCGTTTCATGCAACAAGAAATAGATTATACCAAATCTATCAAAAATACTCAAAAATGAAACGAAAATTTATGAAAATTAAAACTCTTAAAGTTGAACAACTTCAATCACATCTAACATGATCTTATGGGTAATGCCTTTATCAAATCATCAATTTGGTAAAGAAAATGAAATACCAAGATCAATAGATGTTTGAAATCCCAGATAAGTTAGATAATATATCTAGACAATCTGTTGAAGAGAGTGGCTCTTTGAGCATCTTTCGTTAAAAATCCCACCTTATACCAACCTTGAAATTTGACAGAGTCAAGTATTTCAATCATGCATTTTAGTTAATCAAAATTGACAAAACCATGCTTGGTATTCATGTGGTAGCTGCACACAGTACTCGGACGACCGAGGTGGTAGCTCTTTCCTCCATGTGGTGGTAGTTTTCACACTCCTCATTGGGATGTAACTCTTTCCACATCTTTTGAGCATTTTACTTTTCTTTGACTCCCCCTCAATTGGCTATCAATTATTTAATATATAAGGTATTCAACCAAAAATTGATCCCGCATTCATACTCGACTAAATAGTCAAATAAGATAATGACTATACCAAGAGATCATTGAGAGAGAAATTGACTTTGATCACTTAAAAGATGAATTAATTAACATAAATGATCATTGCAACATCGAAATATTATGATGTCAAAAGCATAATAGAATTCTAAATGCGTGAAAAGATGCAATTAAAGTCAATATAACCAATGCTCAACAATGTGTTTTGTTCTTGAGTGCAACACAGGATTTTTAGAAATGTTTATAGCACTTGTGTTGTCACAAAGAATTCACACAACCGAGATAGATTAAGCATCTAAAGATCACACATGATTTCTAAAATTTGATGCTTATAACTATCAAAAACTCCTATAATGAAGTATCTTCAAGATTATGATTATGGAGTAAAGTAGATAATCCATATAAAATTAATTTGGAGTGAATGAACGTGAAGCCCTTTTTATTCAATGCACTTGTTCAATAAAAACCCTTTTGTTCAAAAACAAAGTATAAAAACAAAGAGCATTGAAAAACATGTAATGCAAAGATTAAGCAAAATATGAAGAGAAAACCAATCAAAGCATTACATACAGTCATAAGCTATTTAGAACTTAAGACAAGAAAAGATATCACCTTTCCGAATCCAAAATCGCTGGATTTTGGGTTGTCTTGATTCGTTGTGGCCGGGGGTTGTGCGCTTTGACTGTTGATCCACCTTAGGTCTTTGCCTCGCTATAATCCACTTGTAAGATTGATGTTGTGGCTCGGACCTTTGGTGGGTTGAGTGAACTCCTTTAACTTGATGTGTCTTTTGATTCCGTTGAGTCCGCTCCGTAGATGAAGTTGCCGAAGGATTTTTCTTTCTCTTTTTCGGGCAATTCTTCACCAAATGTGTCACGCCCCGGGTGTAAACCGGAACCCGGGCCCGTCTACAGATCCGCCGTGCATGCAGTATTTCCCACATACACGAAGCGTCGGTAACCTGCTCAGATAAGAAACAATAAAAATATCACGGCGATCCTTGCGTCGATAGCTTCGAAACGGTACCTTGCACGTCCAAATCGGAGTTCGGTAAGTCCAGATAAAAATTCGGCAAGAGAGCACTCTCATACAATAATCTGGATTAAGGGCTGATTACTATTCACAGAGAAATCATTAATTCTCACCTCGAAAGAAAATTCACAAAAATCCAATAAAAATACGAGCGCGTTCCTTGCGATCCGTAGATGAAAAAGTTGTATAGGCTCGTTTCCGTCGGACGCTCGTGCGCAAAGATATGGCCAAAATACCCTGCTGCTGACAAGGAATTCCATACAGAAAGAGGGGTCACTTACTGCCTCGAAAACTGTGCCAAAACCTCGAAACGGGAAAGCGCGACCAAAACGAAAGATGAAGTCCTACCTCTTAGGAGTCTACTGGTCCAAGAATCGCAGGAAAATGATGTCGGGGTAGCCCAGGGGAGCAAAAATACGATCGCTGCGCCGAAGAAGAACACTAGGAAGCAACGTCGCGCCGCACCGTAAAATGGGGAACCTCGTGATTCGTGCCTCCAAAACTCTTGCAACTGGCAGGGAGATCCAGGACTTAGAGAAGAAGATTTTTGCTAGAAATGTGCTTGGGCTGAAGAGGCTCGGTTTGGGAGATAAAAGGGAAAGAAGGAGGCTCGGATTGGGGTTAATATAGGCTGAGGAAAACAATTGAAATAATACCCTCCATGTCCCCACTTTCGGGCGCATCCCCGTTTTCGGGCTGCTACAGTAACGGGCCGGCCCGTTACTGTTCACGCCCGAAAGCCTCTGGGCCGGCCACGTAGCCCAGTCCACTAAGCCAATGGACCTCGCTGCACCCGGCGCACCTGAGCCAGCACTGGTGGCGTGCCACGTGTCCCCGACCGGCCGTGCACCGCGCACGGCGCGCGTGTGCACCGCGCACGTCGCCGGCTGACCCGGGGCGTACGGCACCTGCCCCGGTCACCTGCCTCACCAGCCGCGTGGACCGCGTGCACCAAGACCCGCCAATCCCGAGCCGCCACGTGTCCACCCGGTCCACCGTGCACCCGGCCCAAATTCAGTGGACCGCGCCTGCTGCACCGGCCAACCGGAAGGCGCCACTGGCCCGCCTCCGGTGCACGCCCCCCCGCGGTGGACCGCGCGCCTTCCCGCGGCCCTGCCCGCGCCCTGTGCCGCCGCCTGCCGCCTGCCCGAGGCCGCGCCGCCGCCCGCCGGCGCTGCCCGCCGCCGCCGGCCGCCGCCGGCGATCGCCGGAAACACTGTTCCGGCGTGAACAGTACCCGCGAGCTCAAATTTGACAAGTAAATAGCCCATCTTGACCGTTTTCCGCGCGCTGATTCCAAAAACGAGGTCCGTTTTGCCAAATTCTCACTCTAAAAATTGCCGAAAGCCCCCGAAGAGTATTCTTGGTCCAAATCTCGCGCCGAGCCCCAATCTCAATATCCGTTTCGCGCGCAAACACCTCTAAACAACCGATGGGGTCCCCAGATCACCCGCGTGATCCAATTTAAGTCCAAAGTCCAACACTTGTGTCCAATCGTGCCCCGAACACCTCCAGCACCCCGCGTAGGCCTCCAGTGGCCACCCCAAAGCACCGCAACGGCTCTGCGGAGATCCAGGGCATCACATCCTCCCCCACTAAAAGAAAGTTTCGTCCTCGAAACTAAAGTCATTCCTCACACGGGATCACAACCAACAAGAGGGGTAAATATCCAATCATCCAACACTCAAGCTCCCAAAACTACCAAATACCTCAACCAGAGGCACTATGCAATCCTTGGGTCTCTAACCAGAACGAAACAAGGGAGAACACATCCAGAGGACCACGCCACCTCAACAGGTACAGCTGGGCTAACTGCTCGGCCATCAAGTAGTCTACACCGGTACAAGCATCTGCCCCTCCCAGGGCCTAAGATAATCCATCCACCAGTCCGTCGACACAAAGCTCGATCCAAGTACCTCGGTACTCCTAACGTATCCGATATAAGTCCCCCAACTGATCCCGTAGCCTCCGATCTCAAATCCAAACCGTCAGGACGTAGAAGCACATCCCTAACCCTCCGGCATCAATACTCAGCCATGAGTAGTCGAGAGAACCAGACTGTAAAACAACCTTCGCGAAGATCCAATACCCTTGCAGCTCGTAACTCAAATCCCCCAAGCTTGACGGAAGGGTGCCAGCTCCCGATGATCGCTTCATCAATTCTTAAGGGTCCTCAACTCCCAAACTGGTGTCATGCCCAACAACTCCGATAGGAGAACAGCTAGAAACTCACCACCAAAAAGGGGTATCAGCAAGTCCCGATGCCGCCGCAGGTCCCTCAAACACACCGGCAACAAGCTACTCACCCACTACGAGACATCCGCCTCGCTCACAAGGTCAAAACCAAAGAAGCGAAGATACCCTCAAGCAACCCAGGTACACCAACGCCTCCAGGCCTGGCTCTCACAAGAACCGTCCTCGCAGCATAATCAGCTGCCGCGAAAAGTAAACAACCGAGCTAGCCTAACCATCCTAAGTGCCAAACCAAGCCCCACAAGACCATCAGGCCTACAGGTAAAACCAAGGACTCAACCGCACCGGGCAGGACCCACAACACGTCCCTACGTGCTAAGGATCGGGAATACGTCCTCCCGAACACCCGGTAACCGTCCTACCCTTAACCCAATGCAAGGAAGTACATGCACTCCTAACAAAAGACTAGGATGCCCAAATGCAATACAATGCACAAACAATGCCGGTAAATACAGTAAAACCATACCTGCCCCCACAAAGTCTGCTGCTGCAAAATCCTCCACCTGAGTGGCGTAGACCGGACCGCCCTGATCCGGCAACTGCTGATCCGCAGGGTAAAAAGGTGGTGACCCGCTCGCTGGAGCATAAGGCCACTGAGCCGACCACTGCTGCTGGGCGAAAGAGGAGCCGATGCAGATGAGGGTGCCGCTGAAGTCGAAGGGGGCACGTAGCTCGAATGTGGCCTGGCTGTCCGCACTTGTAACAACTACCCCACCTCTGATCACAGGTGTGCGACAAGTGAGGTCCTCTACAGAATATGCATCTGTCTCTATCACGAAACCGTGGCCGCCCCGTCTGCTGCTGTCTCTGAGTCTGATGCTGCGACTCCTGCTGCTGTTGCGATGGCCACTGGGATCCGCTAGGCTCTCGCTGCTCCACACGCCCACGGCTAGGTGACTGAGGCCGTGGCGGTCTCCATGAACCAGTCTGTCCCTCATCCTCGGGTGCCGGTCGTTTCCTCACGGAACTCAGTACGACCATCCCGCCTCGCCTTGCCACCTCTGCGTCGCCTCCCTCCACCCAAGAGGCATGCTCGACGGCCTCCTGAAGAGTCTGGTGTCGCTGTGCATGCACAAGGATATAAAGCTCGCTGCGGAGACCTGCCTCGAATAACTCGACCTGATGTGGTCCATCCCGGGCGACATAGGGCACACAATTAAACAGCCGCATGAACTCCTGATGGTAATCCTGAACTGACCGGTCGCCCTGCTGAATGCTTTTCAAATCATCCTCCAGCTTCCTCTTCACGCTGGTCGAAAAATAGGTATCCACAATCATACGCCGAAACTCGGACCAGGGTAGCTGTCGAGAAATCTGAAACTCCCGTGGCTCCACCCGACGCCACCAGAGGTCTGCATCTCCATCTAGGCAATGTACCGCCATATGAACTCTGTACCTCGGGTCGATGAAGAAATCCCGAAAATCTTCTCCATCGCTGCTAACCATGTCCCAACCTCCCACGGCTGCATATCTCGCCCCGAGAACCTGGGCGGCCCGCGCTTACAAAACTTAACCAGTTTATCCGCGAAGTCCAGCTCCTCCGCCGGGGTCAAAGGCTGGGCCACGCCCTGAGCCCCACAACTCAAAGATGGCGCCGTCGGCACAAGTGGTTCCACAGGTGGTGCCGGGGTCTCTGACACTGTCGGAGGCAGCGCCCCACCCCGCGCCAGTAGCTGCTCAATCCGCTGCTCCTGCCGGCGGCTGCTCTCCGCCAATTGGGCCACCAAGGCCCTCAGCTCAGCAATCTCAGAAGATCCAGCCTGTCCTCGCTCAACAGGGGGTGTAGGGGCACCCCGGGTAGGAATCCGACGTCGGGGAGGCATCCTGTCGAACAGAGAACCACAGATCAATAACGAAACCGCACTCGACCCAATCTAGCGAAAGTCAAAGGCATCCTCCTATTTTTGTAACTTTATGTTGTCTGCAGCCAACATAACTGTCCCACAAAAATAGGGTATGCCAATCCCTCTCCCTTCCCTGGAAGAGTCACAAAAGCACCTGACCAAATTGCCGACTTTCGCATAACGTCACGTCACTCACGTCCTACCTTCCTAGGGTCTGCCAAAAGCCTAGGGTTTCCTAAGTCCCAACTGACCTATCCCTAAGCTCTGATACCAACTTAATCTGTCACGCCCCGGGTGTAAACCGGAACCCGGGCCCGTCTACAGATCCGCCGTGCATGCAGTATTTCCCACATACACGAAGCGTCGGTAACCTGCTCAGATAAGAAACAATAAAAATATCACGGCGATCCTTGCGTCGATAGCTTCGAAACGGTACCTTGCACGTCCAAATCGGAGTTCGGTAAGTCCAGATAAAAATTCGGCAAGAGAGCACTCTCATACAATAATCTGGATTAAGGGCTGATTACTATTCACAGAGAAATCATTAATTCTCACCTCGAAAGAAAATTCACAAAATCCAATAAAATACGAGCGCGTTCCTTGCGATCCGTAGATGAAAAAGTTGTATAGGCTCGTTTCCGTCGGACGCTCGTGCGCAAAGATATGGCCAAAATACCCTGCTGCTGTCAAGGAATTCCATACAGAAAGAGGGGTCACTTACTGCCTCGAAAACTGTGCCAAACCTCGAACGGGAAAGCGCGACCAAAACGAAAGATGAAGTCCTACGTCTTAGGAGTCTACTGGTCCAGAATCGCAGGAAAATGATGTCGGGGTAGCCCAGGGGAGCAAAAATACGATCGCTGCGCCGAAGAAGAACACTAGGAAGCAACGTCGCGCCGCACCGTAAAATGGGGAACCTCGGGATTCGTGCCTCCAAAACTCTTGCAACTTGGCAGGGAGATCCAGGACTTAGAGAAGAAGATTTTTGCTAGAAATGTGCTTGGGCTGAAGAGGCTCGGTTTGGGAGATAAAAGGGAAAGAAGGAGGCTCGGATTGGGGTTAATATAGGCTGAGGAAAACAATTGAAATAATACCCTCCATGTCCCCACTTTCGGGCGCATCCCCGTTTTCGGGCTGCTACAGTAACGGGCCGGCCCGTTACTGTTCACGCCCGAAAGCCTCTGGGCCGGCCACGTAGCCCAGTCCACTAGGCCAGCCAATGGACCCTCGCTGCACCCGCGCACCTGAGCCAGCCACTGGTGGCGTGCCACGTGTCCCCGACCGGCCGTGCACCGCGCACGGCGCGCCGTGCACCGCGCACGTCGCCGGCTGACCCGGGGCGTACGGCACCTGCCCCTGTCACCTGCCTCACCAGCCGCGTGGACCGCGTGCACCAAGACCCGCCAATCCCGAGCCGCCACGTGTCCACCCGGTCCACCGTGCACCCGGCCCAAATTCAGTGGACCGCGCCTGCTGCAAATCGGCCGGCCAACCGGAAGGCGCCACGTGGCCCGCCTCCGGTGCACGCCCCCCCGCGGTGGACCGCGCGCCTGCCCGCGCCCTGCCCGCGCCCTGTGCCGCCGCCCTGCCGCCTGCCCGAGGCCGCGCCGCCGCCCGCCGGCGCTGCCCGCGCGCCGCCGGCCGCCGCCGGCGATCGCCGGAAACACTGTTCCGGCGTGAACAGTACCCGCGAGCTCAAATTTGACAAGTAAATAGCCCATCTTGACCGTTTTCCCCCGCGCGCTGATTCCAAAAACGAGGTCCGTTTTGCCAACTTCCCTCTAAAAATTGCCGAAAGCCCCCGGAAGAGTATTCTTGGTCCAAATCTCGCGCCGAGCCCCAATCTCAATATCCGTTTCGCGCGCAAACACCTCTAAACAACCGATGGGGTCCCCAGATCACCCGCGTGATCCAATTTAAGTCCAAAGTCCAACACTTGTGTCCAATCGTGCCCCGAACACCTCCAGCACCCCGCGTAGGCCTCCAGTGGCCACCCCAAAGCACCGCAACGGCTCTGCGGAGATCCAGGGCATCACAAAATGTCCTTCAAGTCCACATAGGTGACAAGTTCTTCCTTTCAATTTGATTGTGGAACTTGAAGTATGCACAGTTTGGCTCTTTTTAAATCCCAAACCAACCTTGCTTGATTGACCTAATCCGGACATACAATCATGTTTCTTCGAACCGGTTGAAATCCTTTGTATGTCGGATTTAAGTTGATGGACTTGCTTGGTTAAAGCTTGGTTGGTAACATGAATCTCCTCAAACTGCTTTTCAAGAAATCCAATCTTGTCCATATATGATTTGGCGTGTGTCTCCGATTAGTTTAGCTTTTCTTGGAGGATTTTATTGTTATCCAATAACCGTCCTTGTTCCTCCTCGAGATCATGAAGTTTGATCATTAAAGCTTGATTCTCGTCTTGACTTGTTCAGTCGTTGCTTCCTCACTTCTTGATATGCTTGGCCCTCCTCTTTTTGAATCCGCAAGAAGTTGTTGGTATGACCTCAACGAGTTCCTTCTTCGTACCGACTCCCCCTCACTTGATGACTCTCCTCCGGAGTGTGATGTTTCATGCAAATCAAAGAATAGTCAGTGACTAAAGATAATAAACACAAATTAGAAGAGGGGTTTTGAGAGGCATGAAAGCAACACATTTTTTTCTTTTCCTCTTCACTTGAGGTCGATTCCATCGTACTAGAATCGTCCCAGTTTTTGCTTGCAAAGCCTTCTTTTTGTATGATTTCTTAGAAGGACAATCCGTTGAAATATGGCCGTAGCCTTTGCATCGATAACATCGGATTTCCCCTTCGAAATCATCTTTTTCTTTTTCTTTAGAAGGTTTTGCAACGCCTTTGAGTTTAGAGGATTTAGAACCCGATGATCCTTTAGATGGTTTCGTGGATGAAGATCCATCGGTTCGATTCTTCCAAAATTTCCGACGAAATTTCTTTGTGATCCGCGCCAGTTGTTCTTCAAAATCGGCAAAAGAGATTTCATCGTCGGAACTCGATTCGTCATCTTCTTCCTTTGTTGATTTGAATGCAATACCTGTAAGCTTAGAAGAAGACTTGGAAGAAATTTGATTAGTAGGAAAAGTCATCTCATAAGTTTGCAAAGCACCTACTAATTCCTCTACACTCATCTCATCCGGATGACTAACGGTTTCAATGGCGGTAACCTTTGCCCTAAACCGTTCCGGAAGAGTCCGAAGAATCTTTCTTACAATTTTCGACTCCGGGATCTTTTCTCCTAAATTAGCACATGTATTAATTACATCTTGAAGTCTAGTGTAATAATCTGTAAACAATTCATGCTCTTCCATATGAATAGAGTCAAATTGACTTGTAAGCATCTGGAGCTTTTGAATTTTTACAAGATTAGTACCCTCATGTGTAATTTTGAGAATATCCCAAATTTCCTTCGCGGTTTCACACGCGGAAATTCTTGTAAACTCAGTCGAGGAAAGAGAATTATATAAAGCGTTCATACCTTTCCCATTGTAAGAAGATCTTTCGATTTCCTCTTTGGACCATCTAGAGCGAGGTTTTGGGGTAGTAGAATTTCCTACTTCCTCAACCGGATGCACCCAACCGTATTCAACGGTTTGCCATACCCGCTCATCAATAGAGATGAGAAAAGCTCTCATCCGCACTTTCCAATATGCATAATTGGTCCCATCAAAAAGAGGAGGTCTAAAAATATTACCACTTTCACCCAACATGATAGATAAACCTAAAACCCGCTCTGATACCAATTGTAGAGTTATTTAGGATCCACAAGGATCTAAATAGGTACTATCAAACACCTAGAGGGGGGTGAATAGGTGTAATATTATAAAAACCAATCTCAGTGCAAAAATAAAAACAATGCGGAAAATAAAAATAAACCAATTTAGTGGAAAAATAAAAAAACAACGCGGAAATAAAAATCAACACACCGAGATTTACGTGGAAACTCCAATCCAGGAGAAAAACCACGGGACCAACACGCAATAACAATCCACTAAGAAAAGAAGAATAACAAGGTGATTACCGACTCCACGGACTCAACCCCTCCTTCAACTTCTTCGGACCTTGCGCTCCACCGATTGCACGTCCACTGCACACGTTCGAATCCACGAACGCCACTCGAATCCACGAGCACACGTTTCGAATCCACGAAACGCCTTCAGCACACACCGAATCCACGATGCCACGTCGAATCCACGACGCAAACTCAGCCGATAAGAATATTGGCTTCGATGGTGATCCTTTGCTTAGATTATCAATGAAGAACCGTAGAAGAAATCTCTAAGCAAAGATTAGATCAATTCGACAAAAGATAGATCTTGGAAGAACCGTCGAATTGACCTAAAAGAGGCTATAAAGAAGAACGATAAAAACCTAGCCTCTAGGGTTGCTCTCAAGTGTTTTATAAATTGGTCTATAGTTCTTGAGAAACCCTAAGTGTCTATTTATAGTTTAGAAACCTTTGGAAAGAGATAAGAATCAAAAACATACCTTATCTGGAAATTTTCAGGACGGCGATCCGGATCGGATTACTGCGATCCGGATCGTCGTAACGAGATTGACGATTCCAGAAATCCAAGGGTTCGGGATCCGGATCGCAAGGCCCGATCCGGATCGTTCATGAATTTCAGCAACATCCAATGTTCGGGATCCGGATCAGAATAGGCTTGGATCCGGATTGGATTTGCACATGAACTAATACCCTTCGGGATCCGGATTGGATCATCTGATCCGGATCCTGAACATGTCCCATGTCCAGTTTTTGATTTTTATCCAATTAAAAATTCATCCAAGTGTTTCTACACTATAAGAAAGTATTCGAATCGCCAAAATTATTTAGTTAAACATACCTGATCCTTTTGAATACTTTCTTCTTGAGATTGATGTAACTGATCCACAATTCTTCATCTTCAATCTTCAATTCTCAAGACACTGAGTGTCAACTTGAGCTCTTGTTGAATCTTCTCTAAGTCTTTGATTGCTGATTAACAATTTGATCCCTTTAAGACTCCGACTCAACTTACTGACTTGACTCACGAAATATGCCAACACCAAAATGCCGTAACACCAATCAACATCGAAAAAGAGATTAGATCTAAAACAAACGATGAGGGTGGCTCCGATACCACTGTAAGAAAAAAAATACAGATATGCGCAGCGGAAGAAAAAACGCAATTAAAATTTTTCTTAAACCAAGATCACCTGATGTTTTGTTTTAGATCGTAAAAGGGTAATCTAATTGATCTCATCAATTAGGATATGATTTTTACCTTGCGCGGGTCGAGATCACCGCGAAGCCGACGATCGTTGGTAAAAATTGTTCGTCCTTGATAGCCGCGCACGCACCCGGCCTCTACTTGTGTCCACACGGAATCACGCCCTTGATCAAAAATTGATTGCCTTGATTCGCCATCCGATCACGAATTAATTCTTGCGTCGATGTAAGGAGGATGAATCAATCTTCTAATTGTGCTAGCAATCTTCCGAAGATTGAGAACGATTAATTATGGAGGACTTTAGGAAGAAGGAGAGGATAGGCGGCTAGGGTTTTCTCACGTTCCGCGACCAACTTAATTAATTTCCACTTATCTTTCTCAAAAATTGTTGTTACGTATCACATACGTACTACCTATTCTTATAATAGGAAGTTGGTCGGCTATAACAAAATAAAGTATATTAACTAATCAAATCTTATAATTAGTTACAAAGAAAGATCTCCTAAAATATAGTAACTAATTAAATCTTATAATTAGTTACAAAGAAAGATCTTTTAAATTAAATCTCAAGACAAAATCTAGTAACTAATTAGATCTTATAATTAGTTACAAAGAAAGATCTTTTAAATTAAATCTCAAGATAAAATCTAGTAACTAATTAAATCGAATCCTAATCCGATTGGATTATCCATTATCCTATGTGTGTAACATTTACACATAAGTCCTCCAAATATTTACTAACGATTAGTAAATACACCATGCAACTTTTGCACTTAAATACCTCTAATTTACAATAATTGCAAATTAGTCCTTTTACTAATAAATTAGTAAACTTTAGTATTGTGATTATAATTAATCCATTCTATAAACTTCTTTATCATCTCCTTGATATCGATCATGCGCGATTCCTTATGTGTGTGACCTAATAGGTTCAATTATGTCTGGTAGTGAGATATGATGCGATCCCCATCGACATCATCATCAAAACTCCTTTTGATGGATCAAACACTTTTGATTCTTCCATCGTATAATAATTATTCGCCTATAATTATTCTTATTCATTCCCACAATCCACCAGTGACGCCTAGCAGCATATGGTGGCAATCCAGTCAGAAGTGAATATTGGACTGAACCTCAAGGTGCAGTTATCGTACAATACAATCCTTCTATCGCATAGTCCCAACTGAGTGGAGGTCATGGAATACTCATCAAACCCCATCACCCGCTATATGACAAATTTGATAGGACACAAGCTCATATGGTTACTCTTGGAAACACCTTTCCATGAACCATATTACCCCGGTCGAGGATTTCTGAGCTTTGCCTTACAAATAGCATAGGACTAATTATCTCTCTACCGAGAGCGATAGATCCCCTATGAACAAACACCCATTCCTAATATGAACCGACTGCAGCCAACACATACTATTAAGACCCATGACTAGGATCAGAGTTTGCATAGTCAAACTACAATAGCCTCATACTGAATGGCCGTGGTGTCGCAGGTCTAAGGATCAGTTGTACCACTGCAACATCGAATCAGTTACTGACGAAAGAGTAGACATCCAAGTAACTATTCGTAATTGGTCACGCTCAGTGCCCTTGTTCTATAACAACCACCTGCACGTTCGCTCCAGTGTCCCCTGTAGTGACCCGACCCTTAGGGGTATTTTTGAACTCACATGTAATCGCTTAGGCCTTAAGCGAAATAAATTTATTTAACTTTTTTAAGTCGGCCGGGACGAGGTGTGTGTATTTTTCTGCGATAGAGCGCGGAAAACGAAAACCGACGGTGCGATCGGATTCGAAATCCGATGTCGGGATCTCCCGGAACGGGGTCCTTAGCGATGCGGTAATTAGTCACGCATCGGACCGTGCAAAATATCTTGCACCCGTTAGAGATAAGGTGGGTTATCTCGTAGGGATAATTAATTAATTAATTAATTATCCGGTGACGGAATTTAAATCCTCCTACGTACGAATTAATTAAGGGATTTAAATTGGTGGGATTTTATCTCGTGGATTGGATAAGAGATAAAAATCAGGATATTTAATTAAGGGATTTAAATTGGTGGGATTTTATCTCGTGGGTTGGATAAGAGATAAAATCCGGATATTTAAATCGGGGATTTGTTTTCCCGGGATTATTTAATAAAGGTGATTAAATAATCGGTGACCAGGATTTAAATTTGGATTTAAATATCCGGTAATTTGAATCCAATTGGAAATTTGATTTCCCTTGATTATTTAATAAAGGTGATTAAATAATCGGTGGTCAGGATTTGAAGGTGAGAAATATCCCGTCAGTCGGATATTTCTTGAGAAATAGAAACGGGGAATTATGGGTTTCCTACGTACGTAAATAAAGAAATCAAACGATCAAATATGAGGGATCGACGGTAAGGATATTAATTAAACAATTAACTAATATGGTTATCGGTAAGGATTAATTAATTAATAAATTAATAATCGGAGTCAAAATACCCGAAAGGGATTTTGACGGTGCGTATGTGCGAAATTGGATAAAAAGGATAAATAGATAATAGAATTATTTATTCCCCCCGTTACCAACGAAACCCTAATTGAGAAATACCGCCTCTCAAATCGCCCCTTTCGTGCGTACCGAAAACCCAACCGGTGAGGAGAGAAAAAGAAAAGAGGCGAAACCCTAACCGGAGGAGAAAAGAGGAAAAGAAGGAGGAAGCGGAGGAACCCGATCGCCCCGATTCACGTGCCGGAGATCGGAGAACGAGACGCCATCGTCTACGGGGAGCGGATCCGGATCTCCGACGCCGCAAGAAACAAGATCGGATCTTTTATTCCGATAAATTTAAGGTTAGTCATCATCGGTTCGTTTGTTAAATTAATCGGGGGTTTTCCGTGTTCTTGTTAGATTATTTTAACCGGAACATCGTTCACGGATTTTCGTCGGGTTTTGATCCATACTTTTATCCTCGTTCTTGATCGGGTGTGATCGAGGATTTTTATCGGATTTTAGTTGATGATTTTTAAGGGTTTCTTGTTATCGAACTTCCGATCGACGTTTTGGGTGTTCGTCGATCGACGGTTTAGCCGTTAGAATTGCCGGGAATTTTCCGGGAATTTTCCGGGAATTTTCCGGGAATTTTTCGGGAATTTTTCGGGCGACTCCGGCGGGACATAGTGGGTTAACGGGAGGCCGCCGCCGCCGTTGTTAGACGGGAGGCCGCCGCCGTCGTTACCATGTTCGCGGGGTCGTCGCCGGGATCCCACGGGAGCGAAAACGGAGAAGAAATCGCGAAACGGAGCGAAAACGGAGAAAAACGCGAAACGGGAAGTTACTGTGCGTTCCCGTACAGTGCGGTCCACGGGTCCAGGCGTGCACCCGGTGCACGCCTGCAGCATCGGAGCACAAGACCGGTGCACGAAATCGTGCGCCGGCCCGGCCCGTCCAGCGCGGTGCACGCGCTGGGCGTGCACCCGGTGCGCGATGCCGCGGTGGAATGTGAACCCGGCGCACGCCAGTGCCGTGCACGGCCCGGCCCGTTCCGCCGGTGCACGCTTCCTGCGTGCACCCGGCGCGCGCCGCCGCCCGGCCGCCGATGCGTAGACCCGGTCCACGCTCTGCTTCATGCACCATCCGACAGCCCGGAGTTCGCTTGCTCCGTTTGGGTCCGTTTTTCCACCGTTTTGAGCGCGGTTTTCGCCGTTGGGATCGTTATTTCCGTGGCTTTCTTGGCATGGACACTTGGGACCGTCTTGGTCACTAATTTATTATGTTGGGTGCCGATTTCGCCGACGCTCCGCGCCTCGACGAAATTGTCGGGGGCGCGCCGTCGGGTCTTTCTCTCATCGTTTTCGTCGTCGGGGCTTCTCGGCTGGACCGTTGACGCCCCGAGTTGGCGACTAGTTGAGAGATTGGGTTTTGTTAGTTCCCGTTAGCGGTTTTGGGTTTCGGTTTTCGGCGAACCGGACGGTGTTGGACTTTTCCGTCAAAAAGAGTAAATTGGGTCTTCTGTTTTGGGATGTTAGTACACGTTTGTGACTATTATTATCCTTGCGGACTTTCTTTAGGTCCAGGGGTGCAGCGGGAGAGCGCGAAGGATACAGGTGTTCCGATTGCTCTCCAACAAGGTGGGTACGGTTGCGATGAGTGCAACCGGTGCTGTAAGTGCATCTATCGTCATTAAAAGTACTCGTTAATTTACCTAACAAAGTAGATGGATAGTTTAACCTTTCGATTAATGTTGTTTATCTAATAATTGTGCGGCTGCGGTCGCGGTGCCCATTACACGCCAATCTTGGCAATCCGGTTTCGGATGCTGCACGTACACAGGCGGATTGGCCTCCGCATGGGTGTACTTTTCCGGAAGAGTGGTCTTTATGACCCGTGTGCCCCGCAAAGGTAACGGTGCAAGCGGGGACCTCTTCGCGCCAGCTGAGGTGTTGCACCAGCACCGCGAAAGGGGTAAGAGCATCAAAGTAGGTGTTTGTGCACGAGGGGAGATTTCCGTCTCCCCGACAGGTGATCTGGGGATTGGTGCCCAGGTTAAATTAATTAATGTGCAGGTGTCTAACGAAAGGTTACGGTGTATTCGGTGTGTTCGTATGATTTTCCCCTCTTGATATTGTTACACATCTACTTTGTTTGTCACTGACTTTACCCACTCCGTGACAGGTATTCCTAGGTGCGTTAGCCGGGATGGCGGTGGGACTGCGTCGTGAGGGTCGTAGTCGGACTCTTGGTTATCGTATTTATGACTCATTTCCTCTTTATGCTATTTTTAGTTGCTTGTGGATTACTTTATTTGTGGACATGTATTAGCTAGCACTGTGGATGAGGTGACCCTTTATGTTTCATATTACTAGTAGTGCGTTTTCTTATGTTTTCATCCGCGGCATGTTTTCATGATAAGATAAAGGGTTGCGAAAATGTTTTCTCAAAAGGAAGTGCCGTGTGGGCACGGGTTTTACAACTCTGGGTTTTATCCTTTCCAAATATTGACGCCGCTTAAATGACATGCTTTAGTTAAATGATTTAAACTCTGAACTTGGTGTATGTCTACTGTATGGTTGTTGGTTGGTGATTGATGTATGATATTTGTGATTGAACGACATGTGTAAATGAGACGCCGTGCATATACAAAGGAGACTCTGTCCGTGGACAGAGTGAATTTGTGTATGTGGCGGTCTGGCACGCACCGGGGTTGAAGGTTTATGTTACCTTATTAAAGAAAAAAAAAAATAGACACGTCTTTCCGCTTCAATTGACTCAAAAACCCCCGGGGGCGTGACAGATTAAATGGTATCAGAGAAAATACAACCACAACCATAGTAGACGTGATTTACATCCACAGTGCAAGGTGCCACAAGCAAATGGGACATGAGATAACCAAGGTGTAGGTGCGTAGTACGTGAGAGTACGGGGAAATGGGAACGTAATATAGGTGTAAATGTAAGTCTAGGTGCTAGGGTGACAACCTTAGGCCTAACGAGGTTTCTTTGTTTACAAGCGGACGATGGCCCGAAATGGGTTATCAGCGGAGGACGCAGGGGCAAAAAGTACGGTGCGAACAGTGGCGGAGTGCTAGCTTCTTCGACAACGGCTACAAGAGATGGCCGGGCAGTTAGTAACCCTTGTGGAGCGACATCTTCAAGGTAGTGCAAACGGCGGGTTTGCACACCTTCCAGGAGGTGAACGATAGAGCCACTGCGGTGGAGCGCGAATTACGATGTCTCAAGCCCGACGGGAGAGCTCAGGACACGCAGGGATAAGAAACGACCCCAGCCCTTCTCAGGAGGGGGATTTTCTAGTGGAGACCGGCCATGCATCATATACAGAGGAGCACCACGGGGGAAAGTATTCATTCCGGAAGCACGACCTTTGCTTCTATCGTGACAAACTGGGACAGTTCCGTTTTTACTGCCCCAAACCCGGGAATGATCCTTCGAAGACGCGACACGGATGAAGGGTCTTATGCGACGACACGACAAAGGACGCACTACCCGAGGGAAGTAGTAGCAGGAAAGACCCCTTACGAAGAGTAATGTTGGTCTTGACCCCAGGAGAACCCTTAGGAGCAAATACTCTGTACCTTCCTACCAAATAAGGATGCGAAGACTTAGTTGTCTTTGGTGTTGGCCCTTTATTACGGGTCAAATAGGTCCAACTTCCTGCCTTGAGACAATAGGCCCAAGGGACTAGTGAGTTGGGTTGGGTGAGCCCGAAGGTTGAGTAGGCTGCGGTCCGCAATAGACCTAACGGCAAGAGGCCCAACAATAGACCCAACATCCAGGTGGGTTGGGTCTGGTCGAGATCTGTGGTGCGGTGTATGCCACTTTAAGTGAATCGGATGCGCACCACTGAAAGCTCAGGCTTTTGGGGTTAATGGTTAGCGCCGACGATTCGACATTTGAGGCTTAGTGGTAAGGGAATTTCCGGATGTATTTCTGGCTGAGCTCCCCGGAATGCCGCCGGAACAAGAGGTTGACTTCCCAATTGAACTACTCCCGGCACCAAGCCCATCACCAAGGCACCGTACAGGATGGCCTTCGCGGAGCTGAAGGAACTCAAGGCACAGTTGGAGGACCTTTTGGATAAGGGTTTCGTCAGACCAAGCGCGTCACCTTGGGGCGCGCCCGTCCTGTTTGTGAGGAAGAAGGACGGAAGTCTCCGGTTGTGCATCGACTACCGGGAGATAAACAAGGTTACGATCAAGAATAAGTACCCCCTACCAAGAATCGACGACCTCTTTGACCAGTTACGGGGGGCGACGGTGTTCTCAAAGATCGACCTGCAGTCGGGCTATCATCAGGTCCGAGTCAAGGGGGAGGACATCCCCAAGACAGCTTTCCGTACTCGTTATGGCCATTACGAGTTTACGGTGATGCCGTTCGGGCTCACAAATGCCCCGGCGGTGTTTATGGACATGATGAACAGGGTGTTCAAACCCTTCCTGGATTTGTCCGTGGTGGTCTTCATCGACGACATCCTCATCTACTCGCGTACCGATGAGGAACACGAAGAACACCTGCGCACAGTCCTCCAGACCCTACGGGAACAGAAACTCTACGCCAAACTCAAAAAGTGTGAGTTTTGGCTCCGAGAGGTCGGGTTCTTGGGGCACGTGATCTCAGCGGCCGGAGTCGCGGTGGATCCGAAGAAGATAGATTCGGTGACGGACTGGCCCCGACCGACCACGGTGACGGAAATTCGAAGCTTCCTAGGATTAGCCGGGTATTACCGGCGCTTCGTGGAGGGCTTCTCCAAGATAGCCACCCCCTTGACCCGTTTGACGAAAAAGGGGGAAAAGTTTGTCTGGACGGACAAGTGTCAAAGAAGCTTCGAGGAGCTCAAGGACAGGTTGACGCGAGCTCCGATCCTCACCCTGCCAGAGCCTGGGGAGGATTATGAAGTATATTGCGACGCGTCGCGAAATGGATTGGGTGGAGTACTCATGCAACGGGGAAAGGTGATCGCCTATGCATCAAGGCAGCTCAAGGAGTACGAGCGGAACTACCCCGTGCATGATTTGGAACTCGCAGCGGTGGTGTTTGTGCTCAAGCTTTGGAGGCACTACCTGTACGGGGCACACTGTAATGTGTACTCAGATCATAAGAGCCTCAAGTACCTGTTCACCCAAAGGGAGCTAAATTTGCGACAAAGGCGGTGGCTTGAGCTATTAAAGGATTACGACCTAACGATCCACTACCACCCGGGAAAGGCCAACGTGGTGGCCGACGCCCTGAGTCGCAAAGGACAGGCCGCGGAAGCGGATGTAAGCGCCATTACGCAGCAGGATAGTCTAATTGCGGAGTTCTCGCGATTGAGACTAGAGGTGGTACCTGCAGGGACAGTCGCCCAACTTCTGACGCTGGTGGTCAGACCTACTCTGCTGGACAGGATTCTCGAAGGCCAATCGACTGATAATCAACTCCAGCTGGTGCGGAGTAGAATAACTGCCGACAAGGAGGGCGATTTCGTGGTGAGCTCCGACGGTGCAATACGATTTCGCGGACGAATCTGCGTACCGGATCTGCCGGAACTCAAGGGAGAAATCCTACGGGAGGCGCATACCGCCCCGTATGCGGCGCATCCCGGAGGAACGAAGATGTACAAGGACGTCAAGCAAACCTTCTGGTGGCCCAAAATGAAAGAGGACGTGACCCAGTTCGTGGCTCACTGCTTAGTGTGCCAACGGGTGAAGGCCGAACATCAACGGCCGGCGGGAAAATTGCAACCTTTACCGGTGCCCGAGTGGAAATGGGACATGATTACCATGGATTTCGTGACCGGCTTCCCGAGATCGCCACAGGGACACGATGCAATATGGGTGATCGTGGACCGTTTGACGAAATCGGCCCACTTTTTGCCCATACACACGACGTGGACCCGGGAACGACTGGCACAAACATACCTCGATGAGATAGTAAGGTTGCACGGTGTACCGACATCCATCACGTCGGACAGAGACACACGTTTTGTGTCGAACTTTTGGCGAAGCCTGCAACAAGCGATGGGGACCAAGTTGCACTTCAGCACAGCCTTTCACCCGCAAACCGACGGGCAATCGGAGCGGGTGATACAGATCGTGGAGGACATGCTTCGAGCATGCGTTCTGGACTTGGGCGAAGGGTGGGCACGGTGTTTGCCCCTGGTGGAATTTGCCTACAATAACAGTTATCAGGCCAGTATTCAGATGGCGCCGTACGAGGCCCTGTACGGGCGCCGCTGTCGGTCTCCAATATGCTGGGACGACTTAGGTGAGCGAAGTTTCTGGGCCCAGATTTGGTGGAGGAGACCGAAGCAAAGGTGCGTTTGATTAAACAAAGGCTACTGACCGCCCAAAGCAGACAGAAGAGTTACGCGGACAACAGGCGCCGGGACTTAGAGTTCATGGTGGGCGAGCACGTGCTGCTCCGGGTTTCACCCTCCAAGGGAAACCGACGTTTCGGCATAAAGGGGAAGCTGAGCCCCAGATACGTGGGACCGTTCGAGATCCTGGAGCGCGTGGGACCGGTGGCGTACCGGTTGGCCCTGCCCCGAACCTCGAACGAGTCCACAACGTGTTCCACGTTTCAATGCTCCGGAAGTACCTGGCAGATCCCTCTCATGCCTTGGATGCCTCCACCATTGAGTTGCGGGAGGACTTGAGCGTCGAGGAGACGCCGGTGCGGATTTTGGCAAGAGAGGACAAGAAGTTGCGCAACCGAACAATCCCCTATGTGAAGGTCCAGTGGAGCAACCACGAAGAACGCGAGGCGACGTGGGAACTGGAATCAAAGATGAGGGAATGTTTTCCCGAGTCGTTTTAGTGAGGTTTGGGTTTAAGTTTCGGGACGAAACTTTTTATAAAGTGTGAGTGGTGTAGTGACCCGACCCTTAGGGGTATTTTTGAACTCACATGTAATCGCTTAGGCCTTAAGCGAAATAAATTTATTTAACTTTTTTAAGTCGGCCGGGACGAGGTGTGTGTATTTTTCTGCGATAGAGCGCGGAAAACGAAAACCGACGGTGCGATCGGATTCGAAATCCGATGTCGGGATCTCCCGGAACGGGGTCCTTAGCGATGCGGTAATTAGTCACGCATCGGACCGTGCAAAATATCTTGCACCCGTTAGAGATAAGGTGGGTTATCTCGTAGGGATAATTAATTAATTAATTAATTATCCGGTGACGGAATTTAAATCCTCCTACGTACGAATTAATTAAGGGATTTAAATTGGTGGGATTTTATCTCGTGGATTGGTTAAGAGATAAAAATCAGGATATTTAATTAAGGGATTTAAATTGGTGGGATTTTATCTCGTGGATTGGATAAGAGATAAAATCCGGATATTTAAATCGGGGATTTATTTCCCCGGGATTATTTAATAAAGGTGATTAAATAATCGGTGACCAGGATTTAAAATTTGGATTTAAATATCCGGTAATTTGAATCCAATTGGGAATTTGATTTCCCTTGATTATTTAATAAAGGTGATTAAATAATCGGTGGTCAGGATTTAAAGGTGAGAAATATCCCGTCAGTCGGATATTTTCTTGAGAAATAGGAACGGGGAATTATGGGTTTCCTACGTACGTAAATAAAGAAATCAAACGATCAAATATGAGGGATCGACGGTAAGGATATTAATTAAACAATTAACTAATATGGTTATCGGTAAGGATTAATTAATTAATAAATTAATTAATCGGAGTCAAAATACCCGAAAGGGATTTTGACGGTGCGTATGTGCGAAATTGGATAAAAAGGATAAATAGATAATAAAATCTATTTATTCCCCCCGTTACCAACGAAACCCTAATTGAGAAATACCGCCTCTCAAATCGCCCCTTTCGTGCGTACCGAAAACCCAACCGGTGAGGAGAGAAAAAGAAAAGAGGCGAAACCCTAACCGGAGGAGAAAAGAGGAAAAGAAGGAGGAAGCGGAGGAACCCGATCGCCCCGATTCACGTGCCGGAGATCGGAGAACGAGACGCCATCGTCTACGGGGAGCGGATCCGGATCTCCGACGCCGCAAGAAACAAGATCGGATCTTTTATTCCGATAAATTTAAGGTTAGTCATCATCGGTTCGTTTGTTAAATTAATCGGGGGTTTTCCGTGTTCTTGTTAGATTATTTTAACCGGAACATCGTTCACGGATTTTCGTCGGGTTTTGATCCATACTTTATCCTCGTTCTTGATCGGTTGTGATCGAGGATTTTTATCGGATTTTAGTTGATGATTTTTAACGGGTTTCTTGTTATCGAACTTCCGATCGACGTTTTGGGTGTTCGTCGATCGACGGTTTAGCCGTTAGAATTACCGGGAAATTCCCGGGAATTTTCCGGGAATTTTCCGGGAATTTTTCGGGAATTTTTCGGGCGACTCCGGCGGGACATAGTGGGTTAACGGGAGGCCGCCGCCGCCGTTGTTAGACGGGAGGCCGCCGCCGCCGTTACCATGTTCGCGGGGTCGTCGCCGGGATCCCACGAGAGCGAAAACGGAGAAGAAATCGCGAAACGGGAGCGAAAACGGAGAAAAATCGCGAAACGGGAAGTTACTGTGCGTTCCCGTACAGTGCGGTCCACGGGTCCAGGCGTGCACCCGGTGCACGACTGCAGCATCGGGAGCACAAGACCCGGTGCACGAAATCGTGCGCCGGCCCGGCCCGTCCAGCGCGGTGCACGCGCTGGGCGTGCACCCGGTGCGCGATGCCGCGGTGGAATTTGTGAACCCGGCGCACGCCAGTGCCGTGCACGGCCCGGCCCGTTCCGCCTGGTGCACGCTTCCTGCGTGCACCCGGCGCGCGCCGCCCGGCCGCCGATGCGTAGACCCGGTCCACGCTCTGCTTCATGCACCATCCGACAGCCCGGAGTTCGCTTGCTCCGTTTGGGTCCGTTTTTCCACCGTTTTGAGCGCGGTTTTCGCCGTTGGGATCGTTATTTCCGTGGCTTTCTTGGCATGGACACTTGGGACCGTCTTGGTCACTAATTTATTATGTTGGGTGCCGATTTCGCCGACGCTCCGCGCCTCGACGAAATTGTCGGGGGCGCGCCGTCGGGTCTTTCTCTCATCGTTTTCGTCGTCGGGGCTTCTCGGCTGGACCGTTGACGCCCCGAGTTGGCGACTAGTTGAGAGATTGGGTTTTGTTAGTTCCCGTTAGCGGTTTTGGGTTCGGTTTTCGGCGAACCGGACGGTGTTGGACTTTTCCGTCAAAAAGAGTAAATTGGGTCTTCTGTTTTGGGATGTTAGTACACGTTTGTGACTATTATTATCCTTGCGGACTTTCTTTAGGTCCAGGGGTGCAGCGGGAGAGCACGAAGGATACAGGTGTTCCGATTGCTCTCCAACAAGGTGGGTACGGTTGCGATGAGTGCAACCGGTGCTGTAAGTGCATCTATCGTCATTAAAAGTACTCGTTAATTTACCTAACAAAGTAGATGGATAGTTTAACCTTTCGATTAATGTTGTTTATCTAATAATTGTGCGGCTGCGGTCGCGGTGCCCATTACACGCCAATCTTGGCAATCCGGTTTCGGATGCTGCACGTACACAGGCGGATTGGCCTCCGCATGGGTGTACTTTTCCGGAAGAGTGGTCTTTATGACCCGTGTGCCCCGCAAAGGTAACGGTGCAAGCGGGGACCTCTTCGCGCCAGCTGAGGTGTTGCACCAGCACCGCGAAAGGGGTAAGAGCATCAAAGTAGGTGTTTGTGCACGAGGGGAGATTTCCGTCTCCCCGACAGGTGATCTGGGGATTGGTGCCCAGGTTAAATTAAATTAATGTGCAGGTGTCTAACGAAAGGTTACGGTGTATTCGGTGTGTTCGTATGATTTTCCCCTCTTGATATTGTTACACATCTACTTTGTTTGTCACTGACTTTACCCACTCCGTGACAGGTATTCCTAGGTGCGTTAGCCGGGATGGCGGTGGGACTGCGACGTGAGGGTCGTAGTCGGACTCTTGGTTATCGTATTTATGACTCATTTCCCCTTTATGCTATTTTTAGTTGCTTGTGGATTACTTTATTTGTGGACATGTATTAGCTAGCACTGTGGATGAGGTGACCCTTTATGTTTCATATTACTAGTAGTGCGTTTTCTTATGTTTTCATCCGCGGCATGTTTTCATGATAAGATAAAGGGTTGCGAAAATGTTTTCTCAAAAGGAAGTGCCGTGTGGGCACGGGTTTTACAACTCTGGGTTTTATCCTTTCCAAATATTGACGCCGCTTAAATGACATGCTTTAGTTAAATGATTTAAACTCTGAACTTGGTGTATGTCTACTGTATGGTTGTTGGTTGGTGATTGATGTATGATATTTGTGATTGAACGACATGTGTAAATGAGACGCCGTGCATATACAAAGGAGACTCTGTCCGTGGACAGAGTGAATTTGTGTATGTGGCGGTCTGGCACGCACCGGGGTTGAAGGTTTATGTTACCTTATTAAAGAAAAAAAAAAAATAGACACGTCTTTCCGCTTCAATTGACTCAAAAACCCCCGGGGGCGTGACATCCCCACACTAATGACTTGAGACTCGTCATCCTAAAAGAGAGCGACACATACATCAATCTTGCCGGATCAATCATCGTCCCCATGATGATCCTTCGATTGACAGCATTTATGACTTAATCACTAATAATATGTATCTCAAATTCTTAACTCTTAAGAATATACATTATCATCTTATTAATTCAAAGGACGATTCATGGACACATCAAACATGAATGGCATAAAATGCCCAAATTATAATAAAGATCAAGTACAAATATGTCCCATATAATAAAATGCGTCAGCCTGATAGGCTTTTGGGGCATACAACTAACAATCCGCTCTCCGTAGATGACGGCGTCTTGTTCTCCGGTCTCCGGACGTCAATCGGGGCGATCGGGTTCCTCCGTTTTCTCCCTCTTTCCTTCTTTTCTCCTCCGGTTAGGGTTCTCCTTTTTCTTTTCTCTCTTTTCCTCCCTCTCTTTTCAAACTAGGGTTTCGTTTGATTTTCGGTACACACGAAAGAGGAGGGTTTGAGAAGGCGGTATTTTAAATTAGGGTTTTCCTTCCTGTAACGGGGTTTAATTATCCTCTTATTAATTTAATTTCCCCTTTTATTTTATTCTTTTATTTTCCTTTTTATTTCATACGTACGTAAAAAGGAAAAAACCACGAATATCCGGATATTTATCTCTTAACAATAAACATCTAATCCCACGAGATAAACCCCACCTTTTTAAATCCTAGTCACCGATTATTTAATTTCCTAATTAAATAATCATAGGGAATAAATTTCTAAATTAATTTCTCGTCACCGATTAATTAATTCCTTAATTAATTAATCACGCGGAATATCCAAACTTCCTCAAAAAGCATGCCGGATATTTTACACAAATTTCGATGCGCACCTTAAGTCACCGCGATCTTAGAAACCCGATTCCGGGAGATCCGTACATCGGATTCCCGATACGATCGCACCGTCGGTCTTCATTTTTCGGGCCCCTTGCCAGAAAAATACCCGCACCACGCACCGACCGACTTTTAAACATTAAATAATTTTATTTCACTTAAGGGCTTAAATAATTTACATGTGAGTCACAAATACACGTAAAAGCCGAATCACTACACCACTCACACTTTATAAAAAGTTTCGTCCTCGAAACTTAAGCTCAACCCTCGCTAAACGATTCTGGAAACGTTCTCTCATCTCCGTCTTAAGCCTCCAAGTCGCCTTGCGCTCCTCAAGGTCACTCCATTGCACCTTTACGTAAGGGATTGTCCGGTTGCGAAGTTTCTTTTCCTCCTGTGCCAGCCTCCGCATCGAGGTTTGGTAGTAAAGCCAATCCGGTATGTCACCGGGCCTACGCGCCCCAAAATCCCGAATGTCGGGTCATTGACGCCAACCAACAATCCCAAAGGCTCGAACTATTAGAAATACGCAACCTATTTACTTAAGGCATTCTGTCACACCGCCACAGATCCTGACCTGACTCAACCCACCTGGACGTCTAAGGCGTACTGTTACAACGCCTCGGGTCTTGGCCCGACTCACCCCACCAGGACGTCCAAGGCGTACTGTTACAACGCCTCGAGTCTATTGTCACAAGGCCGGAAGTTGGACCTATTTAACCCTTAACTAAATAGCCAACAAATAAGACAACTAAGTCTTCACCTCCTCATTGGGCAGGAAGGTACGAAGCATTACTTCTAAGGGTTCCTCTGGGGTCGTGGCCAAAATTACTCTTTGTACGAGATCTTTTCTGCTACTACCTCCCAAGTAAGCCGAAGCGTCTGTTTCCCCCACCGGTCGCTGATGTTTCGCTTTCACCTGTTGGCACACCCAATATTGCGCCACAATTTGTGCCACATCGCTCTTTCGATTTGGGCCAACTGAAGGTCTGCCACAGATCCTTGCACCTCTTTGTACCTCCGGGATGCACGGTATATGAGGTATTATATACTTTTGCTAGATTTTCTTCCCTTATTTCTAGCTTACCGGGTACACAAATTCGTCCCCGGCACCTCATTACATCATCTGAGTCAGTCATAAGAACTCCGCCTTGCTCCGAGAATATTCTGTCTCGCACCAGCCGTAGCTGGCCATCGGTCAATTGCCCTTTCAGAATCCTGTCCAGCAGGGTAGGTCTGACCACCAGGGTCAAGAGTTGTGCGGCCGTGCCCGCTGGCACCACTTCCAGTCCTAACTATGCAATCGGACGGTCCTGCTGGATGATAGCACTTGCACCTGCTCCTTATGCCTGTCCCTTGCGGCTCCAGGCGTCAGCCACCACATTCGCCTTCCTGAAGTGGTAGTGGATGGTTAGATCATAGTCCTTTAGTAACTTGAGCCACCGCCTTTGCCGCAAATTCAACTCCCTCTGAGTGAAGAGGTACTTGAGGCTCTGATGATCGGAGTACACATTGCCATGTGTACCGTACGAATAGTGACTCCACAGTTTGAGGACGAACACGACCACTGCAAGCTCCAGGTCGTGCACGGGGTAGTTTCTCTCGTACTCCTTGAGTTGCCTTAACGCGTAGGCTATGACCTCACCCCGTTGCATAAGCACGCCTCACAATAAACCTCAAAGTCTTCACCAGGCTCCGGTAGAGCGAGCACCGGGGCCTGCGTCAACCTGACTTTGAGTTCCTCAAAACTCTTCTGGCATTGATCAGTCCAGATAAACTTCTCCCCTTTTCGGGTCAGGCGAGTCAGGGGCATTACTATCTTGGAGAAGCCTTCCTCAAAATGCCTGTAATACCCCGCCAGACCCAGGAAGCTTCGAATCTCCATTATCGCTGTTGGTCGAGCCCAGTTGATCCCTGATTCAATCCTCCTTGGATCCACTGTAATTCCAGACACCGAAACGATATGCCCCAAAAGTCCCCCTCGCGGACCATAACTCACACTTTATAAGTTTTGGCATATGGTTTCTGATCCTAGAGGGTCTGGGGGATTACTCGCAAGTGTTCCCCATACTCCTTGTCTGTGAGAGAGTAGATCGGAACGTCCACTAAAAGACCATCACCGACTGGTCTAAGAAGGGCTGGAGTATCCTATTCCTCATGCCCAAGAGCACCACTGGTGCATTTACGAGTCTAAACGGTATAACCGTAAACTCATCTTGACCATTCCGAGCTCGCAGGTCTGTTTTCAGTGTGTCATTACCCCGGACTCTAGGCTGGCGTTAGCCGGACCGCAGATCAATCTTTGGGAATGCCGTTTCCCCCTTGTAGTTGATCGCGTAGGTCATCTATCCGAGGTAGAGGAGTACTTGTCCTTCTCGTGTCGAGATCCATACGGTACTCGTGAACGCTACTCGACTGCCTTCTACCAAGCTCCTTGCCCGCAACAAAGAAAAGCGAGCAGAAGGCGTTCCTACAAGCTAAATTTACAATTTCCGGTAAGTCCGGTTCCCGGAGACTCGCTTGGAACTTCAAGCAGTCAATTACCGCTTAAAGATTGCCACAACTGTCGGCCCCAAGCGCTACACCGATAACCTTTAACAGAAACCTCATTAGTTCTTAGAGACTAAGAACCCGCCTCACCCTCGTTGGACAGGAAGGAGTACAGCCGCCTGCCTCGAGGGGTGGCCGGAGGATCCGACCGAACTTATTTCTACGGTGGGGGATTTCTTCTAATAGCTAAGGTAGGGCGAAAACATGAAGCGAGGTGAAAGAGTGGGATGCTTAGGTGTTGCCACCAAAGTTCTAGCACGATGGTCTGAAACTCGAGTATTACCTGTTACATCGTGCTCTATGGGTCCGTCCCATGGTGGGTCATCGTATAGACTCTCCCTCCTCCCGGTTGCTGAGACGAAGGTGGAGACGCTGCTACGGATGATGTCCCCGTTTCCGAGGGGCAGTTGCAACAACAGTGCTCCGATTTGCCGCCTCGAAAATAATGGTCTTACTTCTGGGGACACTCGGTCACTTGGTGTATTCCGTCACAAATAATGCAAGACTTGTCCACCGGCCATTGTCCTTCTGTCGGCGCATTCTTGGTTCCTTGTTGCAATCTCGAGTATTTAGGAGGCCGGCTCCTCTTGGTATGCCCTCTTCCGAAGTTTGGCCGGGTTCGTTTCTTATCCCTGCTGTGTCCTGAGCTCTCCCGTCGGGCTTGAGAAATCGTAATCCGCGCTCCACCGCGGTGGCTCTATCGTCCACCTCCTGGAAGGTGTGCAAACCCGCCGTTTGCACCACCTTGAAGATGTCGCTCCATAAGCCATTCACAAAAAGACGGGCCTTGTGAGATTCATCTCTTATATCAAAGGGAACACATTTGATCAACCTCACAAATGCCCGTTGATATCCCATAACTGTCCGACTTCCTTGCTTGATGAGCTTCACGTCACCTTCCATCTGCCGTTTGATGCTGTCGGAGAGAAATGCCCCAAACGGTTTTCCTTGGAACGTGGTCCAAGATGGAAGGGTGGTGCCCTCCGAAGGGTCCGGGCGCACCGTCTTCCACCACTTGCGAGCGTCTCCCTCAAGAAAACGGACTGCCAAAGGAACCCGTTCACCTTTCTCCATTAGCAAAGCTTCGAAGAGCCTTTCCATGGTATCTACCTGTTTTCCTACGACCCAAGGGTCGGTCGTCTCTCCCTCAAGGGGTCTCCAATGACGACTCCCAGCGTAGGTCCCAAAGTTGCTGGTGCGGCTGGTCCGGGCAGAGAAGCCTAGGCGACCTCCATTGGTGTAGTCGACTACTACACCCACTACGCATCTGTTCCATAAGGGTTGCTAACTGCCTGGCCATCCCTTGTAGCCGTTGTCGAAGAAGCTGACACTCCGCTGCTGTTCGCACCGTACTTTTTGCCCCTGCGTTCTCCGCTGATAACCCATTTCGGGCCATTATTCGCTGTATACAAAGAAACCAAGTCACCCCTAGACCTAACGGGTCTAGCACCATGACCTACAGACACACCGGAACTAAATTCCCTTTTTTCCCCGTACTCTCACGTACTACCGCACCTACACCTTGGTTATCTCATGTCTAATTTGCTTGTGGCATCATACACTGTGGATGTGGGTCACCGACTACTGTGGTTATGGTTGTTTTTCTCTGATACCATTTAATCTGTCACGCCCCCGGGGGTTTTTAAGTCAAGCCAAGCGAAAAAGTGCGTGTATAATTTTTTTTTTTCTTAATAAATGGACATAAACCTCATCCCCGGTGCGTGTCAGACCGCCACATACACAAATTCACTCTGCCAACGGACAGAGTCTCCTTTGTATATGCACGGCGTCCCATTTACAATATCAACAATCAACCATCAACCATGCAGTAGACATACATCACCAATCAGAGAACATTCATTTAGCTACTGTTTTAAAAACCGGTGTCCACCCGACACCTTATTTTCCAAGTAATACAACCCTTAAAACATTGAAGCGGCATCACCGTTTAGAAAGGATAAAACCAGGGGTTGTAAAATCTGTGCCCACACGGCACTCCGATTTGGAAAAACGTTTTCGAAATCATTTGGTTTTTCATGAAAACATGCCGCATATGAAAACATCACTAAAAGTAGCTAAATCATAAAAGTACACCCCATCCACAGTGCTAACAAATAAATGTCCACGATAACATAAGCCACAAAAGCAAATTAACTAAAAGCGACGTAAAAGAAAATGAGATAAATCCAAGAGATCCTGACTACGGTCCTCGCGACGCAGTCTCACCGCCATCCCGGCTAACGCACCTAGACACACCTGTCACGGAGTGGGTAAAGTCAGTGACAAACAAAATAGATGTCTAAATAACAACAAGGAATAAAGAGCAAACCGATTACACCGGAACCTTTCGCTAAACTTTGTACATAATTAAGTTGGGCACCAATCCCAGAGTACCTGTCTGAGAAACGGAAGTCTCCCCTCGTGCACAATCACCTTTTGATGCTTTTAACCTCTTCACGGGGCTAGTGCGACACCTATAGCTGCCGTGAAGAGGTCCCCACCCTACACACGTGGGGCACACGGGTCATTTAGACCACTTCTCCGAAAAAGTACACCCATGCGGGGGCCATTCCGCCTGTGTACGTGCAGCATCTGAAAGCACCTTGCCGAGATCGGCGTGTATTAAGCACCGCGACCGCAGCCGCAACAGTTGTTATATAAGATAAAATACATTCATGCGAAAGGTTAAACTGTCCATCTACTTTGTTAGACAAATTAAGAACCTTTTTATGATGATAGATGCACTTACTGCACTTGTTGCACTTATAGCAACTGTACCCACCTGGAATGAAGACAACCGACCGCGCCCGCGCCCCTCCTAAGCAAATCGGGACTCCTCGCGGCCTACTAAAATATTCAAGAGCACCAATTAACACCTTACCCTAATCGGGTAAAATCAGTGGTCCCCACCCACTGTAACAATAAACCCACAAAACCGAAATCATCGTGCCTAGGGGACCGCAACGTCAAAAACCCAACAAGTCAAAACCATCGAGTAAAACTGGAAACTCAGATCAAACCGGTAACGCCAAAGCCTAACAACAATCGGACCGCGACTATTTCGTCGCGAACTCCGTCGGACCCAAAACCGCTAACGAAAATCCAGTAAATCTCAACCCTCAACCGGTAGCCAACTTAGGAAATCAATGGTTAAACCAAGAAGACCCCTGACGGCGAAAAGATGAGAAAAAGACCTGACGGCGCGCCCCCGACAATTTCGTCGAGGCACGGAGCGTCAGCGAAAACGGCACCCAACATAATCAAATAGTGACCAAGAAGATCCCAAGTGGCTATGCCAAGAAAATCGCGGAGATTGTGATCCCAACGGCGAAAACGGCGCTCAAAACGGTGGAAAAACGGGCAAAAATGGAGCTACCGAACTTCCGGCTGACGGATGGTGCACGGCTGAGGCGTGGACCGGGTTTACCGCTCGGTGGAGGCGGCGGCATGCGCCGGGTGCACGCAGGAAGCGTGCACCGTGCTTCTCGGGCCGGGCCGGTGCACGATCCGAGCGTGCACCGGGCTCACGGCCGCAGGGGCCTACGGCGTGCACCGCACCTAGGCGGGCAGGGCCGGCGCACGGATTTCGTGCGCCGGGTTTGCGGCTTCCGCGCCGCGGGGCGTGCACCGGGTGCACGCCCCGGCCCGTGGACCGCGGGCCGAGAATGAATAGTAAACCCTATTTTTTTTTCGTTTTCGCTCCCGTTCGCGATTTCTTCTCCGTTTTCGCTCCCGTGGGATCCTGGCGACGACCCCGCGAACATGGTAACGACGGCGGCGGCCTCCCGTTTAACGGCCTCCCATTAATCCACTATGTTCCAATGAAACCTCCCCAAAAATTTCTGAATAAATACACGATAATTCTAATGACTAAACCAACGATCGACGAACAACCAAAACGTCGATCGGAAGTCCGATAAAAAGAAACCGATTAAAAACCATCGATTAAACTCGATAAAAACCATCGATCACCCTCGATCAAGAACGAGAATAAAACATGGATTAAAACCCGACGAAAAATTCGCGATCGATGTACCAACTAAAACGACCTTACAAGAACACGGAAAACCCCCGATTAATTTGACAAACGTAACGATGATCACTATGTTACGGAATTTGAGTTGGCGTATTTCGTGAATGTAATATGTCTTGAAGATTGAAGATGAAGAAACTTCGGATCGTATACCTCAATCTCAAGAAAGAAGAATTCAAAAGGATCAGGTACGTTTAACTAAAGAATTTTGATGATCCGAATACTTCTTATAGTGTAGAAACACCTGGAAGAGGTTTTTATTGCTTATTCATCAAAAACTGGACATGGGACATGTTCAGGATCCGGATCGTGGCTTTCAATCCGGATCCCGAAAGGTGTTTGTTCATACACTGGTTCAATCCGGATCGCAGCACTCTTTGATCCGGATCCCGAACACTAGTTTTACCTGTTTGCTTCTTCGATCCGGATCATGAATTGCAATCCGGATCCCGAACATGATGTTCTGGTAAAACTGTATGAACGATCCGGATCGGGGACTACGATCCGGATCCCGAACAGGCAATTTTCTGGAAATCGTCTTTGTGCTTCTGCAATCCGGATCGCCAAATCCAATCCGGATCGCCGTCGGTAAAACTTTCCAGAAAAGGCTGTTTTTGATCCGAATATTCTTCCTAGGGTTTCTAACCTATAAATAGACCCTATATTCATTTCTAGGGCATCCGAAATAGAGCCGTCATTATCAAATATCATTTTATACGGCCTTAGATCCACATATAGAGAAGAAAGGAAATCAATAGATTTATTCTATGTTTCTTCATCTATATTGATTGATTTGATTCTAGGTTTTCCATACTCACATTTTGAGTAGAATCAAATCAATGAATACTTAGATGGTATTTCCGATCTATCTTTGATCTAAGTATTCGGCGGATCATCACCACCCAAAAAACAACGATTTACCCCAAATCGGCGCGTGGACTCGCGTGGCCTTGTGGATTCAAGGTGCAACCGCTCTCGTGGATTCGGAGCGAGGTACGTTCGTGGATTCGAAGCGTGCCATTGGGTGAAGACCGTGGATTCGGTTGGACGTCGTGGACTCGACGTTGGACGCTGTGGATTCAGCGTTGGGCGCGGATCGTGGATTCGAGAAGCGTCGTGGAGCGAGCGGAGAAGATCTACTAGGAGCGTATGGTAAAAGGTTGAGTCGTCTGTGAGTACGTTATATCACCTTGTACGTGTGTTAATTCTAGTGGATTTCGCCGTGTTATCGGTCCCGTGGTTTTTTACTCCGGTTTGGAGTTTTTCCACGTAAAAATCTTGCGTGTTCTTTTATTTTTCCGCATTGGGTTTTATCGCGCAATGATTTTTTGAGTGTTTATTGTTTACACCTATTCACCCCCCTCTAGGTGTTTTTTCCCCTATTTAGATCCTTATTAACCTAAACCCAACAAGTGGTATCAGAGCGGGAATAGGGTTGTAAACAATGGTTGAAGGTGGAAACATCAATCGACCCCCTTTCTTTGATGGAACAAATTATGCGTACTGGAAAGTACGGATGAAAGCTTTTTAATTTCCATCGACGAAAGGGTGTGGCAATCAATTGAATTAGGATGGTCTAATCCAACTGAAATTTTAGATGATGTTCGCACCTTAAAACCTAGGTCGAAATGGACCAAGGAAGAGATAGACTTATCTTCTTACAATGGCAAAGGGATTAATGCTCTATTTAATGCTTTGTCACAAACTGAGTTCTCTCGCGTCTCGGCATGTGAGACTGCGAAAGAAATCTGGGATGTTCTTCAAGTTACGCATGAGGGAACTAACTTAGTGAAGATTCAGAAACTGCAAATGCTCACGAGCAAGTTTGACTCTATCTCTATGGCAGAGAATGAATCCTTCACTGACTATTACACACGATTGCAAGACATCGTGAACTCATGTGCTAACTTGGGAGAGAAGATTCCAGAATTTAAAGTTGTAAGAAAAATTCTAAGAACTCTTCCTGAACGATTTCGCCCGAAGGTCGCAGCCATTGAAACAATTAAACACCCGGACGAAATGCGTGTAGAAGAATTAGTAGGTGCTTTACAAACTTATGAAATGACTTTTCCTACTAACTATTCTTCTGGAAAGGCATCCTCTTCTAAGTCTTCAGGTTACGCATTGAAATCAACTAAAGAAGAAGACGCGGATTCATCCTCCTCGGACGACGACGAGAACCTTTCTATGGAGGACTTTGAGAAGCAGCTCGCTCTCTTGACAAGGAAGTTTCGCCGCAACTTTCGAAGGGGAAATTCAAGCAAAACTCCATCCTTCGGAAAGTCGAAGAAAGGCAAGGGTTCTTCAAGCTACAAGTCAAGAAAGCAAGAGAACTTCTCAAAGGATAAGAAAAGTTCTGAGGGACAAGTTCAGTGCTTCAAATGTCGAGGCTACGGCCACATTGCAACGGAATGTCCCAACAAGAATCCGGCTAAGAAGAAAGCGATGCAAGTCGTTACTTGGGATGACAACTCCACGTCAAATGAGTCATCGTCAAGTGATGAAGAAGACAACGCGACAGCATTCCACGCGTCCACTACATCTTCTCCCTTCATGTGCTTAATGGCAAGTACATCCGACTCACTGTCCAACTCCACTGTTGAAAAGATTGCAACGGACGATGAATCAGATGATTCGGAAGGTGAAGATTTTGTTTTAGCCTACCATAAGCTTTTGAGGGATTCAAAGAAACTGGCTAAACAAAACAAGGGGTTGAAAGAGAGATTGCAGGATCTTGAAGATGAAGTAAAAAGAGTAACCTCTATCTCAACCGATCTTGAAGTGGAAAGGGACAATCTGATTAAGACAAATGTTTCCCTTCAAGAGTCCAATGAGCAATTCGAGAAGAATTATATGGATATGGTGAACAAAGCGAATTACTTCTTGAAGCTCAACGGCGAGGCTCGACAGGAAAAATTGGAAATGACGGAGACCATACGCCAACTGAAGGATGACTTAAAGAGATTTTCTTCTGGAAGGAGTAAGTTGGACAGACTTCTTGGTCTTGGTCAAAGAAATAAGTTCGGCCTCGGATACACTCAAACTGGAGACATTCCAAGTTCGAGTGGGACAGTATTTGTGCCTCAGTCGGTATCTCCTCCTCCGACACCGGAATTCACGACAAGCAACGACAACAAACCTACTACATCCTCCTCGGAATCGACAAGATCTAAGGTATGTTTTCGTTGTGGCATTTCAGGGCACATAAGGAGAAATTGCAAGACGGGAGCCAAACGCACACCTCAAGCACATCTTGCAATGACTACCAAAAGGGCTATTCCTCGGAAAACAACTGCAATTCATTGAAAGGAAAAGAGCCTTGGTAGTACACCGCTCAAGACGACATCATCAAGGAGCAGCAATTCTTCAAGCAAGACGCTCTCACCTAGGAAATCAACTTCACGACCATTACCGACGCACTTCAAAAAGGTTTGGGTGCGCAAAGGTGAAATCTTTCCCTGTCTTGCTACCAATGTTTCCTTGCATGCATATGATAGTTCGTCTTGGTACCTGGATAGCGGGTGTTCCCGTCATATGACCGGTGATAAAAACTGTTTTCAAACATTTGAGAAAAACTCCGGAGGACTTGTTGTTTTCGGAGATGGTCGGTCTTCCAAAATTGTTGGAAAGGGAACGGTAGCTATTCCAGATGGCCCGGTTCTAGATAATGTGTTATTTGTTCATGGCCTTAAGACTAACCTCATAAGCATAAGTCAACTGTGTGATAGTGGTTATTCAGTTAATTTTTCATCTGATAAATGCACTGTAACTGACATGAACCATGCTTTCTTTTTAAAGGGGGTTAGATCAGAAAACAATTGTTATGTAGTTCCTTCTAAGATTTCTGAAAAATGTAACCTAGCATCTTTGAAAAATGAAACACTTTGGCATGAAAGGCTAGGTCACATAAACTTTAAGGAACTTGCTAGAATTTCAAATAAAGATGTGGTCAAGGGGGTTCCGAAACTTTCTTTTGAACAAAACCTTGTGTGTGGCGGTTGCCAAAAGGGAAAACAGTCTAGGACTGCACACAAGAACTTGAACCACATAGGTACAAAACGGCCTTTGGAACTTTTGCATATGGACTTAATGGGGCCAACTCGTCAACCATCTCTGGGAGGTAAATGGTATATTTTCTTATTGGTTGATGATTTTTCTAGATATACTTGGGTAGCATTTTTAAAAGAAAAAGCTGATACCTTTGATTCTTTTCTCGAAATCTGCAATCGTATTATGATTGAAAAGAATGAAAGGATTACTCGAGTTAGGAGTGATAGAGGTGGGGAATTCATAAATTCCAAATTCATTGATTTTTGCACTTCTAACGGCATTAAACATGAATTCTCCGCACCTTACACACCTCAACAAAATGGTGTAGTCGAGCGCAAAAACAGGGTCGTACAGGAAATGGCACGTGTTATGCTTCACAGCCGGAACTTACCTTTATATTTTTGGGCTGAAGCGGTGAACACTGCTGTTTATGTTATCAATCGCGTGTATTTGCGCCCGGGGACTTTGAATACACCATATGAACTTTGGTTTTGTAGAAAACCTAACATCAAATATTTTCGTATCTTTGGGAGTCGGTGTTTTATTTTACGTGATCGCGAAAATCTTGGAAAATTTGACTCTCGAAGTGACGAAGGGATTTTCTTAGGTTATTCTACAAACAGCAGAGCATATCGAGTTTTTAACTTAGAATCTAAGACGATCGTAGAATCGATAAATGTTAAGGTAGATGAAGCTTTTCACTTTGAATCTGAAAAATCTACCCTCGATATCTCTCTTGATGATGATACACCTGCTAATGCATCTTCTTCTAACAATTCTTTCGATAATAATGATGCATCTAACGGTTCTTCAAGTTTATCTGATGTGCAGGAATCATCTCGTGTACCTCCGCCTACTCCTCTACCTCAAACGTTACGCATCTCCAAGGATCACCCTGAATCGAACATCATTGGAGATCCACAAGAAGGAGTTAGAACACGGAGACAATTGGTTTGCGGATTTGCATGCTATGTATCTCAAATCGAACCAAGGAATGTTGATGAAGCTCTCCAAGATGATTACTGGATTAAAGCAATGCAGGAAGAGCTCCATCAATTCGAGCGAAACAAAGTCTGGGAATTGACGAAGCCTCCGAAGCAACACAATGTGATAGGTACCAAATGGATCTTCAAGAACAAGAAAAACGAAGAAGGTACTATCATCAGGAACAAAGCAAGGTTAGTTGCTCAAGGCTATTCTCAAGTAGAAGGTATAGACTTTGATGAAACTTTCGCCCCTGTAGCTAGACTCGAGTCCATTCGTATATTGTTTGCGATTGCTTGTCATTTTAAAATCAAATTATTTCAAATGGACGTTAAGAGCGCCTTTTTAAATGGGTTTTTAAATGAGGAAGTTTATGTAGCTCAACCGAAAGGTTTTGTGGATCATAAACTACCTAACCATGTTTTTCGTCTGAAAAAGGCTCTTTACGGTCTGAAACAAGCACCGCGAGCATGGTACGAAAGGTTGACAAAGCACCTTTTGGAAAAGGGCTACACTCGAGGGGGAGCTGACAGGACTCTCTTTGTGAAGCATTATCAAAACAATTTCATAGTTGCTCAAATCTATGTCGATGACATTGTTTTTGGAGCAACAAGAGATAATGATGCTTCTAAATTCGCGGAGACCATGGAAAGCGAATTTGAGATGTCCATGATGGGCGAATTGACTTATTTTCTTGGATTACAAGTTAAACAAAACGATGAAGGAATTCACTTGTGTCAATCCAAGTATGCACTGGAGTTGGTCAAAAAGTTTGATCTTGAAAATTCTAAGGATTTTCCGACTCCAATGGGAACTAGCCATAAGGGACTTGGAAGTGAATCACATAGTGAGAATGTAGACGAGAAACTGTATCGCAGTATGATTGGAAGTCTACTATATCTCACGGCTAGTCGCCCGGATATATCCTTCAGTGTTGGGATTTGTGCGAGATATCAATCAGCACCGAAGGAGGTTCACCTGAAAGCGGTGAAACGGATCATCCGGTATATCAAAGGTACAATCAATTTCGGAATTTGGTATCCTATGGGAACGACTTTGGATATTGTTGGATACTCAGATGCCGATTGGGCTGGATCGGTGGATGACCGGAAAAGCACGAGTGGTGCATGCTTCTATCTTGGCCACTGCCTTGTTGCATGGCACAGTAAAAAGCAGAACTGCATAGCACTCTCGACTGCCGAAGCGGAGTACATTTCTGCAGGAAGTTGTTCAACCCAATTGATTTGGATGAAAGCGTGTTGAGCGATTTCCGGATTTCAACATCTTCGGTAACCATTTTATGTGACAACACTAGTGCTATTAACATTTCTAAAAACCCTGTGTTGCACTCTAGAACAAAACATATTGAACTTAGATATCATTTTCTTAGAGAGCTAGTTGAATCAAACATTCTTCAACTGTCATATATTTCAACTGAGGATCAATTAGCCGACATCTTAACAAAACCTTTGGATCAAAAACGTTTTATTCACTTGCGTAAAGCAATTGGCATGCTTTCCTTGAAATAAACTCTTTTGAAACCTTTGCTTAGATTAGGTTTTGTTTTTGTTCTTTTTTTGTTTTGTTCTTTATCTATGTTCTGTACATAGCACACTAATTGAGCATAAATCATAATTGACTTTAATTGCATCCTTTTATGCATTTAGAAATTTATTATGCTTTTGATGTCATAATATTTCAATGTTGCAATGATCATTTACGTTAATTAAACCATCTTTTAAGTGATCAAAGTCAATTTCTCTCTCAATGATCTCTTGGTATAGTCATTATCATATTTGATTGCTTAGTCGAGTATGAATTCGAGATCAATGGTTTGGTTGAATACCTTATATATTAAATAATTGATAGCCAATTGAGGGGGAGTCAATGAAATGTGAAATGCTCAAAAGATGTGGAAAGAGTTACATCCCAATGAGGAGTGTGAAAACTACCACCACATGGAGAAAATGAAAGAAAGAAAAAGATACTCCATGAATGAAAAGCAAATTTTTGTTTTAAAATGTTGATGAAATTCATATTGAAATACTTGACTCAGTCGTATTTCATGGTTGGTATAAGGTGGGATTTTTTTAAAGATGCTCAAAGAGCCACTCCTTCAACAGATTGTCTAGATATATTATCTAACTTATCTGGGATTTCAAACATCTATTGATCTTGGTATTTCATTTTCTTTACTGAAATTGATGATTTGATAAAGGCATTACACATAAGATCAGGATAGATGTAATTGAAGTTGTTCAACTTTAAGTGTTTTAACTTTCGTAAATTTTCGTTTCATTTTTGGATATTTTTGATAGATTTTGCATAATCTATTTCTTGTTGTATGAAACGATGTCATTTGTTTAAAGTTGACATGGTAAAGTGCTTACATACTTTTTCTGGATTTTATTGAATTTTTCTAAATTTTTCTGAAGAAAAAGGTGTAGCCGATCCGGATCGGGACAAGTGATCCGGATCCCGAACGCAGGATTTTTCCTGCGGGTAGCCGATCCGGATCACATTCTCGGCCGATCCGGATCACGGCTAGGGTTTTATATAGAAACAACAGATTTTGATTTCTTTACCCTAATCTCTGGTTTTCAAGCCTCTAGAGTTTCTCTCTCTAGATTTCTTGCTTCTTGGAGCTTCAAAACTCAAAGTTCTTCGGATTCAAGTAAGTTTTCATGATCAAAACTCGGTTTTTCACAGTTTTTATGGTTTTTCATCAAACGTGAGTTGAAAAATTGGAACTTTTTCGTTTGTGAATGGTTTTTGATCAAATTTCTTTTGAAATAAGAACTCTGGGTCAATTAGTTTTGCTTTTATGCTGGGATTTTACTTGATTAACGAGTTTTTAGCCTTCGATTTCTAAAAATTCGGTTTTAGGGCATAAAAGAGGAATTTTTGTAAATCATGGATTTGATGTATTTTTAAAATTCTTTTTGGAAAACTAATTTGATTCTTGGCTTCTCTATATGATTATGATTGTCTAGGTACAATGTTTTCAAATTTTTCAAAATTGACAATTTTTCATATGTTCTTGAGTTGGTCTTCACAGGACACTTTTCGAAACTCAAAGCACTGAAGCAATGGTGATCACCTGGATCATTTTCCTACTTGCTGCCATGGTCCACGTAAAGGACACTGCCAAGCCAAAGAGGATCAAAAGGACGAAACGAGCTAAAGCTGACTCCGATACTGAATCGGAAACAGAGTCAATTGATTGGGACAACATCGAAATTGAAGCACCTGTCCCAACTGTCGCAAAAGGAAAGGCTCCTGCTGAAGCCCCCAAAACTACGCATCCTCCTACAGCAGCTGAGAAAGGGAAAGCACCGATGGAACCCACACAAACTGGAAAAAGGATGAAAACTAGTGCGAGGAAAAGAGGTAGTGCTCAGGGCATTTCAATCAACGAACCTATAGCCACCCAGCCACCACCTCAGGGATTCATCAGCTCCACAAGAATCAAAGACTTTGAAAAGAGGGAATGTATAGGTGAAAGACATGTTAATGTTCAACAGATGAGGAATCGATCTGCAGAGTTTGGAGCTCTGTTTGACCAAGTTGGTCTCGCTCCAATTTGCAACTTTCCTGAAAAAACTGGGTATTGCCCACACTCTGTTCGGATTTTCTATCAGAATGCTGGAAGTCTTATTGATGATGTTGACGGACGCCGGGAATTCCATACCTTTGTAAAAGGTATCAAGATCAAAGTCACTCCCCAACTGATTGGAGAGGTGCTTAATATGAAAGCCAGATCTGATGGAATCAGTTACCTACAAACTCAAAGCTTCAATCCGAACTCCTGGAGAGTTGTAGTCAATGGAATTTGTCTTCCGGATACTCTGTCTGCCGGAAATTCTGTTTTCTCCAAGGAACTTAAGAAAGAGTACAAGTACATAAACTTCATTGTCTGTTATAACATTCTTCCCAATATGAACACGAAAGTCCTTCGATGGGATAGAATGCTCTTTCTCTATCTTCTTGGAAACCCGACTATTTTGATGGGAGCAAACATGAACATTCCTTATCTTATTTGGTCAAGGATGTCGCGATATGTGGAACACTCTCACCCCACAGAGCGACTACCATACCCAATGATTATCATGCGCATCCTTAAGAAGTTTAATGTGGATACAAGCGCGAGCTCTTACATGTATAGTTTGGGGACGATCAATGAAACAACGATAGTAAAGTCTCTATCGACGAAACAAGATGATCCTCCATCTCCTCCAATCCGGCAACAAGCTCGACCCCAAGCAACTACTTCCACAGCCCCAGGTCCTCCTTCACAGCAGGCACCTCCATCCACCTCTGACGATGATGCCTCTGTCACCTCTATCTTTAAAGAACAACAGCGGCTGTCAAATGAACAGGAACGTATATCTGCTGAGTTCACTGAAATGAGAGGAGACCTTCATACTATGAAAAATGAGATGGAAATCCTCACTGCTTCACAAGTCACTCTGAATAAGTCCGTCTCATCAGTGAAGAAACTAGTGAAGAAGTTGTTTGCTAAAATGGGTTGCACAACATCCGATGACTCCGACTCTCAGGAGTAACTTTATGTTTTAATCGTTTTGCTCTAACTTTGCAGGTTTTTCAATCTGATCTTTGCTTTTTGCAGGTATTTAAGTTTTATTTATCTTTTTAACTCCCTTTGTTTTGTAATCTTTGGCTTTGTTTTGTGACAAAAAGGGGGAGAGAATTAGAGAGTGTTAGAGAGAACTTTGAACTCTGAGCAATGAATGATGTGAACAATGATTATGAATATCGATGATATCAAGGTAAGTATGAACCTCAACTCAACTTTGGTTTTTCTTTTGTGATTTGTGACATGCTTCTATACTAACTATTCGACTGACTATTTGGGCATGTAATATGACTAACAAGTTGTTGTTGGACTAACATACTTTGACATTTGGTTTTCAACTGCTTAGAAGATATGTTGGTTTTTAATTATGCTTCTTTTACATATCTGAATTTTTCAAATGTCATGATGAGAAAAACTCTATCTCTGTATTTGGTTTTGTATGTTTCAATTCTTGAGGTATCTAACGAATTTGTTTGTCAAGAATGTTTTCTGTGTGCAGAGATTACAGATGTCTAAGTCTAGAGTCTGTTTTAGGAGTTTATCTCATGTTTTTAATTTCTGGAACTCTTTTGTAAATTTTTGTTGTATGGTGATAGCAACAAAAATATCTTTTTGAATTTTCTTTGTGGATTTGTGTTTTGTCACGAAACCGCCAAAGGGGGAGATTGTTACGGAATTTGAGTTGGCGTATTTCGTGAATGTATTAAGTCTTGAAGATTGAAGATGAAGAAACTTTGGATCGTATACCTCAATCTCAAGAAAGAAGAATTCAAAAGGATCAGGTACGTTTAACTAAAGAATTTTGATGATCCGAATACTTCTTATAGTGTAGAAACACCTGGAAGAGGTTTTAATTGCTTATTCATCAAAAACTGGACATGGGACATGTTCAGGATCCGGATCGTGGCTTTCAATCCGGATCCCGAAAGGTGTTTGTTCATACACTGGTTCAATCCGGATCGCAGCACTCTTTGATCCGGATCCCGAACACTAGTTTTACCTGTTTGCTTCTTCGATCCGGATCATGAATTGCAATCCGGATCCCGAACATGATATTCTGGTAAAACTGTATGAACGATCCGGATCGGGGACTACGATCCGGATCCCGAACAGGCAATTTTCTGGAAATCGTGGTTTGTGCTTCTGCAATCCGGATCGCCAAATCCAATCCGGATCGCCGTCGGTAAAACTTTCCAGAAAAGGCTGTTTTTGATCCGAATATTCTTCCTAGGGTTTCTAACCTATAAATAGACCCTATTTCATTTCTAGGGCATCCGAAATAGAGCCGTCATTATCAAATATCATTTTATACGGCCTTAGATCCACATATAGAGAAGAAAGGAAATCAATAGATTTATTCTATGTTTCTTCATCTATATTGATTGATTTGATTCTAGGTTTTCCATACTCACATTTTGAGTAGAATCAAATCAATGAATACTTAGATGGTATTTCCGATCTATCTTTGATCTAAGTATTCGGCGGATCATCACCACCCAAAAAACAACGATTTACACCAAATCGGCGCGTGGACTCGCGTGGCCTTGTGGATTCAAGGTGTTACCGCTCTCGTGGATTCGGAGCGAGGTACGTTCGTGGATTCGAAGCGTACTAATAGGTGAAGACCGTGGATTCGGTTGGACGTCGTGGACTCGACGTTGGACGCTGTGGATTCAGCGTTGGGCGCGGATCGTGGATTCGAGAAGCGTCGTGGAGCGAGCGGAGAAGATCTACTAGGAGCGTATGGTAAGAGGTTGAGTCGTCAGTGAGTACGCTATATCACCTTGTACGTGTGTCAATTCTAGTGGATTTCGCCGTGTTATCGGTCCCGTGGTTTTTTACTCCGGTTTGGAGTTTTTCCACGTAAAAATCTTGTGTGTTCTTTTATTTTTCCGCATTGGGTTTTATCGCACAATGATTTTTTGAGTGTTTATTGTTTACACCTATTCACCCCCCTCTAGGTGTTTTTTCCCCTATTAGATCCTTATTAACCTAAACCCAACACAGTAACCTTAATTTATCGGAACTAAAGAACCGATCTTGGTTCTCGCGGCGTTGGAGATTCGGATCCGCTCCCCGTAGATGACGGCGTCTTGTTCTCCGGTCTCCGGACGTCAATCGGGGCGATCGGGTTCCTCCGTTTTCTCCCTCTTTCCTTCTTTTCTCCTCCGGTTAGGGTTCTCCTTTTTCTTTTCTCTCTTTTCCTCCCTCTCTTTTCAAACTAGGGTTTCGTTTGGTTTTCGGTACACACGAAAGAGGAGGGTTTGAGAATGCGGTATTTTAAATTAGGGTTTTCCTTCCAGTAACGGAGTTTAATTATCCTCTTATTAATTTAATTTTCCCTTTTATTTTATTCTTTTATTTTCCTTTTTATTTCATACGTACGTAAAAAGGAAAAAACCACGAATATCCGGATATTTATCTCTTAACAATAAATATCTAATCCCACGAGATAAACCCCACCTTTTTAAATCCTAGTCACCGATTATTTAATTTCCTAATTAAATAATCATAGGAAATAAATTCCCAAATTAATTTCTCGTCACCGATTAATTAATTCCTTAATTAATTAATCACGCGGAATATCCAAACTTCCTCAAAAAGCGTGCCGGATATTTTACACGAATTTCGATGCGCACCTTAAGTCACCGCGATCTTAGAAACCCGATTCCAGGAGATCCGTACATCGGATTCCCGATCCGATCGCACCGTCGGTCTTCATTTTTCAGGCCCCTTGCCAGAAAAATACCCGCACCACGCACCGACCGACTTTTAAACATTAAATAATTTTATTTCACTTAAGGGCTTAAATAATTTACATGTGAGTCACAAATACACGTAAAAGCCGAATCACTACAAGAAGAGCCACCGATGCTCCCAGATCAGCATAATAATTTTTTTTTTTTTTTTTTTGAAAACAAATCCCCCCAGTGCGTGCACAGACCCGCCGCATATACAAATTCACTCTGCAAACGGGCAGAGTCTCATTTGTATATGCACGGCGTCCTGACTACATACTACACCTCATACAAGCTTTAACCACATTAGATCAAGACACAGATACATTCAACATACAACCACACATCCTGTAGGACCCCTGATCCCCCCATGCAGCTTTTTCCCGTGAATCCACTATTTAAACACCTGTTGATGGTGTATCTGGCCCATAGTGCATCAAAGGGATGCCACAGATGGACCCTGCGAGCTTTGGTTAGCTGTTTTGGCCTTCGGCTGCTTTTGCCGAACTCTAGAAAAGGATTTAGGCCAAACGGAGGGTGGATTTGGATTCAGCGCGGAAAAACGCTTGAGAATGGCTTTTTGTTTGCTCAATTCTGAGTTCGGATGTCCAAAAGCGGACTCCCGGAAGTTTTGGCAGTTTTTGACGCTTGCGGGAGCCTCCGGCAAATTTTAGAGGCGGATTTTGGCGAAACGGACGTCGTTTTTGGAATCAGCGCGCGAAAACGGTCAAGATGGGCTATTTTCTTGTCGTATTTGAGCTTGTGTGTACTGTTCACGCCGGAACAGTACTTCCGGCGATCGCCGGCGGCGGCGGGCAGCGCCGGCGGGCGGCGGCGCAGCCTCGGGCAGGCGGCAGGCGGCGGCACGCGGCGCGGGCAGGGCGCGGGCAGGCGCTCGGGCGCGCGGGCAGGCGCGCGGTCCACGGCGGCGCGCGTGCACCAGGCGGTGCCACGTGGCGGCTGTTGGTTGGTGCGGTCCTGTGCTCCCGGTCCACGCGGCAGGTGGGGCAGTTGACCGGGGCAGGTGCCGTACGCGGGCAGGTGACCGGGAAACACGGCGACGTGCGCGGTGCACGGCGCGGCGTGCGCGGTGCACGGTCGCCGGGGGACACGTGGCGCGCCACCGTTGGCTGGCGCAGGTGCACCGGGTGCAGCGGGGTCCAGGGGCCTGTTGGACTGGGCTACGTGGCCGGCCCAGAGGATTTCGGGCGTGAACAGTAACGGGCCGGCCCGCACTGTAGCAGCCCGAAAACATTCGGGCGCCCGAAAGTGGGGACATGGTTGGTATTTCTTCAATTGTTTTTTCAGCCTATATAAAGCCCAATCCGAGCTCCTCTCTTTCTTCTTTTTCTCCCAACCCATTCACCTTCAGCCCGAGCTCCCTTAAGCAAAGATTTTCATCTCTAAGTGCTTGATCTCCCTGCCAAGTTTCAAGATTTTAGGAGGCACGAATCCCGAGGTTCCCCATTTTACGGTGCGGCGCGACGTTGCTTTCTAGTGTTCTTCTTCGGCGCAGCGACAGTGTTTTAGCTCCCCTGGGCTACCCCGACTCATTTTGCTGTGATTCTTGCGCCGGCAGACTCCTAAGAGGTAGGACTTCATCTTTCGTTTTGGTCGCGCTTTCCCGTTTCGAGGTTTTGGCACGGATCCCGAGGCAAACAGTGACCCCATTTTCTGTGTGGATTTCCTTGACAGCAGCGGAGTATTTTGGCCATATCTTTGCGCACGAGCGTCAGACGGAAACGAGCTTATACAACTTTTTCATCTACGGATCGCAAGGAACGCGCTCGTATTTTTATTGGATTTTTGTGAATTTATTTCGAGGTGAAAATTACTGTTTTCTCAGTGAACAGTAATCAGTTTTAATACAGATTTTTGTATGAGTGTACCCCCTTGCCGAATTTTTATCTTGACTTACCGAACTCCGATTTGGGCGTGCAAGGTACCGTTTCGAAGCTATCGACGCGAGGATCGCCGTGATATTTTTATTGGAATTTTCTGGGCACTTTCTGCAGGTGATAATTTAACAGTTCAGAATTCGAGGTTGTATGTGGTTATAAGTGCAATAATTGGGAGCCTAAGTGTAATTAGTGAGCTTTGTATTGTACCAGGAGTATTTCGGGTGTGCTGAAATTGTGGGAGCAAGGATTTGGAGTTTTGGTATTTTCTAGCTGTACGGACTTGGACAGTTGCACTTCAGGTGGGTGGTTGTTGTACTCCTCTCCTTTGTTATGCCCACTAGGAATATCAGAGTACCCCTGATTTGATGATGCTAAATGTGTTGATTGGTAGACTTGCATGCTTTAGGAAGCAAATTATTGGTTATCTGATCCATGATAAATTATTGTTAGAATGATCACTTGTTTTAATCGCTTAATTATTCTGGACTGTATGCTTAGAGAAAAAATAATATTGAGGACTGCAAAACTGATGATTATTCATATGAGACTGTCACCCTAGCTTATGTCACTCTAAACTGTTATTCTTGGAAATTGGACAAAATATTGGAACAATGCATGATTAAATTGGTCACATAATTATGTCATCTTTTACTGCTACACTATTTTTGGGACTTGACTTAGGAGAAACCATGCATTTACTCTTTTCTTCTCCTATTGTTGACACTTGCGGCTTAGTCGCTCAGGTTCGAGCGTGTGTTGGACAGTGTAGTCAGGTATTGGGGATTTGGGACAGGTTGGGTGTATGACAGGGTGTTGCGGCGACCACGGATCTTGGGTGGTTGACCGGTTGTACTATTGCATCAGATTGGGTGTTTTGGGGATCGGGCTTTCTTTAGTGGAGGGTTTTTCCCACTTCATTGAGTCTCGATCCAGTCCTGCTATATCAGGTTACTTGTGGTTACTTACTTTCCTCGTGTGGGTCGCTCCCCTCGAGTGCCACTCCGGAGTGCGCGGCAGACAGACTTTGAGTCCTGGGGACTCCTTTTGCTTCGGTGTTATGCGTAGGCTGGCATACCCGTCGCGGCAGAGCAGGCAGTGCCAGTGTTCACTGGCGGTCAGATTGGGTCCTTTGGACAGGCTTCTTGATACTGATGCATCCTTTTTCCCATCCTTGTTGAGTTATCATGTAGAGGCATATTAGGGATAGCATTTTATCAGTTGCTCTTTTATCTGCACCCCCTTTCTTTTCCTTTCCCTTTTTGCCTCTGATCACCTGGTGGGCATATCTGAGCTGAGGCTTTACCCACTAGGGGAGGCTACTGTTTATAGTAGTACTTACCCCCATTGTTTTTCTTGTTTCTTTCTTTCCCCTTGTTTTGCAGAGTCCTCAGTGGGAGTTGCTGGGCCGTCAGCAACTGATCGAGGTAAGCGCATTGCGGACTAGATAGAGAGCCACCCGAGGGTTGTAGCTGGAGATTTTTGGGTACCTGGACTTCTCAGACAGTCTTTATTTATTTTCTTTTGGGACTGGCTTCTGCCAGCTGTTTGTATTATAGTGGTGAGCTGGGAGAGACATCTGTATTTTATTTTACTGTTGTACCTTTTACTTCCAGCTTCTGTCTGAGATACAGTAGTTTTAGTTTAGCTCTGATTATTATGCTCTTTTATTATTATTTCTTATCTGAGCAGGTTACCGACGCTTCGTGTATGTGGGAAATACCGCATGCACGGCGGATCTGTAGACGGGCCCGGGTTCTGGTTTACACCCGGGGCGTGACAGATTAAGTTGGTATCAGAGCTTAGGGATAGGTCAGTTGGGACTTAGGAAACCCTAGGCTTTTGGACAGACCCTAGGATGATAGGGCGTGAGTGGCGTGACATTTTGCGAAAGTCGGTGATTTTTATAGTTAACTCTTCCTGTGAGTGAAGAGGGATCGACATAGTCTATTTCTGTTGAACCATTATGTTGGCTGCAGACAACATAAGGTTACAGAAATAGGGGGATGTCTTTTGACTTTCGCCAGATTGGGTCGTGTGGGGTTTTGTTGCTGATGTTTGGTTTCTTGTGGCAGGATGCCTCCTCGACGTCGGATTCCCACTCGGGGTGTCCCTTCGCCCCCTGTTGAGCCAGAGCAGCCTACACCCCCCGAGCTTACTGAGTTGAGGGCCTTGGTGGCCCAGTTGGCGGAGGGTCAGCGCCGCCAGGAGCAGAGGATTGAGCAGCTGCTTGCTCAGAGGGAGGCACCACCCCCAGCTGTTCCTGAGGTCCCTGTGCCTCTTGTTACACCTTTTGTGCCGTCAGCGCCATCTTCGAGTAGCGGGGCTCCTGGAGCTATTCAGCCTTTGACTGCGGAGGAGGAGCGAGATTTTGCTGACAAACTCGCTGTGTTTGTCAAGCGGGGACCACCTAGATTCTCGGGGTGGGATGCTCAGCCCCGGGCTGTTGGGATATGGCTTTCTGCGATGGAGAAGCTTTTTCGGGACTTCTTCATCGACCCGAAGTATCGAGTGCACATGACGGTGCACTGTTTGGACGGAGATGCTGATTTTTGGTGGCAGCGAGTTGAGCCACCGGAGTTCCGGATCACTCGGCAGTTACCTTGGGAGGAGTTCAAACGGATGGTGTTGGACACCTATTTTTCTACCAGTGTGAAGAAGAAGTTGGAGGACGATTTGAAGAATCTGCAGCAGGGCGATCGACCGGCCCATGCCTATTTTCAGGAGTTCAGGGAGTTGCTGAACTGTGTGCCCTACGTCGCTCGTGACGGTCCGCACCAGGTTGAGTTGTTCGAGGGAGGCCTTCGTCCAGAGGTTTACACACTTGTGCATGCTCAGAGATTTCAGACCCTGGAGGCAGCCGCAGAGCATGCACAGTGGGTGGAGAGAGGTGATCAGGAGGTGGCCAGACGGAGGGCCGCGGTCGCGCAGAGTTCCGACAGGAAGCGACCAGCCCCAGAGGACGGGGGACAGGCCAGCTCTTGGAGACCGCCACGGCCGCCGCAGTCCCAGTCTTATGGCCGTGGGCGATCTGAGAGGAGAGGGCCTGGTGGACCCCAGAGACCGCAGCAGCATCAGCAGCAGCACCAGCAGCAGAGATCGCAGCAGAGGCAGCAGAGATCTCAGCAGCAGTCCTCGAGACAGCAGCAGCAGCAGCCGAGACAGCCCCGATCTTCTGACCGATGTATTTTCTGTGGAGGTCAGCATGCCGCCATTACTTGTGACCAGAGATGGGGTCGATGCTTTCGTTGTGGACAGCCAGGGCATGTGCGAGCTACTTGCCCCCTTGCTACTTCCTCGGCACCTTCTTCGGCGTCGGCTCCATATCCCCCTCAGCAGCAGCGGCCATCAGCTCAGCGGCCTTATGCTCCAGCGAGCAGGCCGTCCACCTCCTACCCTTCAGATTCTCGACCTCCAGCACCGAGCGGGCGGGTGTATGCCGCCCAGTTGGCGGATTCTTCAGCGGCAGACCAGGTGGTGGCAGGTATTATTCTACTTTTGGTATTCGGGCTCGCTCTTTATTTGACACTGGAGCATCTCATTCTTTCATTAGTCGAGCATTTGCATCCCTTCATGGTCTAGAGGTAGAGTCCTTGTCATGTGCATTAGAGGTGCGGATTCCTGATCATATTTTGCATGTCGAGGAGCGTTGTGTGGCTTGCCCAGTGCAGTTGGGGCCTTGGATTTTGCCTGCAGACTTGCTTGTTTTGCAGCAGCTCCAGGATTTTGACTTGGTGCTAGGGATGGATTGGCTGTCGCGGTATTCCGCCACTATCGACTGCAGAGAGAGGACGGTGACTCTTCGCGAGCCAGGACAGGAGGAGTTCATCTTCAGAGGCTGCCAGAGCACGCTGTTCGCAGCGACCATTTCCTCGGCCAGAGCTAGGAGGATGATGAGTAGGGGTTGCACTGCCTTTTTGGCCACTGTGGTGGAGGTGCCTACGGCGGCACTGGGACTCGAGGATATCCCTATCGTCCGAGAGTTCCCAGATGTGTTTCCCCCTGAGTTGACGACGATGCCGCCGGAGAGGGAGATTGAGTTTGTGATTGATGTAGTCCCTGGGACTGCACCAATCTCAAAGGCACCCTATAGGATGGCGCCAGCTGAGTTGAGGGAGTTGAAAGCCCAGCTTCAGGATCTTTTGGATAGGGGCTTCATCAGACCCAGTGTTTCTCCGTGGGGAGCGCCTGTGTTGTTTGTGAAGAAGAAGGATGGGTCACTGCGGTTGTGTGTGGATTATAGGGAGTTGAACAAAGTGACCATCCGGAACAAGTATCCCCTCCCCCGGATTGATGATTTGTTTGATCAGTTACAGGGAGCATCGGTGTTCTCGAAGATTGATCTGCAGTCCGGTTACCACCAGCTGAGGGTGAGGGCCGAGGACATCTCCAAGACGGCTTTCAGATCGCGGTACGGGCATTATGAGTTTACTGTGATGCCTTTTGGGTTGACAAATGCCCCTGCCGCATTCATGGACTTGATGAACAGGATATTTCAGCCGTTTTTGGACCGGTTTGTGGTGGTGTTCATAGATGATATTCTGATCTACTCCCGGAGTGATCTGGAGCACGAGGAGCACTTGAGGACCGTGCTACAGCTTCTGCGAGAGAAGAAGCTGTATGCTAAGTTCAAAAAGTGCGAGTTTTGGCTCCGGGAGGTCGCCTTTCTGGGTCATGTTGTTTCAGCTGCTGGAGTGGCGGTGGATCCGGCCAAGGTGGATGCTATTCGAGATTGGCCGAGGCCGACGACTATCACCGAGGTGCGGAGCTTTCTTGGTTTGGCGGGCTACTATCGGCGTTTTGTGGAAGGCTTTGCGAAGCTTTCCTCTCCCCTCACTCGTCTGACCAGGAAAGGGGTTAAGTTTGTTTGGAGCGAGACTTGCCAGAGCTGTTTTGAGGAGCTGAAGCAGAGATTGATGACCGCTCCAATCCTTGCCCTCCCAGTTATGGGGGAAGGATTTGTGATTTACAGTGATGCCTCACATAGTGGTCTGGGGTGTGTGTTGATGCAGCAGGGTAGGGTGATTGCCTATGCTTCGCGGCAATTGAAGGACTATGAGAAAAATTACCCTACTCATGATCTTGAGCTGGCAGCGGTGGTGTTTGCTCTGAAGCTGTGGCGGCATTACTTGTATGGTGAGCATTGCGAGATTTATACTGATCACAAGAGCTTGAAGTATCTGTTCACCCAAAAGGAGCTAAATTTGAGGCAACGCCGGTGGTTGGAGCTGTTAAAGGATTATGATCTGAGTATCCTTTATCACCCCGGCAAGGCCAATGTTGTGGCGGATGCTTTGAGCAGGAGGACGAGTCTGAGCTTATTGATCTCGCAGCAGGCGCCGTTGGTCGAGCAGATGAGGCGATTACAGCTGGAGGTAGTATCCCCTGGGGTCTCTGCTAGACTCATGTCTATGGTCTTGCAGCCCACTCTGTTGGAGAGGATCAGGGACACTCAGAGTGAGGACCCCCACTTGATGAGGATCAGGACGCAGCTTCAGGCGGATCAGACAGGGGATTTTTCGGTGGATAGCTCGGGAGTACTGCGGTACAGGGACCGAGTGTGTGTGCCTATGGATCAGGAGATTAGAGATCAGATTTTGAGGGAGGCCCATTATACACCTTATACCGTCCACCCTGGAGGTACTAAGATGTATAAGGACCTCAAGGCACAGTTTTGGTGGCCCGGAATGAAGCGGGACATTGGGAGATTCGTAGCTCACTGTTTAACTTGCCAACAAGTGAAAGCAGAGCATCGCGTCCCTGCTGGCAAGTTGCAGAGTCTTCCAATTCCCGAGTGGAAATGGGACCACGTCACTATGGATTTCGTCACTGGATTGCCGAGGGCGCAGAGCGGGGCAGATGCGATCTGGGTTATTGTTGACAGACTCACCAAGTCGGCGCACTTCTTACCGGTTCAGATGACTTGGTCACTGGAGCATTTGGCACAGTTATATATGGATGAGATAGTGAGGCTTCACGGCATACCTGCTTCGATTGTGTCAGATCGAGACCCGAGATTCGTGTCACGCTTTTGGGGGAGTTTGCATTCTGCATTGGGGACTCAGCTCAGGTTTAGCACCGCTTTCCACCCACAGACCGATGGACAGTCAGAGCGCACCATACAGACCCTCGAGGATATGCTGAGAGCGTGCGTTATGGATTTTGGAGGAGGGTGGTACCGGCACTTATCTTTGGTTGAGTTCGCGTACAACAACAGCTATCAGGCGAGCATCCAGATGGCTCCGTTTGAAGCGTTGTATGGACGCAAGTGTCGGTCTCCCTTATATTGGAGTGATGTGGGTGAGAGGAGGACTTTGGGACCGGAGTTACTTTTGGAGGCAGAGGAAAAAGTCAGGATTATTCGCCGGCATCTTGAGACAGCCCAGAGTCGTCAGAGGAGCTACGCTGATACTCGACGGCGAGACCTGGAGTTTCAGGTTGGTGATCATGTCTTCTTGAAGGTCTCGCCCTCGAAAGGGGTCCGGAGATTTGGAGTGCGGGGAAAGCTCAGTCCCCGCTTTATTGGACCCTTTGAGGTACTGGACAGAGTTGGTCCTGTGGCATACAGAGTTGCCTTACCCCCACGCCTGGCCGGAGTTCATGATGTCTTTCACGTCTCAGCTCTGAGGAGATATGTTTTTGACCCGTCGCACGTGATTGACTTCACTTCGTTGGAGATCGGTGAGGACTTGGTCTACGAGGAGCGCCCGTTGCGGATTCTTGCTCGTGAGGTGAGGGAATTGCGCAATCGGGCCATTCCATATGTGAAGATCCTGTGGAGCAATCATGAGGAGCGCGAGGCTACTTGGGAGCTGGAGACAGAGATGAGAGATACCTACCCCTTCTTGTTCGAGACTTCTGTTTGAGGTACGTCTGTTCTGTTTTCCTTGTTTCGGGGACGAAACTTTTTTTAGTGGGGGAGGATGTAGGACCCCTGATCCCCCCATGCAGCTTTTTCCCGTGAATCCACTATTTAAACACCTGTTGATGGTGTATCTGGCCCATAGTGCATCAAAGGGATGCCACAGATGGACCCTGCGAGCTTTGGTTAGCTGTTTTGGCCTTCGGCTGCTTTTGCCGAACTCTAGAAAAGGATTTAGGCCAAACGGAGGGTGGATTTGGATTCAGCGCGGAAAAACGCTTGAGAATGGCTTTTTGTTTGCTCAATTCTGAGTCCGGATGTCCAAAAGCGGACTCCCGGAAGTTTTGGCAGTTTTTGACGCTTGCGGGAGCCTCCGGCAAATTTTAGAGGCGGATTTTGGCGAAACGGACGTCGTTTTTGGAATCAGCGCGCGAAAACGGTCAAGATGGGCTATTTTCTTGTCGTATTTGAGCTTGTGTGTACTGTTCACGCCGGAACAGTACTTCCGGCGATCGCCGGCGGCGGCCGGCGGCGGCGGGCAGCGCCGGCGGGCGGCGGCGCAGCCTCGGGCAGGCGGCAGGCGGCGGCACGCGGCGCGGGCAGGGCGCGGGTAGGCGCTCGGGCGCGCGGGCAGGCGCGCGGTCCACGGCGGCGCGCGTGCACCAGGCGGTGCCACGTGGCGGCTGTTGGTTGGTGCGGTCCTGTTGTAGAGTCCTGGCGTTCCGATGCCTTTGTATACCTTCGTTTTATGACGGGATTGTTGGGGAGACTCTTCACTGTGTTTTCTGCAATGGACTGGGCCTGGACCGCGAGTATTTTTCTGCGTTTTAGCTCGGAAAACGGAGAACGGCAAAGCGATCGGATTCGGATTCTGATTTACGGATCTCCCGGGATGGGGGTCAAAGCGGTTGCCTTTGAGTGGTGCATCGGAATCTGTGCTAAGGTGGGGGCCGGCACGCTTTTCGAGGTGTTCGGACGGGATCCTGCTGTGATCCGACTTTTCATCTTTTTATGTCAGTGGGTTATTTTATTTATTTGGTAGTATCTCGACCTTTCAGTTTTCTGTTCTGGGTCCTAATTGTTTTTCTTCAGTTGTTAGAAGGGGAGTTGAAATTCGGGAATTTTTGGGCTGATCGTCGGGATTTGCGGGTATTTTTAGGTGGTAGAGCTCGCAAAACGGTGAACGGTGGCGCGATCGGATTTGAATTCCGACCCCGGGATCTCCCAGAAATAATTTTTGAAGTTTTACCATCAGTTTGGGCGCATCGAAAGTCGTACAGGCGATCGGCACGTTTTTCGGGGTAATCTGGACCCCTCGTTGCACCCCGATTGATTTTAGTTGTGTTTTGGGGATTTAGGTTTTTCCCGTTTTTTCATTTGGGCGTTAAGTTTATTTGGGTGCGTGCGGGGGGGGAAAACCCAATCCCTTTTCCCTCTTCTCAAGAAATCGACGGAGGGAACCAAAACCGAGAAAGGGGAATCGCCCATCCTCTGCGAGATTGATCGGGCGTGGAGGGGACGATCCTCCTTCTTCCTCCTCCTCCGACGGAATCAAGGTGAGCGGTTCGAGTTTCTCCTTTTTCCTTTTTGCAATTTCTGTGGGGTCGAGGTTTTGGGTGTCGGTTGCTCGGGTGTTGTGGGTGATGCGTGTTGTTAAACGGGAGGCCGCCGCCGCCGTTGTTAAACGGGAGGCCGCTGCCGCCGTTATCGCGTCAACGGGGTCGTCGCCGCAGTCGCCGGGGTCGCGGGGTCGCAACCGGAGCCGCGGGGGGGCGAAGAAAAGGGTCACTGTTCACCCTGGTACGGCCGCGGTCCACGGGACCCGGCGTGCGCCCGGCGCACGTCCCACAGCCCGAAGGCGCGGAACCGGGCGCACAGTCGCGTGCGCCAGCCCGGCCCGCGCACCGCGGTGCACGCCTCGAGCGTGCACCCGGTGCGCGTCGCCGCGGCCTGTAGGGCTGAGCCCGGTGCGTGCCTTGCGCGTGCACCGGCCCGGCCCGTTTACCGCGGTGCACGCCCCTAGCGTGCACCCGGTGCGTACCGCAGCGCCCGGGAGGGTGAACCCGGTGCACGCCCTGCGCGTGCACCGGCCCGGCCCAAGCTGCTTGGTGCACGCGCCCGGGTGAGCCCGGTCCGCGCCGCGCACCCTCTGCACTGTGGACCCGGTCCACGCCTCTGCCCGTGCACCAGCTCCCAGCCCGGAAGCCCGGTAACTCCGTTTTGGCCCGTTTTTGGCCCGTTTCGCCCCGTTTTTCAGTGTTTTTGATCGCGACGATGTTTTTAACGATAATTTTTACTGTAGTTCTTCTCGGGCTCAAGGGGGGTATTCTAACTGGAGTTTCTGCACATCTTCTTCTTCGCGTTTCAGGTGGGTGCTCATCCTAAGACTTAGTGTGGGACTTTCGTAAATTGTGCTCAAGTCTTTATGACTCGTCTAACTGTGCTAATATGAGTGATCTTTATTGATGATACTATCGAGTTTTACTGGTGGGTACACCCTTAGAATCCCTTTATGCGCAATATTGTTATTTTCATGTTTATCATGTTGTGGGTTTCTTCGTGGAGTTTAGCGTCGGTCTCCGGCGGTCGTTTTCCTTTCGATATTACATATTAGCGGGTTACCTTCGAGTACACGTATTATTGCTTTACTTTGATTATACATGTTAGCGGGTTACTTTCGATCACACATGTTACGGTTTTACTTTTGATTATACATGTTAGCGGGTTACTTTCGATTACACATGTTGCGGTGTTACTTTTGATTATACATGTTGCCGTTTTACTCTTGTTATATATTATGAGGCTAACATGATGGTGGTTATGGTTACTTGGCTCGAGGCTGCAGCACGCGCACCCGCGGTTTGGCCACCGCAAAGGGTGCGCTTTTCCGGAAAAGCGGTCTATGACCCGTGTATACCCACGAGGTGACGTAGTGGGGCCCCTTATTAGTTGTGGGGTTTGAGGCGCCGAGGTGCGAGCGGTGCGACCCGTCGGTTTAGTTGTCCGACGTGGTCGGGTTTTTGCAGGTACGGTATGGGCCGTCGGTTTAGTTGTCCGACGTGGCCGGGTATTGCAGGATACAGGAATACAGGTTATCGTTTCCCTCTTGAGAGGGTGGTTGCTCCGGTTGTCTTCACGGTTTGTTTTACTATATTTTCCTGCTCTACTATTATTCGTCACTGACTTCCCACTTCGTGACAGGGTCCAGACGGGGGGAGAGGTAGGCGACGGTGAGGACGGGGCAGGAGCTTCTGGGTCGCTGGGGACCCCGGACTGTCTTCCCTTTTTCTATCTTTGCATTTCATTCACATTTGTAGTTCTTTGTGTGGTTCTCGATACCCTCGTGGGGTCGGTGTGGATGTCGGCATGGTCTCCATTTGGTAGTTCTCTTACGTATTTATCTTTCCTTTCACTTCTGTTGGCCGTTTGGAAAAGAAAAAGAAAAACCAAAGAAAAGATTGCGAAAACTGTTTTCAAAAATTTAAGTGTCGTGTGGGCACTGATTTCAAAACCCTGTGGATTTATGGATTGTGAAAACGAATTTCAAAACTCATGTGTCGTGTGGGCACTGTTTTCAAACCCTGTGGATTTATGCTGTTTTCGAACGCGTTTTCAAACTCTGGGCGCCGGGTAGGCGCCGTTTTCAACGACTGTGGATTTATCTTTTTAAAATCTCTTGGCCGTGCTTTTTACTCAGTTATGGTACATAGTTGTATGTTAGAACAGTTGTGATTGAATGGATGATTGCGTTTGGGACTTGTATTAGCTGCTACGCCGTGCATATACAGAGGAGACTCTGTTCGTTTGCAGAGTGATTCTGTGTATGCGGCGGGTCTGGGCATGCGCCGGGGAAGAAGGTTTATTTTTCAAAAAAAAAAAAAAAATCTACGCGCCAATTGAGTACCTTTTGTGAACCGTTTCCGCTAAAACAAACCCCCGGGGCGTGACAGATTAAGATGGTATCAGAGTGGTTCTTTCAATCACAACAGTTAGTGCCGACATCCATGGGGATACCTCACTTGCCTACAGGTGAATGAAATGGGTAGGGCATAGGAAGGTAGAACGCGAGTGATCGAGGGGGGGGAAGAGTCCGAGTCCTTTTCTCTCGCTAGGTGGTTCGTTGTTTTGTAAGTGAAGTCTAGAGCTGACTCTTGTTGTGTGTGTACAGATATGGCCCGTACCAGACCATCGGCCGGGGACGCGGAGGCAGATACGACGACGTCGACGGCCGCGGAAAACTAGCTCCTGCGGCAACAGATGCGAGAGTGCGGGGACTATTGAGTTTCCTTTCTCGATATGGCTCGGGTGGTAGCACAACCCACCGGTGGTTGTTGGTTTGTTGGCCGTCTGTCGGCCATGGGTAACCGGATAGCTGTTTGTCTAAACTTGTACCTCCTGGGTCTTCTGGTGTTAAGTTACAGCGGGTAGTCGGTCGATTCCTTTTGCACCATGGGCAAGGTACAGGTGGGAATGAGGATTCTTCCCCTATGATTGTTACCCATAGTTCGGCTTTTCACCGTAACCACTGCGATTGGTTGTAGAGATCGTCGTGTTGGGGTCTCGGGGGCTCCTTTGGTTTAGGAAGGGAGACCACCGGGGCTAGTAAATCTCCTTCATTTGGGCTCGTTTGGGGTTAGAGAGTTCGTGCCTTGCTTAGCACGAGTGTGAGTAGGTGGCGACTTTTATTGGGGGGCTTAACTTTGACGCTGGGTGGTGCCAGGTAGCTCTGAGTCGGGTTCCTGTATTCTGCGCTAGAGGGCCGGTTAGGTCGTCCTTTGGTGGTTGGCGTGTGATCCCTCGAGTGCGTTTAGTGACCCTAGGCAACTTTTGGCAGGGTTTTTCTTGCTGTTTTCGTTGCTTGTCTTCTTTCGACCCTTTAGATTTCAGATGGATAGTCTTCAGTACCTGGAGGTCTTCGTTGAACGGGCATAGAGCTTAGTTTTTTCTTCTAGTTGGGAGTGTCACTGTTGGTCTGGAAGTTTACCGCTCGAATCGGTGCCCGGTACTTGGTGGGGCAACGGTTTGGGACCAAGAGATAGCGGCATTTTAGAGCGTCGCACCCCGTCGGTGCCAGGTCGGAGGTAGGACCTCACCTTGTGGGTTTTGTCGCCAGCTTCCCATGACTAAGTTATAGCCTTGAGGTTTGGTTTGGGAGCGCTGTGGATGGTGATCTTTCGGGGCAGGTGTGAGTCAAGGGGGGGAATCTGGCGACTACTCGGAGTCCTGGCTCCGGTCATCTTCGGCTAGGAGGCCCTGTACGCGGCCCCTTTTTGTGGGGTAGACTTGGTGGTAGGTCTTAGAGCTGAAACCTAATGTTAGTTTCGACCGTCGCCTCGGTAGGACGGGTAGTCGGAGCGAGTGGTCCGGGATGGTGGTTATGCTCCCAGCTTGTGGCCCGTGTTGGTGACGGGTGGAAGTATCCAGCGTCGGCGACGGAGGGGAGCAGCCCGTGTTGGTGACAGGTGAGTTCGTTGTCTTCAGGGGAGAAGTTATGATAGTTAGTAACCCAGCCTGTTTTGTTGGCACCGCTTGGAGCCTTGTGAGGGCGTTGTGTGGGTTGTTTTCTCCGTCGTCGGGTTAGATGTTTCGGACTTCTAAAGGATCATTGGTATGGGTTGGGCAGTACGACTGGGGTACCTCGACGCATCGCGAGACTTTGTTGCTGACTGCTCAGAGCCGGCTGGGGTGGTGTGCGGACCGGCGGCGTCATGACTGGGAATTCCGAGTCGGGAAGCAGGAATACGACGAGGTGCTGGCAATGGGCTGGTTCACGAGGTATCCGGCGGATGTATAGCTACTTGGTTTGAGTGAGCCTGGCGACTCGACCCTTTGCATCGTTCACTGACACCCCATTGTAAGGGTTTCTTCTGACGTCCCCTTGACTGAATTGCCGGGAATACCCCCGGGTGAGAGGTCACCCTCTCTTTCGAGCTTCTACCAGACACGCAACCTATCCCTTAGGCGCCTTGCGGAATGGCTTCGCGGGACTGAGGGAATCTAAGGCACAACAAGGAGTTTTTCTGAATAAGGGTTCATCAGACCGAGTGTGTCGCCTTGGGGCGCACCCGTGCTTTTCGTGCGAAAGAAGAACGGAAACCTACGCCTACGCGTCGACTTCAGGGAGATAAATAAGGTTACAGTGAAGAACAAGTCCGGGATTGATGACCTCTCCAATCAACTGCGAGGAGCACTTACGGACTTTTCTCCGGAATCTCAGGGACCAGATGCTGTTTGCTAAATTTAAGAATGTGAGTTCTGGCTTAGCGAAGTGGACTTTTGGGGCACATTGTGTCAGCAACGGGAAACACAGAGAATGGGAGCGGAACTGCCCGACATACGATCCGGAACTGGCAGCAGTCGTCTTCGTTTTAAAGCTTTGGAGACACCACCTTTTGGAGTTCATCGTAATGTGTTTTCGGATCGCCAGAGTCATAAGTTTTGTTCAGATAGAAGGTTTTGATTTTTGCGGCAGAGGCATTGGTTGGAGTTGCCGAAGGACTCGGCTTGTCCATTCGGTATCACCCCGGGAAAAGCAAGTGTAGTAGCGGATGTTTTGAGCAAGAAGGGTCAAATCGAGGGGGGAAATCGATAAGCGCGAATACTCAGCAGGACCGGTACTGTCGCGCGACTTTTGTCCTTGATGGTCAAGCCAACCCTATTAGAGAAACCCTAGAAGGCGCACAGATACAGCTTATTCGAGTCAAGACCCCCCGGACCACGCGAGCGACTTTTCGGCGAATGCGAACGACGCAATACGTTTCGAGGGCGGAATTGCGTGCCCGAGCTGCCAGAGTTGAAGGAGGAGATACCGTCAGCGGCGCACCGCGTCCCCTATACGGCGCATCCGGGTGACACGAAAATGTTCAAGGACGCGATGCGGTTTGAGTCACCGTAGATCGACTGACGAAGTCGACTCTTTTCCCATCCATCCGTATGACGTGGGCTAAAGACACTCGGCTGGTGTTGAACCCTTGGCAAGGTTTACAACAAGCTCTAGAGACTAAACCACGCTTCAACACGGCGTTTCACCCCCAGACCGACGGACAGTCCGAGCAAGTGAATCGGATTCTCGAAGATGTGCTCCGAGTCTGCGCACTTGATTTTGGGGATGGATGGTCACTGCTTTTGAGCTTAGAGAGGACCTAAGCTTCGACGGAACACCGGCGTGGATCTTAGCACGAGAGGACAAAAAAAAAAAAGGATTGCGCGACCGGATGATCCCCTATGTGACGGTGCTGTGGAGCAACCAGGAAGAACGTGAAGCGACTTGGGAACTGGAGTCCAAGATAAGGGAGTGCCCAGATTTATTCGTTGCGGACCAGGATTAAGTTTCGAGGACGAAACTTCTTTTAAGTGGTGAGTGATGTAGAGTCCTGGCGTTCCGATGCCTTTGTATACCTTCGTTTTATGACGGGATTGTTGGGGAGACTCTTCACTGTGTTTTCTGCAATGGACTAGGCCTGGACCGCGAGTATTTTTTTGCGTTTTAGCTCGGAAAACGGAGAACGGCAAAGCGATCGGATTCGGATTCCGATTTACGGATCTCCCGGGATGGGGGTCAAAGCGGTTGCCTTTGAGTGGTGCATCGGAATCTGTGCTAAGGTGGGGGCCGGCACGCTTTTCGAGGTGTTCGGACGGGATCCTGCTGTGATCCGACTTTTCATCTTTTTATGTCAGTGGGTTATTTTATTTATTTGGTAGTATCTCGACCTTTCAGTTTTCTGTTCTGGGTCCTAATTGTTTTTCTTCAGTTGTTAGAAGGGGAGTTGAAATTCGGGAATTTTTGGGCTGATCGTCGGGGTTTGCGGGTATTTTTAGGTGGTAGAGCTCGCAAAACGGTGAACGGTGGCGCGATCGGATTTGAATTCCGACCCCGGGATCTCCCAGAAATAATTTTTGAAGTTTTACCATCAGTTTGGGCGCATCGAAAGTCGTACAGGCGATCGGCACATTTTTCGGGGTAATCTGGACCCCTCGTTGCACCCCGATTGATTTTAGTTGTGTTTTGGGGATTTAGGTTTTTCCCGTTTTTTCATTTGGGCGTTAAGTTTATTTGGGTGCGTGCGGGGGGGGAAAACCCAATCCCTTTTCCCTCTTCTCAAGAAATCGACGGAGGGAACCAAAACCGAGAAAGGGGAATCGCCCATCCTCTGCGAGATTGATCGGGCGTGGAGGGGACGATCCTCCTTCTTCCTCCTCCTCCGACGGAATCAAGGTGAGCGGTTCGAGTTTCTCCTTTTTCCTTTTTGCAATTTCTGTGGGGTCGAGGTTTTGGGTGTCGGTTGCTCGGGTGTTGTGGGTGATGCGTGTTGTTAAACGGGAGGCCGCCGCCGCCGTTGTTAAACGGGAGGCCGCTGCCGCCGTTATCGCGTCAACGGGGTCGTCGTCGCAGTCGCCGGGGTCGCGGGGTCGCAACCGGAGCCGCGGGGGGGCGAAGAAAAGGGTCACTGTTCACCCTGGTACGGCCGCGGTCCACGGGACCCGGCGTGCGCCCGGCGCACGTCCCACAGCCCGAAGGCGCGGAACCGGGCGCACAGTCGCGTGCGCCAGCCCGGCCCGCGCACCGCGGTGCACGCCTCGAGCGTGCACCCGGTGCGCGTCGCCGCGGCCTGTAGGGCTGAGCCCGGTGCGTGCCTTGCGCGTGCACCGGCCCGGCCCGTTTACCGCGGTGCACGCCCCTAGCGTGCACCCGGTGCGTACCGCAGCGCCCGGGAGGGTGAACCCGGTGCACGCCCTGCGCGTGCACCGGCCCGGCCCAAGCTGCTTGGTGCACGCGCCCGGGTGAGCCCGGTCCGTGCCGCGCACCCTCTGCACTGTGGACCCGGTCCACGCCTCTGCCCGTGCACCAGCTCCCAGCCCGGAAGCCCGGTAACTCCGTTTTGGCCCGTTTTTGGCCCGTTTCGCCCCGTTTTTCAGTGTTTTTGATCGCGACGATGTTTTTAACGATAATTTTTACTGTAGTTCTTCTCGGGCTCAAGGGGGGTATTCTAACTGGAGTTTCTGCACATCTTCTTCTTCGCGTTTCAGGTGGGTGCTCATCCTAAGACTTAGTGTGGGACTTTCGTAAATTGTGCTCAAGTCTTTATGACTCGTCTAACTGTGCTAATATGAGTGATCTTTATTGATGATACTATCGAGTTTTACTGGTGGGTACACCCTTAGAATCCCTTTATGCGCAATATTGTTATTTTCATGTTTATCATGTTGTGGGTTTCTTCGTGGAGTTTAGCGTCGGTCTCCGGCGGTCGTTTTCCTTTCGACATTACATATTAGCGGGTTACCTTCGAGTACACGTATTATTGCTTTACTCTGATTATACATGTTAGCGGGTTACTTTCGATCACACATGTTACGGTTTTACTTTTGATTATACATGTTAGCGGGTTACTTTCGATTACACATGTTGCGGTGTTACTTTTGATTATACATGTTGCCGTTTTACTCTTGTTATATATTATGAGGCTAACATGATGGTGGTTATGGTTACTTGGCTCGAGGCTGCAGCACGCGCACCCGCGGTTTGGCCACCGCAAAGGGTGCGCTTTTCCGGAAAAGCGGTCTATGACCCATGTATACCCACGAGGTGACGTAGTGGGGCCCCTTATTAGTTGTGGGGTTTGAGGCGCCGAGGTGCGAGCGGTGCGACCCGTCGGTTTAGTTGTCCGACGTGGTCGGGTTTTTGCAGGTACGGTATGGGCCGTCGGTTTAGTTGTCCGACGTGGCCGGGTATTGCAGGATACAGGAATACAGGTTATCGTTTCCCTCTTGAGAGGGTGGTTGCTCCGGTTGTCTTCACGGTTTGTTTTACTATATTTTCCTGCTCTACTATTATTCGTCACTGACTTCCCACTTCGTGACAGGGTCCAGACGGGGGGAGAGGTAGGCGACGGTGAGGACGGGGCAGGAGCTTCTGGGTCGCTGGGGACCCCGGACTGTCTTCCCTTTTTCTATCTTTGCATTTCATTCACATTTGTAGTTCTTTGTGTGGTTCTCGATACCCTCGTGGGGTCGGTGTGGATGTCGGCATGGTCTCCATTTGGTAGTTCTCTTACGTATTTATCTTTCCTTTCACTTCTGTTGACCGTTTGGAAAAGAAAAAGAAAAACCAAAGAAACGATTGCGAAAACTGTTTTCAAAAATTTAAGTGTCGTGTGGGCACTGATTTCAAAACCCTGTGGATTTATGGATTGTGAAAACGAATTTCAAAACTCATGTGTCGTGTGGGCACTGTTTTCAAACCCTGTGGATTTATGCTGTTTTCGAACGCGTTTTCAAACTCTGGGCGCCGGGTAGGCGCCGTTTTCAACGACTGTGGATTTATCTTTTTAAAATCTCTTGGCCGTGCTTTTTACTCAGTTATGGTACATAGTTGTATGTTAGAACAGTTGTGATTGAATGGATGATTGCGTTTGGGACTTGTATTAGCTGCTACGCCGTGCATATACAGAGGAGACTCTGTTCGTTTGCAGAGTGATTCTGTGTATGCGGCGGGTCTGGGCATGCGCCGGGGAAGAAGATTTATTTTTTCAAAAAAAAAAAAAAAATCTACGCGCCAATTGAGTACCTTTTGTGAACCGTTTCCGCTAAAACAAACCCCCGGGGCGTGACACCTGTGCTCCCGGTCCACGCGGCAGGTGGGGCAGTTGACCGGGGCAGGTCCCGTACGCGGGCAGGTGACCGGGAAACACGGCGACGTACGCGGTGCACGGCGCGGCGTGCGCGGTGCACGGTCGCCGGGGGACACGTGGCGCGCCACCGTTGGCTGGCGCTGGTGCACCGGGTGCAGCGGGGTCCAGGGGCCTGTTGGACTGGGCTACGTGGCCGGCCCAGAGGATTTCGGGCGTGAACAGTAACGGGCCGGCCCGTTACTGTAGCAGCCCGAAAACATTCGGGCGCCCGAAAGTGGGGACATGGTTGGTATTTCTTCAAATATTTTTTCAGCCTATATAAAGCCTTCAATCCGAGCTCCTCTCTTTCTTCTTTTTCTCCCAACCCATTCACCTTCAGCCCGAGCTCCCTTAAGCAAAGATTTTCATCTCTAAGTGCTTGATCTCCCTACCAAGTTTCAAGATTTTAGGAGGCACGAATCCCGAGGTTCCCTATTTTACGGTGCGGCGCGACGTTGCTTTCTAGTGTTCTTCTTCGGCGCAGCGACAGTGTTTTAGCTTCCCTGGGCTACCCCGAGCTCACCTTGCTGTGATTCTTGCGCCGGCAGACTCCTAAGAGGTAGGACTTCATCTTTCATTTTGGTCGCACTTTCCCGTTTGGAGGTTTTGGCACGGATCCCGAGGCAAATAGTGACCCCATTTTCTGTGTGGATTTCCTTGACAGCAGCGGGGTATTTTGGCCATATCTTTGCGCACGAGCGTCGGATGGAAACGAGCTTATACAACTTTTTCATCTACGGATCGCAAGGAACGCGCTCGTATTTTTATTAGATTTTTGTGGAATTTATTTCGAGGTGAAAATTACTGTTTTCTCGGTGAACAGTGTACAGTTTTAACACAGATTTTTGTATGAGTGTACCCCCTTGCCGAATTTTTATCTTGACTTACCGAACTCCGATTTGGGCGTGCAAGGTACCGTTTCGAAGCTATCGACGCAAGGATCACCGTGATATTTTTATTGGAATTTTCTGGGCACTTTCTGCAGGTGATAATTTAACAGTTCAGAATTCGAGGTTGTATGTGGTTATAAGTGCAATAATTGGGAACCTAAGTGTATTTAGTGAGCTTTGTATTGTACCAGGAGTTTTGGAGTTTCGGGGGTGCTGAATTTGTGGGAGCAAGGATTTGGAGTTTTGGTATTTTCTAGCTGTACGGACTTGGACAGTTGCACTTCAGGTGGGTGGTTGTTGTACTCCTCTCCTTTGTTATGCCCACTAGGAATATCAGAGTACCCCTGATTTAATGATGCTAAATGTGTTAATTGGTAGACTCGCATGCTTTAGGGAGCAAATTATTAATTAGCTGATCCATGGAAAATTATTGTTAGACTGATTACTTGTTTTAATCGCTTAATTATTCTGGACTGTATGCTTAGAGGAAAAGCAATAATATTGGAAGACTGCAAAACTGATGATTATTCTTATGGGACTGTCACCCTAGCTTATGTCACTCTAACTGCTATTCTGGGAAACTGGACAAAATTATCGGACTAATGCATGATTAAATTGGTCACATGATTATGTCATCTTTTACTGTTATACTATTTTTGGGACTTGACTTAGGAGAAACCATGCATTTACTCTTTTCTTCTCGTATTGTTGACACTCGCGGCTTAGTCGCTCAGGTTCGAGCGTGTGTTGGACAGTGTAGTCCGGTATTGGGGATTTGGGGGACAGGTTGGGTGTATGACAGGGTGTTGCGGCGACCACGGATCTTGGGTGGTTGACCGGCTTATACTATTGCATCAGATTGGGTATTATGGGGATCGGGCTATCTTTAGTGGAGGGATTTTCCCACTTCATTGGGTCTCGATCCAGTCCTGCTATATCAGGTTACTTGTGGTTACTTACTTTCCTCGTGTGGGTCGCTCCCCACGAGTGCGACTCCGGAGTGCGCGGCAGACAGACTTTGAGTCCTGGGGACTCCTTTTGCTTCGGTGTTATGCGTAGGCTGGCATACCCGTCGCGGCAGAGCAGGCAGTGCCAGTGTCCACTGGCGGTCAGATTGGGTCCTTTGGACAGGCTTCTTTATACTGATGCATTCCTTTTTCCCATCCGTGTTGAGTTATCATATAGAGGCATATTAGGGATAGCATTTTATCAGTTGCTCTTTTATCTGCACCCCCTTTCTTTTCCTTTCCCTCTTTGCCTCTGATCACCTAGTGGGCATATCTGAGCCGAGGCTTTACCCACTAGGGGAGGCTACTGTTTATAGTAGTACTTACCCCCATTGTTTTTCTTGTTTCTTTCTTTCCCCTTATTTTGCAGAGTCCTCAGTGGGAGTTGCTGGGCCGTCAGCAACTGATCGGGGCAAGCGCATCGCGGACTAGATAGAGAGCCTCCCGAGGGTTGTAGCTGGATTTTTGGGTACCTGGACTTCTCAGACAGTCTTTATTTATTTTCTTTTGGACTGGCTTCTGCCAGCTGTTTGTATTATAGTGGTGAGCTGGGAGAGACATCTGTATTTCATTTTACTGTTGTACCTTTACTTCCAGCTTCTGTCTGAGATACAGTAGTTTTAGTTTAGCTCTGATTATTATTATGCTCCTTTATTATTATTTCTTATCTGAGCAGGTTACCGACGCTTCGTGTATGTGGGAAATACCGCATGCACGGCGGATCTGTAGACGGGCCCGGGTTCCGGTTTACACCCGGGGCGTGACACATCCTATCTACTCTCATACTTTAAAAAGGGCCGACTGTTTGTAAAAGAATAAATAATCACAGAGTTTCAAAACGGTGCCCACACGACACCCACGTTTTAAAATCGGTTTTCGCAAACGATTTTCGTCGGTTTTTGTTGTTCGTAGTTCAAAACGGCCAAGTAAAGAAAAGCAAGACATACACTCTAGTTATAAAAGAAACAGGTAACATCCACGTCGAACCCACGGGGGTATCGCAATCCACATCTAACTATCTTGAAATAGTAAATGAACAAGGAAAGAAAAATCGGCTGTGTCCGTGGCCGCTAAGGGTCAGTACAGCGTTCCCGCGTCCTCACCGACGTCCCAGCACTCGCCCCTAGACGAACCTATCACAAGGCGGGAAGTCAGTGACCGTAAAGTAAAGTAAGAGCAATAAGGGCAATAAAATAGCAAACCACTAAAACTGGAGCAACCCCTCTCGCCGCGAAGTGTAATCCACGGTAGGTAACCCTGTGTACACAAATCGGGCACCTTCCCCAGCGACCCCTCCGAGCACCCATCTCGGACCCCTGCCGAGCAGCTGCGTCGGCCGCCGAGCACCCATCTCGGCACCACCGCTCACACCCCCCACCCACGGGGGCCCCATTACGTCACCGTCACGTGGGGTACACGGGTCAACGTATCACTTTTCCGGAAAAGCACACCCTTGCGGTGGCCAAACCGCTGGTGTGCGTGCAGTCACACGAGGCTCATAATCAGATATATAGACGATTATTTAGATAAATTAAGTAAAACGAGGTTAGCAATGCACATAAAGAATACTTTAGAAAAACACCTTTGCCCATACTAGCATCTTACAATGTACACCCTTTCCCAACTAGCCCTGGAGAAAGTACCCACCTTGAAAGGAGTCCGACGTTCGATTCGTCCACGTTTGCGTGTTTGCCAAATCTACCGCGTCCCACGACCCTGAGGAGACGAAAACTAAGACCTGGTGATCAAAAACACCCAACGACGACTCCGGCAGAAAACGGAAGAGCGACAAATTGTAAACATCCACGAGCACGAAGTCCCCGCACGACGACGACCCGGGCGGCGTTCGGCCCGCATGCGGACCGCTCCGCGCGGCCCTCAATCCGTCGGCGGCGGTCCCCCGCGCGGCACCCACCCGTGCGGGCGCCCTACCTGCGGGCGGCCCCGCGCGGCACCGGTCGTGCGGGCGCGCTGCCCACGGGTGCGGGCAGCCCCGCGCGGCCCCAGCACGCGCGGGCGCTCCACCAGTGGGCGGCCCCGCGCGGCACTAGCCGCGCCGGTCGCGGGCGCGGGCGGCCCCTCGCGGCCACAGCTCGTGTGGGCGCCCCACCGGCGGGCGGCACCGCGCGGCAGCGAGTCGCGCGAGCGCGCTGCCCGCGGGTGCGGGCGGCCCCGCGCGGCCCCAGCCCGCGCGGCCCCAGCCCGCGCGGGCGCCCCACCCGCGGGTGGTCCCGCGTGGCAGCGAGCCGCGCGGGCGCGCTGCCCTCGGTGTAGGCGACCCCGCACGGCCCTAGCCCGCGCGGACGCCCCACCTGCGGGCGGCCCCGCGCGGCACCGACCCGCGCGGGCGACCCAGCGACGGCGGCTTCCGCCTCAATCGTGGCGACGGCGGCGTCCGCCTCGATCGTGGCGGCGGTGGCGCGGCGATCCCCGGAACGAACGACAAGACCCGACGAAGCGAAACCTAAAATCCAAGAACGGTAGAAACGCACCTTAATCGGCGAGAGATGGAGGGGGAAGGATCGTCCACCGTCTTCCTTTTCCCTCCCTCCGGATCGTAGAGTTCCGCGTCGGACACGTCTCGAGGAGAGCGAAAAGGGGTTGGGTTTCGGTTTCCCCTTCTCTTTCTTAAAAAAAAACGCCGCTCAAAAACCCTAGCCGCCAAAAGAAAAACCAAGGAGGAGAAAAACCTAAAATCCCCGATTTTAAAGAGATCTAAAATAAACGGAACAAAATCCTACGGCTAAAGTTACCTCGAAAAGCGTGCCGATCGCTCGCACGGATCCCGGAGCGCCGAAAAGGGGTCCAAACTTCAAAATTAAGTTCTTGGAGATCCCGGGGTCGGAATTCGAATCCGATCGCACCACTGTTCCCCGTTTCGCGAGCTCTATCACCTAAAATTACCCGCGAGCCCCGACGGACCGTCCAGAATTAATCAAAAATTTGCACCCGTCGGATTCCCCACCCGTGGGAAAATGGAAAGAGAATAATCGGAAGAAAATAGCGGGTCTTACATCACTCACCACTAAAAACAAGTTTCGTCCCCAAAACTTAACTCCCGTTCACGGCAAACAGGTCTGGATAACACTCCCTCATCTTCGACTCGGGTTCCCAGGTCGCTTCACATTCCTCCTGTTTGCCCCAAAGCACCTTCACGTAAGGGATCGTCCGATTCCGCAACTTTTTGTCTTCCCGAGCTAGGATCCGCACCGGTACTTCCTCGAAACTTAGGTCTTCCTTGAGCTCGACTGTAGTGACGTCAAGCACCCGCGATGTGTCGGGGAGGTACTTACGAAGCATGGACACGTGGAACACGTCGTGCACCCGGTCAAGGTTCGGCGGCAGGGCAAGGCGATAGGCCACCGGGCCGATGCGCTCCAGGATCTCGAAGGGCCCCACATAACATGGGCTCAACTTGCCTCTCAGCCCAAACCGCTTCACCCCTTTGGACGGCGAAACCTGCAGTAACACATGCTCCCCCACTTGGAACTCCAAGTCACGGCGTCTCTGGTCCGCGTAGCTCTTCTGTCGGCTCTGGGCGGTCACCAGCCGCCGCCTGATGAGGCGCACCTTTTCCTCAGTCTCCTCCACCAAATCCGATCCCAAAAACTTTCGCTCCCCCAGATCGTCCCAACAGATCGGGGACCTGCAGCGCCTGCCGTACAGGGCTTCGTACGGCGCCATACGGATACTAGCCTGGTAGCTGTTGTTGTAGGCGAATTCCACAAGAGGTAGGTGGCATGACCATCCGTCTCCCAAGTCAAGTACACATGCTCGGAGCATGTCCTCGAGGATCTAGATCACTCGCTCAGACTGTCTGTCCGTCTGAGGGTGAAAAGCGGTGCTGAAGTGTAGTTTGGTCCCCAAGGCCCGATGAAGACTCTGCCAAAAGTTCGAGACGAACCTGGTGTCCCTATCTGAAGTGATTGATGCCGGTATTCCGTGTAACCTCACAATCTCGCTAATATAGATTTGAGCCAATCGATCGCGCGTCCAGGTGGTGTGGATGGGTAGGAAGTGAGCTGACTTAGTTAACTGGTCTACAATGACCCAGATCGTGTCGTGTCCCTATTGCGAACGCGGGAGCCCGGTGAGGAAGTCCATCGTGATTCGCACCCATTTCCATTCCGGCACCGGTAGTGGTTGCAACTTCCCCGCCGGCCGTTGGTGCTCGGCTTTCACTTGCTGGCAGATCAAGCAGTGCGCTACGAACTGCGTCACGTCCCTCTTCAGCTTCAGCCACCAAAAGGTCTGTCTGAGATCCCTGTACATCTTGGTGCCTCCAGGGTGCGCCGCATAGGGGGCGCAATGTGCTTCAGTCAGGATTTCCTTCTTCAGGTCTAGCAAATCGGGCACGCAAATTTGCCCTCGGAACCGAAGGACACCGTCTGTCCACACTTAAAAGTCTCCCTTCCGCTCTGGGGAAATTCTATCTCGTTCCAGTTGTAACTGTGGATCGGTACCTTGGCCTTCTCGAATCTTCTCGAGCAAGGTAGGCACGACCACCAAGGACATTAGTTGCTCGACCGTCCCTGCCGGTACCACCTCCAACCGTAATCGCGAGAACTCCGCGATCAAGTCGTCCTGCTGGGTAATCCTGCCCGCCGACGTCCCTTCGGCCCGCCCCTTCTGGCTCAAGGCATCCGCCACCACATTTGCTTTTCCCAGATGGTACTGAATAGTTAGATCGTAATCCTTCAATAACTTTAACCACCGTCTCTGCCGAAGGTTCAGCTCCTTATGGGTGAAGAGGTACTTAAGGCTTTGGTGGTCCGAGAAAACGTTACAGTGGACACCAAAGAGATAGTGCCTCCAAAGCTTCAGAACAAAGACGACTGCGGCAAGCTCTAGGTCGTGTATCGGGTAGTTCCGTTCGTATTCCTTGAGCTGTCTTGAGGCATAGGCTATCACCTTCCCCTGTTGCATCAGTACACCCCCCAATCCAACTCGTGAAGCGTCGCAGTAAACTTCAAAATCATCTCCAGGCGTCGGTAGCGCCAGTACCGGTGCTCTTGTTAGCCTCCTCTTGAGCTCCTCGAAACTTTCTTGGCATTGGGCCGTCCAAATGAATTTTTCTCCCTTCCGGGTCAAGCGGTCAGGGGAGTCACAATCTTCGAGAAGCCTTCGACGAAGCGTCTGTAGTATCCTGCAAGACCCAGGAAACTGCGGACCTCCGTCACCGTGGTCGGTTGGGGCCAGTCGGTCACCGACTCCACCTTCTTTAGGTCCACCGCAAGTCCCGCAGCTGAGATGATGTGCCCCAGAAACCCCACCTCGCGAAGCCAAAACTTGCATTTCTTGAGTTTGGCAAATAACCTCTGCTCCCTGAGCGTTTGTAGAACGATCCGTAGATGCTCCTTGTGCTCCTCATCAGTGGGCGAATAGATCAGGATGTCGTCGATGAAGACCACCACGAACCGATCCAGGAAGGGCCTGAAGATTCGGTTCATCATATCCATAAATGCCACTAGGGTGTTGGTGAGCCCGAACGGCATTACAGTGAACTTGTAATGGCCATACCGGGTCCGGAAGGCTGTCTTCGGAATGTCCTCGTCTTGCACCCTGAGCTAATGGTAGCCTGACTGCAAATCAATCTTGGAGAAAACTGTCGCTCCCCTCAGCTGATCGAAGAGGTCATCTATCCTGGATAAGGGGTACTTGTTCTTCACGGTGACCTTATTAATCTCCCGGTAGTCGATACACAGCCGCAAGCTTCCATCCTTCTTACGCACGAAAAGCACTGGTGCGCCCCATGGTGATGCACTCGGTCTGATGAATCCTTTGTCCAGAAGGTCTTCAAGCTGTGCCTTAAGTTCTTTCAATTCTGCAAAGGACATTCTGTAGGGTGCCTTCGTGATCGGTCGGGTGCCGGGTAGAAGCTCGATCGGAAACACAACCTCCCGCTCGGGAGGCATCCCCGGCAGTTCGGTGGGGAAGACATCTGGGAAATCCCTCATGATCGGGATGTCGGAGAGTGCCGCAGAGGGTCTCGTGGCCAAGTCCACTGACGCCAAATAGGCCACGCACCCTCCCTCAATCAGTTTCCTGGCTCATGATACTGAAATGATGGAAGAAAAGGAAACGCTCTTGCACGCCAAATACACATTCTCTGGAAACTCTGGATACTGCAGCCGCACCTGGCGCTTCTCACAGTCGATTACTGCTTGATACCACGTGAGCCAATCCATTCCAAGGACTACATCGTACTCCTTCAATGGGATAACTATCAAATCCCAGGGGCAGGAAAGCCTCCCCAACCTTATCGGGCAGGAAGGTATAAGGTTGCGGGCCTCCAAGCATCCCCCCGCGGTTTGGACAGATAAAACACTAAGTAGGGGTCTCTCCTCAAGTCCATGTGATAGTGCAAAATCACAAGACATAAACGAGAGGGTTGCTCCGGTATCGAAAAGGGTTCTAGCACGGTAAAAAGAAACCAGAGTGATACCTGCGACAACGTCCTCCGACGGGTACGCCTCCTGGTGGTTCATTGAGTAAACCCGGCCTCCTGATTGTGGCGGTCTGTCCCCTGCTGGTCGAGGCGCGGGTGGTCTGGGAGCCGACGTCATCGGGGCTTTCCCTCGCCCCGCGTGCTGTGGTGCTGGTGCGGAGGCTGCTGAAGACGCTGCGCCTTGGTTCATGGGGCAGTTGAAGCGGAAGTGCCCCTGCTTGCCACACCGAAAATAGTGGTCCTGCCTCTTGGAGCACTCCGTTACCCGATGTGTCCCGCCACAAATAACGCAGGGCCTATCATCTAATCTCTGTCCCCCCAAAGGTGCGCTCCGGGTCCTTTGCTGGGGTCTCCACCATTTTGGAGGGTCGACTCCCACTGGAAGAGCCTCCCCCGAAAAATGGCTGAGACCGCTTCCAATCTTACTGCTTAGAAGGGCCATCCCCTCGATCGCGTGTAACGGCGAAGCCGCGCTCCACGATGGTGGCCCGGTCGACCACCTTCTGGAAAGTATGCAAATCCTCCGCATCCACAACTTGGAAAATGTCGCTCCGCAGTCCGTCTACGAACAGTTGCGCCTTGTGTGACTCATCCCGAATGACGAAAGGGACGCAGTTCGCCAGTCTCACGAACTCCTTCTGGTACTCCATAACCATTTGATTTCCTTGCCTAATGTGATTCAGATCGTCTTCTAGTTGTTTCTTGACACTGCTGGTGAAGAACGCCCCGAACAGCTCTTGTTTAAAGGTGGCCCACGATGGGAGGGCAGCACCCTTCGCGGAGTCAGGGCGTACCGTCTTCCACCATATGCGGACATTCCCCTCAAGAAAGTGAACGGCCAGGGGAACCCGCTCGTGTTCTTCCATCAGTAAGTCCTCAAACAACTTCTCCATTATGTCAACCCACTTCTCCACGACCCAGGGGTCCATTGACTCCCCTTCAAACGCCGGTAGGTCGTACTTCTTAAAGTCTGCAAGGTTGGCTCGGATACGATCCCGTTCGGTCGGCTGGACAGACCCTTCTCCCGTGACCGTGGCGGCCACGGCGGGAGAAGGCGTCGCTAGTGTCTCCACCGCTATACCCCTGGTCGAGGTCCCCGGCGTCGATCCCGCTGCTGCCACCGAAGGGGCTACCTCTGGCACCATCCGTTGGGCTGGTGGTACCTCGGGTGCCTCGGCCCGGGCTGGGGCAGCCCCCGTTTTGGCCTCCATCATCGGCGGTTCCGTCGCTGGCGCCGTTGGCCCCGGAGGAGGGCCCAGGGTGACTACCACCGTCGCAGTGGGCTGCTGCTGCTGCTGCTGTTGCTGGGTCAGTTGGCGCACGTGATCCGTAAGGTTCGCCAACTGCCCCGCCATCTCTCGTAACTACTGCCTCAGAAGCTAGTTCTCTGCGGCCGCCGACACCGCTTCGTCCGCCCCTGCCTCCTCAGTGGTAGATCTAGTTCTGGCCATGATCTAAATACATGCACAAAACTAGTTACTTCTAGGCTAATCTAAAGTAACACCTCGACTCTGGCACTAAAAGGGACTCTACTAATTTCCCCTTCCCCACGAGCACTCGCGTTCTACTTATCTATACAATGTTCACTTTATTAATCAGTAGCTAGAGTATTGTGCCCCGTGGATGCTGGGCCCCGACTACTGTGGTAAAAGTTCATTCTCTGATACAATCTTAATCTGTCACGCCCCGGGGGTTCATTAGTGCGAAAGAAGAGCCACTGATGCTCCCAGATCAGCGTAATATTTTATTTTATTTTATTTTTTTGAAAACAAATCCCCCCAGTGCATGCACAGACTCGCCACATATACAAATTCACTCTGCAAACGGGCAGAGTCTCCTTTGTATATGCACGGCATCCTGACTACATACTACACCTCATACAAGCTTTAACCACGTTAGATCAAGGCACAGATACATTCAACATACAACCACACATCCTATCTACTCTCATACATTAAAAAGGGCCGACTGTTTGTAAAAGAATAAATAAACACAGAGTTTCAAAATGGTGCCCACACGACACCCACGTTTTAAAATCAGTTTTCGCAAACGGTTTTCGTCGGTTTTTGTTGTTCGTAGTTCAAAACGGCCAAGTAAAGAAAAGCAAGACATACACTCTCTAGTTATAAAAGAAACAGGTAACATCCACGTCGAGCCCACGGGGGTATTGCAATCAACATCTAACTATCTTGAAATAGTAAATGAACAAGGAAAGGAAAATCGGCTGTGTCCGTGGCCGCTAAGGGTCAGTACAGCGTTCCCGCGTCCTCACCGACGTCCTAGCATTCGCCCCTAGACGAACCTGACACAAGGCGGGAAGTCAGTGACCGTAAAGTAAAGTAAGAGCAATAAGGGCAATAAAATAGCAAACCACTAAAACTGGAGCAACCCCTCTCGCCGCGAAGTGTAATCCACGGTAGGTAACCCTGTGTACACAAAGCAGGCACCTTCCTCGGCGACCCCTCCGAGCACCCATCTCGGACCCTTGCCGAGCACCTGCCTCGGCCGCCGAGCACCCATCTAGACACAACCGCTCACACCCCCCACCCCTGCGGGCCCCCATTACGTCACCGTCACGTGGGGTACATGCGTCAATGTACTACTTTTCCGGAAAAGCAGACCCTTGCGGTGGCCAAACTGCTGGTGTGCGTGCAGTCACACGAGCCTCATAATCAGATATATATATACGATTATTTAGATAAATTAAGTAAAACGAGGTTAGCAATGCACATAAAGAATACATTAGAAAAACACCTTTGCCCATACTAGCATCTTACAATATAAACCCTTTCCGAACTAGCCCTGGAGAAAGTACCCACCTTGAAAGGAGTCCGGCGTTCGATTCGTCCGCGTTTGCGTGTCTGCCGAGTCTACCGCGTCCCGCGACCCTGAGGAGACGAAAACTAAGACCTGATGATCAAAAACACCCAACGACGACTCCGGCAGAAAACGGAAAAGCGATAAGTTCTAAACATCCCCGAGTGCGAAGTCCCCGCATGACGACGACCCGGGCGGCGTTCGGCCCGCATGCGGACCGCTCCGCGCGGCCCTCAATCCGTCGGCGGCGGTCCCCCGCTGTCACGCCCCGGAGGCTTTATTTTAGCGGAAACGATTCACAAGAAGTATGTGTTTGGCGCGTATAAATTTTTTTTTTTTTAAAAAAACCTTCTTCCCCGGCGCGTGCCCAGACCCGCCGCATATACAGGATTACTCTGCAAACGGGCAGCGTCTCCTCTGTATATGCACGGCGTAGCAGCTAATACAAGTCCCAAACGCAATCATCCAGTCAATCACAACAGTTCTAACATACAACTACGTACCATAACTGAGTAATAACCATGGCCAAGGGGTTTTGAAAGGATAAATCCACAGTCGTTAAAAACGGCACCTACCCGGCACCCAGAGTTTGAAAATAGCATAAATCCACATGGTTTTGAAAACAGTGCCCACACGACACTCGAGTTTTGAAAACAATGTTCGCAATCTTTTCTTTGGGTTTCCCTTTTTTTTTCCAAACGGCCAACAGAAATGAAAGAAAAGGGAAGTACAAAAAAGGACCACTAAAAGTAACCATACCGACATCCATGCCGACCCCACGAGGGTATCGTGAACCTCACAAGTAACTACAAACGTATATGAAATGTAAAGAAGAAAGAGGAAATACAGTCCAGGGTCCCCAGCGACCCAGAAGCTCCTGCCCCGTCCTCACCATCGCCTATCTCTCCCCTCGTCTGGACCCTGTCACGAAGCGGGAAGTCAGTGACGAAAGATAGTAGAGCAGGAAAAAAAACAGTAAAACAAACCGTAAAGTCAACCGGAGCAACCACCCTCTCAAGAGGGGAACGATAACCTGTACCCCTGTGTCCTGCAATACCCGGCCGCGTCGGACAACTAAACCGACGGCCGTACCGTACCTGCAATACCCGACCACGTCGGACAACTAAACCGACGGGTCGCACCGTACCTGCCGAAACCCGACCACGTCGGACAACTAAACCGACGGGTCGCACCGCTCGCACCTCGGCGCCTCAAACCCCACAACTAATAAGGGGCCCCACTACGTCACCTCGTGGGTATTACACGGGTCATAGACCGCTTTTCCGGAAAAGCGCACCCTTTGCGGTGGCCAAACCGCGGGTGCGCGTGCTGCAGCCTCGAGCAAAGTAACCAACAATACCAACAGTACTCAAGGAGAAGATATAACCGTTATCATGTTAGCAACATAATATATAATCAAGAGTAAAGCTATAACCGTTATCATGTTAGCAACATAATGTGTAATCAAGAGTAAAACTATAATCGCTATCCTGGTAGCAACATGATATATAATCAAAAGTAAAACGACCGCCGGAAACCGACGCTAAAACCCAAAGCAAAAACCCACCTGAATGTAGGCTGATCCCGAGCTCTCGCTAGACTACTAGGCGGCTGGTGCTGGACGGCTGGGCCCTGAATAGAAACTGTAGTCAGAACTAGACTCACTCATACTCATCCCGATAACACTACAATAACATGTCGCTAATACGGCACTTAGCCGACACTAGGCTTAAACCGAAGTTCCCGAAAAATTACTATAAATGCACCTATTTGAACACTGTTTTGACCCGTTCTTCCAAACCAGGAATCCAAAGACAGCGCCGTAAGTTTCAGCGCGTCCGTTACGACGAGTCGAAGCTCGTGCTCACCATTTGGGAGTAGCGCGAGACCCGAGGAAAACTTCGGGCCATAAAATCCCTCTCTAACCTAGCCAAAAAGCATTTTTGTTTCTCCGGCTCATCAAAACCTATTTCTAGCGCGAGCATCGCGTTCAGTGACCCCAAATTAGCCAGGAGCTCATGGTCGCGACTTCGCAAACAGCCCCAAACGCTACTACGGGCAGCTATTCACATAAGGCTTAGTTTTAAAATAACTTTAAATCCATTCATCAAATGTTCAAACATTTTATATCAAAATGTCTCTGGAAAGTGCCAGGACACCAGGGCTCACCATATTTGCCGTCCAAAACTGATGGATCAACCAGATCCAAGTCCCTCGCTCTCTAATGGACAACATTGCTCCACACACCAATCCACACAGCCAAGATTGGATCTGAAGTGAGCATCAAGCTCAGGGGAGTGTGTGTAACAACTTTCATATTTTGATCATGGCCAGAATCTGAACTTAGAATCATTGGGACATTTCATCGAGCATCTAATGGGCATCATTCATATACAAACAACTAACTCTTGCCCGAGCCCATGTTCCGCAAGAAGGCAAATCCTGGGGCTTTTAAGATGGAAGGGAAGCTAGAGAACAAGGTTTAGGGATTACCTGGGTGGTCCCCGGCAACCGGAGGCGGCGGCGGCCGAAGGTGCAAGCTCGGGCAACCTTGGGTGCAAACAATGGAAACTTCACTTCTACCACTCATGGTCCACATGCACCTATATGGGAAGTTTAATAGGAACTATAAGAGCATACCTGGGTCAAAGCCCGGCGGCGGAAAGCGCCGGCGACGCGCGGTGGCCGGAGTTGCAAGCTCGGGTGCAATAAGTGGTGCAACTCCGGTGCGCACAAATCCCACGTTAGAATTTACATGCAAGTGCATGGGAGGCTTCACGGAGACCAATGGAACATACCTGGGCCGCTATCCCATTTGACGGAGCTCCGGCGATCGCCGGAGATCGAAATCATCAAAGCTCGGTGAAGATGGTCACCTCTAATGGCGGATTCCGGCCGGCGACCCCCGGGCCGGCGCAAGATGGACCAAAACCTTCCTCTAGGTCCCCGGTGCTTGCTGGGTGGTTGGCCGGCGGCGAGGTCGAGCGGCGGCGCCGGTTGAGGGAAATCCGGCGAAGTGCACAAAAGCCGGTTCTAGGGCATCCCTGTACGGCGCGGTCCCTCAACCGATCTTCTCCAAATCTTGGGAGTAGCTTGCAGTCATCGAGAAGACAAGGATCAACGGTTTTTATCTTGTTTCCAACGGCCGGATGAGGCTAGTGATCAAGCTCGGTCAAAAATGGGACTTCCGGCGAGAAGAAGCTCCCGCCGGCGACCGGGACGTCGGCGGCGGCTCAAACTTCACAGGTGCGATGCACTCGACGTCAGGAACACAATGAACACACTCTTTGGTCGATTAAAACGAAAAGATTGCAACTTCTTACCTCGTCGGAGAATCAAGGAGGAAGAAGACGACCTGCGGCGGCGCACGGCGGCGCCCGACGTCGGGTTCACCCTGGCTCGGTTGTATCCACACAGAGGAACTCCCAGACATGCTTGAAGCAAACCAACACCTCCCAGGTTGCTTCCTCCGCACACCACACCAAGAGCCCGAGGCCTTTCCTTGCTTCCTTGTGATTTTCCGGCGACAGGAAGGCGGCGGCCGGTGCGCTACCTCCGTGGAGTGCGGCAGAGAGAGAGTGGATGCAGTTGGGGGCTGGCGGCTGGGGTTAAAGCTACGGGGTTAGGGTTTATAAGAGACCTTAACCCAATGCATTTAAATAGTGCATTTCGCCACATTTGCATTTTAACCCCTTAAACTCTGCTATTTTGAGCCTAGTCCCTCACAGTATATTTATTCCACACTTAGGTCCCTCCCCCACACAGCCGCACGCAATTCGGAGCATAAAGTATAGGGGTCTATGTGCACAATACCGCATTTTTCACTGTATTTCACGCTTTCCGAGGCATTTAAGTCGTTAAATCGAAAAACGGACATCGCCACGACGTCCGGCTCGACGAAACCTATCAGGTAGCGATTTTGTTTTTTCAAGGAAACGCCCGGATAAATTCTCGGTCCATAAATACTGTATCCAAATACAGTTTATCGCGCTTTACGAGACACTAGGATCGTCAAACGAAAATTCTGTCAGCGCCATTGCGCTCAGAACGTCGAAATTAGCTAGAATTGTCTACTCATACTGCTAGGTTTGGATTTTGGACAATGAAATGGCCAACGACCGATCGAGAGGGGACCGAAATCAGGGGTTACTATTCACTTAAGTCGTGGGTCCCACTAGTTTTCTTGCTGATTTCCGGACGATCCGACCGTCGGATCAGCAAACGGTCTATACCATTTCCACTCGATTCGACGAGACGGTCGCACTGGCGACCTCAGATTTCCGAGATCAGACTCGGATCGGAAAGGCGGAATTTGTGCTTCGGCAACTGTGCCAACCGTACACCGGTACACCCCACTAAGGTTAAATTTGTTTCCTCGCCCACATTCGCACCTGAAAAACACTCTTTACACTAACACAATTTTCCCGAGTATTACATCACTCACACCTTAAAAGAAGTTTCGTCCTCGAAACTTGAACACACCAGGAATCCCATAAATGGGGAAAGTGCCCAACCACGTCCGACTTGCGCTCCCAAATTGCTTTGCGCCCCCCATGATCCGCTCGTTTCTCTCTGGCACTAGGAGAGATTGCAGTTTCCCCGCCGGGCGCTGACGTTCGGCCTTTATTCGATGACCGACACAAAAGCGAGCCACGCGTTGTGCTACATTCCTTGTCAATTAAGCCACCAACAGTCTGCTGTTGATCCGCCCTGCTACGTAATCGCGGTTACCGGTATGTCTCCTGTCTGACCCTTACCGCTCCAGGCATCGACTGCTCCACTCGTCTTTCCGGGGTGATCTTGATTGGACGCATCGTTTCTGACCCCGCTACGCACCCCCTTGGTCGGAAAGGCTTAACCTCCCCCGCGATGCCCAAACTCACCA
>CM054931.1:16475603-16567128 GCA_029168755.2 Tillandsia fasciculata | reverse complement strand
TCGTGGGTATACACGGGTCATAGACCGCTTTTCCGGAAAAGCGCACCCTTTGCGGTGGCCAAACCGCGGTGCGCGTGCTGCAGCCTCGAGCAAAGTAACCAACAATACCAACAGTACTCAAGGAGAAGATATAACCGTTATCATGTTAGCAACATAATATATAATCAAGAGTAAAGCTATAACCGTTATCATGTCAGCAACATAATGTGTAATCAAGAGTAAAACTATAACCGCTATCCTGGTAGCAACATGACATATAATCAAAAGTAAAACGCCGCCGGAACCGACGCTAAAACCAAGCAAAAAACCACCTGAATGTAGGCTGATCCCGAGCTCTATCGCTAGACTACTAGGCGGCTGGTGCTGAACGGCTGGGCCCTGAATAGAAACTGTAGTCAGAACTAGACTCACTCATACTCATCCTGATAACACTACAATAACATGTCGCTAATACGGGCACTTAGCCGACACTAGGCTTAAACCGAAGTTCCCGAAAAATTACTATAAATGCACCTATTTGAACACTGTTTTGACCCGTTCTTCCAAACCAGGAATCCAAAGACAGCGCCGTAAGTTTCAGCGCGTCCGTCGACGAGTCGAAGCTCGTGCTCACCATTTGGGAGTAGCGCGAGACCCGAGGAAAACTTTGGGCCATAAAATCCCTCTCTAACCTAGCCAAAAAGCATTTTTGTTTCTCCGGCTCATCAAAACCTATTTCTAGCGCGAGCATCGCGTTCAGTGACCCCAAATTAGCCAGGAGCTCATGGTCGTGACTTCGCAAACAGCCCCAAACGCAACTACTGGTAACTATTCACATAAGGCTTAGTTTTAAATAACTTTAAATCCATTCCTCAAATGTTCAAACATTTTATATCAAAATGTCTCTGGAAAGTGCCAGGACACCAGGGCTCACCATATTTGCCGTCCAAAACTGATGGATCAACCAGATCCAAGTCCCTCGCTCTCTAATGGACAACATTGCTCCACACACCAATCCACACAGCCAAGATTGGATCTGAAGTGAGCATCAAGCTCAGGGGAGTGTGTGTAACAACTTTCATATTTTGATCATGGCCAGAATCTGAACTTAGAATCATTGGGACATTTCATCGAGCATCTAATGGGCATCATTCATATACAAACAAATAACTCTTGCCCGAGCCCATGTTCAGCAAGAAGGCAAATCCTGGGGCTTTTAAGATGGAAGGGAAGCTAGAGAACAAGGTTTAGGGATTACCTGGGTGGTTCCCCGGCAACCGGAGGCGGCGGCGGCCGAAGGTGCAAGCTCGGGCAACCTTGGGTGCAAACAATGGAAACTTCACTTCTACCACTCATGGTCCACATGCACCTATATGGGAAGTTTAATAGGAACTATAAGAGCATACCTGGGTCAAAGCCCGGCGGCGGAAAGCGCCGGCGACGCGCGGTGGCCGGAGTTGCAAGCTCGGGTGCAATAAGTGGTGCAACTCCGGTGCGCACAAATCCCACGTTAGAATTTACATGCAAGTGCATGGGAGGCTTCACGGAGACCAATGGAACATACCTGGGCCGCTATCCCATTTGACGGAGCTCCGGCGATCGCCGGAGATCGAAATCATCAAAGCTCGGTGAAGATGGTCACCTCTAATGGCGGATTCCGGCCGGCGACCCCCGGGCCGGCGCAAGATGGACCAAAACCTTCCTCTCGGTCCCCTGGTGCTTGCTGGGTGGTTGGCCGGCGGCGGGTCGAGCGGCGGCGCCGGTTGAGGGAAATCCGGCGAAGTGCACAAAAAGCCGGTTCTAGGGCATCCCTGTACGGCGCGGTCCCTCAACCGATCTTCTCCAAATCTTGGGAATAGCTTGCAGTCATCAAGAAGACAAGGATCAACGGTTTTGATCTTGTTTCCAACGGCCGGGTGAGGCTAGTGATCAAGCTCGGTCAAAAATGGGACTTCCGGCGAGAAGAAGCTCCCGCCGGCGACCGGGACGTCGTCGGCGGCTCAAACTTCACAGGTGCGATGCACTCGACGTCAGGAACACAATGAACACACTCTTTGGTCGATTAAAACGAAAAGATTGCAACTTCTTACCTCGTCGGAGAATCAAGGAGGAAGAAGACGACCTGCGGCGGCGCACGGCGGCGCCCGACGTCGGGTTCACCCTGGCTCGGTTGTATCCACACAGAGGAACTCCCAGACATGCTTGAAGCAAACCAACACCTCCCAGGTTGCTTCCTCCGCACACCACACCAAGACCCCGAGGCCTTTCCTTGCTTCCTTGTGATTTTCCGGCGACAGGAAGGCGGCGGCCGGTGCGCTACCTCCGTGGAGTGCGGCAGAGAGAGAGTGGATGCAGTTGGGGGCTGGCGGCTGGGGTTAAAGCTACGAGGTTAGGGTTTATAAGAGACCTTAACCCATGCATTTAAATAGTGCATTTCGCCACATTTGCATTTTAACCCCTTAAACTCTGCTATTTTGAGCCTAGTCCCTCACAGTATATTTATTCCACACTTAGGTCCCTCCCCACACAGCCGCATGCAATTCGAAGCATAAAGTATAGGGGTCTATGTGCACAATACCGCATTTTTCACTGTATTTCACGCTTTACGAGGTATTTAAGTCGTTAAATCGAAAAACGGACATCGCCACGACGTCCGGCTCGACGAAACCTATCAGGTAGCGATTTTTGTTTTTCGAGGAAACGCCCGGATAAATTCTCGGTCCATAAATACTATATCCAAATACAGTTTATCACGCTTTTCGAGACACTAGGATCGTCAAACGAAAATTCCGTCAGCGCCATTGCGCTCAGAACGTCGAAATTAGCTAGAATTGTCTACTCATACTGCTAGGTTTGGATTTTGGACAATGAAATGGCCAACGACCGATCGAGAGGGGACCGAAATCAGGGGTTACTATTCACTTAAGTCGTGGGTCCCACTAGTTTTCTTGCTGATTTCCGGACGATCCGACCGTCGGATCAGCAAACGGTCTCTACCATTTCCACTCGATTCGACGAGACGGTCGCACTGGCGACCTCAGATTTCCGAGATCAGACTCGGATCGGAAAGGCGGAATTTGTGCTTCGGCAACTGTGCCAACCTTACACCGGTACACCCCACTAAGGTTAAATTTGTTTCCTCGCCCACATTTGCACCTGAAAAACACTCTTTACACTAACACAATTTTCCCGAGTATTACATCACTCACACCTTAAAGAAGTTTCGTCCTCGAAACTTGAACACACCAGGAATCCCATAAATGGGGAAAGTGCCCAACCACGTCCGACTTGCGCTCCCAAATTGCTTCGCGCCCCCCATGATCCGCTCGTTTCTCTCTGGCACTAGGAGCGATCGCAGTTTCCCCGCCGGGCGCTGACGTTCGGCCTTTATTCGATGACCGACACAAAAGCGAGCCACGCGTTGTGCTACATCCCTTGTCAAATTAAGCCACCAACAGTCTGCTGTTGATCCGCCCTGCTACGTAATCGTGGTTACCGGTATGTCTCCTGTCTGACCCTTACCGCTCCAGGCATCGACTGCTCCACTCGTCTTTCCGGGGTGATCTTGATTGGACGCATCGTTTCCTTGAGTTGCTTGGTCGTAAAGGCCTTAACTCTCCCCCGCGATGCCCAAACTCACACCTTTGGAGTTTGGCCTACCCTCTCTGGTCCTTGAGGGTCTGAAAGGTCTCCCGAACACGCTCCTTGTTCGTACGCAAGTTGACCCAAGAAGGGTCTGGAAACTTTCAGTTCATCAAACCCACGAACACCGTTGGGGCGCTCAATAATCCAACCCCGAAGCGATGACACGCGAAACGCCATATATCTCTTGGCGGAACTCGGTGGTAACCCTGAACGATAAACTACCGGACTGAACCACCCTAAGATTTCAGACAGACGACGGCTCGACCCGCCCGGCAACCCTACCGTCCCGTCTCTCTTAATCGAAACTAACCTAAGTACGCCTACTCCTCGACTTGGAGTTCCCTGCTATGACGCTACTGGTTCGCGGACCACCTCTGACGGTGTTGAGCAGTCAGCAGCCAAAGTCTTGCGATGCGTCGGGGTACCCCGGTCCTACCGCCAAACCCGGACCGACGGCCCTTAAATGCCCAAATTAGCCCGACCACAAAGGGGGAATCCACACTAATACCGTCACAAAACTCCAGGATGTGCCAATCCACTAGCCGGGTCACCGCCTACAAGTAATCCTCCTTTGAAAATGACGAACCCACCCGTCACCAACGCGGACTACTTCCACCCGTCACCAACACGGGCCACTAGCTCGGAGCATAACCACCATCCCGGATTGTCCGCTCCGATTGTCCGTTCTACCGAGGCGACGGTCAAAAGCTAAAGCTAGGTTTCAGCTCTAAGATCTACCACAAGGTCTACCCCACAGAAAAAGCTGAATGCCGGGCATCCCAGCCGAAAGTAACCAATGCCAGAACGCCATGTAGTCAACAACCCCCCGCTGACCTACACTGCTTCGCAATCAATAGTCTCGCAACCCAAAATCCTCCTGATTATGCCTTGGTCATGGGAAGCCGGCGACAAAAACCAAGAAATACGGACCTACTCCCGTCTTGGCACTGGAGGGGTGCGACACTCTGGTTAACCCCTACCGCTCGGTCCCAACCAATTGCCCCTCCAAGCACCGTGCACTGAACAGAGCTGCAAACTCCCAGACCAAACGATCACATTCCCAACTAGGAGTATTCTAAGCTCTAGGTCCGCTCAACTAAAAGAAAGAATCGAGCCCAAACGAACAAGATTTGCCAGCCCCGGTGGTCTCTTTCCTCAACCCGAGGGAGAACCCCAAGACCCCACCGTGACGATTCCTACAACCATCGTAGCAACCACAGCAAAGAGCCGAACCATGAGTAACAACCGTAGGGGAGGAGTCCTCATACCTGCCCCTACCCTATCCAAGATGCACAACGAAACGGCCGTCTATCTACTGTAACCTAAAACCAGCAGACCTAGAAGGTGCAAATCTAGACGAAAGGCTACCCGGTTGCCCACGACCGACAACCCAGCAGACCCTCTAACAACCACAGCGGGTTACACTACCACCAGTCACCGTTACTAATGTCGACCAGAACGTTGGCAGAGGAAGGGGTTCGGAAAACCAAAAGCCGGCGCACGATCTGCTGTGTTAACAGCCGCACCAAGTGCATGAACACCGTCAGCAGGCCCACCGTGTCCCGTGCTGGTTGCTTAATCCATTGATTCCTAGCAACCATCAATACCCCGGTGGCAGCCGGCCTCGACCCCAGCCTCTACAACAACACGACTACACAAGCACGATAACCACACTAAACCGAGAACAAAACTTAACCCGTACACACACAACACAAGTCAGTTCTAGTCTCCTGCTAGCATAGCACTCAAACAACTATCGAGAAAAGGGACCCATCCTTTCCCCCCCCCCCGGGTCACTCGCGTTCTACGCTTCTATACCATTCATTTCATTCATTTGTAGATAAGTGAGGTATCTTTGTGGATGTCGGGCACAACTGTTGTGATTGACGAAAGTCTCTGATACCATCTAATCTGTCACGCCCCGGGGGCTTTGTTTTAGCGGAAACGATTCGCAAGAAGTATGTGTTTGGCGCGTATAAATTTTTTTTTTTTTAAAAACCTTCTTCCCCGGCGCGTGCCCAGACCCGCCGCATATACAGGATCACTCTGCAAACGGACAGAGTCTCCCCTGGATATGCACGGCGTCGCGACTCGTACAATGTTCACACGCAGATATCTATTCAATCACAACAGTTCAGACATACACCCATTCACACTTGCTGAATAAATCTCACGGCCGATCAGTTTGAAAGGATAAAACCACAATTGTTGAAACGACGCCCACCCGGCGTCCATATTTTGAAAACCCTTTTCGAAGGCAACATAAACTCAGAGGTTTCGGAAAACAGTGCCCACACGACACCTCGGTTTTGAAATCCATTTTCGCAGTCCATAAATCCACAAGGTTTTGAAAACGGTGCCCACACGACACCCAAGTTTTGAAAACAGTTTTCGCAATCTTTTCTTTTGTTTGCCCTTTTATTTTTCTTAAAGCGACCGACAGAGATGAAAGAAAATAAATAATTTGTTAATCACCATGCCGACATCCACACCGACCCCACGAGGGTATCGAGAACCACACCACAGTCTACAATGTAAATGAAATGCGAAAGGAAAATAGAAAGTACTGTTCGGGGTCTCCAGGGGCCCAAGAACTCCTGTCGTGGCCTCACCGTCGCCTATCTCTCCCCTCGTCTGGACCCTGTCACGAAGCGGGAAGTCAGTGACGAAAGATAGTAGAGCAGGAAAAAGCAGTAAAAACAAACCGTAACGTCAACCGGAGCAACCACCCTCTCAAGAGGGGAACGATAACCTGTACTCCTGTGTCCTGCAATACCCGGCCGCGTCGGACAACTAAACCGACGGCCGTACCGTACCTGCAATATCCGACCACGTCGGACAACTAAACCGACGGGTCGCACCGTACCTGCCGAAACCCGACCACGTCGGACAACTAAACCGACGGGTCGCACCGCTCGCACCTCGGCGCCTCAAACCCCACAACTAATAAGGGGCCCCACTACGTCACCTCGTGGGTATACACGGGTCATAGACCGCTTTTCCGGAAAAGCGCACCCTTTGCGGTGGCCAAACCGCGGGTGCGCGTGCTGCAGCCTCGAGCAAAGTAACCAACAATACCAACAGTACTCAAGGAGAAGATATAACCGTTATCATGTTAGCAACATAATATATAATCAAGAGTAAAGCTATAACCGTTATCATGTCAGCAACATAATGTGTAATCAAGAGTAAAACTATAACCGCTATCCTGGTAGCAACATGACATATAATCAAAAGTAAAACGACCGCCGGAAACCGACGCTAAAACCAAAAGCAAAAACCCACCTGAATGTAGGCTGATCCCGAGCTCTCGCTAGACTACTAGGCGGCTGGTGCTGAACGGCTGGGCCCTGAATAGAAACTGTAGTCAGAACTAGACTCACTCATACTCATCCTGATAACACTACAATAACATGTCGCTAATACGGGCACTTAGCCGACACTAGGCTTAAACCGAAGTTCCCGAAAAATTACTATAAATGCACCTATTTGAACACTGTTTTGACCCGTTCTTCCAAACCAGGAATCCAAAGACAGCGCCGTAAGTTTCAGCGCGTCCGTTACGACGAGTCGAAGCTCGTGCTCACCATTTGGGAGTAGCGCGAGACCCGAGGAAAACTTTGGGCCATAAAATCCCTCTCTAACCTAGCCAAAAAGCATTTTTGTTTCTCCGGCTCATCAAAACCTATTTCTAGCGCGAGCATCGCGTTCAGTGACCCCAAATTAGCCAGGAGCTCATGGTCGTGACTTCGCAAACAGCCCCAAACGCAACTACTGGTAACTATTCACATAAGGCTTAGTTTTAAAATAACTTTAAATCCATTCCTCAAATGTTCAAACATTTTATATCAAAATGTCTCTGGAAAGTGCCAGGACACCAGGGCTCACCATATTTGCCGTCCAAAACTGATGGATCAACCAGATCCAAGTCCCTCGCTCTCTAATGGACAACATTGCTCCACACACCAATCCACACAGCCAAGATTGGATCTGAAGTGAGCATCAAGCTCAGGGGAGTGTGTGTAACAACTTTCATATTTTGATCATGGCCAGAATCTGAACTTAGAATCATTGGGACATTTCATCGAGCATCTAATGGGCATCATTCATATACAAACAAATAACTCTTGCCCGAGCCCATGTTCAGCAAGAAGGCAAATCCTGGGGCTTTTAAGATGGAAGGGAAGCTAGAGAACAAGGTTTAGGGATTACCTGGGTGGTCCCCCGGCAACCGGAGGCGGCGGCGGCCGAAGGTGCAAGCTCGGGCAACCTTGGGTGCAAACAATGGAAACTTCACTTCTACCACTCATGGTCCACATGCACCTATATGGGAAGTTTAATAGGAACTATAAGAGCATACCTGGGTCAAAGCCCGGCGGCGGAAAGCGCCGGCGACGCGCGGTGGCCGGAGTTGCAAGCTCGGGTGCAATAAGTGGTGCAACTCCGGTGCGCACAAATCCCACGTTAGAATTTACATGCAAGTGCATGGGAGGCTTCACGGAGACCAATGGAACATACCTGGGCCGCTATCCCATTTGACGGAGCTCCGGCGATCGCCGGAGATCGAAATCATCAAAGCTCGGTGAAGATGGTCACCTCTAATGGCGGATTCCGGCCGGCGACCCCCGGGCCGGCGCAAGATGGACCAAAACCTTCCTCTCGGTCCCCTGGTGCTTGCTGGGTGGTTGGCCGGCGGCGGGGTCGAGCGGCGGCGCCGGTTGAGGGAAATCCGGCGAAGTGCACAAAAAGCCGGTTCTAGGGCATCCCTGTACGGCGCGGTCCCTCAACCGATCTTCTCCAAATCTTGGGAGTAGCTTGCAGTCATCGAGAAGACAAGGATCAACGGTTTTGATCTTGTTTCCAACGGCCGGATGAGGCTAGTGATCAAGCTCGGTCAAAAATGGGACTTCCGGCGAGAAGAAGCTCCCGCCGGCGACCGGGACGTCGGCGGCGGCTCAAACTTCACAGGTGCGATGCACTCGACGTCAGGAACACAATGAACACACTCTTTGGTCGATTAAAACGAAAAGATTGCAACTTCTTACCTCGTCGGAGAATCAAGGAGGAAGAAGACGACCTGCGGCGGCGCACGGCGGCGCCCGACGTCGGGTTCACCCTGGCTCGGTTGTATCCACACAGAGGAACTCCCAGACATGCTTGAAGCAAACCAACACCTCCCAGGTTGCTTCCTCCGCACACCACACCAAGAGCCCGAGGCCTTTCCTTGCTTCCTTGTGATTTTCCGGCGACAGGAAGGCGGCGGCCGGTGCGCTACCTCCGTGGAGTGCGGCAGAGAGAGAGTGGATGCAGTTGGGGGCTGGCGGCTGGGGTTAAAGCTACGGGTTAGGGTTTATAAGAGACCTTAACCCATGCATTTAAATAGTGCATTTCGCCACATTTGCATTTTAACCCCTTAAACTCTGCTATTTTGAGCCTAGTCCCTCACAGTATATTTATTCCACACTTAGGTCCCTCCCCACACAGCCGCACGCAATTCGAGCATAAAGTATAGGGGTCTATGTGCACAATACCGCATTTTTCACTGTATTTCACGCTTTACGAGGTATTTAAGTCGTTAAATCGAAAAACGGACATCGCCACGACGTCCGGCTCGACGAAACCTATCAGGTAGCGATTTTTGTTTTTCGAGGAAACGCCCGGATAAATTCTCGGTCCATAAATACTGTATCCAAATATAGTTTATCGCGCTTTTCGAGACACTAGGATCGTCAAACGAAAATTCCGTCAGCGCCATTGCGCTCAGAACGTCGAAATTAGCTAGAATTGTCTACTCATACTGCTAGGTTTGGATTTTGGACAATGAAATGGCCAACGACCGATCGAGAGGGGACCGAAATCAGGGGTTACTATTCACTTAAGTCGTGGGTCCCACTAGTTTTCTTGCTGATTTCCGGACGATCCGACCGTCGGATCAGCAAACGGTCTATACCATTTCCACTCGATTCGACGAGACGGTCGCACTGGCGACCTCAGATTTCCGAGATCAGACTCGGATCGGAAAGGCGGAATTTGTGCTTCGGCAACTGTGCCAACCGTACACCGGTACACCCCACTAAGGTTAAATTTGTTTCCTCGCCCACATTCGCACCTGAAAAACACTCTTTACACTAACACAATTTTCCCGAGTATTACATCACTCACACCTTAAAAGAAGTTTCGTCCTCGAAACTTGAACACACCAGGAATCCCATAAATGGGGAAAGTGCCCAACCACGTCCGACTTGCGCTCCCAAATTGCTTTGCGCCCCCCATGATCCGCTCGTTTCTCTCTGGCACTAGGAGAGATTGCAGTTTCCCCGCCGGGCGCTGACGTTCGGCCTTTATTCGATGACCGACACAAAAGCGAGCCACGCGTTGTGCTACATTCCTTGTCAAATTAAGCCACCAACAGTCTGCTGTTGATCCGCCCTGCTACGTAATCGCGGTTACCGGTATGTCTCCTGTCTGACCCTTACCGCTCCAGGCATCGACTGCTCCACTCGTCTTTCCGGGGTGATCTTGATTGGACGCATCGTTTCCTTGAGTTGCTTGGTCGTAAAGGCCTTAACTCTCCCCCGCGATGCCCAAACTCACACCTTTGGAGTTTGGCCTACCCTCTCTGGTCCCTGAGGGTCTGAAAGGTCTCCCGAACACGCTCCTTGTTCGTATGCAAGTTGACCCAAGAAGGGTCTGGAAACTTTCAGTTCATCAAACCCACGAACACCGTTGGGGCGCTCAATAATCCAACCCCGAAGCGATGACACGGGAAACGCCATATATCTCTTGGCGGAACTCGGTGGTAACCCTGAACGAAAAACTACCGGACTGAACCACCCTAAGATTTCAGACAGACGACGGCTCGACCCGCCTGGCAACCCTACCGTCCCGTCTCTCTTAATCGAAACTAACCTAAGTACGCCTGCTCCTCGACTTGGAGTTCCCTGCTATGACGCTACTGGTTCGCGGACCACCTCTGACGGTGTTGAGCAGTCAGCAGCCAAAGTCTTGCGATGCGTCGAGGTACCCCGGTCCTACCGCCAAACCCGGACCGACGGCCCGTAAATGCCCAAACTAACCCGACCACAAAGGGGGAAGCCACACTAATACCCTTACACAACTCCAGGATGTGCCAAACCAACTAGCCGGGTCACCGCCTACAAGTAATCTTCCTTTAAAAATGACGAACCCACCCGTCGCCAACACGGACTGCTTCCACCCGTCACCACACGGGCCACTAGCTCGGAGCATAACCACCATCCCGGGTTGTCCGTTCCGACAGTCCGTTCTACCGAGGCGACGGTCAAAACTAACGCTAGATTTCAGCTCTAGGTCCTGCCACGAGGCCTACCCCATAGAGGAAGTTGCATGCAGGGCATCCTAGCCGAGAGTGACCAATGCCAGAACGCCGTGCGGTCAACAACCCCTCGTTGACCCGTACTGCCTCACAATCACTAAACTCGCAACCCAAATCCTCAAGACTATACTTTGGTCATGGGAAGCTGGCGACGACAACCAAGAAATACGGTCCTACCTCCGTCTTGGTGTCGAAGGGGTGCGACACTCTGGTTAACCCCTACCGCTCGGTCCCAATCCATTGCCCTTCCAAGCACCATGCACTGAGCCGAGCTGCAAACTCCCAGACCAAACGATCACATTCCCAACTAGGAGTATTCTAAGCTCTAGGTCCGCTCAACAAAAAGAAAGAATCGAGCCCAAACGAACAAGATTTGCCAGCCCCGGTGGTCTCTTTCCTCAACCCGAGGGAGAACCCCAAGACCCCACCGTGACGATTCCTACAACCATCGTAGTGACCACAGCAAAGAGCCGAACCATGAGTAACAACCGTAGGGGAGGAGTCCTCATACCTGCCCCTACCCTATCCAAGATGCACAACGAAATGGCCGACTATCTACTGTAACCTAAAACCAGCAGACCTAGAAGGTGCAAATCTAGACGAACGGCTACCCGGTTGCCCACGACCGACAACCCAGCAGACCCTCTAACAACCACAGCGGGTTACACTACCACCAGTCACCGTTACTAATGTCGACCAGAACGTTGGCAGAGGAAGGGGTTCGGAGAACCAAAAGCCGGCGCACGATCTGCTGTGTTAACAGCCGCACCAAGTGCATGAACACCGTCAGCAGGCCCACCGTGTCCCGTGCTGGTTGCTTAATCCATTGATTCCTAGCAACCATCAATACCCCGGTGGCAGCCGGCCTCGACCCCAGCCTCCACAACAACACGACTACACATGCACGACAACCACGCTAAACCGAGAACAAAACTTAACCCGTACACACACAACACAAGTCAGTTCTAGTCTCCTGCTAGCATAGCACTCAAACAACTATCGAGAAAAGGGACCCATACTTTCCCCCCCCCCCCCCCCCCCCGGTCACTCGCGTTCTACGCTTCTATACCATTCATTTCATTCATTTGTAGATAAGTGAGGTATCTTTGTGGATGTCGGGCACAACTGTTGTGATTGACGAAAGTCTCTGATACCATCTAATCTGTCACGCCCCGGAGGCTTTATTTTAGCGGAAACGATTCACAAGAAGTATGTGTTTGGCGCGTATAAATTTTTTTTTTTTAAAAAACCTTCTTCCCCGGCGCGTGCCCAGACCCGCCGCATATACAGGATTACTCTGCAAACGGGCAGCGTCTCCTCTGTATATGCACGGCGTAGCAGCTAATACAAGTCCCAAACGCAATCATCCAGTCAATCACAACAGTTCTAACATACAACTACGTACCATAACTGAGTAATAACCATGGCCAAGGGGTTTTGAAAGGATAAATCCACAGTCGTTGAAAACGGCACCTACCCGGCACCCAGAGTTTGAAAATAGCATAAATCCACATGGTTTTGAAAACAGTGCCCACACGACACTCGAGTTTTGAAAACAATGTTCGCAATCTTTTCTTTGGGTTTCCCTTTTTTTTTCCAAACGGCCAACAGAAATGAAAGAAAAGGGAAGTACATAAAAGGACCACTAAAAGTAACCATACCGACATCCATGCCGACCCCACGAGGGTATCGTGAACCTCACAAGTAACTACAAACGTATATGAAATGTAAAGAAGAAAGAGGAAATACAGTCCAGGGTCCCCAGCGACCCAGAAGCTCCTGCCCCGTCCTCACCATCGCCTATCTCTCCCCTCGTCTGGACCCTGTCACGAAGCGGGAAGTCAGTGACGAAAGATAGTAGAGCAGGAAAAAAAACAGTAAAACAAACCGTAAAGTCAACCGGAGCAACCACCCTCTCAAGAGGGGAACGATAACCTGTACCCTGTGTCCTGCAATACCCGGCCGCGTCGGACAACTAAACCGACGGCCGTACCGTACCTGCAATACCCGACCACGTCGGACAACTAAACCGACGGGTCGCACCGTACCTGCCGAAACCCGACCACGTCGGACAACTAAACCGACGGGTCGCACCGCTCGCACCTCGGCGCCTCAAACCCCACAACTAATAAGGGGCCCCACTACGTCACCTCGTGGGTATACACGGGTCATAGACCGCTTTTCCGAAAAAGCGCACCCTTTGCGGTGGCCAAACCGCGGGTGCGCGTGCTGCAGCCTCGAGCAAAGTAACCAACAATACCAACAGTACTCAAGGAGAAGATATAACCGTTATCATGTTAGCAACATAATATATAATCAAGAGTAAAGCTATAACCGTTATCATGTTAGCAACATAATGTGTAATCAAGAGTAAAACTATAATCGCTATCCTGGTAGCAACATGATATATAATCAAAAGTAAAACGACCGCCGGAAACCGACGCTAAAACCCAAAGCAAAAACCCACCTGAATGTAGGCTGATCCCGAGCTCTCGCTAGACTACTAGGCGGCTGGTGCTGGACGGCTGGGCCCTGAATAGAAACTGTAGTCAGAACTAGACTCACTCATACTCATCCCGATAACACTACAATAACATGTCGCTAATACGGCACTTAGCCGACACTAGGCTTAAACCGAAGTTCCCGAAAAATTACTATAAATGCACCTATTTGAACACTGTTTTGACCCGTTCTTCCAAACCAGGAATCCAAAGACAGCGCCGTAAGTTTCAGCGCGTCCGTTACGACGAGTCGAAGCTCGTGCTCACCATTTGGGAGTAGCGCGAGACCCGAGGAAAACTTCGGGCCATAAAATCCCTCTCTAACCTAGCCAAAAAGCATTTTTGTTTCTCCGGCTCATCAAAACCTATTTCTAGCGCGAGCATCGCGTTCAGTGACCCCAAATTAGCCAGGAGCTCATGGTCGCGACTTCGCAAACAGCCCCAAACGCTACTACGGGCAGCTATTCACATAAGGCTTAGTTTTAAAATAACTTTAAATCCATTCATCAAATGTTCAAACATTTTATATCAAAATGTCTCTGGAAAGTGCCAGGACACCAGGGCTCACCATATTTGCCGTCCAAAACTGATGGATCAACCAGATCCAAGTCCCTCGCTCTCTAATGGACAACATTGCTCCACACACCAATCCACACAGCCAAGATTGGATCTGAAGTGAGCATCAAGCTCAGGGGAGTGTGTGTAACAACTTTTATATTTTGATCATGGCCAGAATCTGAACTTAGAATCATTGGGACATTTCATCGAGCATCTAATGGGCATCATTCATATACAAACAACTAACTCTTGCCCGAGCCCATGTTCCGCAAGAAGGCAAATCCTGGGGCTTTTAAGATGGAAGGGAAGCTAGAGAACAAGGTTTAGGGATTACCTGGGTGGTCCCCCGGCAACCGGAGGCGGCGGCGGCCGAAGGTGCAAGCTCGGGCAACCTTGGGTGCAAACAATGGAAACTTCACTTCTACCACTCATGGTCCACATGCACCTATATGGGAAGTTTAATAGGAACTATAAGAGCATACCTGGGTCAAAGCCCGGCGGCGGAAAGCGCCGGCGACGCGCGGTGGCCGGAGTTGCAAGCTCGGGTGCAATAAGTGGTGCAACTCCGGTGCGCACAAATCCCACGTTAGAATTTACATGCAAGTGCATGGGAGGCTTCACGGAGACCAATGGAACATACCTGGGCCGCTATCCCATTTGACGGAGCTCCGGCGATCGCCGGAGATCGAAATCATCAAAGCTCGGTGAAGATGGTCACCTCTAATGGCGGATTCCGGCCGGCGACCCCCGGGCCGGCGCAAGATGGACCAAAACCTTCCTCTCGGTCCCCCGGTGCTTGCTGGGTGGTTGGCCGGCGGCGAGGTCGAGCGGCGGCGCCGGTTGAGGGAAATCCGGCGAAGTGCACAAAAGCCGGTTCTAGGGCATCCCTGTACGGCGCGGTCCCTCAACCGATCTTCTCCAAATCTTGGGAGTAGCTTGCAGTCATCGAGAAGACAAGGATCAACGGTTTTTATCTTGTTTCCAACGGCCGGATGAGGCTAGTGATCAAGCTCGGTCAAAAATGGGACTTCCGGCGAGAAGAAGCTCCCGCCGGCGACCGGGACGTCGGCGGCGGCTCAAACTTCACAGGTGCGATGCACTCGACGTCAGGAACACAATGAACACACTCTTTGGTCGATTAAAACGAAAAGATTGCAACTTCTTACCTCGTCGGAGAATCAAGGAGGAAGAAGACGACCTGCGGCGGCGCACGGCGGCGCCCGACGTCGGGTTCACCCTGGCTCGGTTGTATCCACACAGAGGAACTCCCAGACATGCTTGAAGCAAACCAACACCTCCCAGGTTGCTTCCTCCGCACACCACACCAAGAGCCCGAGGCCTTTCCTTGCTTCCTTGTGATTTTCCGGCGACAGGAAGGCGGCGGCCGGTGCGCTACCTCGTGGAGTGCGGCAGAGAGAGAGTGGATGCAGTTGGGGGCTGGCGGCTGGGGTTAAAGCTACGGGGTTAGGGTTTATAAGAGACCTTAACCCAATGCATTTAAATAGTGCATTTCGCCACATTTGCATTTTAACCCCTTAAACTCTGCTATTTTGAGCCTAGTCCCTCACAGTATATTTATTCCACACTTAGGTCCCTCCCCACACAGCCGCACGCAATTCAGAGCATAAAGTATAGGGGTCTATGTGCACAATACCGCATTTTTCACTGTATTTCACGCTTTCCGAGGCATTTAAGTCGTTAAATCGAAAAACGGACATCGCCACGACGTCCGGCTCGACGAAACCTATCAGGTAGCGATTTTTGTTTTTCAAGGAAACGCCCGGATAAATTCTCGGTCCATAAATACTGTATCCAAATACAGTTTATCGCGCTTTACGAGACACTAGGATCGTCAAACGAAAATTCTGTCAGCGCCATTGCGCTCAGAACGTCGAAATTAGCTAGAATTGTCTACTCATACTGCTAGGTTTGGATTTTGGACAATGAAATGGCCAACGACCGATCGAGAGGGGACCGAAATCAGGGGTTACTATTCACTTAAGTCGTGGGTCCCACTAGTTTTCTTGGTGATTTCCGGACGATCCGACCGTCGGATCAGCAAACGGTCTATACCATTTCCACTCGATTCGACGAGACGGTCGCACTGGCGACCTCAGATTTCCGAGATCAGACTCGGATCGGAAAGGCGGAATTTGTGCTTCGGCAACTGTGCCAACCGTACACCGGTACACCCCACTAAGGTTAAATTTGTTTCCTCGCCCACATTCGCACCTGAAAAACACTCTTTACACTAACACAATTTTTTCGAGTATTACACCCGCGCGGCACCCACCCGCGCGGCTGCCCCACCTGCGGGCGGCCCCGCGCGGCACCGGTCGTGCGGGTGCGCTGCCCGCGGGTGCGGGCGGCCCCGCGCGGCCCTAGCCCGCGCGGGCGCCCCACCTGTGGGCGGACCCGCGCGGCATGACCCGCGTGGGCGCGCTGCCCATGGGTGCGAGCGGCCCGCGCGGCCCTAGACCGTGCGAGTGCCCCACCCGTGGGCGGCCCCGCGCGGCAGCGAGCCGCGCGGGCGCGCTGCTCGCGGGTGCGGGCGGCCCACCGCGGCCCCAGCCTGCGCGGGCGCCCCACCCGCGGGCGGCCCAGCGCGGCAGCGAGCCGCGCGGGCGTGCTGCCCGCGGGCGCGCGGGCCCCAGCCCCAGCGGGCGGCCCCGAGCTGCAGCGAGCCGCGCGGGCGCGCTGCCCGAGGGTGCGGGTGGCCCCGCGCGGCCCCAGCCCACGCGGGCGCCCCACCCGCGGGCGGCCCCGCGCGGCAGCGAGCCGCGCGCGCGCGTGCGGCCCCCCGCGGCCGCGAGTCGCGCGGGCGTGCTGCCCGCAGTGCGGGCGACCCCGCGCTATGGTGACCCAGATCTCTGTAAGTCTTCTACAGTGTGACCGGCAGCTTCTGGAGGCCTACGTGGCATGTTGGCGGTGGTTGTGCACCAATTTGGACACAAGTGATGGACTCCGGGCGTAATATAGATCACGTGGGTAACTGGGGAACCCCGTCAGATGTTTAGAGGTGTTTTCGCGCAAAACGGATATCCAATTTAGATTCAGCATGAAATTCGGATTAAAAATACCTTTCCGGATGCCTTCGGCTATTTTTAGGAGTGGAATTTGGCAAATCGGACAACGGATTTGGACTCAGCGTGCGAAAACGATCAAAATGGGCTATTTACTTGTATTTTTCGGAGGTTGCTACAGTAAAATCACTGTTCATGGCCGGAACAGTGCTTCCGGCAACGGCCGGCGGCGGCGGGCAGCGGCGGAGGGCGGCGGCGCAGGCTCGGGCAGGCACACAGGGCCGCGGGCAGGCGCGGGGTCCACGGGGCCGGCGTGCACCATGAGGAGGACACGTGGCCGATTTCTATTGGGCGGTTCTGGCGGCGCGGTCCACGGAAGTTTGCAGGTGCACGGTGGACCGGTGGAGGACACGTGGCAGCTTATGATTTGCTGGTGTTGTGGCTCGGGGTGCGTGCGCGGTATGGGCGCGGCAGCGCGCGCACGTGGGCGCGAATCCCGAGGCGCTGGCGCGCGGGACAGCGGGCGCGGGGAGGCCACGTGTCGCGCAGGGAGCGGCCCGTTTCGGTGTTTCCTGTTCTAGGGACACGATGGGTATTTTTTGAATTGTTTTTATGGTTTTTGCTCAAGGTTGCATCCGAGGGCTTTTGGAAGGGGGATTTCGACCCCTTCGAGCCCTCAGCTCGAAGGCGACTATGAAGGAGAGTTCTTCTCCATGAAGAGAGGGATACACCTGTCAATTTTTGGATTTTTTGGCGGCACGAATTTCGAGATTTCCATTTTACCGGCGCGGCGCGACGTTTCTTCTTCGGTGTTCTTCTCCGTCGCATTTCGGTGAACGAGCTATCCCGGCCTACCCCGAGCACCTTTTTCTGTGATTTTTGCGCCATTGGCTTCACGACAGGTAGGGCTTCAACTTTTGTGTTTTGAGATCCCCCTATTTCCGAGCTTTTCTTGGAGTTTTTTGAGCTTCTCTTTGACCCATTTTCTATTGCGGAGTATTTGGACAGCACCGTGGTATTTCAGCGATATCTCCGCAACCGGGCATTGGATTGAGACGTTCTAGGAGGTGTTTTGCATCTACAGATCGCAAGGAGCATCCTCAAATTTTCCTGGATTTTTCTGGATTTTTTCTGAAGGTGAAAAAGGCATTATTTTCAGTGTTTGGTGCTGCAGTTTTCTATACAGAATTCTTTGGGGTAGTTCCCTTGCAGGATTTATATCTCATTGTAGGAAACTCGGATTTGAGCGTGCAGGTACTCGTTTCGACCGGCTCGTCGCGAGGATCGCGACGGTATTTTTTTGGGAATTTTCTATGCATAACTCGCAGCTGAAAAAGGCACAACTCTGGACTGTTTATTTGGATAGCATGTTCTTGAGGGTAATTGTATGTTTAATTGCATGTTTTGCGATAATTGTGGACAGGGATCGCGGCGGTTTATCTGTTTAGGTAAGTAGCGTGGAAAAGGGATATTGGACAGCGAGGAGGTTTCTACAGCTTTGGATTACGCTTTTCCAGGTGGGTGGTTGCTATATCCCTCTTTTCTGATATACCCACTAGGAATATTAGAGAGATCCTCTCTATTGAACATATTGAATGGTCACCTAATGGACATGCATGCTTAGTTAATATAATTATGAGCCTATCATTTGGAAAACACTATATTGGAAACTTGATAGTGGTCGGAACTTATACATGCTTACATGGACATCATTTTAGCATTTAACCTTGCATCGGGGATGTACTTTCATGTTGGGATATTGTGAAACGTCTTGTGGGAGGGTACCACTTGAGGATCTTTTGGACAGGTATGGGTGGATGGTTTATGTGAGGGTGATTAGCAGATTATAGACATGTGTTGTTGGATTATATGATTTAGCATGATGATTATACCCTGGTGGAGCTATTAATTGATACACATGTGGAACCACTATTCGTCACTCTCCCTTCTTTCTTTCATGAGGAGATAGGCTTGCTTATATGGATATCTAGTTAGGCCATTTCTTATCACTACACTATATGTTGGGGCTTGATTTAGGAGGGACCCTATTTGTTTCTTCCCTCCCTATTCCTTACACAGGTGGCTATTTATTACTCGGATTCGAGCAGGAGTTGGCTTAGTGTAGCCGGGGCTTGGGTTTTAGCTTCTGGGGATATTATGGCTACCGCGGATAGTAGGCGGTTGACCAGATGTCGGATGTGGGACACGATTGTGCTTATGGGTGTTGTTGTGGACCCCTGGCTTTTGATTACCCGCTAGGCATTGGAGTTGCTTCTTTGATTAAAAGGCTAAATGCACTTTATAGGTGGCAATGGCAGGCTTAATTGAGATTAAACATATACTGTTAGAACTTGCCTGAATGGGGGTTAAAATTGTAGAGCGGTAACATCATGTTAAAAGATAAGGCTAATTAATAAATTGTGGACTTTGGGCATGAGGTATAGACAGGCACAGGCTATCTCTTATTTACTATCCTTATACTTTTATCAGCATACATTAGCAAGGTAAAAACATATCGACATTTCTTTTATTTTATATCATCTTGGGACATTTGCATGCTTGTATGGTCACCTAGATAGGCCATCTTTTTCTGCTACACTATCATGCTGGAATTGACATAGGAGAAACCTTTTTATTATTCTTTTCTCCTTTCATTTGAGGCTCAGGGTATTTGCAGCTCGTGCGTGAGCAGATGGTTTGGGATAGTGTAGTCAGGTTATTGGGTTTTGGGACAGGCAGGGCTTGATGGCAGGGTATTGCGGCAACCGCGGACATTAGGCGGTTGACCGGAGATTTCTTAAGCATCAGATCGGGTATGAGGTCTCTAGTGGATGGAGTTCCCACGATTTGTCTATCTTGCACCAGGTTGAGATCGGGTCTTTTTTTAGTGGATGGGTTTTTCCACTTTGATCAGAGTCATGATCCAGTCCTGCTGATTTATGATACTTATGCTACTGAGATACTTTTCCTCGTGTGGGTCGCTCCCCACGAGTGCCACTCCGTGCGCGGCTAACAGACTTTGAGTCCTTGAGACTCCTTGCTTCGGTGTTATGCGTAGGCTGGCATACCCGTCGCGGCAGAGCAGGCAGTACTAGTGTTTACTGGTGGTCGGATTGGGTTGTTCAGGCAGGCATTTATATTCTGATGCATACATTTAACTACTCTATTAGCTCGGCATTTTAGAGGCATACTAGTGGTAGCACATTCATCAGCTGTTATACTTAGCTTCTACCTCCTTTCTTTTTCTTTTGCCTCTGGTAGACCTAGTGGGCGTGTCAGAGTTTTGAGGTTTTACCCACTAGGGGAGGCTACTGGTTTACTAGTAGTTCTCACCCCATTCTTCTTTCCTCTTTTTCTTCTCCCTTATTTTGCAGTGTCTTCTGCGGGTGCTACTGGGCTTTCAGTGGCGGATCGAGGAGAGAGGACAGCTGAGTAGATAGATCTCGAGGCAGGATGAGCGTGTTAGCTGGACTGTTGTTGTACCCATGTTTTCTCAGACGGTTGTACTTTTACTTTGGGACTAGCTTTTGCCAGCAGGTTGTATTTATTCTTGTGAGCTGGGAGAGACTGATGTATTATTTATACAGATGTATTATATTTTATTTCTAGCTTCAGTCTGAGATGTATTAGTTTTAGTTCAGCTCTGTTTTTATTGCTCTTTTATTATATCTCTTGTATGTGAGCAGGTTATTGGCGCTTCGTGTACACGAGAAATACCGTGTGTACGGCGGATCTGTGGACGGGCCCGAGTTCTGGTTTACACCCGGGGCGTGACAGATTAGATTGGTATCAGAGCTTAGGAATAGGTCAGTTGGGACGTAAGAAACCCTAGGCTTTTGGTAGACCCTAGGATTATAGGGCGCGAGGGACGCGACATTTTGCGAAAGTCGGTGATTTATTTGTTTGACTCTTCCTGTGAGTGAAGAGGGATCGACATATTCTATTTCTGTGGGACAGTTATGTTGGCTGCAGACAACATAAGGTTACAGAAATAGAGGGATGTCTTTGACTTTCGCCAGATTGGGTCGAGTGTTTAGGGTGTGCTGATTTGCAGTTTGTCGTGGCGAGCGGTGTCTCCCCGACATTGGGCCCTGACCCGGGTGCACTTTGGTGCAGCTGTTGGGTCTGAGCTAGTTGTTTCAGGCCGGATACCAGATTGGAGTCTGTGAACTTTGGACCCAGATAACAGGATTGTCAGAGGCTATCAGCGACAGAGTGAGCGAGCATTTGGTTTTAGTGACACGGTCGTCGGAGCAGCGGGCAGCTCGACAGTGCTAACTTCTGAGACCACCTGGTTGCAGTATCCTCAGGGGCGGGGATTTCTGTGGTATCGATGGAGTGAGTAGCCCCTCCATGCTAATGTTTAGTGCCGAGGCGCCGAGGCAGGGTAGATAGTTAACAGCTGATGAGCTATGGGACACCAATGATCAGTTGAGCCAGTTTTGGCAGATGAACCATCCCGATTCATAGGATTAAGTTTGGAGCCTCTTGGGGTAGAATCGTGGTTGGTGGTGATAGAGAGACTACTTGAAAGCCTCCTGGTGTCAAAGGGTTTAAGCAGTTGTCAAACTGCGCGCTCTATGATTTGAGAGACGAGGCGCATAGGATATGCGTGACTGAAAGTGGATTGCGCCAGGATACCCTTCCGTTTATTCGGTCCCTCTTTTGCAGTTTTTGGATTTTGGGGTGCTTCGATAGTGGAGGCAGTGAGTATGGAGCTGGCGCTACAGTCCTTTTGGATGGGGATCTGCTGCAAGAGGCGAGTTCTGGATAGAGGCGCTTGATGCCAGATGATGGAGGACAGATCGGCCGGCAGTGACACTCCTGATTTTCCCTGGTATAGTGGATTTCTAAGACGTCAGAGGTCGGGTGGAACCCCGATGGCAGTAACAGCCTCTTTATCAGAGTGGCGCAGCGATAGCGTGGATTGGCTGTCTGCGAAGACCATATTCGTCGCGTCAGTGTGAGCAGGGACAGCGGTCGTGCTCCCTTTGTTACCGATCAAGGTATATTTTGGCAGGCTGAGCGACGACCACTTGCCTCGAGCGGATGAATCTGTGCCGCCCGGTTGGAGGGCGCCACGGTAGTGGATTGAGTTGTCGTAGGTGTGATTTCATCACAGCGGTCGAAGTTAGAGCATGTTGCATTCCTGCATGGACTAGAGGTAGAGTCGTTACCACATGCACTTGAGGTACAGGTTACTGTTGGTATTGTGCAAGTGAGGAAGGCTTGTGGATCATGTCCAGTGCAGTAGAGGCCGTGAGTTACGCCGGCATACTTATTGGTATTTGTGGCAGTTCGGTGTTTTGGCCCAGTGCTTGCGATTGACTGGCATAGTGCCACAGGATGTTTGACTGCTGAGAGAAAGGACTTTGATTTTCTGCGAGGCAGACAATGGAAGACTTGTTTGTTGAGACTGTTAGGGTACTGAGGTTACAGCGACAGCGTGAGAGGTGCCTACGGCGGCACCGGGACTCAAGAATATTCCTATCGCCCGTGAGATCCCGGATGTGAGTCCACCTGAGCTGATGATTATGCCGCCAGATAAGGAGATTAAGATTGCGATGGACATGGTTTTGGGAACCGCGCCAACTTTATTAGCACCTCGTTATATATCATCTGTAGAGCTGCGAGAGTAGTTGGCACAGGTGCAGGGATCTGATGGATCGAGGGTCTGTTTGACCTAGTGCCACGTCGTTGATACACGACTGTGAGAGCTCTTTATGATTGGAGCCCAGGTAGGTCCAGGTATTATTTGGGACCTTTTGATGGAGCTATACTCCGGCAGTTATTGTATGATGCGAGTACCTACTTGGAATTAGACAGCCGAGGACTTTGCCTTGATGGTGTTCAAGACACGGTAGGGGCATTATGAGTACAGTGAGGCCAATGGAATGACTAATGCCCTGTTGCCTTTAAGAGTGAGGAATTCTGTGTTTCAGTTGGACTTGAACGGTTGGATAGCGGCATTCTCTAGGGATATTTTGGTTTTACCCCCTCCCTGAGTGATTTAGAGCTTGTGAAGCATTTGTAGATGATGTGACAAGGCCTGCGGGGAAGAAGCTTTATGCCAAGTCGTTTTGGTACAAGTTTAGCTTTGAGAGCACAACTTCCTGGATTATATATTCTAGCCGTAGGGGCGGCAGTGGAAATCCGATCAAAATGGATACTATTTGAGACTGGCCGAGATCGACAGTTATTGTTGAGGTGAAGGGCTTTTGGACCGGATAGTGCCAGCAGAGCTCGACGAGAGGTTGATGAGATCGGTACCAGCGCCCATATTGGCTGTGGAGCTACCATTGGATTTTGATGAGCATCCAATATCACCCCGACCGGGCCACTGTGGTGGCGGATACCTGGAGCAGAAGAGCTATTTGGGGCTGAGTTTGATGATTCCATAGCTGGCGCTGTGTGGGTCCATTATGGTGTACAGGATTTGAGTTTGTGTCCCAGAGGATTCCTTTTGATGGTGGGCTGCGGCTGAGCAATCCACTCGGGTGGTCGGGTTTTGAGAGTGACTGAGTGAGAACCCCTGCTTGTTAGGGCCCCTTTCCTGTGCGAATGCTTGTGTAGACATATTTCGGGTCGACCTGGTTGACTTGGCTCTAGGGAGTGATTTTAGTGCGTGTTGCACTGGCTGTTCGTTCTTTTCCCCAGTCTTTTGTTGGAGTTCTTGAGGTTTTTCTGCGTCTCAGCTCAGGAGTGTTATGTTTTGGACCCCTCGCCCGTGATTGACTCGCTTCTTTTGAGCCCTGTGAGAGTTTGAAGTACGATGGACGCCCGTTGCGAATTCCGACTCGCGAGGTGAGAGAATCACGGGGAGTGATAGGCGACTTGGGAGCTGGAGACGGCGGTGTTAAGTTTTGACCCCTGGTTTCTGAGACTCCTTGGGAGTTGCTTTAGTTTCGAGGACGAAACTTTCTTTTAGTGGGGGAGGATGTGGTGATCCGGATCTCTGCAAGGCTTCTACAGTGTGACCGGCAGCTTCTGGAGGCCTACGTGGCATGTCGGCGGTGGTTGTGCGCCAATTTGGACACAAGTGATGGACTCCGGGCGTAATATGGATCACGTGGGTAACCGGGGGACCCCGTCGGATGTTTAGAGGTATTTTCGCGCAAAACGGAAGTCCAATTTAGACTCAGCGCGAAATTCGGATTAAAAATACCTTTTCGGATGCTTTCGATAATTTTTAGGAGTGGAATTTGGCAAATCGGACACCGGATTTAGACTCAGCGCGCGAAAACGGTCAAAATGGGCTATTTACTTGTATTTTTCGGAGGTTGCTACAGTAAAATCACTGTTCATGGCCGGAATAGTGTTTCCAGCAACGGGCGGCGGCGGCGGGCAGCGGCGGAGGGCGGCGGCGCAGGCTCGGGCAGGCGGCGCGCGGCCGCGGGCAGGCGCACAGGGCCGCAGGCAGGCGTGCATGGGCAGGCGCGCGATCCACGGGGCCGGCGTGCACCATAAGGAGGACACGTGGCCGATTTCTATTAGGCAGTTCTGGCGGCGCGGTCCACGGAAGTTTGCGGGTGCACGGTGGACCGGTGGAGGACACGTGGCAGCTTATGATTTGCTGGTGTTGTGGACCCGGTCCACGGAGCATGAGGTTGTTACCTCGGGGTGCGTGCACGGTATGGGCGCGGCAGCACGCGCACGTGGGCGCGAATCCCGAGGCGCTGGCGCGCGGGACAGCGGGCGCGGGGAGGCCACGTGTCGCGCAGGGAGCGGCCCGTTTCGGTGTTTCCTGTTCTAGGGACACGATGGGTATTTTCTGAATTGTTTTTATGGTTTTTGCTCAAGGTTGCATCCGAGGGCTTTTGGAAGGGGGATTTCGACCCCTTCGAGCCCTCAGCTCAAAGGGGACTATGAAGGAGAGTTCTTCTCCATGAAGAGAGGGATACACCTGTCAATTTTCAAATTTTTCGGCAGCACGGATTTCGAGATTTCCATTTTACCGGCGCGGCGCAACGTTTCTTCTTCGGTGTTCTTCTCCATCGCATTTCGGTGAACGAGCTCTCTCGGCCTACCCCGAGCACTTTTTTCTGTGATTTTTGCGCCAATGGCTTCACGACAGGTAGGGCTTCAACTTTTGTGTTTTGAGCTCCCCCTATTTCTGAGCTTTTCTTGGAGTTTTTTGAGCTTCTCTTTGACCTATTTTCTATTGCGGAGTATTTGGACAACACCGTGGTATTTCGGCGATATCTCCGCAACTGGGCATCGGATTGAGACGTTCTAGAAGGTGTTTTGCATCTACACATCGCAAGGAGCATCCTCGAATTTTCCTGGATTTTTTTGGATTTTTCCTGAAGGTGAAAAAGGCATTATTTTCAGTGTTTGGTGCTGCAGTTTTCTATACAGAATTCTTTGGGGTAGTTCCCTTGCAGGATTTATATCTTAGTGTAGGAAACTCGGATTTGAGCGTGAAGGTACTCGTTTCGACCGGCTCGTCGCGAGGATCGCGACGGTATTTTTTTGGGAATTTTCTGTGCATAACTCGCAGGTGAAAAAGGCACAACTCTGGACCGTTTATTTGGATAGCATGTTCTTGAGGGTAATTGTATGTTTAATTGCATGTTTTGCGATAATTGTGGACAGGGATCGCGGCGGTTTATCTGTTTGGGCAAGTAGCGTGGAAAAGGGATATTGGACAGCGAGGAGGTTTCTACAGCTTTGGATTGCACTTTTCCAGGTGGGTGGTTGCTATATCCCTCTTTTATGATATACCCACTAGGAATATTAGAGAGATCCTCTCTATTGAACATATTGAATGGTCACCTAATGGACATGCATGCTTAGTTAATATAATTATGAGCCTATCATTTGGAAAACACTATATTGGAAACTTGATAGTGGTCGGAACTTATACATGCTTACATGGACATCATTTTAGCATTTAACCTTGCATCGGGGATGTACTTTCATGTTGGGATATTGTGAAACGTTTTGTGGGAGGGTACCACTTGAGGATCTTTTGGACAGGTATGGGTGGATGGTTTATGTGAGGGTGATTAGCAGATTATAGACATGTGTGGTTGGATTATGATTTAGCATGATGATTATACCCTGGTGGAGCTATTAATTGATACACATGTGGAACCACTATTCGTCACTCTCCCTTCTTTCTTTCATGAGGAGATAGGCTTGCTTATATGGATATCTAGTTAGGCCATTTCTTATCACTACACTATATATTGGGGCTTGATTTAGGAGGGACCCTATTTGTTTCTTCCCTCCCTATTCCTTAAATAGGTGGCTATTTGTTGCTCGGATTCGAGCAGGAGTTGGCTTAGTGTAGCCGTGTAATGACACGACTTTTCCTGTATTTTCCTCCTCCTTATAATAAAGTGTTATTATTAGTGGGTCTTTAATTATCGAGTTTCCGAAAGTCGGTCGGTGCGTTCCATGAGTATTTTTCTGTGAAAGAGCACGAAAAACGAAGACCGACGGTGCGATCGGATCTGAAATCCGACTTTGGGATCTCCCGGAACAGGGTTTTTAAAGTTGCGGTGTTTTGGCGTGCATCGGAATCCGTGCAAAATATCCTGCACGCTTTTGGAGGAATTTCAGGATTTATTTCCTATGATTAATTAATTAGAAAAATTAATTAATCGGTGGCATGCTTTTTGAGGAATCATTGGATTTTATTTATGATAAATTAATTAGGAAAATTAATTAATCGGTGGCACGCTTTCAGAGGAATCATTGGATTTTATTTATAATTAATTAATTAGGAAATTAATTAATCGGTGACTAGAATTTAAAAGGGGGGATATATTAGTACGTACGAAAAAGGGAATTTCACTTTTTGCAAAAAGAAAACCCTAGTCGGAGAGAGCGCGGAGGGAAAAAGAAAAGGAAAAGCGGAAACCCTAACCGGAGGAAAGAAAGAAGAAAGAGGAAGGAGACGGAGGAGCCCGATCGTCCCGAACGACGTACCGAAAACAAGAACGCGAAGAAAGCCTAAAGAAGAAGACTGCGGAACTCCTCCCAGGTCAGGAGCTGAGCCCCATGCGGACCAGCCGGTCGAACACGCCGCCACCAAGCCTCGGCGTTGCGCTCCAAAAAGTTCGTCGCCAATAACACCTGGTATCGCTCCTCGATGAACAGTGTCTCAAAACGTCGCTCCATCGCCGTGATCCACGACTCTGCCTCCCATGGCTCTGCACTCTGCCCCGAGAAATGGGGTGGGTCAAACTGGCGAAACTTCATCAACAAGTCAACCATCTCCCGCTGCTCTACTGGGGTCAAAGGTCCCGTCAACCCAGACGGCTGTCTACCAGTACCACGAGCAACAGGGGATGCCGGGGTCACCGGTACAACTGGGGGAGCCACAGCAGGGGAAGATGGTACGGGAGAACTCTCCGGGGGTGCTACAACAGGCTGCGCCCTCTGCTCTAACATCTGCGTCAGCCGACCCATGGCCTCCTCCTGACGCCGAATAGCCTCCGACATCTAAGCCATCTGAGCCTGTAGCTTCTACACCTCACTCTGCTGGCCCTGCCCGGACTCCTCCTGCTCGGGCTCAGAGGAAGAAGGTTGAGAACGCGTCAATACCCTACGTCGCGGAGGCATCCTACCACAAAAAACCACAATCAGTATCATAACCCCACACGACCCAATCTAGCGAAAGTCAAAGACATCCCCCTATTTCTGTGACTTTATGTTGTCTGCAGCCAACATAACTGTTCACCAGAAATTAGGTATGTCGATCCCTCTTCTTTCACTGGAAGAGTCAAACAAATAAATCAACGACTTTCGCAAAATGTCTCGTCTCTCGCGCCCTATCATCCTAGGGTCTGCCAAAAGCTTAGGGTTTTCTAAGTCCCAACTGACCTATCCCTAAGCTCTGATACCAACTTAATCTGTCACGCCCCGGGTGTAAACCGGAACCCCGGCTCGCCAACAGATCCGCCGTGCACACGAAATTTCCGCGTACACGAAGCGCTGGTAACCTGCTCAGATATAAGTAAATAATAAAATAGCATAATACAGAGCTGAAATAGAAGAACCACATAGTATCTCAGACTGGAACTAAAATAAAGCTGTAATAAATACAATAATCTCCCAGCTCACCAAAATAGTACAACTAGCTGGCTAAAGCCAGACCCAAAATAAAAAGAAAATATAACAGTCTGAGTGAAGGGTACATCATCTGTCCAACAACAACTCTCAATCTCATAGGAGATCTATCTACTCAGCGATCCCCTTACCTCGATCAGCTGCCGATGGCCTAGCAGCTTCCGCAGACGACTCTGCAAAACAACGGGAAAAAGAGACAGAAAAACAACTATGGGGGTGAGAACAACTAGATAAACCAGTAGCCTCCCATAGTGGGTAAAACCTCAAACTCTTACGTACCCACTAGGACTACTAGAGGCAAAAAGGAAAGAACAGTGGTAAGCTATAAAGGCTGCTGAAAAGGAAACTGCTACTACAATGCCTCTAAATGCAGTGCCAAAAAGATAACCGTATGCATGCAACTATAAGGTTAACCGCCCAAAGAAACCCAATCAAAGGGCCAGGAAACACTGGCACTGCCTGCTCTGTCATCACTCACAACTATCCAACTGACCGGCTCCCGTCACGGTCAAAAGCCTTCTCCGGAGTGGCACTCGAGGGGAGCGACCCACACGAGTAAAGTATCTCTGTATCAAGCATCTCTGTAACCAATGTCTCACAATAGTAGGACTGGATCATGACTATAATCAAAGTGGGAAAACTCCATCCACTAATGCAATCCCGATCCCCAATCTGATGCAAGGATAAACATCCGGTCGACCGCCTATTGTCCGCAGTCACCGCAATACCCCACAAGCCCACAATCTAGTACAGTCCCGACTACACTATCCCCAAACCCTTGCTCGAATATGAGTAATATGAATCCACAGTCGAAATGAAAAGGAGAAGGAAGCAATCATGGTTTCTCCTAAGTCAAGTCCCAGTATGATAGTGTAGCAATAAATAGTTGTCACGCCCCGGGGTCAGAACTGTACCCCGGCTCGCCAACAGATCCGCCGCCCCTACGGGAAGCCCCGTAGAGACGTAACGTCTAACCTGCAAAAATTAGAACAATTATACTAACAGATATCAGAGCGGTAAAAGTAAACTAACTATGAACAGAAAGTAATACATTCACTCATAATATACAAAATATCCTCACCAGAATACAGAAGTCTCTCCAAAGAAACAAAAAGTACAACTCGATACCTTACTACATAATCTCTCAAACATAACACAACCAAAATACAAGGGTACCTCTATAACACACTGAAGCTGAAGGGGGAAGGGATCTATCTCGCGACTCCCTTACCTCGGTCAGGAAGAGCTGGATCAGCAACTGGCACAGCAGGAACTGGAGCTGAAGTCCCTGGGGAAAAGACACCACGACGGGTGTGAGAACTACCTCCCACAGTAGTTCTCAGTGGGTGCCGCCAACAAGCCCGACGGCCCGCCCACTAAGTCTACTAGAGGCATAAAATAACAAAAGAAATGCAGTATAGAAAAGCTGGAAAGTAAACATCTACTGCTATTATGCCCCTATCTACAATGCCCAAGGGAAAAGAACAGGAGGACGATATGCCACTACAGATACTCAACTCAGAACACCCAATCCAAACTGACTGCCACAACGGGTCCAGTCAAACCTGCGCCTACCTACTGCTGTAGGTATGTCCGGTACTCCAACCCGGTATCTAGCTCAATCTCAAAGCCGGTACTACAACCCAGTCTCGCCTACTACGGAGTGGCACTCGAGGGGAGCGACCCGCTCGAGTCAAATAACTGCGCAACACTGTCAAGCACAAATGTGGCACATGCAGGCTATGATCCAATCACTATCTCACTCACTGGCTAAAAATCCACACTGTCACTATGACCATGTCCCAAAGATCCCAGATCCACTATCACTATCACTATGCAAACTGGTCTACAGACTGCTACAGACGCCACTCGGTCCCCAGACGCGAGTGCAAATGCAATCCCCAGCTAATAAACCTCCCGGCCCACGACTCGGGGAAAAATCACTATGACCAGAGTGACAAGAGTACTACCACTGTGGAAAAGCTAAAGTGATAAATAAATCTGATGTATGTTCAAGTTACTGTAGTTTAGTGGCGCATGATAATTAAATAACAGGCAATTATGCTAAGTTAAGTTCCCAAGTTGCAGAGTTTATCAAGAGATCGACAGATTTAGCAATTAGCTACAGTGGTTTTCAACATACAGTTTACACATATTATCTAGCTCATATACTATGCATGCTACTATATTTGTAGAATTAGAGTGCAGTCCATAGAATTTGAAAGCAGGATCACCCACCTGATCGCGCTAACTGTCCAGGACGATACAGATAACAAGTCCAGCAACCGACAAATTTCCAAGTCCACAAAGCGAAGAGCACAAGAACGGTGCTTACAGAGTCCTGGGTACAACAACCATTCCCAATTACACACAATTCACACACAAAATCAACATTCCCAAAATCTGCATACACAGCTACTGTTCACACGAAAATTTCACCTGAAAATAATTTTCCAAAAATTCCAATAAAAATATCACGACGATCCTCGCGAAGTGTAGATGTCGATAGGCTCTTGAATCGTCGAATTCCGATGTCCGGATGAGGAGATAAAAATCCGCAAAGTGAGTGCTGTCCAGGAATCTCACAGCAAAACAGCGGCTCAGTAATGCCTCGAAAACAGTGCCAAAAACCCAAATCTAGGCAAAACACTCAACACGAAAGTAGAAGATTTACCTCTCGTGAATCTAACGCCGCAAAAATCGCTGAAAACGACTATCGTGGTAGCTCTGTGGAAATTTTAGACCGAAATGCGGCGATAACGGGCCTCCAACAGAAATCCGTCGCTCCGCACTATGAGGCAGAAAACACAGTCGTCGCGGCTTCCAGAAAATCTGAAACTTCACCGGAAGATGCACAAGAGGGAGAGGAAGAACTTTTGTAAAAGACTCAAGAGCCAATTCCCTCGGAAAAAGCCTCAAAATCAAGGCCCAAAGGGCCTATTTATAGACTCTCCCCGAAATGCAGCCCAAAAAGCCACATAAGTCACTTTCGGGCCCAACTTTCGGGCGCCCGAAAGTTTTCGGGCTGCTACAGTAACGGGCCGGCCCGTTACTGTGCGCGCCCGAAACTTCCACAAGCCGCCACGTGTCCCTGCCAAGCACCCCGCACCCGGCGCACGCGAGCCGGCGAACCACGGGACGCCACGTGTCGCGACCAGAGGTCGTGCACCAGTGCGCCCGACCAACCACGGGGCGCCACGTGGTGCCCCCCACGCCGACCCGGTCAACGCGCACGTCGCGCGACGTGCGCGGCCGCGCCGCCACCGGATCCGGGTCGGGCACGCGCCCCGAGGCACCGCCTCAGCCGCCACTGCCGAGTGGACCGAGTGCACCAGAACCCGCCAACCACACAACGCCACGTGTCCCTCGGTTCACCGTGCACCAGAGCCGAAGATCCGTGGACCGCGCGCACAACACCGCACCAACCACGGGGTGCCACGTGGCCTACCCTCGGTCCACCGTGCACCCCGCCAAGGCCCGTGGACCGCGCCCGCTGCGCCGGCCAACCGCAGCGCGCCACGTGGCCCGCGCCCGGTGCACGCGCCCCGCGGTGGACCGCGCGCCTGCGCCGCCGCCCGCCGCCGCGCTCCGCCACCGCCGGCACCTCTCCGGCCGCCGGAACAGTAACCCGTGCCTCGGTTTCCGTGTTTTCGCGTCCGGGCTCCGAAAAATTCAAGTAAATAGTCCATTTCGCTCGTTTTCGCGTGCTGAATCCAAATCCGAGGTCCGTTCGGCCAAATTCCGCTTCTAAAATTTCCCAAAATTTCCCGAAAAAGTAAACTTGATCCAATTTTCGTGCCGGGTCACATTCTTAGTTCCAATAAGCGCGCAAACACCCCACACACCCAAATTGGACTTCCAGAAAAGAAAACAAGCTCCAATTTTACCAAAAACTCAAATCTGGGGCCCGACACGCACACACGCACTCCCTGAAGCCTCCAAACCAACAGTAAACCCTAAAGTAGGGATTCGGGTCCTCACAATAGTGGCCTAATTAGATGTCCATACAAGCATGCAATTGTCCTCTTTTAAAACTGAAGAAAAGTATTTGATGTTTATTTGGAAAATGATGGTTTAAATGTCCCAACATGATAAGTCAATTTGCATGCGAGATTATGATATAGCCTTTTGTCCCGACAATAGTGTCCCAATTTAACATAAATAAGCCATCATATAATCTGTGGGGTCAGCATATATGGTTCTCAAATAGGATATCAATTGTCAGGTTTAATTTAGGGAAATTCTAATAATCCTACTTAGCAAGTCAAAAGTGAGGTAAGCAACAACCACCCACCTCGAAAAGCGCAATCCATACCTAAAAGCCTCCTTTCTGTCCACAGTCCTCTACCCCCATAACTCGTTGAAAATAGTGCACAACTGTACAGAATAACACACCCAGAGTAAACACGAATCCCAAAAATACAGCCTTTTGCTGTTTTTCCAAATAGCACGAAAAAGGAGGGATTTTCACCTCTGTACAGTGCTTCGGAAAATCCAGAAAAATTACGATTGCGTTCCTTGCGACGAGTAGATCGAAATCGACCACTTATATGCCTTGATACGATGCTCCTAGGCCAAGATATAAATCGGAGAAGTCGATGCTGTCCAGAAAATACCACAGCAAAAAGAGGGGTCAAAGGTGCCTCGGGAACCATGCCAAAAGTGCGAAACGGAGCAAAGTGATCAACACGAAAAACGAAGCCTTACCTCTTAGGAACGCGCTGCCATAGAAATCATTCAAAAATTCCTTCTGGTTTGCTCACAGGGAATTTCCGACTGAACTGTGATGGAAAATGGGCCGAAACTGAAAATCGTCGCAGTACGCCGCGTCGCAGATAACTCTCTGTCGGCGACTCCAAAAATTCTGAAACTTCTAGGGGAGATGGAGGACAGAGAGAGGAACAACTTTCATAAAGACCTCAAGCTCATTTTCTGTAATAACCGCGGGTTTATCTTCCCTTTTCGGTCTTACCTGTGTTTTTTTTTTCGAACCGCTTTTCGGCTAAGGGGTCCGGGGTGCGATTTTCCTTCGTTTCTTCTGGGCAGGCCGTCGGGGCTCGCGGGTTTTTTTTTGAGAACAAAGCTCGCGAAACGGAGGCCGGCGGCGCGATCGGTTCTGTTTTCCGACTCCAGAATCCTCCGGAATAAATTTCCGAAGTTGCTGCGGTTCGTGTGTCCAGCACGTCTTAATAAAGGTAAACCAGACCCGGATCCGATTCTTTTTATTTTAATTCAATGCAGATTAATTTAACCCGACTTAATTTATTCTAATTCAAATGTTTGGAATCCGATATAATTTAATTTAGTTTAAGTCCATTCCTTTGATCCGGGTCAAATTATCCTAGGTTAATCTTGGTGGGTTGGACGTGGGTTTAGGCCCAATGGCACCAAAACAGCGAATTAATTTAGGGATTGGGGTTTAGGTTTGGGAACCCCACTCCTTCCTCTATTACTTTTGGCGTGCGCCGCTCCGAGCGTAGACGAAGAACGCTCTCCCCCAACCTCTCCTCGGATCGGCGTGGCACCGCAACGGAGCGATCGAGCGGAGGAAAGAACGTCGCACGCTCCACCACCGGTACCGGGTTCACAAGGGAAAGAACGGACGATCCTCCCTCCCCAAACCACCGTCGTCATAACCAAGGTGAGACGAGGTTTTTCCCCGCTTTCGGTTTCTTGATCATCTCGATCGAAAGGGAGAGGGGGCACAGGCGACGGATTTTCCGGAATCCGCCGCATGTGCGGAAACCCCTCCGCCCCCCCCTTCACCGCTCCCGTGTGACCGCACGGGCTGGGCGTGCGTCCCAGCCCCGCGTGCGGGGTCACCCGCACGGGGCCAGGCGCGCGTCCCCGCCCCGCGTGCGGGGTGACCCGCACGGGGCCGGGCGCGCCCCAGCCCCCGCGTGCGGGGTGACCCGCACGGGGCTGGGCGCGCCCCAGCCCCCGCGTGCGGGGTGACCGGCACGGGGCTGGGCGCGCCCAGCCCGCGTACGGGATGACCCGCACGGGGCCGGGCGCGCCCCAGCCCCCGCGTGCGGGGTGACCCGCACGGGGCTGGGCGCGCCCAGCCCGCGTGCGGGATGACCCGCACGGGGACGGACAGCGCCCAGCCCGCGTGTGGGATGACCCGCACGGGGCCGGACAGCGCCCAGCCCGCGTGCGGGGTGAACCGTGTGCGGACGGGGGTCCGCGAACCGTAACGGGCAATCCGCCGGTGTCACGCCCCCGGGGGTTTTTTGAGTCTTTTGAAGCGGAAAATCGTGCCAATTTTTTTTTTTTTCTCATAATAAGGTAACTTAACTTCAACCCCGGTGCGTGCCAGACCGCCACATACACAAATTCACTCTGTCCGCGGACAGAGTCTCCTCTGCATATGCACGGCGTCTCATTTACATCATTTCATTCATTCACAATAATCATACAACACACACCAAACAACAACCATACAGTAGACATACACCATATTCAGAGTTAAATCGTTTAACTAAAGCATGTCATTTGAGCGGCTTCAATGTTTGGAAAGGATAAAACCCAGAGTTGTAAAATCCGTGCCCACACGGCACCTCTTTTTAGAAAACGTTTTCGCAAACCTTTATCTCATCATAAAACATGCCGCAATTAAAAACACTACTAAAAGTATCACATAAAGCCACATCTCATCCACAGTGCTAACTAAAACATGCCCACATGTAAAGTAATCCACAAGCGAAATTAGAAGTAACCTAAAGAGGAAATGAGTTATATATACGATAACCAAGAGTCCGACTACGATCCTCACGTCGCAGTCCCACCGCCGTCCCGGCTAACGCACCTAGGGAAACCTGTCACGGAGTGGGTAACGTCAGTGACAAACAAAGTAGATGTCTAATAATATTAAGAAAGGAAGAACGAACCGAATACACCGAGTACACCGTAACCTTTCGTTAAACCCCTGTGCATATATTAAACCGGGCACCAACCCCGGATTAATTGTTAATTAAATTGGGCACCGACCCCAGAGTACCTGTCGGGGAGACTAAAGTCCCCCCTCGTGCACAACACCTTTTTGATGCTATAACCACTTCACGGGGCTAGTGCGACCCCTATAGCAGCCGTGAAGAGGTCCTCACGGCACCCACCCCTTTGTGAGGCACACGGGTCAAAAAGACCACTTTTCCGGAAAAGTACACCATGCGGTGGCCCGATCCGCCAGTGTACGTGCAGCATCCGAAACCGGATTGCCAAGAATGGCGTGTAATGAGCACCGCGACCGCAGCCGCTTAATTTATCAGATATTTATCAATTAAAAGAAAGGTTAACTGTCCATCTACTTTGTTAGGTAAATTAAAGAATATTTTTAATGACATAGATGCACTTACAGCACCGGTTGCACACATCGCAACCGTACCCACCTTGTTGGAGAGAAGTCGGGTCACCCGAGCCCTTCGCACTCTCCCGCTGCGCACCCGGACCTATAAAAGTCCGCACGGACACTACGGTCAGAAAGTATACTAACTTATCGCAACAGAAAATACCCCACATTAAATATATTAAAGTCCGGCACCGTCCCGCTGCCCACGGAACCCCCCCCCCCCCCCCCTCGCGCAACCGTCGCCGCCCGTCGGAGCCGCGCGCGGCGCGGCCCCGCGGGCGGTGCGCGCAAAGTGCCCCGCACGGTGCCCGCACGGGCACGGGCCCGTGCGACGCCGTGCGGGGTTGCCCGCGCGGCGCCCCGCGCGGTGCCCGCGCGGGGCCGCCCGCGCGGCACCCCGCGCGGCGCCCGCGCGGGGCCGCCCGCGCGGGGCCGCCCGCGCGGGTGCCCGCGGGGCACCCCGCGCGGGTGCCCGCGCGGCGCCCGCGCGGGGCCGCCCGCGCGGCGCCCCGCGCGGGTGCCCGCGCGGCGCCCCGCGCGGGGCCGCCGCGTGCGGCGCCCCGCGCGGCACCCCGCGCGGTGCCCGCGCGGGGCCGCCCACGCGGCGGCCGCGCGGTGTCCGCGCGGCGCCCGCGTGGGTGCGACCCGCGCGGCGCCGTCCCCGCCTGCGGCGGAGCCCGGTCATCCGCGTGTGTTTCCCTTTTTTCCTCGCGCGATGCCCCCGTGGCACCGCGCGCCTCCTTGCCCGTTCCGTCCGCCCAACAAAATTACGATGACGGCGGCGGTGACGGGGGTGGCGGAGGAACTCTAGAATTTTACCAACTACGATAGGAAAATCCAGAAAAATTATTAAAAATTATTTTACCTATCGGAGATCGTCGGGAAGGTGTCCGGTCGCGTTTCTAGCCTTTGGATCGGCGTTTAGGACGATCGGCTCCCTTCCTTCTTCCTTCTCCTTCCTCCGGTTACGGTCCTTTTCTTTCTTTTTCGCTGGCTGGGGGTTTCGGTACGCACGAAAGAGGAGGGTTTGGGGAGGCGGAGAAATAAAAATAGGGTTTCGTTCGGTGAGCGGGGAATTAAATAATCCCTATGTTGGTTATATCCAATTGTAAACCCGCACCGTCAAAATTCCCTTTTTGGGTATTCCGATCCGATTAATTAATCCGCTAATTAATTAATCCCCACCGATAACCTATTTAGTTAATCGTTTGATTATTATCCCCACCGTCAATTCCCCAAATCTAATCGTTAATTTTATTTACGTACGTAGGAACCTATAATTTCCCGTTTCTATTTCTCAAGAAAATATCCGACGACGGGATATTTCTCACTTTAAATCCTGACCACCGATTATTTGATCACCTTTATCAAATAATCTTGGGAAATCAAATTCCCAGTTGGATTCTAATTACCCGGATATTTAAACCTCTATTATCCAAATCCCGGTCACCGATTATTTAATCACCTTAATTAAATAATCATGGGAAATAAATCCCCAATTTAAAATCCGGATTTTATCTCTTATTTAATCCGTGAGATAAAATCCCATAATTTAAATCCTTTAGTTTAAATATCCTGATTTTTATCCCTTTCCAATCTATGCGATAAAATCCCACCCATTTAAATCCCACAATTAATTTGTACGCAGGAGGATTTAAATTCCGTCACCGGATAATTAATTATTTGATTAATTATCCTTACGGGATAACCCACCTTATCTCTAACGGGTGCAAGATATTTTGCACGGTTTCCGATGCGCGACTAACTACCGCATCGCTAAGGGTCCCGTTCCGGGAGATCCCGGCATCGGATTTCGAATCCGATCGCACCGTCGGTCATCGTTTTTCGCGCTCTATCGCAGGAAAATATACACACTTGTCCCGGCCGACTTTTGAAAATTAAATAATTTTATTCCGCTTAAGGCCTAAGCGATTACATGTGAGTTCAAAAGTACCCCGGAGGGTCGGGTCACTACACCACTCACACTTTATAAAAAGTTTCGTCCCGAAACTTAAACCCTAACCTCCCTAAAATAACTCGGGAAAACACTCCCTCATTTTTGATTCCAGTTCCCACGTCGCCTCGCGTTCTTCGTGGTTGCTCCACTGGACCTTCACATAGGGAATCGTTCGGTTGCGCAACTTCTTGTCCTCTCTCGCCAAAATCCGCACCGGCGTCTCCTCGACGCTCAAGTCCTCCCGCAACTCGATGGTGGAGGCATCCAAGGCATGAGAGGGATCCGCCAGGTATTTTCGGAGCATCGAAACGTGGAAGACGTTGTGGACTCGTTCGAGGTTCGGCGGCAGGGCCAAGCGGTATGCCACCGGTCCTACACGCTCCAGGATTTCGAACGGTCCCACGTACCGTGGGCTTAGCTTTCCCTTTATGCCGAAACGCCGGTTTCCTTTGGAGGGTGAAACCCGGAGCAGAACGTGCTCGCCCACCATAAATTCTAAGTCTCGGCGTCTGTTATCTGCATAGCTTTTCTGTCTGCTTTGGGCGGTCAGCAGCCTTTGTTTAATCAACGCACCTTTGCTTCGGTCTCCTCCACCAGATCTGGGCCCAAGAACTTCCGCTCACCTAAGTCGTCCCAGCAAATTGGAGACCGACAGCGGCGCCCGTACAGCGCCTCGTACGGCGCCATCTGAATACTGGCCTGGTAGCTATTATTGTAGGCAAATTCCACCAGGGGCAAACACCGTGCCCACCCTTCGCCCAAGTCCAGAACGCATGCTCGAAGCATGTCTTCCACAATCTGTATCACCCGCTCCGATTGCCCATCGGTCTGCGGGTGAAAAGCTGTGCTGAAGTGCAACTTGGTTCCCATCGCTTGTTGCAAACTTCGCCAAAAGTTCGACACAAAACGTGTGTCTCTGTCCGACGTGATGGATGTTGGTACACCGTGCAACCTCACTATCTCATCGAGGTACGTTTGCGCCAGTCGTTCCCGGGTCCACGTCGTGTGTATGGGCAAAAAGTGGGCCGATTTCGTCAAACGGTCCACGATCACCCATATCGCATCATGTCCCTGTGGCGATCTCGGGAAACCGGTCACAAAGTCCATGGTAATCATGTCCCATTTCCACTCGGGCACCGGTAAAGGTTGTAATTTTCCCGCCGGCCGTTGGTGTTCGGCCTTCACCCGTTGGCACACCAGGCAATGTGCCACAAATCGCGTCACGTCTCCCTTCATTTTCGGCCACCAGAAGGTTTGCTTGACATCTTTGTACATTTTGGTTCCCCCGGGATGCGCCGCATACGGGGCGGTATGCGCCTCCCGTAGGATCTCCTCCTTGATTTCCGGTAGATCCGGCACGCAGATTCGTCCGCGAAATCGTATCGTGCCGTCGGAGTCCACTGTAAAGTCGCCCTCCTGGTCGGCGGTTATTCTACTCCGCACCAGCTGGAGCTGATCATCAGTCGATTGGCCTTCGAGAATCCTGTCCAGCAAGGTAGGTCTGACCACCAGTGTCAGAAGTTGGGCGACTGTCCCTGCGGGTACCACCTCTAGTCTCAATCGCGAGAATTCCGCAATTAGGCTATCCTGCTGCGTAATGGCGCTTACATCCGCTTCCGCGGCCTGCCCTTTGCGACTCAGGGCGTCGGCCACCACGTTGGCCTTTCCCGGGTGGTAGTGGATCGTTAAGTCGTAATCCTTTAATAGCTCCAGCCACCGCCTTTGTCGCAGATTTAGCTCTCTTTGGGTGAAAAGGTACTTGAGGCTCTTATGATCTGAGTACACATTGCAGTGTGCCCCATACAGGTAGTGCCTCCAAAGCTTGAGGACAAACACCACCGCTGCGAGTTCCAAATCATGCACGGGGTAATTCCGCTCGTACTCCTTGAGCTGCCTTGATGCATAGGCTATGACCTTTCCCCGTTGCATGAGTACTCCACCCAATCCATTTCGCGACGCGTCGCAATACACTTCGTAATCCTCCCCAGGCTCTGGCAGGGCGAGAATCGGAGCTCGCGTCAACCTATCCTTAAGCTCCTCGAAGCTTTTCTGGCACTTGTCCGTCCAGATGAACTTTTCCCCCTTCCTTGTCAAGCGGGTTAAGGGGGTGGCTATCTTGGAGAAGCCCTCCACGAAGCGCCGGTAATACCCGGCTAATCCAAGGAAGCTTCGAATTTCCGTCACCGTGGTCGGTCGGGGCCAGTCCGTCACCGAATCTATCTTCTTCGGATCCACCGCGACTCCAGCCGCTGAGATTACGTGCCCCAGGAACCCGACCTCTCGGAGCCAAAACTCACACTTTTTGAGTTTGGCGTAGAGTTTGTGTTCCCGTAGGGTCTGGAGGACTGTGCGCAGGTGTTCTTCATGTTCCCCATCGGTGCGCGAGTAGATGAGGATATCGTCGATGAAGACCACTACGAACAGATCCAGGAAGGGCTTGAATACCCTGTTCATCATGTCCATAAACACTGCCGGGGCATTTGTGAGCCCGAACGGCATCACCGTAAACTCGTAATGGCCATAACGAGTACGGAAAGCTGTCTTGGGGATGTCCTCCCCCTTGACCCGGACCTGATGATAGCCCGACTGTAGATCAATTTTAGAGAACACCGTCGCCCCCCGCAACTGGTCAAATAGATCGTCGATCCTTGGCAGGGGGTACTTGTTCTTGATCGTCGCCTTATTTATCTCCCGGTAGTCGATGCACAACCGGAGACTCCCGTCCTTCTTTCTCACAAACAGGACGGGCGCGCCCCAAGGTGACGCGCTTGGTCTGATGAAACCTTTGTCGAGAAGGTCCTCCAACTGTGCCTTGAGTTCCTTCAGCTCTGCAAAGGCCATCCTGTACGGTGCCTTGGTGATGGGCTTGGTGCCGGGGAGTAGTTCAATTGGAAAGTCCACCTCTCGTTCCGGCGGCATTCCCGGTAGCTCTGCCGGAAATACGTCCGGGAATTCCCCTACTACGGGAATTTCTGTGGGTGAGGGGACGGGTCGGGTAGTTAGATCTACCGAGGCCAGATAGGCTACGCACCCGCCCTCCATCAATTTCCTTACCACGGGACCGCTGAACCTGGTCTGGGGAGCGGCCCCGTGCTGCATGACAGCCCATCGGGTTTCCGGTTGCAAGGCATAGGGCGAATCCTATTTATTCCCTGCATAGCCCTCTATGGGCCCCGGACCCACCGGATTTTCTAAACTTCGAAACCGCCCACGCGCTTTGGCCGGGGAAGGTTTCGCCTAACGCCTACTGATCCTAGTGAGGGGAAGAGAGAGAGTCTAACAAGTGTATCTGGCTAGGGTGTAGTCGGCTGTAGGAAGGGAGAAGAATAAAAGATCGAACGATAATCACCTGCTGTCACTAAGTCTGGGACGCCGCATCCCCTGCCGCAGTGTCCCGGGGAGTCCGCCCGCAGTCCCTGGGCCAGCGTCGCACGGCGTGCTGGGGGAGAGTCTTAACGTCCGAAGAATCTGAGGAGTCCGAGGGGTCTGATGGATCTGAGGGTTCCCGGTTGTCGGGCGGGTTCCTTGGCTGAGCGGGAACCGCAGCACTGTCTGGTTCCTTCTGTGGCGGTGGCGTAGGGGCGGCGGCGGCGGGCCTCTGTGGGCAAGCGTCACGAATGTGATCCGGCAACCCGCAGTGGTTGCAATAATGGTACCTCCATGTGCACTCCGCTACCGAGTGAGCACCCTGGCAAATCACGCACGGTCCCTGGGGTGGTCTCGCGTCCTCTGCTGGAGCCTGTCCTTCCTTCCGCACCCCCTTTGGTGGTCCCCCTCCTCGGTCTTCTTGGGCGGGGTCCCCTCGGGGAGCGGGTGTAGCAGTCTTTTCCGTCCTCCTTGCTCGCGGCGCCGGGGGCCTGGTGACCCCCGGTTTCCAAGGGCAGTCGTATCGGTTATGGCCCGGCCTGCCACACCGATAGCAGTGATCATACCTCCACGGACACTCTGTTACCTGGTGCGTTCCTACGCATATAGGGCAAGGTCTCCCAAGCGGTCTGGGTTCCGCCCTCGCCATCCTTTCGAAGTCGCTCTCTGTCCTCGGGCGCTTGGATAGCGCTCTTGCCGTTCTTACGTAGTCGCTCTCTGCCCTCGGGCGCTTGGGTACTGGGCCCTCCGTCGGACCCGGATAGGCACCCCTTTCTCGCGCACGCATCTCGGCTAATTCCTGCTCTGCTCGCAGGGCCATCATGACTGCCTCGTTGAAGGTGGGGAACTCTGCTGGCGGTCTTCCCCAACGGATATCGGTCCTGGCGCCCCGCTGGGCGTGGTCAGCGCCCTCAAAATCTCGGATCAGTAGACCCAGTCGCTCTGTAAGGGTCAGCATGTGTCCTGCGATATCACGCAGCTGGTTCAGGAGTAAACGGTTGGCTGCCGCTGCGGGATCCATCTGCTTGTCACGAAACGATTAGTACTGGGTGGCCGAACACTGGCCGTCGGCTGCTGTAGACAAAGAAACCGTGTCAATCCTATGGTTACAACCCTAGCACACCGTTTCACGAATTCACCTATGTTACGTCCCCATTTCCCCGTACTCTCACGTACTACACCTATACCTTGGTTATCTCATTTCCAACTTGCTTGTGGCTCCTAGCACTGTGGACACAAAACACGTCTACTATGGTTGTGGTTGTATTTCTCTGATACCATTTAATCTGTCACGCCCCCGGGGGTTTTTGAGTCTTTTGAAGCGGAAAATCGTGCCAATTTTTTTTTTTCTCATAATAAGGTAACTTAACTTCAACCCCGGTGCGTGCCAGACCGCCACATACACAAATTCACTCTGTCCGCGGACAGAGTCTCCTCTGCATATGCACGGCGTCTCATTTACATCATTTCATTCATTCACAATAATCATACAACACACACCAACCAACAACCATACGGTAGACATACACCATATTCAGAGTTAAATCGTTTAACTAAAGCATGTCATTTGAGCGGCTTCAATGTTTGGAAAGGATAAAACCCAGAGTTGTAAAATCCGTGCCCACACGGCACCTCTTTTTAGAAAACGTTTTCGCAAACCTTTATCTCATCATAAAACATGCCGCAATTAAAAACACTACTAAAAGTATCACATAAAGCCACATCTCATCCACAGTGCTAACTAAAACATGCCCACATGTAAAGTAATCCACAAGCGAAATTAGAAGTAACCTAAAGAGGAAATGAGTTATATATACGATAACCAAGAGTCCGACTACGATCCTCACGTCGCAGTCCCACCGCCGTCCCGGCTAACGCACCTAGGGAAACCTGTCACGGAGTGGGTAACGTCAGTGACAAACAAAGTAGATGTCTAATAATATTAAGAAAGGAAGAACGAACCGAATACACCGAGTACACCGTAACCTTTCGTTAAACCCCTGTGCATATATTAAACCGGGCACCAACCCCGGATTAATTGTTAATTAAATTGGGCACCGACCCCAGAGTACCTGTCGGGGAGACTAAAGTCCCCCCTCGTGCACAACACCTTTTTGATGCTATAACCACTTCACGGGGCTAGTGCGACCCCTATAGCAGCCGTGAAGAGGTCCTCACGGCACCCACCCCTTTGTGAGGCACACGGGTCAAAAAGACCACTTTTCCGGAAAAGTACACCATGCGGTGGCCCGATCCGCCAGTGTACGTGCAGCATCCGAAACCGGATTGCCAAGAATGGCGTGTAATGAGCACCGCGACCGCAGCCGCTTAATTTATCAGATATTTATCAATTAAAAGAAAGGTTAACTGTCCATCTACTTTGTTAGGTAAATTAAAGAATATTTTTAATGACATAGATGCACTTACAGCACCGGTTGCACACATCGCAACCGTACCCACCTTGTTGGAAGAAGTCGGGTCACCCGAGCCCTTCGCACTCTCCCGCTGCGCACCCGGACCTATAAAAGTCCGCACGGACACTACGGTCAGAAAGTATGCTAACTTATCGCAACAGAAAATACCCCACATTAAATATATTAAAGTCCGGCACCGTCCCGCTGCCCACGGAACCCCCCCCCCCCCCTCGCGCAACCGTCGCCGCCCGTCGGAGCCGCGCGCGGCGCGGCCCCGCGGGCGGTGCGCGCAAAGTGCCCCGCACGGTGCCCGCACGGGCACGGGCCCGTGCGGCGCCGTGCGGGGTTGCCCGCGGGGCGCCCGCGCGGTGCGCCCGCGCGCGGGCCCGCGGGCGCCGCGCGGCCCCCGCGCGGCGCCCGCGCGGGCCGCCCGCGCGGCACCCCGCGCGGGTGCCCGCGGGGCACCCGCGCGGGTGCCCGCGCGGCGCCCGCGCGGGCCGCCGCGCGGCACCCCGCGCGGGTGCCCGCGCGGCACCCCGCGCGGGGCCGCCCGCGCGGGTGCCCGCGGGGCACCCCGCGCGGGTGCCCGCGCGGCGCCCGCGCGGGGCCGCCCGCGCGGCGCCCGCGCGGGTGCCCGCGCGGCGCCCCGCGCGGGCCGCCCGTGCGGCGCCCGCGCGGCCGCCCGCGCGGCGGCCGCGCGGGCCCGCGCGGCGGCCGCGCGGTGTCCGCGCGGCGCCCGCGTGGGTGCGACCCGCGCGGCGCCGTCCCCGCCTGCGGCGGAGCCCGGTCATCCGCGTGGTTTCCCTTTTTCCTCGCGCGATGCCCCCGTGGCACCGCGCGCCTCCTTGCCCGTTCCGTCCGCCCAACAAAATTACGATGACGGCGGCGGTGACGGGGGTGGCGGAGGAACTCTAGAATTTTACCAACTACGATAGGAAAATCCAGAAAAATTATTAAAAATTATTTTACCTATCGGAGATCGTCGGGAAGGTGTCCGGTCGCGTTTCTAGCCTTTGGATCGGTGTTTAGGACGATCGGCTCCCTTCCTTCTTCCTTCTCCTTCCTCCGGTTACGGTCCTTTTCTTTCTTTTTCGCTGGCTGGGGGTTTCGGTACGCACGAAAGAGGAGGGTTTGGGGAGGCGGAGAAATAAAAATAGGGTTTCGTTCGGTGAGCGGGGAATTAAATAATCCCTATGTTGGTTATATCCAATTGTAAACCCGCACCGTCAAAATTCCCTTTTTGGGTATTCCGATCCGATTAATTAATCCGCTAATTAATTAATCCCCACCGATAACCTATTTAGTTAATCGTTTGATTATTATCCCCACCGTCAATTCCCCAAATCTAATCGTTAATTTTATTTACGTACGTAGGAACCTATAATTTCCCGTTTCTATTTCTCAAGAAAATATCCGACGACGGGATATTTCTCGACTTTAAATCCTGACCACCGATTATTTGATCACCTTTATCAAATAATCTTGGGAAATCAAATTCCCAGTCGGATTCTAATTACCCGGATATTTAAACCTCTATTATCCAAATCCCGGTCACCGATTATTTAATCACCTTAATTAAATAATCATGGGAAATAAATCCCCAATTTGAAAATCCGGATTTTATCTCTTATTTAATCCGTGAGATAAAATCCCATAATTTAAATCCTTTAGTTTAAATATCCTGATTTTTATCCCTTTCCAATCTATGCGATAAAATCCCACCCATTTAAATCCCACAATTAATTTGTACGCAGGAGGATTTAAATTCCGTCACCGGATAATTAATTATTTGATTAATTATCCTTACGGGATAACCCACCTTATCTCTAACGGGTGCAAGATATTTTGCACGGTTTCCGATGCGCGACTAACTACCGCATCGCTAAGGGTCCCGTTCCGGGAGATCCTGGCATCGGATTTCGAATCCGATCGCACCGTCGGTCATCGTTTTTCGCGCTCTATCGTAGGAAAATATACACACTTGTCCCGGCCGACTTTTGAAAATTAAATAATTTTATTCCGCTTAAGGCCTAAGCGATTACATGTGAGTTCAAAAGTACCCCGGAGGGTCGGGTCACTACAGCCGGCCCTTCGGCGTCATCCGCGTCTGATCATTATGTGTCCCCTCGCGACAGGTGTGCGAGGGAGTCCGAGCGGAAGTACCAGGACGCGAGGGAGCGGAGCGTGGACGCCCTACTAGCGACAGGTGGGTTGAGTGTGATATTTGGCATCGAACCACATTGATTTTAATTCAATATTATATGTTAACGTTCACTTCAATAATCATTACCCTAGATGCTACGGATTATTACTACACATCGATAGTTACGTAGTCTCGTGTTCTGATGCTTCAGCTACCGTCTTTCCTTCGACTATGCTATTAGTAGGGCAACATGAGTTTACACGCCTCTACCTTATTCTGATTCATGCATCATGGTTACTGCTTTACTATTTCATATACATTGCGATTACTGCATTACTATTGCTCATACATTGTGGTTACTGTGCTCGAGGCTGCAACACGTGCACCCGCGGTTTGGCCACCGTGAGGGGTGCACTTTTCCGGAAAAGAGGTCGTAGACCCGTGTATACCCACGAGGTGACGTAGTGGGGCCCCTTATTAGTTGTGGGGTTGAGGCGCCGAGGTGCGAGCGGTGCGACCCGCCGGTTTAGTTGTCCGGCGTGGTCGGGTTCTGCAGGTACGGTATGGGCCGTCGGTAGTGGACCGACGCGGCAGGGTATTACAGGATGCAGGTATACAGGTTTCCATTTCCCCCCCCCCCCCCCAAAGGGTGGTTGCTCCGGTTGTCGCCACGGTTTGTTTTTATTATTTTCCCTGCACTGCATTTATTAGTCACTGACTTCCCACTTCGTGACAGGGTCCAGGCGAGGGGAGAGGTAGGTGGCGGTGAGGACGGAGCGGACACAGCGGGATCGTTGGGGACCCTGAACTACATACTTTCCTTTTCTTTTCAGCTTTTCATTATATTGTGGGCATGTGTGAGGTTCCCGATACCCTTGTGGGGTCGACGTAGATGTCGGTATTTGATTATCTGTTTATGCATTACCTTTCCCTTTATTTCCTGCTGGCCATTTGAAAAGCAAAACAAAAACAAAGAAAAGATTGCGAAAACCGTTTTCAAAGCCTAAGTGTCGTGTGGGCACTGATTTCAAAACCTTGTGGATTTATGGATTGCGAAATGAGCTTTCAAAACTTGGGTGTCGTGTGGGCACCGTTTTCAAAACCCCGTGGTTTATGCTGATTTCGAAACTCGTTTTCAAAACTTAAGTGCCGGGTGGGCACTCTTCAAAAACTGTGGATTTATCCTTTCAAGTTGAAGTGGCCATGCGCTTAAATATTTAGAATGCTGGTTGTATGAAATTGAATGTTGTGATTGAATGGTTACGTTTGCTTGGGAGATGTATTCAACCACACGCCGTGCACGTACAGGGGAGACTCTGTCCGTTTGCAGAGAGATCCTGTATGTGCGGCGGGTCTGGGCACGCACCGGGGAAGAAAGAGACCTTTCAAAAAAAAAAAAAAAAAACAACATGCCGTTTCCGCTAAAACAAACCCCCGGGGCGTGACAGATTAAGATGGTATCAGAGAATTCATTCAATCACAACAGCTAATGCCGACATCCGTGGGAATGCCTCACATACCTACGAATAAATGAAATGGGTGGGGCATAGGATTTTAGAACGTGAGTGAACGGGGGGCGGGAGTTTGAATCTTTCCTCGCACAAAAGGGTACACTGGTTGTAGTTAATGTCTAATTTTGACCTTCTTGTGAGTGACAGATATGGCCCGTACAAGGTCATCGGCGGGGGACGCCGAGGCGGATGCGACAACGTCGACGGCCGCGGAGAACCAGCTCCTGCGGCAACAATTGCGGGAAATGGCGGGGCAATTGGCCACCCTCACCGATCATGTACGTCAGATGACGCAGCAGCAGGCCGCACCTGTGACGGCCGCCCCGGTCCCTCCGCCGGGGCCGACAGCACCGGCCGCGGCACCACCGACAGCACCACCACCAGCGGCGACTACGGGGCCGGCGCCAGGGACAACTAGCCGGGTTATTCTGGAGGAAACGGTGGTCACGCCTACCCCTATCGCGGCTGCCGCCGCCACGAGTGGAGAGGGGGTTGTGATAACCGAGCGGGATCGAGTGCGGGCCAACTTGAAGGACTTTAAGAAGCACGACCCGCCCACGTTCGAAGGGGACACGACAGATCCGTGGGTCGTGGAGAACTGGGTGGGGTCGATGGAGAAACTCTTTGAAGACTTACTTATGGAGGATCACGAGCGGGTTCCCCTAGCCGTCCATTGCTTGGAAGGGAATGCCCGCTTGTGGTGGAAGACGGTACGCCCCGATCCTGCTAAGGGTACCGCTCTTCCGTCCTGGACAACTTTCAAGAAGGAGCTGTTCGAGGCCTTCTTCACCAGCAGCGTCAAGAAAAAGTTGGAGGATGACCTAAACCACATTCAACAAGGGGACCGGACGGTTATGGAATATCAACGGGAATTCGTCCGACTAGTAAATTGCGTCCCGTTCGTCGCACGGGACGAGGCTCACAAGGCACAACTCTTCGTCGATGGCCTGCGAAGCGACATCTTCGAGGTGGTGAACGCGGCTGGCCTGCATACCTTTCAGGGAGTGGTCGACAAGGCCACCACGGTGGAGCGGGGTTTCGCTGTGACCCGTGCCAGAAGGGAGAACGCGGCGCGGCTAAGGGATCAGAAGCGACACCAGCAAGGCTGGGGGGAAGGTTCTTCCAGCGGGAGCCGACCCCCCAAAAGATGGAGACCGCCGGCAGGACCCCGGGGCGCGCCAACAGGAGGGCCGAGGCCGTGGAATAGGCCTTGTGTCATATGCGGGGGAGGACACCTGACGGGAGAGTGCCCCCAAAGAGACGACCATTGTTTCAGGTGCGGCAAACGGGGGCACTTCCGCCGCAACTGCCCCTTAGGCGGGGGATCGGCGCCCATAGGAGCACCTACGCCCAGGTCACAGCACTCAGGGCGAGGAAAAGCTCCTATGGCGTCGGCTTCCAGACCCCCCGCACCACGGCGTGAGGAGGACCGGCAGCCACAACCAGGCGGGAGGGTTTTCTCAATGACCCGCCAAGGGACTGATCCACCGGAGGACGCTCTTGCAGGTACTACTTCCGTTTCGAATTTCCGTGCTAGAACTCTTTTCGATACCGGAGCAACACACTCGTTCATTTCTCGTGATTTCGTTTTCATGCATAACCTCGAGGAGACACCCCTCCAAGCCTTCTTGGCGGTGCAAACGGCGGGAGGGACTTTGGAGGCGGTCAGCTTTGTGGCCGCCTGCCCGATTATGTTAGGGCGGTTGGCTTGCCCTTGGGAATTGGTGGTTATTCCCTTGAAGGAGTACGACGCGGTGTTGGGCATGGACTGGCTCACGAGGTACCGGGCGCTCATTGACTGTGACAAGCGACAAGTGCGATTGCAAGAACCGGGTTTCCCCGAGCATGTGTATATGGCGGGCAAGAGCATCACCTTCCCGGCGGTCATCTCAGCGGCGCGAGCCAGAAGATTGGTAGAGGGTGGGTGCGTGGCCTACTTAGCATCGGTGGATCTGGCCACCCGACCCTCGTCGACACTTGCAGACATTCCAGTGGTGAGGGACTTCCCCGATGTGTTCCCCGCAGAACTGCCCGGGATGCCCCCGGAGCGGGAGGTGGAGTTCCCTATCGAGCTACTACCAGGCACGCAGCCAATAACGAAGGCGCCTTACCGAATGGCCTTCGCGGAGCTTAAGGAGCTCAAGGCACAACTGGAAGACCTCTTGGACAAAGGGTTCATCCGACCGAGTGTGTCACCCTGGGGCGCACCGGTACTCTTTGTGCGGAAAAAAGATGGAAGCCTGCGGCTCTGCATCGACTACAGAGGAATAAACAAAGTCACGGTGAAGAATAAGTACCCCCTGCCCAGAATCGACGACCTCTTCGACCAGTTACGGGGAGCGACGGTCTTCTCCAAAATTGACCTGCAATCGGGCTACCACCAGCTCCGAGTTCGAAACGCAGACATCCCCAAGACCGCTTTTCGGACTCGGTACGGTCACTATGAATTTACGGTGATGCCCTTCGGGCTTACGAACGCCCCCGCGGTCTTTATGGATATGATGAACCGGATCTTCAGACCCTTCTTGGATCGGTTCGTGGTGGTCTTCATTGACGACATTCTGATTTACTCCACTACCGACGTGGAGCACGAGGACCATCTGCGAACGATCCTCCAGACCCTCAGAGAGCAGAAGCTGTTCGCCAAACTCAAGAAGTGTGAGTTCTGGCTGCGCGAAGTCGGTTTCCTAGGGCATGTGATCTCGGCACAGGGAATCGCCGTGGATCCTAAGAAAGTAGAAGCTGTGGTTGACTGGCAGCCGCCGACGTCGGTGACAGAAGTACGAAGTTTCCTAGGGCTGGCAGGATACTACCGGCGTTTCGTTGAGGGTTTCGCAAAGATTGCTACTCCCTTAAATCGGTTGACCAGAAAAGGGGAGAAGTTCATATGGACGGCCAAATGCCAGGAGAGTTTTGAGGAACTCAAGAGGAGGTTAACCAGGGCACCAATACTTGTGCTGCCAACGCCTGGAGAGGATTATGAAGTGTACTGCGATGCATCAAAGATCGGTCTTGGAGGTGTTCTGATGCAGCAGGGGAAGGTGATCGCCTACGCGTCCAGGCAGCTGAAGGACTACGAAAAGAACTACCCGATACACGACTTGGAATTGGCCGCTGTAGTCTTCATTTTGAAACTGTGGAGGCATTATCTCTTCGGAGTCCACTGCAACGTTTTCTCAGATCATCAAAGTCTTAAGTACATCTTTACCCAAAAAGAGTTAAACTTGCGGCAGAGGCGGTGGCTCGAGTTGTTGAAGGATTACGACTTGACGATTCAATATCACCCCGGGAAGGCAAACGTGGTGGCAGACGCACTGAGCAGGAAAGGGCATCAAGAAGGGGCATCGGAGAGCGCGCTGACGAAGCAGGACCACCTGATCGCGGAGTTCGCGCGAATGCAGTTGGAGGTAGTGCCGGCGGGCACGGTTATGCAACTTCTAACCTTGGTGGTCAAGCCGACGTTATTCGAGAAGATCCAGGAGGAACAGCAGACCGACCCACACCTACAGCACATACGAGACAAGATTCCCCTGGGCCAAGAGAGCGATTTTGCGGTGGGAGACGGCGGCGCCTTACGATTCCGCGGACGGATCTGCGTGCCAGATTCAGCAGAGTTGAAGGAAGAGATCCTAGCAGAGGCACACCGAGCCCCTTATGCGGCACATCCGGGGGGCACGAAGATGTACAGGGACCTCAAACAGACTTTCTGGTGGCCCAAGCTAAAAGAAGACGTGACACGACACGTAGCCCACTGCCTAGTATGCCAACAGATAAAGGCCGAGCACCAGCGACCAGCAGGGAAGCTACAGCCCTTACCGGTACCAGAGTGGAAATGGGACCAGATCACCATGGATTTTGTCACTGGATTTCCACGTTCACAACAGGGCCACGACGCGATCTGGGTCGTAGTCGACCGGTTAACCAAGTCGGCACACTTCCTGCCGATTCTTACAACTTGGACCCGCGAACGATTAGCTCAAGTCTACATCAGCGAGATCGTGAGACTACATGGGGTACCGGCATCGATCACCTCGGACAGGGACACGCGTTTTGTCTCGAAGTTTTGGCAAAGTCTTCAGCGGGCCATGGGGACCAGACTACAGTTCAGCACAGCCTTCCACCCTCAGACGGACGGACAGTCAGAGCGCACGATACAAACCCTTGAGGACCTGCTTCGCGCCTGTGTGCTCGATTGGGGGACCGGTTGGTCACGCTGCCTACCCCTCGTGGAATTTGCCTACAACAACAGCTACCAGGCCAGCATACAGATGGCGCCCTACGAAGCCTTATACGGAAGGCGCTGCCGGTCCCCGATTTGCTGGGACGACTTGGGAGAACGGAAACTCTTGGGACCCGACTTAGTGGAGGAAACTGAAGAGAGAGTGCGCCTTATCAGACAGCGCCTGCTGACCGCCCAGAGTCGACAGAAGAGTTACGCAGACCAGAGGCGCCGTGACTTGGAATTCCAAGTGGGGGAGCATGTGTTTTTGCGGGTCTCGCCATCCAGAGGAATCAGGCGTTTCGGGCTAAAGGGCAAGCTGAGCCCACGGTTTGTGGGGCCTTTCGAGATCCTAGAGCGCATTGGCCCAGTAGCTTACCGCCTCGCCCTACCACCAAACCTCGACCGAGTTCACGACGTGTTCCACGTCTCGATGCTTCGGAAGTACCTCCCCGACCCATCACATGTTCTGGACGCCTCTGCACTCGACCTCAAGGAGGACCTAAGCTTTGAAGAAACCCCGGTGAGAATCTTGGCAAGGGAAAACAAATCGCTGCGAAGCCGAACTATCCCCTACGTGAAGGTACTTTGGAACAACCATGAGGAGCGGGAAGCAACTTGGGAACTGGAGTCCAAGATGAGGGAGTGCTACCCCGACCTTTTCACTCCTACCCGGGCTTGAGTTTCGAGGACGAAACTCGTTTTTAGAGGTGAGTGGTGTAATAACCGCGGGTTTATCTTCCCTTTTCGGTCTTACCTGTGTTTTTTTTTTCGAACCGCTTTTCGGCTAAGGGGTCCGGGGTGCGATTTTCCTTCGTTTCTTCTGGGCAGGCCGTCGGGGCTCGCGGGTTTTTTTTTTAGAACAAAGCTCGCGAAACGGAGGCCGGCGGCGCGATCGGTTCTGTTTTCCGACTCCGGAATCCTCCGGAATAAATTTCCGAAGTTGCTGCGGTTCGTGTGTCCAGCACGTCTTAATAAAGGTAAACCAGACCCGGATCCGATTCTTTTTATTTTAATTCAATGCAGATTAATTTAACCCGACTTAATTTATTCTAATTCAAATGTTTGGAATCCGATATAATTTAATTTAGTTTAAGTCCATTCCTTTGATCCGGGTCAAATTATCCTAGGTTAATCTTGGTGGGTTGGACGTGGGTTTAGGCCCAATGGCACCAAAACAGCGAATTAATTTAGGGATTGGGGTTTAGGTTTGGGAACCCCACTCCTTCCTCTATTACTTTTGGCGTGCGCCGCTCCGAGCGTAGACGAAGAACGCTCTCCCCCAACCTCTCCTCGGATCGGCGTGGCACCGCAACGGAGCGATCGAGCGGAGGAAAGAACGCCGCACGCTCCACCACCGGTACCGGGTTCACAAGGGAAAGAACGGACGATCCTCCCTCCCCAAACCACCGTCGTCATAACCAAGGTGAGACGAGGTTTTTCCCCGCTTTCGGTTTCTTGATCATCTCGATCGAAAGGGAGAGGGGGCACAGGCGACGGATTTTCCGGAATCCGCCGCATGTGCGGAAACCCCTCCGCCCCCCCCTTCACCGCTCCCGTGTGACCGCACGGGCTGGGCGTGCGTCCCAGCCCCGCGTGCGGGGTCACCCGCACGGGGCCAGGCGCGCGTCCCCGCCCCGCGTGCGGGGTGACCCGCACGGGGCCGGGCGCGCCCCAGCCCCCGCGTGCGGGGTGACCCGCACGGGGCTGGGCGCGCCCAGCCCGCGTGCGGGATGACCCGCACGGGGCCGGGCGCGCCCCAGCCCCCGCGTGCGGGGTGACCCGCACGGGGCTGGGCGCGCCCAGCCCGCGTGCGGGATGACCCGCACGGGGACGGACAGCGCCCAGCCCGCGTGTGGGATGACCCGCACGGGGCCGGACAGCGCCCAGCCCGCGTGCGGGGTGAACCGTGTGCGGACGGGGGTCCGCGAACCGTAACGGGCAATCTGCCGGCCCTTCGGCGTCATCCGCGTCTGATCATTATGTGTCCCCTCGCGACAGGTGTGCGAGGGAGTCCGAGCGGAAGTACCAGGACGCGAGGGAGCGGAGCGTGGACGCCCTACTAGCGACAGGTGGGTTGAGTGTGATATTTGGCATCGAACCACATTGATTGTTTTAATTCAAATATTATATGTTACCGTTCACTTCAATAATCATTACCCTAGATGCTACGGATTATTACTACACATCGATAGTTACGTAGTCTCGTGTTCTGATGCTTCAGCTACCGTCTTTCCTTCGACTATGCTATTAGTAGGGCAACATGAGTTTACACGCCTCTACCTTATTCTGATTCATGCATCATGGTTACTGCTTTACTATTTCATATACATTGCGATTACTGCATTACTATTGCTCATACATTGTGGTTACTGTGCTCGAGGCTGCAACACGTGCACCCGCGGTTTGGCCACCGTGAGGGGTGCACTTTTCCGGAAAAGAGGTCGTAGAACCCGTGTATACCCACGAGGTGACGTAGTGGGGCCCCTTATTAGCTGTGGGGTTGAGGCGCCGAGGTGCGAGCGGTGCGACCCGCCGGTTTAGTTGTCCGGCGTGGTCGCGGTTCTGCAGGTACGGTATGGGCCGTCGGTAGTGGACCGACGCGGCAGGGTATTACAGGATGCAGGTATACAGGTTTCCATTTTTCCCCCCCCCCAAAAGGGTGGTTGCTCCGGTTGTCGCCACGGTTTGTTTTTATTATTTCCCCTGCACTGCATTTATTAGTCACTGACTTCCCACTTCGTGACAGGGTCCAGGCGAGGGGAGAGGTAGGTGGCGGTGAGGACGGGGCGGACACAGCGGGATCGTTGGGGACCCTGAACTACATACTTTCCTTTTCTTTTCAGCTTTTCATTATATTGTGGGCATGTGTGAGGTTCCCGATACCCTTGTGGGGTCGACGTAGATGTCGGTATTTGATTATCTGTTTATGCACTACCTTTCCCTTTATTTCCTGCTGGCCATTTGAAAAGCAAAACAAAAACAAAGAAAAGATTGCGAAAACCGTTTTCAAAGCCTAAGTGTCGTGTGGGCACTGATTTCAAAACCTTGTGGATTTATGGATTGCGAAATGAGCTTTCAAAACTTGGGTGTCGTGTGGGCACCGTTTTCAAAACCCCGTGGTTTATGCTGATTTCGAAACTCGTTTTCAAAACTTAAGTGCCGGGTGGGCACTCTTCAAAAACTGTGGATTTATCCTTTCAAGTTGAAGTGGCCATGCGCTTAAATATTTAGAATGCTGGTTGTATGAAATTGAATGTTGTGATTGAATGGTTACGTTTGCTTGGGAGATGTATTCAACCACACGCCGTGCACGTACAGGGGAGACTCTGTCCGTTTGCAGAGAGATCCTGTATGTGCGGCGGGTCTGGGCACGCACCGGGGAAGAAAGAGACCTTTCAAAAAAAAAAAAAAAAAAACAACATGCCGTTTCCGCTAAAACAAACCCCCGGGGCGTGACATTTTCTCTCTCTAGAATTTGAAATTGTAGAGTGAAGAGGGATGTGGAATTTATAATGGGCCAAATTCCTATTCGGGCTCCACACCAGATCCCAGGCCAAAACAGGAAACAGCGAAACCAGCCAATCAGGTTGCGCCGCGTATGCTAAAACACAAAACAGCCATGAAAGGGCCTTCGGAAAGCGCCATGTGTTCGCGCCCGCCCACGTGTTCCGAGTGCCTCGTGCACGTGGGCGGCTTGAGCCAGCCAATGGGGACATGCCACGTGTCCCCATGCGGTTCACGTGGTCCACGCTTCCGGTCTATGCGCTGGGTCTTCCGGAATGTGTCGGCCAATCACAGCGTGCCACGTGTCACAGACCGGCCGCACTCCTTGACGCCGCCCGACCAATGAGGAGATGCCACGTGGCAAACCCCATTCTCCGTGCTCCTAGTGCACGCCTTGCCTGTGGACCGGCAGCCCGCGAGCGCCGCGCCTGCCCGCGCCTGCCCACGCTGCCCGCGGCCGCGCTCCGCCGTGCGCCGCCGCCCGCTGGTCGCCGCCGCCTCGCCGGAGTTACTGTTCCGGCGTGAGCAGTAACTTTTGGCGAAAAATTCAAGTAAATAGCCTATTTTGATCGTTTTCGCACGCTGAGTCCAAATCCGCTGTCCGTTTTGCCAAATTCTTATCCGAAATTTTGCCGCAAGCCCCCGGAAAGCCCACTTGATTAGATTTTCACGCCGGATCCATTTCTGAGATCCGTTTTCGACACTACGAGCTCCGATACACTGTGTAAGCTTCCTGCAATCACTGCTAAAGCTGCAAAAGCTTCTACAAAAGTCTGGATCATCACATCTTGCTTACAAATGGCATTAGTGAATTAGAGTGGTAATATCACTTGAGAGAGAAAAGGCTATATTTGTAACTTTATGGATATTATGCATATGACTTACTAGTACATAGGGTACTTAGGCCATTGTGATGATTTGTTGCTAGCATGCTTTATTTCGTGGACAATCGCATTTATTTTACTAAGTGAAGGACAATTGCATGCTTGTTTGGACATCTAGTTAGGCCACTATTCATTGCTACACTATCATATTGGGACTTGACTTAGGAGAAACCATGTGGAGTTGTTCTCCTTTCTATTCAGATGCATGTTGCTCGAGTTAGAGCAGGGGTTTGGGATAGTGTAGTCGAGGTCATCGAGTCAGGGACAGGTTAGACTCAATTATAGATTATGGGGCATTGTGGTAATCGCGGACGTTAGGCGGTTAGCCAAATGATGATTACTCTATTAGATTTTGGTCTTATAGGGTGTTGCGGCGACCGCAGATATTGGGCAGTTGACCGGATGTTTTACTTTTGCATCAGATTGGGTATCAGATTTCTCTAGTGGATGGAGTTTCTTACTTATTGAGTATTATTATACCAGATTGGGGATCGGGGTTTCTTTAGTGGACGGAGTTTTCCACTTTGATCATAGTCATGATCAAAGTCCTGCTATACAGAGATACTTGTTACAGAGATACTTTACTCGTGTGGGTCGCTCCCTTCGAGTGCCACTCCGGAGGTAGGCTATTGACCGAGCCATGTGTGCCGGTCTGATACTTATTTTGGGATGCGAGTCATGTGGGCCGATCCCGCGGTTTTGAGCCATGTGTGCAGATTCTGCTGAGTAGGCAGTAACAGTTTTACTGGTGGCACTAGATTGGGTTATTTGGACAGATACTGTTTTCTGATGCATTCATACAGTCATTTCGTTTGATACTGCATTTAGAGGCATAGTAGTGGTAGTTTCCCTTATTAGTAGTCCTTATAGCTTACTACTGTTCTTTCCCTTTTTGCCTCCAATAGTCCTAGTGGGCACGTCAGAGTTTGAGGTTTTGCCTACTAGGGGAGACTACTGTTTTATATAGTAGTTCTCACCCCCATTGTCTCTCTTTTCTTTTCCCCCTTTGCTACGGGAGTTATAGGGCCGCCTTGGGCAAATCGAGGTAAGAGGATAGCGGATTAGATAGCACTTCTACCCCAACTGCGAGCTTAGTTGTGTATCAGTTGTACCCTTTATTTCTCAGACAGTTGTAGTTTATTTTGGGTCTGGCTCTTGCCAACTGTTTGTACTTATTTGTTGAGCTGGGAGAGACACTTGTATATTTTGAGAGTTTTTATTGTACTTTTACTTTCTAGCTATGGTCTGAGATGTATTAGTTTTTAGTTTAGCTCTGTTTTATGCTCCTTTATTATATCTTTTTACGGGAAATTCTGTGTGCACGGCGGATCTGTGGACGGGCCCGGGTTCTGGTTTACACCCGGGGCGTGACAGGTGATGTGACGCAATTCGTGGCGCATTATTTGGTGTGCCAATAAGTGAAAGCGGAACATCAGCGACCGGCAGGAAAACTACAACCATTGCCCATACCAGAGTGGAAATGGGAATGGATTACCATGGACTTCGTAACCGATTTTCCGCGATCGCAACATGGACACGACGCGATATGGGTCATAGTGGACCGTCTGACAAAATCGGCCCATTTTCTGCCTCTCCACACAACGTGGACCCGAGACCGGCTAGCGCAAACCTACATCGACGAGGCGCAAACCTACTTCTGATAGGGACACACGCTTTGTGTCAAATTTCTGGCGGAGCCTGCAGCAGGCACTGGGGACCAAACTGCAGTTTAGCACGGCCGTCCACCCATAGACGGACGGGCAATCGGAACGGGTGATCCAGATTCTCGAAGATATGTGTAGAGTCCTGGCGTTCCCTTGCCCTTGTATACCCCCCCCCCCCCCCCCCCCTTTTATTTTGACGGGACTGGTAGGAAAACTTTTCACCGCTTTCTGCAATGGACTGACCGGGGCCGCTAGTATTTTTCTGCGTTTGAGCTCGAAGAACGGAGGGCGGCAAAGCGAACGGATTCGGATTCCGATTTACGGATCTCCCGGAATGGGGGTCAAAGCGTTTGCTTTGAGTGGTGCATCGGAATCCGTGCTAAGTGGCTGGCACGCTTTTCGAGGTGATCGGACTTTCCATTTTTTTATGTCAGTGGGTTATTTTATCTTTTGGGTGGTACCTCGACCTTTCGATTTTTCGTTCAGGGTCCTAATTTAATATTTTTTAGTGACTAAGGTGGGGCGGAAATTCGAGAGTTTTTGGGCTGATCATCGGGGTTTGCGGGTATTTTTAGGTGGTAGAGCTCGCGAAACGGAGAGCGGTGGCGCGATCGGATTTGAATTCCGACCCCGGGATCTCCCAGAATAAATTTCTGAAGGTAACCAGCAGTTCCGGGTGCATCAAAAAGCGTGCGGACGATCGGCACGCTTTTCGAGGTAAGATTGGACCCCTGGTCCACGCCCGATCGTTGAGTGTTGAGTTTGGGGACTAGGGTTTTTATTTCCTATTCTCATCGCCTTGGATCGTGCGTTAGGGTTTCGGGGGCGTACAAAAAAAAAGAAGGAAAAAGCCCAAATCCCCATTTCTCAATTCAAGTATTGGCGTATAGAACCGAGGAAAGGAGAAGGAAGAACGGGGAATCCACCTTTCGGGGAGCTTTACGTTGGAGACAGAGGACGATCCTTTTTCCTCTTCCTCACAAGGTCGGTAAGTGATCGCGTTGTTTCCGTTTGGTTTTTTCTGTGGGGTCGAGGGTTGGGCGATGGTCGTTCGGGTGTCGCACGTCGCGTGGGTTTGGTGGTAATGGGAAGCCGCCGCCGCCGTTGTTAAACGGGAGGCCGCCGCCGCCGTTATCATGCCCACGGAGTCGTCGCCGCAGTCGCCGTGTTCGCGGGGTCATCGCCGGAGCCGCGGGAGACGAAAAAGGGATTACTGTTCACCCTGGTACGGCCGCGGTCCACAGAGCTCGGCGTGCACCCGGCGCATGGCTCCCGGGCACGGGGGCGCGGACCCGGCGCACGAAGGCGTGCGCCAGGCCGCGCAGTCCACCGTGCCTGGCGTGCACCCGGCGCACGCCCCGCAGCCCGGTGGTGAGGACCCGGCTCACGGGCGCGTGCGCCGGCCCAGCCCAGGGAGCACGGTGCACGCGCCAGGCGTGCACCCGGCGCTGCCGCTGCGGTCGGGAGCGCGTGAGCCCGGTGCGCGCTCTGCCGTGCACCGGCCCGGCCCATTTCGGTTGGTACACGCCCCGGGGTGAGCCCGGTCTACGCTGCCGCTTCCTCTGAGCCGTGAACCCGGTCCACGCCTGGACCCGTGCACCCGACTGCCGCCAAAGTGTCCAGAAGCTCCGTTTTTGGCCCGTTTCGCCCCGTTTTTGAGTGTTTTTGACCACGACGATATTATTAACGATACTTCTTACTGTAGCTCTTTTCGAACACAAGGTGGGAGCGTTTTAACTGAAGTTTCAGCACACTTTCTTCTCCGCATTTCAGGTGGGTACACCCTTAGCATCCCTTTATGCATAATGTCGTTATGTTCATGTTTATTATGTGGTGGGTTTCATCGTGGTGTTTAGCGTCGGTCTCCGGCGGTCGTTTCACTTTTGATATTACATGTTAGCGGGTTGCTTTCGATTACACATGTTACCGTTTTACCTTTGATTCTACATGTTAGCGGGTTACTTTTGATCACACATATTACCGTTTTACTTTGGATTATACATGTCACCGTTTTACTCTTGTTTATATATTATGATGCTAACATGATGGTGGTTACGGTTATTTTGCTCGAGGCTGCAGTACGCGCACCCGCGGTTTGGCCACCGCAAAGGGTGCGCTTTTCCGAAAAAGCGGTCTATGACCCGTGTATACCCACGAGGTGACGTAGTGGGGCCCCTGTAGTTGTGGGGTTTGAGGCGCCGAGGTGCGAGCGGTGCGACCCGTCGGTTTAGTTGCCCGACGTGGTCGGGTATTGCAGGTACGGTGCGGCCCGTCGGTTTAGTTGCCCGACGTGGTCGGGTATTGCAGGTACGGTACGGCTCGTCGGTTTAGTTGTCCGACGTGGTCGGGTATTGCAGGATACAGGGGTACAGGTTGTCTTTTTCCCTCTTGGAAGGGTGGTTGCTCCGGTTAGCTTTACGGTTTGTTTTACTACTTTTCCTGCTCTACTATTATTCGTCACTGACTTCCCACTTCGTGATAGGGTCCAGACGGGGGGAGAGGTAGGCGACGGTGAGGACGGGGCAGGAGCTTCTGGGTCGCTGGGGACCCCGGACTGTATTTCCTCTTTTATCTTTGCATTTCATTTCCGTTTGTAGTCATTTGTGTGGTTCTCGATACCCTCGTGGGGTCGGTGTGGATGTCGGCATGATTTCTAATTGGTTGTCCTCTTATCTATTTATCTTTTCTTTTATTCCTGTTGGCCGTTTGGAAAAGAAAAAAAAGTAAAACCAAAGAAAAGACTGCGAAAACCATTTTTTGTAAAATTTAAGTGTCGTGTGGGCACTGATTTCAAAACCCTGTGGATTTATGGATTGTGAAAATGAATTTCAAAACTCGAGTGTCGTGTGGGCACTGTTTTCAAAACCCTGTGGATTTATGCTGTTTTTGAAACGCGTTTTCAAAATCTGAGTGCCGGGTAGGCGCTTTTTCAACGACTGTGGATTTATCCTTTCAAATTGATCGGCCGTGCGTTTTAATAAATTATGGTACTTAGTTGTATGTTAGTGACTGTTGTGATTGAATGGTTGATTGTGTTTGGAACTTGCGCTAAACGCTACGCCGTGCATATACAGAGGAGACTCTGTCTGTTTGCAGAGAGATTCTGTATATGCGGCGGGTCTGTGCATGCGCCGGGGAAGAAGGATTTTCTTTTATCAAAAAAAAAATAAAAATTTATACGTCAATGCTTGACTTTTGCGAACCGTTTCCGCTAAAACAAACCCCCGGGGCGTGACAATATGCTCCGAGCTTGCGTGCTTGACCTGGGTGAGGGATGGTCGCGTTACCTACCCCTCGTGGAATTCGCCTACAATAACAGCTACCAAGCAAGCATTCAGATTGCGCCGTACAAAGCCTTGTAGGACGCCGTTGTCGATCGCCTATTTGCTGGGACGACTTGGGGGAGCGAAAGCATTTGGGGCCGGACCTAGTAGAGGAAACGGAGGCAAAGGTGTGCGCCTTATTAGGCAGCAGCTGTAGAGTTATTTAGGATCCACAAGGATCTAAATAGGTACTATCAAACACCTAGAGGGGGGTGAATAGGTGTAATATTATAAAAACCAATCTCAGTGAAAAAATAAAAACTAATGCGGAAAATAAAAATCAACACACCGAGATTTACGTGGAAACTCCAATCCAGGAGAAAAACCACGGGACCAACACGCAATAACAATCCACTAAGAATAGAAGAATAACAAGGTGATTACCGACTCCACGGACTCAACCCCTCCTTCAGCTTCTTCAGACCTTGCGCTGACCGGTTGGATGTCCACGCAATAACAATCCACTAAGAAAAGAAGAATAACAAGGTGATTACCCCTCCTTCAATTTCTTCGGACCTCGCGCTCCACCGATTGCACGTCCACTGCACACGTTCGAATCCACGAACGCCACTCGAATCCACGAGCACACGTTTCGAATCCACGAAACGCCTTTAGCACACCGAATCCACGATGCCACGTCGAATCCACGACGCAAACTCAGCCGATAAGAATATTGGCTTCGATGGTGATCCTTTGCTTAGATTCTCATTGAGGAACCGTAGAAGAAATCTCTAAGCAAAGACTAGATCAATTCGACAAAAGATAGATCTTGGAAGAACCGTCGAATTGACCTAAAAGAGGCTATAAAGAAGAACGGTAAAAACCTAGCCTCTAGGGTTGCTCTCAAGTGTTTTATAAAATAAACGGTATAGCTCCCCCGTTTTTGAGAAACCCTAAATGTCTATTTATAGTTTAGAAACCTTTGGAAAGAGATAAGAATCAAAAACATACCTTATCTGGAATTTTTCAGGACGGCGATCCGGATCGGGATTACTGCGATCCGGATCGTCGTAACGAGAATGACGATTCCAGAAATCCAAGGGTTCGGGATCCGGATCGCAAGGCCCGATCCGGATCGTTCATGAATTTCAGCAACATCCAATGTTCGGGATCCGGATCAGAATAGGCTTGGATCCGGATTGGATTTGCACATGAACTAATACCCTTCGGGATCCGGATTGGATCATCTGATCCGGATCCTGAACATGTCCCATGTCCAGTTTTTGATTTTTATGCAATTAAAAATTCATCCAAGTGTTTCTACACTATAAGAAAGTATTCGGATCACCAAAATTATTTAGTTAAACATACCTGATCCTTTTGAATACTTTCTTCTTGAGATTGATGTAACTGATCCACAATTCTTCATCTTCAATCTTCAAGACTCAAGACACTGAGTGTCAACTTGAGCTCTTGTTGAATCTTCTCTAAGTCTTTGATTGCTGATTGACAATTTGATCCCTTTAAGACTCCGACTCAACTCACTGACTTGACTCACGAAATATGCCAACACCAAAAAGCCGTAACAATCTCCCCCTTTGGCAATTTCGTGACAAAACCCAAAAATACATAAAAACGCTCAAGTCACTCATCTTAAACCAAAAAATCGAAATTCAATGTCATCACCAAAACATTGATTTTCTTTGCGTGAAAGATCCAATAAATACAAAATTACATCTGAACCAAACAGTCCTAGAACATACTCTATGACTTAGGACTTGGAGTCTTAAAGTGCTGTAATTTCTGCAAAACAAAACTCCAAACAAAATCAAACGTTAGTCGTTAGAAATTAAAATCCTACATTTGATTCGTCTTCCTTTTGGTTCTTTTGTTTTTCGGCTCTTTCAATTTTTTCTTTGTCTCCCCCTATCTTGAGCATCTCTAACATGTTCTCCATGTTCTCCCGCTTTGTGATACGATCATCATTTTTCGTTCTCCCCCATTTTTTCATTTTCGTTTGTCCTCTCTTGATGATCCATCATTTCTCTTCTCCCCCTTTTTGTCACAAATTGTCAAACAGTGAACATACTAGACAAAAGGAAATCACTAACAACATTAGTTCATAGAGAAAGAGAGATAAAAGCTCAGTTCCGGTATATAACAAAAACACAGATTGCGTACCGGTACTCAAGAACAAAAATCAAATAGTTTCTTGAAACAAATTCAGATTTTGAAATCTTTGAATTACCGATTTGTATTCCATCAAGAAAACAAAATAAGTGCTTTAACCAATGAATTAACAAGATGTCATTCAATCCAATTTTCTTTCATTAGAATAATTTAGAAAAATAAAAACCAGAAAGAGTATGTAAGCACTTTAGCGCATCAACTTTAAACAAAAAGTCATCGTTTCATGCAACAAGAAATAGATTATACCAAATCTATCAAAAATACTCAAAAATGAAACGAAAATTTATGAAAATTAAAACTCTTAAAGTTGAACAATTTCAATTACATCTAACTTGATCTTATGCGTAATGCCTTTATCAAATCATCAATTTTGGTAAAGAAAATGAAATACAAAGATCAATAGATGTTTGAAATCCCCGATAAGTTAGATAATATATCTAGACAATCTGTTGAAGGAGTGGCTCTTCGAGCATCTTTATCAAAAATCCCACCTTATACCAACCATGAAATATGACTGAGTCAAGTATTTCAATATGCATTTCATCAACATTTTTAAAACAAAAATTTGCTTTGCATTCATGGAGTATCTTTTTCTTTCTTTCTTTTCCTCCATGTGGTGGTAGTTTTCACACTCCTCATTGGGATGTAACTCTTTCCACATCTTTTGAGCATTTTACTTTTCTTTGACTCCCCCTCAATTGGCTATCAATTATTTAATATATAAGGTATTCAACCAAAAATTGATCTCGCATTCATACTCGACTAAGCAATCAAATAAGATAATGACTATACCAAGAGATCATTGAGAGAGAAATTGACTTTGATCACTTAAAAGATGAATTAATTAACATAAATGATCATTGCAACATTGAAATATTATGATATCAAAAGCATAATAAATTTCTAAATGCGTGAAAGGATGCAATTAAAGTCAATTTAACCAATGCTCAATTAAACAACTCCTCTAAATGAAGTGTCTTCAAGATTATGAATAAGGAGTCAAGTTGATAATCCAAGAAAACTTAATTTGGAGTGAATGAAAGTGAAATCCTTTTTATTCAATGCACTTGTTCGTTAAAACCCTTTTGTTCAAAAAAAAAGTATAAAACCAAGAGCATTGAAAACCATGTAATGCAAAGATTAAGAAAAATATGAAGGGAAAACCAATCAAAGCATTACATACAGTCATAAGCTATTTAGAACTTAAGACAAGGAAAGATATCACCTTTCCGAATCCAAAATCGCGGATCTTGGGTTGTCTTGATTCATTGTGCCCGGGGGTTGGTAGCTTTGACTGTTGATCCACCTTAGGTCTTTGCCTCGCAATAATCCACTTGAATGATTGATGTTGTGGCTCGGACCTTTGGTGGGTTGAGTGAACTCCTTTGACTTGATGTGTCTTTTGATTCCGTTGAGTCCGCTCCGTAGATGAAGTTGCCGAAAGATTTTTCTTTCTCTTTTTCGGGCAAACCTTCACCAAATGTCCTTCAAGTCCACAAAGGTGACATGTCCTTCCTTTCGATTTCATTGTGGAACTTGAAGCATGCACAGTTTGGTCCTTTTTAAATCCCAAACCAACCTTGCTTGCTTGACCTAATCCGGACATACAATTAAGTTTCTTGGAACCGGTTGAAAGCCTTTGTATGTCGGATTTAAGTTCATGAACTTGCTTGGTCAAAGCTTGGTTGGTGACATGAATCTCCTCAAACTGCTTTTCTAGAAAACCAATCTTGTCCATATATGATTTTGCGTTCATCTCCGATTGGTTTAGCTTTTCTTGGAGGATTTTATTGTTATCTAATACCCGTCCATGTTCCTCCTCGAGATCATGAAGTTTGATCTTTAAAGCTTGATTCTCGTCTTGAACTTCATGTCGTTGCTTCCTCAACTTCTTGTTAAGTTTGGCCATCTTCTTTGATTCCGCAAGAAGTTGTTGGTATGCCTCAACGAGTTCTTCTTCGTCCGACTCCCCCTCACTTGATGACTCTCCGCCGGATGTTGATGTTTCATGCAAAATCAAAGGAATAGAGTCAGTGACTAAAGATGATAAGCACAAATTAGAAGAGGGAATTTGAGAGGCATGAGAAGCAACAATTTTTTCTTTTTCCTCTTCACTTGAGGTCGATTCATCGAAACTAGAATCGTCCCAAGTTTTTGCTTGCAAAGCCTTCTTTTTGTATGATTTCTTAGAAGGACAATCCGTTGAAATATGGCCGTAGCCTTTGCATCGATAGCATCGGATTTCCCCTTCGAAATCATCTTTTTCTTTTTCTTTAGAAGGTTTTGCAACGCCTTTGAGTTTAGAGGATTTAGAACCCGATGATCCTTTAGATGGTTTCGTGGATGAAGATCCATCGGTTCGATTCTTCCAAAATTTCCGACGAAATTTCTTTGTGATCCGCGCCAGTTGTTCTTCAAAATCGGCAAAAGAGATTTCATCGTCGGAACTCGATTCGTCATCTTCTTCCTTTGTTGATTTGAATGCAATACCTGTAAGCTTAGAAGAAGACTTGGAAGAATTTTGATTAGTAGGAAAAGTCATCTCATAAGTTTGCAAAGCACCTACTAATTCCTCTACACTCATCTCATCCGGATGACTAACGGTTTCAATGGCGGTAACCTTTGCCCTAAACCGTTCCGGAAGAGTCCGAAGTATCTTTCTTACAATTTTCGACTCCGGGATCTTTTCTCCTAAATTAGCACATGTATTAATTACATCTTGAAGTCTAGTGTAATAATCTGTAAACAATTCATGCTCTTCCATATGAATAGAGTCAAATTGACTTGTAAGCATCTGGAGCTTTTGAATTTTTACAAGATTAGTACCTTCATGTGTAATTTTGAGAATATCCCAAATTTCCTTCGCGGTTTCACACGCGGAAATTCTTGTAAACTCAGTCGAGGAAAGAGAATTATATAAAGCGTTCATACCTTTCCCATTGTAAGAAGATCTTTCGATTTCCTCTTTAGACCATCTAGAGCGAGGTTTTGGGGTAGTAGAATTTCCTACTTCCTCAACCGGATGCACCCAACCGTATTCAACGGTTTGCCATACCCGCTCATCAATAGAGATGAGAAAAGCTCTCATCCGCATTTTCCAATATGCATAATTGGTCCCATCAAAAAGAGGAGGTCTAAAAATATTACCACTTTCACCCATCATGATAGATAAACCTAAAACCCGCTCTGATACCAATTGTTGGTTTTTAAGGATCCACAAGGATCTAAATAGGTACTATCAAACACCTAGAGGGGGGTGAATAGGTGTAATATTATAAAAACCAATCTCAGTGCAAAAATAAAAACTAATGCGGAAAATAAAAATCAACACACCGAGATTTACGTGGAAACTCCAATCCAGGAGAAAAACCACGGGACCAACACGCAATAACAATCCACTAAGAATAGAAGAATAACAAGGTGATTACCGACTCCACGGACTCAACCCCTCCTTCAGCTTCTTCAGACCTTGCGCTGACCGGTTGGATGTCCACGCAATAACAATCCACTAAGAAAAGAAGAATAACAAGGTGATTACCCCTCCTTCAATTTCTTCGGACCTCGCGCTCCACCGATTGCACGTCCACTGCACACGTTCGAATCCACGAACGCCACTCGAATCCACGAGCACACGTTTCGAATCCACGAAACGCCTTTAGCACACCGAATCCACGATGCCACGTCGAATCCACGACGCAAACTCAGCCGATAAGAATATAGGCTTCGATGGTGATCCTTTGCTTAGATTATCATTGAAGAACCGTAGAAGAAATCTCTAAGCAAAGATTAGATCAATTCGACAAAAGATAGATCTTGGAAGAACCGTCGAATTGACCTAAAAGAGGCTATAAAGAAGAACGGTAAAAACCTAGCCTCTAGGGTTGCTCTCAAGTGTTTTATAAAATAAACGGTATAGCTCCCCCGTTTTTGAGAAACCCTAAATGTCTATTTATAGTTTAGAAACCTTTGGAAAGAGATAAGAATCAAAAACATACCTTATCTGGAATTTTTCAGGACGGCGATCCGGATCGGGATTACTGCGATCCGGATCGTCGTAACGAGAATGACGATTCCAAAAATCCAAGGGTTCGGGATCCGGATCGCAAGGCCCGATCCGGATCGTTCATGAATTTCAGCAGCATCCAATGTTCGGGATCCGGATCATAATAGGCTTGGATCCGGATTGGATTTGCACATGAACTAATACCCTTCGGGATCCGGATTGGATCATCTGATCCGGATCCTGAACATGTCCTATGTCCAGTTTTTGATTTTTATGTAATTAAAAATTCATCCAAGTGTTTCTACACTATAAGAAAGTATTCGGATCACCAAAATTATTTAGTTAAACATACCTGATCCTTTTGAATACTTTCTTCTTGAGATTGATGTAACTGATCCACAATTCTTCATCTTCAATCTTCAAGACTCAAGACACTGAGTGTCAACTTGAGCTCTTGTTGAATCTTCTCTAAGTCTTTGATTGCTGATTGACAATTTGATCCCTTTAAGACTCCGACTCAACTCACTGACTTGACTCACGAAATATGCCAACACCAAAAAGCCGTAACAGCAGCTGTTGACCGCACAGAGCCGACAGAAGAGCTATGAGGATCAGAGGTGACGTGAATTGGAATTTATGGTGGGGGAACACGTGTTACTTCGTGTATCACCATCTAAGGGAACCAGACACTTCGGCTTGCGAGGGAAACTGAGCCCACGGTATGTGGGACCGTTCGAGATCTTGGAGCGCGTGGACCCGATGGCATACCGGTTGGCCTTACTGCCAAACCTTGAACGGGTACACAACGTGTTTCACATCTCGATGCTCCGAAAGCACCTTTCCGACCCGTCTCACGTTCTCGATGTCTCTGCTGTCGAGTTGCGTGAGGACTTGAGCTTCGAGGAAACGCCGATACGAATATTGGCACGGGAGAAGAAGAAGCTGCGCAACCGGACGATCCCCTACGTCAAGGTGCAATGGAGTAACCATCAGGAGCACGAGGTGACCTGGGAACTAGAGACAAAAATAAGAAAGTGTTTTCCTGAGTTGTTTAGCGAGGGTTGAGGATAAGTTTCGAGGACGAAACTTCTTTTAAGGGGTGTGTGGTGTAATATCACAATTTTTCGTGTAACGTTTTACCCTCCTGCTAATAAAATATAAGCTAGAGAAAATCGAATTAACAAATTTACTTAAGTTGATAATCGTGAGGTGCGGGTATTTTTCTGCGATAGAGCTCGAAAAACGGTGAACGGCGGTACGACCGGATCTGAATTCCGACTTATGGATCCCCCAAAAAGGGGGTTTTAGAATCGCGGTAACCGTAGTGTGCATCGAAATCCATGTAAGAGATCATGCACGCTTTTCGAGGAGATAAGAAATTATCTCTTATGAATAAATAATTAATAAATTAACTATTAAATACCCGATGTGGATTTCTACGGTACGTACCAAGAGAGAGAAATCACTTTTTTCGAAAAGAAACCCTAGCCGGAGAGAAAAGAAAGAAAGAAAAAGAAAACCCTAACCAAAAAAGAAAAAAAAGAAAAAAGGAGAAAGCGGAGGGACTCGATAATCCCCGATCAACGTGCCGAAGCCGGGAGCGTGAACGGATCGCCTTCTCCGACGAAATCGCGGTAAGCGATGCTCTTTCCCGTTTTTGTTTCGGGGGTTTTCACTGTTTTTGGCTTACCCGCCGCCATCCCGGGACTGCCGCCACACCCTGGTCGGCGCCGCGCGGGACAAAGCCCGCGCGTGGGCCCCGCGGTCGGGCTGCCCGCAGCACCGCGCGGGGCAGGTGCCCGCGCCGCGCTGCAGGCAGTGCCGCGCGGGACAAGCCAGCGCGGTCAGGCAGCCCGCAGCGCCGCACGGGGCTAGCGCTCGCGCGGTCGCGCCGCTTGTGGAGCCGCGCGGGGTTGGTGCCCACGCGGTCGAGCCGCATGCGGTGCCGCGCTGGGCCGGTGCCCGCGCGGCCGCACGACATGCAACGACGCGGGGGAAGACCGCGGCCACGTCGTCCGTCGCGCGCCGTCGCGTCGTCCGTCACGCGTCGTTGTCGCCGCCGTGCCAGGTCTTTGATAGTGTTCTTTGGTTTTGGACTCCGTTTATTTACAGAATACGTTTCCGTTCTGACCGCGGTTTTTTTGGAGACTTTTTAGGTCCGAGTGCCGATTGTGAGCGTGATTCGGCCCCAGGTGTTCCGGTCAGCATATCTCGAGGTGGGTACCTTTTCGGTGTTTTCGGTGTATAGTCGTTCTCATATTTTTGTGAGATTAAAGTAGATGTTTGGTAAATTGTTTAACCCCATTGCATGAGAATCCCGTTTTATTTCTAAATGAGGCGGCTGAGGTCGCGGTGCTATCTTATATGCTCATATTTGCTTACGCGCACACCGGCGGTCTGGCCACCGCACATGGTGTATTTTTCCGGAAAGATGGTAGGATTACCCGTGTACCCCACGACTAGGGATGATGGGGACTCCTCACGGTGAGGCGACTGCTCCTTGGGCAGTAGAGGGGTTGGAGGCACCACGAAATGAGCGCGGTATCTGGGGTTGTTGCCCAACATGTTTTAAGTCTAGGGTAGGTATCCAGCGTGATTGTAACAGGGATTTAGCGATTCATCTGGTGTATCGGTTTGTCATTTCAGTTTTATAGCATTTACTTGTTTATCATCTACTTTATTAGTCACTGACTACCCACACTGTGACAGGTCCGAGCAGGGGTGGGAACCGGGACGACGGTGAGGCAGCGTTTAGAGGACCATAGCCAATGTGGCTAATAGACTTTTCAGTTTTATGGTTATCCCTTATTATTTTTGGTTAGTATGCCTGTGATTGCTTGTGAATGGTTTATGTGGATGTTGGATTGAGATCTTAGCTTAGGAACTACTTCTTATATATGTAATTGTGGTGATTATGTTTGATATGGTTAAGTGTGATCTCTTCTTATTATTGCTCAAGGATTGCATGGTTAAAATACTAGTCGTGTTCGGAACGCCGTACATATACGAAGGAGGCTCCGCCTGTTTGGGGAGTGAATTTGTATATGTGGCGGGTCTGGCGCGCACCGAAGGCAAGGTTCATTTAAAGAAAAAAAAAATATGTATACGTTTTCCGCTCTTTTAGAACCTCCGGGGCGTGACAGGTGACAGGTTTTTCAGAGGTTGCTGTTCCGACTTCTGCTCGTGCGGAGACAGCTGATCGAGATAAGGGGATGGCCGAGTAGCTCCTTACCCGTTTATTTTGAGAGTTAGAGGTAGAGGTACCCTGTATTCTTTTTGAGATTCTACTTTTGTACTAAACAGTCTGTGGGACCATGTATTATCTTGGTACTATGGATTTATCTTTTATTCAGATGTTCAGTATTTGATTCCTGTAGCTAGTTATTCTATTTCAGCTCTGATACATGTTTAGCTATAGATCTGACTTGCAGGGTAGGCGCTTCGTCTATGCGGGGTTTTCCGTACAGATGGCGGATCTGTTGGCGAGCTCGAGTCGCAGTTTCGACCGTGGGGCGTGACAGCGGCGGCCTTGCAACAAAGGTAATGGCGATGGCGGCCTTGCAACAAAGGCAACGGCGGTGGTGGCCTTGCGACTATGGCAACGACGGTGGCGGCCTTGCGACTAGGGCAACGGCGACGGTGGCAACGATTCCGCCCAAACCCCCCCATCCCAACGAAAACCCCAATAAGAAACGAAACAAAGCCAACGAAACGCACCATAACCAAGAACCAACCTTGTTTCGACGGGGAAGACGATGCCACTCCGATCTCCGATCTCCGACCTCTGATCTCCGGCGACGATGGTGTTCCCGAATCCGGCCTCTAACAATGATGACGTTTCCGACTCCAAAACCCGGCGTGCACAACGAGAAAGAAGAAAAGCCAATCTTTTAGAAAAAAGAATTAGGATTTTTGTTTCTTTCTCTTACGTATAAGATAAATTCCGATTCTCATGTAGTTATAAGAAGATTCTCAACCGCTTTTAACCGCTTTTTTCTCAAAATGTATGCCAAAATAATCAAAACATCTCTTATTTGTTAGCACGGATTTCAAAGCACCACAAAGTATTAACGGATAATTAAAGTCTTCTCGGACCCGTTAATATGAAAAAATTATATCGGGAGATCCGTACATCGGATTTCCGATCTGATCGCACCGTTATTCTCCGTTTAACAATCTCTACAACATGACGACCAAAACCAACGAGATCGACATAAGAAGAAAATAAGAAAAATAACATACATACCGAAATAGATCCGAAAGAAAAAAAATCGTGGGCACTACAGAAATTAATTATTCAATTCTAAGAAAATCAAAAGTTAAAAAGTTTCAATGGAAAACCTGGAGTGGAGGAGCCCATTTCCAAATGCCCTATAGTTGAGATGGCTATGTACACTTTCACCAAAAAAATATTGAAAAATGCAAAGGCTACGGTCCAAAGGGATTGTAATCGCTACACCCCTTAAGCCAAGGGTTGTAGAATTTACTAAGCCTTTTAAAACTGTTAGCTAAAAAAAGAAAAAATTAGATAAGACAAGGGGAAAAAAATTAAGGGGAATTGGATGAGAGGAATTGTAAGATTACAATCCAAAAATAATTGTAGTCCTAGCACTCAAAAAAGTTAGTAAAATTCTCAAATAAGATCTGAACTGCTTTTTTTTATTGATACCCCTCATTCTCTAATTTTTTATAGTTGAGTGATTTTAGTAAAAAATAAGTTTAGAATTTTCTCTGATTTATTGGTGATCTCATCAAATTTAATGACTTTACTCCTTTTTGGCAAATAAAATAATTCTAATTAATAGGTAATAACTAATATAATTATTAAATTTAATAAAAATTTTAAATTAACTAAGCATAAAAATGAATTTTAAAAAAAAAAGTTAAAAGTTGAGTGGTTTAAACAAAAAAAAAAACGAGTTGAGGGACCTATTTCAGAACTTTCTGTTGTTGAGAGGTCCCATATATTTTTTTAAAAATAAAAAATAAAAAAATAAAAGCCAACGGTCCAAAACCAAGAAGGTTTTATTCCCCACCACCCAATAATAAGTGGTTTCCTCGCAATTAAAACTCGCTCCTCCTTTACCTTTCACTTTTCCCATGGAGAGAGAGGGAGAGTATTAATCTCTCCCTTCACCCTTTATAAATACAACACCAGCCCATTCTTTGGCTCTTGGAGTACAAAACCAAGCAAGAAGAATTAGAAAGAAACAGAAGAGTACTACACATATATCTATATATACAAACATATAGATTCACAGGGAGAGTGTTATCATCAATCAAAGAGATAAACAAAGCGTACACACATATATAATAGTTAATATATATGGGCTCAAGCACGAATATTATAGGTGGAGAGGATAAGGTGGTGGAAACGGTGATGGTGGGGAGGTACGTGGAGATGGAGCAGGAGGGCGAGGGCAAAACAGTCAAATCACGCTTCTCCGGCCTCCTCTGGCACGGCGGCTCCGCCTACGACGCCTGGTTCAGCTGCGCCTCCAACCAGGCAAATTTACATTTATACCCCCGCTTTTACTATTATTATTTTTTTGCTGGCAATTTAGTTGTGATAAATATATATATATTTTTTTAAGTGGCACAAGTGTTTTTGATGAATATATGTAGATCAACTTGTATATATTTAAGCATTACTAACCATTTTTTTTGTTTATTTTCTTTTTTGTGTAGGTGGCACAAGTGCTTTTGACTTTGCCCTACTCATTCTCGCAGCTGGGGATGATGAGTGGGATCCTCTTCCAACTTATTTATGGCTTGATGGGGAGTTGGACTGCTTATCTCATCAGCATTCTCTATTTGGAGTACAGGACCAGGAAAGAGAGGGAGAAGGTGGATTTTAGGAACCATGTTATTCAGGTACTCTTTTTTTTTTCTTTAATATTAGAGTTTATATATATACATCAAAAATAAATAATTAAAATATCGCTCTTTATTATTATTAATTTAAATTTTTAGAGAGAAACAACTGTTTTAGAAAAGTCGATCTCTTTTATAAGTTTTATTTATAAATGATTAATACCTTTTTTTTTATATATAGCTTAAGTTTTTAGAAATAATTGATTATTTCGCAACATCAAGCATATTTAATTACTTAGAGTTTGTTTATATTTATTTTTTTTAAAAATGCAGTGGTTTGAGGTGTTGGATGGGCTTCTTGGGAAGCACTGGAGGAATGTGGGGCTGGCATTCAACTGCACTTTCCTTCTCTTTGGGTCTGTCATTCAGCTTATAGCTTGTGCTAGGTACTCGATTTTCAATAATTACTTTTAATTTATTTCTTTATTTAATTTGTAGACTGATATATATTGCATAAGTTATATTTCTTATTAATGTATATAAATGTGGTTGCAGCAATATATACTACATAAATGATAAGTTTGATAAGAGGACATGGACATACATATTTGGTGCATGTTGTGCCACCACTGTGTTCATCCCCTCTTTCCACAACTATAGGATCTGGTCATTCCTTGGCCTTGTCATGACCACCTACACTGCTTGGTACCTCACCATTGCCTCTCTCCTCCATGGACAGGTATATATGCTCTCTCTCTCTCTCTCTCTCTCTCTCTCTCTCTCTCTAAAGTGGTGCTTGTTTGTGAAAAAAATAGTTAACTTTATATAAATGGTCGGTACTACTTGAAATATATATAATTTATAATAAAAAGAATTTTTCTATGTTTTAGAAAAAAATTCAACTTTTTTTAAAAAAAAATTAGAAGAAAAAAAAGGCTAACTGAATACAAAAAACTCCTCTTGCTCATTTTTCGAAAAGAGAAAAATAAAAAGAAAAAGAAAACTCCTTTTTCTTCCTCACTCTTTCAAACTTTCTTCGTTTGCTTTTCCAACAAACCACATACCAACATTTTATAGAATAATTAATTATCCTTCTATATCAATCCAAACACCAGTTATATATATATAAACATAATCTTTGATCAAATTTTTTTTTCTAAAATCTTTTTTCAATAATGTTACCAAAAACCAAGTACCATCTTTAAGTCTTAATATGCATTATTAATTGATGAAACATACATAATATAATATGCATGGTGAGCTGTGGTGTGCTACATATATGTGGTTTGATCTCAGTAGTGTATGTATATACGCGTATGTATACGTAGGTGGAAGGGGTGAAGCACTCGGGTCCAACGAAGATGGTGTTGTATTTTACGGGCGCCACCAACATTCTCTACACATTCGGCGGCCACGCTGTTACTGTGTAAGCCGACAACAACTACCCTCCCCACTTATTTAGTCTCTTTCCCAAAGTACACGACTTTTAATACAACAAAAAATTGAACAAAAATCCGAAAATTTAAAAAAAAATTATATATATATATATATATATATATATATATATATATATATATATGTTATGACTTGTGTATTTTTAAGAAGTACGGAGCCTTCAATAATTTCAAGTTGTTTTTAATATTGGGACATCCGAATAAACGATTGGCTCAGTTAGGTTTGATCTACAATATTTGAAATATTTAGAAACTAAGTTTTATAATTTTTCGATATTATTTATCTGGTGAATTGAAATGGCTCAAAATCAACGGGTAAAAATAGAAATCTTACAAAATATGATAATATGATACTAAAATTTTAGATCAAATATATTTATCTTGTACCATATAGTATAAAAAATTTTCTATCAAAATTTTATATGATTTGAATATTAATTTTTACACCATTAAATTTGCAAACGACTTACCACAATTATTAAAATTATTGATTTTGAGTCACTTTAATCACTAGGCAAATAATATAAAATTTGTAAAATTTAATTTATAGACCCTTTAAGTATTCTAAATCAAATTTAAGGAGGCCGATCGTTTATTCGGAAGTCCCAACATCGAAAATAATTTGGAAGTACAAGAGCTTTTGTGCTTTTAAAAGCACACAAGCCTAGCTCTCTCTCACTCTCTCTCTCTCTCACTATATATATATATATATATATAGTGAGAGAGAGAGAGTGTGTGTGTGAGTGAAACTACCATATTATCAATAGTACCAAGCACATGGTATTATTGAGTTTTCGACTTTTGGATGAAATGAAGTGCGATTAGGATGATAACAGTTTTCTAAAATTTAGCAGGTGATTGGTGAAATAGTATAAAGTCTAGGAGATTAATATCATCCTAGTCACACATTATTTTATTTAAGGGCTGAAAACTCAATAGTATCAAGTATTTGGTACTATCGATAGTATAGTAACCGGACTCCTCTATATATATATATATATATATATATATATATATATATATATATAGAGCTTATATACTTTTTAAAGTATAAGCCCAACTATCGTTGTGAATTTTTTTATTATTGGATTTGTATTGAGATCCGTACTATTATACTTTTTCTTTCTCTTTCTTTTTTTTAGTTGATTTTATAATAGCACAAATTCAATACAAATTTAATGATAAAAAAATCACCAATATAGTTGGGCTTATGCAGTTGAAAGTATATAAGCTCTACTATATATATAAAGAGAGAGAGAGAAAGAGAGAGAGAGAGAGAGAGAGAGAGAGAGTAAAGTTCTTATATTATTGATATGATTAGGACCTTACTATTATAATCTTATTTTCGATTTTAGAATGTTCAAATCAACGATCCACACAGTTAAATATGAGTTGACTTTATAATAGCAGAAATTCAAAACAAATTTAAAGATAAAAAAATTACAAACGTAGTTATGCTTGTGCATTTGAAAGTATAGAAGCCTTACTATATATATATATATATATATATATATATATATATACAGAGAGAGAGAGAGATAGAGAGAGAGAGTAATGTTCTCATAGAATTAGGGCCTTACTATTATAATCATATTTTCAATTTTAGGATGTTTAAATCAACGATCCGCACCATTAAATGTGATTTAGGTTATATAAATTTTTTAGAAATTTTTTTTTATAATTTTTCGACATCGTTTACTTAGTAAGTAAATCATCTCAAAATAAACGGTAAAAATTGAATAATTTTTAAAATTTAAGAATAGCACTTTTGAATTCAAAATCAAAAATGCAGATATTGATTTAAATAGTTTAAAATATTTTCTATCAAAATTTAAATAAATTAATATGCATGTACACTGTTAAATTATAATATTGTCATAGTAGTCATTAAAAATTAATAATTTTCAAATGCATTAATCATAAAATACAAAAAATTATAAAACTTTTTTTCTAAGAACTTTATATAACCTAAATTATATTTAACGTTGTGCATCGTTTATTTGAACACCTTAAAATTAAAAATACTCTCTTTCTCTCTCTCTCTCATATATATATATATATATATATATATATATATATATATATATATATATATATATATAGTCAGGCTACTATACTATCGATAGCACTGAATATTTGGTGCTATCAAATTTTCTACTATTAGATCAACTGTCACGCCCCGGGTGTAAACCAGAACCCGGGCCCGCCAACAGATCCGCCGTGCACACAGAATTTTCCATGTACACGAAGCGCTGGTAACCTGCTCAGATATAAGAAATACAATAAAAGAGCAATAAAAACAGAGCTGAACTAAAATCTAATACATCTCAGACTGAAGCTGGAAATAAAATACAATACATCTGTAAAAATGATACATCAGTCTCTCCCAGCTCACCAAAATAAATACAACCTGCTGGCAAAAGCCAGTCCCAAATGTAAAAGTACAACCGTCTGAGGAAACATAGGTACATCAACAGTCCAGCTAACCCGCTCATCCTGCCTCGAGATCTATCTACTCAGTCGTCATCTCTCCTCGATCCGCCGCTGAAAACCCAGCAGCACCCGCAGAAGACACTGCAAAACAAGGAAGAAGAAAAAGAAGAAGGAAGAATGGGGGTGAGAACTACTAGTAAACCAGTAGCCTCCCCTAGTGGGTAAAACCTCAAACTCTGACACACCCACTAGGTCTACCAGAGGCAAAAGGGGAAAGAAGAGTGGTAAGAAATAATGACTGCCAAAGAAATGAAACTACCACTACTATGCCTCTAAAACACAGTCCTAGACTGGAATATCCGTATGCGACAATAACCAACCGTCCCAGATGAACCCAATCTGTACCGTCCTCATCATCGGGCAAGTAAGCCGCGCCGATGTGATAGCAAGGCTCCTGCTGCCGCCCTCATCATCGGGCAAATAAGCCGCGCCGATGTGATAGCAAAACTGTCCATAACTGTCTGGCCCCGGCCTCCGGAGGGGAACTCGAGGGGAGCGACCCACTCGAGGAAAGCACTACCGGGCAATAACCGCGCCGGTAAAATAAGTACCAAAAGCAGGAGTAAATCACAACTGTAAAGCCCCGGTGGAACACACCCTCCACTAAAGAAACACAGATCCCCCAATCTGATGCACAATGAACATCCGGTCGATCGCCCAAAATCCGCGATCGCCGCAATACCCACAATCACAATCATGTCCTACATTCGACATCCGGTCAACCGCCTACTGTCCGCGGTAGCCGCTATAATCCCGCAACCCAGAATCAAACACAACCTATCACCGACCATCAGGTCCTCGCTACACTATCCCAAACCCCTGCTCGAACCCGAGCAACCAGACTCAAAGGTCTAAATAAGAAGGAGAAAAGAAATCAAACATGGTTTCTCCTATGTCAATTCCAGCATGATAGTGTAGCAGAAAAAGGTGGCCTATCTAGGTGTCCAAACAAGCATGCAAGTGTTCTCAAGGAAATAAAGGAAAAGGTGTTCAATAGTGGTTCCACATGTGTAACAATTAATAACTCCGCATAGATATAACCATCATGCTAAAACATTATCCAACCACACAGGTCTATAATCCATGTTCCATGATAAAGCATCACTATCCACCTATGCATGTCATAAAATCCTCAAATAGTACCAACCACTAACAGGATAATCATATAGTCCAAAATAAATAATCCAATCCACATGCAAGGTTAAACGCTAACATTCCATCCATACCAACATGTATAAGTCCCAACCACTATCAAATATCCACAATAGTAATTTCCATATGAAGGGCTCACAATTTTATATTACTTTAAGCATGCATGTCCAGATAATGGGATCACTCTAATATTCCTAGTGAGCATGTCAAAATAGAGGTAAACAACAACCACCCACCTGAAGTGCAACTGTCCAAGTCCGTACAGCTAGAAAATACCAAAACTTCAAATCCTTGCTCCCACAATATTAGCACACCCGCAATGCTCCTGGTACAACACAAAGCTCACTAATTACACTTAGGCTCCCAATTATTGCACTTAACCACATACAACCTCGAATTCAAAACTGTTAAATTAACACCTGTAGAAAGTGCCCAGAAAATTCCAATAAAAATATCACGGCGATCCTCGCGTCGATAGCTTCGCAACGGTACCTTGCACGCCCAAATCTGAGTTCAGTACATCAAGATAAAAATTCGGCAAGGGGGCACACTCATGCAAAAATCTGTGTTAAGGACTGATTACTGTTCACTGAGAAAACAGTAATTTTCACCTCGAAATAAAATTCACAAAAATCCAATAAAAATACGAGCGCGTTCCTTGCGATCCGTAGATGAAAAAGTTGTATAAGCTCGTTTCCGTCAGACGCTCGTGCGCAAAGATATGGCCGAAATACCCTGCTGCTGTCAAGGAAATCCACACAGAAAATAGGGTCACTGTTTGCCTCGGGATCCATGCCAAAACCTCGAAACGGGAAAGTGCGACCAAAACGAAAGATGAAGTCCTACCTCTTACGAGTCTGCCGGTGCAAGAATCGCAGCAAAATGATCTCGGGGTAGCCCAGGGAAGCTAAAACACTGTCGCTGCGCCGAAGAAGAACACTAGAAAGCAACGTCGCGCCGCACCGTAAAATGGGGAACCTCGGGATTCGTGCCTCCTAAAATCCTAGAACTTGGCAGGGAGATCAAGCACTTAGAGATGAAAATCTTTGCTTAAGGGTGCTCGGGCTGAAGGTGAATGGGTTGGGAGAAAAAGAAGAAAGAGTGGAGCTCGGGTTGGAGGCTTATATAGGCTGAAAAGAACAATTGAAGAAATACCAGCCATGTCCCTTTTTCCGGGCGCCCGAAAAGTTTCGGGCGCACACAGTGCGGCCCGGCCCATGATTTCCGGGCGCGCACAGTGCGGCCCGGTCCACCACACGGCCCAGCCCACCACACTGCCGAGCCCCGCTGCACCCGGAGCACAAGCGCCCGCAAATGACGACGCGACACGTGGCCCGGCAAACCGTGCACCACGCACGTCGCGCCGTGGACCGCGCACGTCGCGGCTGACCCGGGCCGTACGGCCACCTGCCCCGCCGTACGGCCACCTGCCCCGGTCAACTGCCCCACCAGTCGCGTGGACCGGGAGCACAGCACCGCACCAACCATCTCATGCCACGTGTCCACCCGGTCTACCGTGCACCCTGGCCCAAATTCCGTGGACCGCGCCTTCAAAACCAACCAACCACAAGCCGCCACGTGGCACCGCCCTGGTGCACGACCTCCGCGGTGGACCGCGCCCCTGCCCGCGCACCTGCGCTCCTGCCCGCGGCCTGCCCGCGCCGCATGCCGCCGCCTGCCGCCTGCCCGAGGCCGCGCCGCCGCCCGCCGGCGCTGCCCGCCGCCGCCGGCGATCGCCGGAAACACTGTTCCGGCGTGAACAGTACCCGCAAGCTCAAAAACGACAAGTAAATAGTCCATCTTGACCGTTTTCGCGCGCTGATTCCAAAAACGATGTCCGTTTCGCCAAAATCCGCCTCTAAAATTTGCCGGAGGCTCCCGCAAGCACCACAACTGCCCAAAACTTCCGGGAGTCCGCTTTTGGACATCCGGACTCAGAATTGAGCAAACAAAAAGCCATTTCCAAGCGTTTTTCCGCGCTGAATCCAAATTTGATAACCGTTTCGCGCGAAACCACCTCTAAACATCCGACGGGGTCAGCCGATCACCCACGTGATCCAATAAAGCTCGAGGTTCAACACTTGTATCAAATCATGCACCAACACCTCCCGAAACACAGAACAGGCTCCCCCGAAGTCACCGATGACCCTACCACAACTCTGCAGAGATCCAGGTCATCACATCCTCCCCCACTAAAAGAAAGTTTCGTCCTCGAAACTAAGGTCGTTCCTCAACACGAAATCTCAACCAGATAGAGGGGGTAATTATCCGATCATCCGCCACTCAAGCTCCCCAAGCTGTCAAATACCTTCTCCAGGGACACGATACAATCCTCGGGTCTCTAACAAGAACAAAATAAAGGTGGGCACTCCAGGAATCCGTACTACCTCAACCAAGTACAGCTGGACTAACCGCTCGAGCTACCAAGTAGTCCACATCGGTACACTAGCCCGATCCAAGTACCTCTCTTCTTCCCGCGATATCCAATGTAAGTCCCTCAACCACACCAGCCAAAAAGGCTACTCAACCACTGCGAAACATCCGCCTCACGCACAAAATCAAACCAAGTCCCGCCACCAGGTTAAGACCATCAGGTCCACCGGTACTATCGAGGACTCAACTGCACCGGGCAGGACCAACCACACACCCCTACGTGCCAAAGATCGGGAATATGAACCTCCCGAAACACTAGGTAACCGTCCTACCCCTAACCCAAGAAGAGAAGTACAAGCACTACCCTCCAAGAGGGAAAACTCCCGTATCAAAAAGATACGAACCCAAAAGCCCGGAACAACTCAAACCTACCACCACACCGACCGCTGTAACCTATGCGCTCTGACAGTCTCAGAAATCCACTATCCTGGAGAAGAAACCGAGAATGCCTCATCCGACTGATCTGTCCTCCATCACCCGGCGCCAAGCGCCTCAATCAGAACTCGCCTCAGGCGGCAGATCCCAATCCAAAGGAACTACAATGCCACGCTCCATACCCGGCGCCTACTCCAATGAGGCGTCCTTAATCCGTACTGGAGGGACCCAACAAGTTAAAAGGTATCCTGGCGCAATCCACTCTCAGACACTCATATCCTACGCGCCCCGTCCCTCTATACATGGAGCGTGCAGTTCAGCAACTGCGTTAACTCTTGCCATAAAAGGCCTCCAAGGCTCCATACTCAATCCCACGAATCGGAATGACTCATCCAAAACTGGCTCACTCGATCGTCGCAATCCCACAGCTTACCCGCTGTCAACTATCCACCCTGCCTCGGTGCCCCAACACTAGACGTCGGCACGGAGGGGGCTACTCGCTACTCCGACAACTGTGCCACTGCGCTGCTCCGACAACTGTGTCACTGCGCTGCTGATCTGCCCCCCCAACACTACTACCCTTCGGGTCCGGAACTCTCAGACTCCAATCTGGGTATCCGGCCCGAAACAACCAGCTCAGACCCAACTGCCGCACCAAGGTGCACCCGGGTCAGGGCCCAACGTCGGGGAGACACCGCTCACCACGACAAAACCGCAAATCAGCACACCCCAACACTCGACCCAATCTAGCGAAAGTCAAAGACATCCCCCTATTTCTGTAACCTTATGTTGTCTGCAGCCAACATAATGTCCAACAAAAATAGACTATGTCGATCCCTCTTCACTCACAGGAAGAGTTAACAATAAGAATCACCGACTTTCGCAACAAGTCACGCCACTCACGCCCTATTATCCTAGGGTCCGTCCAAAAGCCTAGGGTTTCCTAAGTCCCAACTGACCTATCCCTAAGCTCTGATACCACCTAATCTGTCACGCCCCGGGTGTAAACCAGAACCCGGGCCCGCCAACAGATCCGCCGTGCACACAGAATTTTCCATGTACACGAAGCGCTGGTAACCTGCTCAGATATAAGAAATACAATAAAAGAGCAATAAAAACAGAGCTGAACTAAAATCTAATACATCTCAGACTGAAGCTGGAAATAAAATACAATACATCTGTAAAAATGATACATCAGTCTCTCCCAGCTCACCAAAATAAATACAACCTGCTGGCAAAAGCCAGTCCCAAATGTAAAAGTACAACCGTCTGAGGAAACATAGGTACATCAACAGTCCAGCTAACCCGCTCATCCTGCCTCGAGATCTATCTACTCAGTCGTCATCTCTCCTCGACCCGCCGCTGAAAACCCAGCAGCACCCGCAGAAGACACTGCAAAACAAGGAAGAAGAAAAAGAAGAAGGAAGAATGGGGGTGAGAACTACTAGTAAACCAGTAGCCTCCCCTAGTGGGTAAAACCTCAAACTCTGACACACCCACTAGGTCTACCAGAGGCAAAAGGGGAAAGAAGAGTGGTAAGAAATAATGACTGCCAAAGAAATGAAACTACCACTACTATGCCTCTAAAACACAGTCCTAGACTGGAATAACCGTATGCGACAATAACCAACCGTCCCAGATGAACCCAATCTGTACCGCCCTCATCATCGGGCAAGTAAGCCGCGCCGATGTGATAGCAAAGCTCCTGCTGCCGCCCTCATCATCGGGCAAATAAGCCGCGCCGATGTGATAGCAAAACTGTCCATAACTGTCTGGCCCCGGCCTCCGGAGGGGAACTCGAGGGGAGCGACCCACTCGAGGAAAGCACTACCGGGCAATAACCGCGCCGGTAAAATAAGTACCAAAAGCAGGAGTAAATCACAACTGTAAAGCCCCGGTGGAACACACCCTCCACTAAAGAAACACAGATCCCCCAATCTGATGCACAATGAACATCCGGTCGATCGCCCAAAATCCGCGATCGCCGCAATACCCACAATCACAATCATGTCCTACATTCGACATCCGGTCAACCGCCTACTGTCCGCGGTAGCCGCTATAATCCCGCAACCCAGAATCAAACACAACCTATCACCGACCATCAGGTCCTCGCTACACTATCCCAAACCCCTGCTCGAACCCGAGCAACCAGACTCAAAGGTCTAAATAAGAAGGAGAAAAGAAATCAAACATGGTTTCTCCTATGTCAATTCCAGCATGATAGTGTAGCAGAAAAAGGTGGCCTATCTAGGTGTCCAAACAAGCATGCAAGTGTTCTCAAGGAAATAAAGGAAAAGGTGTTCAATAGTGGTTCCACATGTGTAACAATTAATAACTCCGTATAGATATAACCATCATGCTAAAACATTATCCAACCACACAGGTCTATAATCCATGTTCCATGATAAAGCATCACTATCCACCTATGCATGTCATAAAATCCTCAAATAGTACCAACCACTAACAGGATAATCATATAGTCCAAAATAAATAATCCAATCCACATGCAAGGTTAAACGCTAACATTCCATCCATACCAACATGTATAAGTCCCAACCACTATCAAATATCCACAATAGTAATTTCCATATGAAGGGCTCACAATTTTATATTACTTTAAGCATGCATGTCCAGATAATGGGATCACTCTAATATTCCTAGTGAGCATATCAAAATAGAGGTAAACAACAACCACCCACCTGAAGTGCAACTGTCCAAGTCCGTACAGCTAGAAAATACCAAAACTTCAAATCCTTGCTCCCACAATATTAGCACATCCGCAATGCTCCTGGTACAACATAAAGTCCACTAATTACACTTAGGCTCCCAATTATTGCACTTAACCACATACAACCTCGAATTCAAAACTGTTAAATTAACACCTGTAGAAAGTGCCCAGAAAATTCCAATAAAAATATCACGGCGATCCTCGCGTCGATAGCTTCGCAACGGTACCTTGCACGCCCAAATCTGAGTTCAGTACATCAAGATAAAAATTCGGCAAGGGGGCACACTCATGCAAAAATCTGTGTTAAGGACTTATTACTGTTCACTGAGAAAACAGTAATTTTCACCTCGAAATAAAATTCACAAAAATCCAATAAAAATACGAGCGCGTTCCTTGCGATCCGTAGATGAAAAAGTTGTATAAGCTCGTTTCCGTCAGACGCTCGTGCGCAAAGATATGGCCGAAATACCCCGCTGCTGTCAAGGAAATCCACACAGAAAATGGGGTCACTGTTTGCCTCGGGATCCATGCCAAAACCTCGAAACGGGAAAGTGCGACCAAAACGAAAGATGAAGTCCTACCTCTTACGAGTCTGCCGGTACAAGAATCGCAGCAAAATGATCTCGGGGTAGCCCAGGGAAGCTAAAACACTGTCGCTGCGCCGAAGAAGAACACTAGAAAGCAACGTCGCGCCGCACCGTAAAATGGAGAACCTCGGGATTCGTGCCTCCTAAAATCCTTGAACTTGGCAGGGAGATCAAGCACTTAGAGATGAAAATCTTTGCTTAAGGGTGCTCGGGCTGAAGGTGAATGGGTTGGGAGAAAAAGAAGAAAGAGTGGAGCTCGGGTTGGAGGCTTATATAGGCTGAAAAGAACAATTGAAGAAATACCAGCCATGTCCCTTTTTCCGGGCGCCCGAAAAGTTTCGGGCGCACACAGTGCGGCCCGGCCCATGATTTCCGGGCGCGCACAGTGCGGCCCGGTCCACCACACGGCCCAGCCCACCACACTGCCGAGCCCCGCTGCACCCGGAGCACAAGCGCCCGCAAATGACGACGCGACACGTGGCCCGGCAAACCGTGCACCACGCACGTCGCGCCGTGGACCGCGCACGTCGCGGCTGACCCGGGCCGTACGGCCACCTGCCCCGCCGTACGGCCACCTGCCCCGGTCAACTGCCCCACCAGTCGCGTGGACCGGGAGCACAGCACCGCACCAACCATCTCATGCCACGTGTCCACCCGGTCTACCGTGCACCCTGGCCCAAATTCCGTGGACCGCGCCTTCAAAACCAACCAACCACAAGCCGCCACGTGGCACCGCCCTGGTGCACGACCTCCGCGGTGGACCGCGCCCCTGCCCGCGCACCTGCGCTCCTGCCCGCGGCCTGCCCGCGCCGCATGCCGCCGCCTGCCGCCTGCCCGAGGCCGCGCCGCCGCCCGCGGCGCCGCCGCCGCCGCCGCCGGCGATCGCCGGAAACACTGTTCCGGCGTGAACAGTACCCGCAAGCTCAAAAATGACAAGTAAATAGTCCATCTTGACCGTTTTCGCACGCTGATTCCAAAAACGATGTCCGTTTCGCCAAAATCCGCCTCTAAAATTTGCCGGAGGCTCCCGCAAGCACCACAACTGCCTAAAACTTTCGGGAGTCCGCTTTTTGACATCCAGACTCAGAATTGAGCAAACAAAAAGCCATTTCCAAGCATTTTTCCGCGCTGAATCCAAATTTGATAACCGTTTCGCGCGAAACCACCTCTAAACATCCGACGGGGTCAGCCGATCACCCACGTGATCCAATAAAGCTCGAGGTTCAACACTTGTATCAAATCATGCACCAACACCTCCCGAAACACAGAACAGGCTCCCCCGAAGTCACCGATGACCCTACCACAACTCTGCAGAGATCCAGGTCATCACATCAACTATTTTGATCATTTTCATCCGTTAGATTTTACTATTTTTCCAACCACAAATTAAACCCAAGAGACTCACTATCATCTCAACCACACATCTTTTAATTATTTTTTAATTTAAGGATTAAAAATTTAATAGCACCAATAACTTATACTATTAACAATATTCCAGTCTGGCTATATATATATATATATATATATATATATATATATATATATATATATATATATATATATATATATATATTAGTTTAATACATAAAGGTGTCTACTTCACTTAACTCGTCTTTGCTTTAACTTATTATTATTATTATTTTTAAATTATGTTTTATTATCCTATTACTTTGTTTTTTTTGTTTCACCTTAAATAGAATAGAAAATAATATATTTTACAAATTAGGTGGGTAAAGTATATAATTTACAAAATATACTAGTTACTATCTTATTTATTAATAGTGTGTATATATATATATATATATATATATATATATATATATATATATATATATATATATATATATATATATAATTAGAGAGCTTATATACTTTCAAAAATATAAGTATAAATTTGCTTATGAATTTTTTACCATTTGATTTGTATTGGGATTTATGCTTTTTTTTTTTTTTTCTTTAGTTGACTTTATAAAAACACAAATCCTAATACAAATTTAATGATAAAGAATTCACAAACATATTTAGGCTTGTCTTTTGAGAGTATATAAGCTCTACTCTCTCTCTCTCTCTCTCTCTATATATATATATATATTAGTTTAATGTATAAGGGGGTCTACTTCACTTAACTCATCTCTGTTTTAATTTTTTTTTTTTTTTTAAAAAAAATTATATTTTATTATCCTATTACTTTGTTTTTTGTTTCATCTTAAATAGAATAGAAACTAATATATTTTTTTAAAAAATTATGTTTTATTATCCTATTACTTTGTTTTGTTTCACCTTAAATAGAATAGAAAATAATATATTTTACAACTTAGTTGGATAAAATATATACTTTACAAAATATAGTAGTTACTATCTTATTTATTAATTGTATATATATATATATATGTTGTTATAGCAAAAATAAAATAAAATTAAAATTAATATATATATATATATATATATATATATATATATATATATATATATATATATATATATATATATGTGTGTGTGTGTGTGTGTGTGTGTGTAATTTTTTTTTTTTTAATTCAGACAACGGTGGAAAAAAAATAATAAGACAATACTACATGTACATCCTAAAGAAGAATGTACATTCTATATCCATCATCTAATAATAAAAAATTATTTTATAGAATGTAAAATATATACCCCCACATCTAATGTTTTTCAAAATAGTCTTACAAACCACAGGGGCACAAATGAAAGTTAATTCTTAATAAATTAATTTAGCCCACATCTCTAGGCAAGGTATGCATTATGATACTACCATGCAAGTGATTGTGTGATTTGTGCCTCTTATATAATTAAGAACTTTTTATAACCCCTGAGACACACGGGACGTTAATAAGGGCTTTTCATTTGTATTTTCTATTGGTAGTTAATGCTCTTTTTTATAATAATAATAATAATATTATTATTATTATTATTTTATTATATAATAACATAATAGAATGCAAAATGGGAATTTTAAGATGCAACTTGTTATGTGTCCCTTGCATTGTCAAAAAGAGCTTCCGCGGTCTCCCCACGTCGTCTTGTCCTTTCATACGCATGTGCTTTACTTAAAGTTTTTTAGGGTAAAATTATGTAGTTCCTTTTGATCTAACTATTTATTTTTTAAATTATCTATTTTTTAAAATTTATTTAATTTGAGTTGTTTAATAATTTTTTAATTTTAAATTTTGAATATATTTTTATCTTTATATACTAAATTAGTATATTTTACATAATTTAAGTAACTGTAAATTTATTAAAATAAATAATTATTTGTTTTAATTTTAATATGAAAGAATTATCAAATAATTTAATTAAATAAATTTAAAATTTAGGTATTAAAATTAAAGTTTTGAAGAGTAAATTAGTAGAAATCAAAATGATCTTCTATATAATTTTATATAGTTTTTAAAGAAGTTTTTGATTTTTTTTTTTTTGTTTTTACAAATATATATAGTTAAAGAAACTTGGAGCTTGTGACAAAAATTCTATTTAATTATCTTCTTTGTACCCATCATAGCTTGCAAAGTTAACTAAGAGCTTAATAATTGATATTGGAGAGTTTTTAAGTGGAAGCGCAGTGTTTTACATTTACAGAAAAATAAATAAAACCGGTAGCTTTGCAAAATATTTTTATGGCCTCCACAGAATGTGTCAACAAGTGCGACATAGTAGTCACTTTCTATTTTTTATTCTAGCTTTTTTAATTAGTTGCTCCGTCGCACGTAGGTCCTTCCTCTCAAAAACTCTTTAGGACCACCTTAGTGAGCGTTCACCTTTGGAATTGCTCTCCCAATAACAACCAACTACGCAATAGAGTCACTATTTAGTTAATTAGTAGTGATTAATAAAAAATAGTATAAAGAGAAGCTTACCTCCCTTTATCCAAAACTCTTAATTCAAGCTTTAGGTGCACCTATTCATATATATATATTTCATACCCCCTCTCTCTCTCTCTCTCTGTCTCTCTAGGATTCTGAAAAGATATGGAGAGAGAGAGAGCGAGAGAGAGAGAGAGAGAGAGAGAGAGACTCTTAACCCTCGACACACAAGTCATTGGGCTGTGTACACACACATCCACCACTTCTATGCTAACAACATTCATTGGTTTGTCCAGTCAAACAAGCTAGAGCTGCTCTAACAGCCGCTGCTGCGGCCGGCTTTTGCTTTTTGCAGAAGCATCTTACTGAATGCCAAATATGAAATACCACCTGCCCAGAGACTACGACACATGCATACAACACATACTTTGCACAAACTAGTACGCTTAGCTTCAGCAGATAGTTACTGTATATAGACCGCTTTACATGTACCTACCCCTCCCATTATTTTGTCCTTTTTTTTTTTTTTTTTTTCTGAGAGAACTCCCATTATTTTGTCCTGATTCAAACGGAACAATAATTGGAAAAATTACAAGAGTAATTTTTTTTTTTGGTTTTTACTTGATAAACATAATTGATGATTTTTTTTTTTTCTGTAGTTATATATTAAAAGTTCAAAATTCCATGCATCTTACTCTAATTACAATGCGAATTTTAGATCAAAACATATTTAAACACTAGTTAGGCTACTAAAATAATGATTTTACTCCAAGTGCATCTTTGTCATGTTACTTTCTAATTATTTAATTAGTGTAAAAAGACAGTTATTTAATTTATTGCCTTTGGTATGTTTTTTTTTCCTTTTGGTTTTCTAATATCTTGCTGAGTGCTTAACCCACTCCTGTTAACTTTTAGTTAGTTTTTCAAAAAGAAAATTGGCAAAAAATGAAAAAATTAACTAATTACGTACCTGATAATGATAATTTTTTTTTGGGGTTCTCATTTCGATAGGGTAAAAATGGGATTTGAAAACCAGTAAATTAGAAGTCTATCTGGAGGGCATATAAGAAAATTATTCTTCATCATTAATGAATTTTATCAAAAACCTAAAATTCATGCATGCATGCGTGCAGTGAGATCATGCACGCGATGTGGCGTCCCCAGAAGTTCAAGGCGATTTACCTTCTCGCCACACTGTACGTACTCACACTCACCCTGCCGTCGGCGGCGAGCGTCTACTGGGCGTTCGGCGATGAGCTGCTGACGCACTCGAACGCGCTGGCTCTGCTGCCGCGCACAGCGTTCCGGGACGCGGCGGTGGTGCTGATGCTGGTGCACCAGTTCATCACCTTCGGCTTCGCCTGCACGCCCCTCTACTTCGTCTGGGAGAAGCTCATCGGCCTCCACGACTGCCGCAGCCTTTGCAAGCGCGCCGCCGCCCGGCTCCCGGTCGTCGTACCCGTCTGGTTCCTCGCCATCATATTCCCCTTCTTCGGGCCCATCAACTCCGCCGTGGGCTCGTTGCTCGTCAGCTTCACCGTCTACATCATCCCCGCCCTCGCACACATGGTCACCTTCCGCTCAGCCCACGCGCGCGAGGTACGTATTTTTCTGTCTGCATATCTGCCCGTCTATCCATCCAGAAACGAAATTAGAATTTAATTACGAGCGAAATCAAAATATATTTAAATAAAATTTTTTGCACATGAATATAATTTTATCTAATTAATTATTTTTTAAAAAATTATTAATTTAATAATTAATATAAAAATATAAAAATTAATTTTTAATTACAGATATTTAATTTTTAATTATTTTATTTATATTATTATATTCAAATAACTATAAATTTTACTAAATTTAATAATAATTTAGTTAGTGATCCATCGAATTTTTAGTATTTTTAATAAATAAAATTATAATATTTAATAATTATTAGATCAAAGAATGATTAAATTTAATATAATATTTTATTTTATTAAATAAAATAGCTTACTAGATAAAAATTTAAAAAAATATAAAATAGAAAATTTAGAGTTAAAGAATGTATTTCAAAATACCTTATATAAGTATGCGACTCTTAATATATTTTTATCTATTTAAAGTATATACAGAGAAGAAAAAAAAAATTTATATTGATAAAAAAAATAAATTAAGCAAATATTAAAAAGCTGAGGAGAACCATGTCTATCTAATTTTTTTTTTTTTGTTAAATTAGTATTTAGCACTAACAAGTAATATTAAAAAGTTGAAAAGGATTATGACCACTTTGATCCTTAACTTAGCTTCATCCCTCTATCTATCTATCTAACTATCTATCTGTGTATATATATATATACCTATATATGGAGTACCTTCTCTTTTTTCTGCATTCATCATATAATGCAAACTTGAAAGTTTTCAGCAGGATAATAAACTGCAATAGTAAAAGCCAAGCCAAAAGGCCGAACTTATATCTTTATTAGATTTAAGAAAGTATCACGGCAGCATTATCTTGCATTATTCTCTTGTTAAATTAAATCTCTAAATGACTTAACTAATACAAAAAATCAAATTTTACTGAGGACATTGAAGTAAGGTCAAAATTTTAGGATTAAAATTAAAAGTCCAGAACCAAGTTAATTATGATTAAGGTAAAAGTTTTGAAATTATGTTGCTATAATTGAATAATTATACAGAGGAAATTGATAATATTGGATGAAAATTAATTAATATAACATTTTTTGGTGTTTTGATTTGCAGAACGCCGTGGAGGTGCCGCCAAAGTTTGTCGGAAGGTGGATTGGCACGTACACGATCAACTCATTCGTGGTGGGCTGGGTTCTTGTGGTCGGATTCGGGTTTGGTGGATGGGCTAGCATCACCAATTTTGTCCGCCAAATCGACACGTTCGGTCTATTCACTAAATGTTACCAATGTCCGCCGCCACCGTTATCACCGTCACCACTATCACTACCATTTCCTTCGTATTCTCCTAGTTCCTCGATGCCATTCTCAAACAATCCGCATAACTCCACGGCACAAGCATTTGCAAACATATCCCCATCTCCTTCGCCCTCTCCTGCACACTTTGTTCACAACCATCACCGCCAGCACCACCACCACGGTCCATAAAACTCATTTATCATTAAATGAAAGGAGAATATAACTAGGAGAGAGAGAGAGAGAGTGAGTGAGTGAGTGGTAGGAATTTATGAGAGATCATATAAATTGGTTAGTGGGTAATGTTCTCTTTTAGCTTTAGTATGTGTTGGAACTTATTTGTTAGTACTTAGTAGAGAAGTGAATCATGTATGAGGCTATTCCTATAGTACGGAATTAAAGGGAGTTGCTTATGATGTCAGTGTCTAGTTTGGAACTAATACTGCTCCTATTTTTCTTTGTTTTTTTTTCTAGTTCAACTTTACTTTTGTTTCTTTTCTCTTCTACTTGGAAATGTGTTAAGTTGTACTATCTTTACTTTATCTTCTTCTCATGCTACTGCATTTTTCAGTTTGTTCTCATAGCTTGCTACATCGTTCGGTTACTTTACTACGACTTGTTATTATTTGGAGCCCTTTGTCCTTTTTCCAAGTCTAGCTTTATTCCATCATTTTTACTTTATTATATTTTCTTTTTTCATTTTTATTCACTAAAAAATTAAATTATTAAATTTAATAAAATTATTAATTAAAATCTCTTGATTCTAAAAAACTAAAAATTAAGGAGGTCTAAAGAAAAAAAAAAAAGTTAAAGTTGAGTGGGCTTTTTTAAAACCCTAATTATGGGTCTCAACATATTTAATTTTAATTTTATCTAGCATGATTTAATACTTAAGCCGAGCGAAAAGAGATTTTCATGATGAAAAAATATATTCAAAATTTCACGAAAAAAAATAATTACAAAGTTCAATGCGTTCGTTACTTTCTTTGATCAGGAATACTACTCATACACTCTATTTTAGATTGTATATATGATATATATTTTATTTATTTAAAAATAAAATTTTTTTTACTGATCATTTCGATGTGATCAATACAATTTATTCTATACTTGAATGGATAAGATGTAAAATGTATTT
>CM054931.1:16465603-16473103 GCA_029168755.2 Tillandsia fasciculata | reverse complement strand
TAATTTATAAACTAATAAAAATTTTTAAATTTTAAATTTTCAAACAAGAAATGCTAATCAATATATAACCACTTAGTTTACTCTTCTATATATAAATTGTGATATATATATATATATATATATATATATATATATATATATATATATATATATATATATATATATATATATATATATATATTGTAGTATCCTGACTTTTCTGGTGTCATTGACGACCCTTGTCGTTTAACGTTGGTTGTAGGTGCCCTTCTTATCGACCTTTAGTGGTTTGTGTTTTGGTGCGTGTTAGTATTTTTCAGTAATAGGGCTCGTGAAACGACAAACGGTGGTACGTCCGGATCCTCAATCCGACTTCCGGATCTCCCGGGACAGATTTTAGAAGTGCGGAGTGTCTGTACCGCGCATCCGAGTTCGCGCCGTCTTTTTGGCACGCTTTTCGGAGCGATCAGGGGGGAGGTTCGCATTGGACTGGGTAACAACTTTATTTAATCGAGTGTCGGAATGGGTAGGGGTTCCTACCGTGACCTAACTAACCCTCACCCGGAACGGTACGCACGAGGTTAGGGTTTCGAGGAGGGTTAGGGTTTCTTTTCCGCGTTAGTATTTAAATGCGACCGATTTTGACCTCCCGAGAAGGATCGCGTTTAACCTAGCCGTCTGAGAAAAGGGAAGAGGGAACCTCGTCTCCTCGCATTGTGCGTACCGCAGGCTGAAGACGAGACGAGATCGGATTCTTCCGCGGGAACCTCGAGGTGAGCTTTCGTGTCATCTTCCTTTCTTTTTCTTTTCTTTTCTTTTCTTCTGGTCGCGGTTGTAAACGGGGGGAGGGGGAAGAGGCTAGGTCGTTGCGCTGCCGCTGCCCACGCGGGCCTACGCCCGCACGGGGCGCCTCCTTGTTGCCGCGCCGCCGCCCGCGCGGGCCTGCGCCCGCGCGGTGCGCTCCTTTGCGACGCCGTTGCCCGCGTGGGCCTACGCCCGCGCGGGGCGCCTCCTTGCTGCCGCACCGTCACCCGCGCGGGCCTGCGCCAGAGCGGGGCGCTCCTTCGCGTCGCCGTTGCCCGCGTGGCTTTGTACCGCGCCGGTCACTCCACTGCCGCCGCCAACGTCGCGCTGCCGTCGCTTTGCCGCAGCCCGCGTGGCTTTGTGCCGCACGGGGCCCCCCTCCGCTGCTTTCGCGTCGCCACCGCCGCGTAGCTCGATGCCACGCGGGGCCCCGCCGCCGCCGCGCTGCCGTCGCGTTGCCGCTGCCCGCGTGGCTTTGTACCGCGCGGGGCGCCCCTCCGCCGCTGCCGCGTCGCGCCGCCCGCGTGGCTCGGTGCCATGCGGGGCCGCCGCCGCTGTCGCGCCGCCGCCGCTGTCGCATTGCCACTGCCCGCGTGGCTTTGAGCCGCGCGGGGCGCCCCTCCGCCACTGTCGCGTCGTGCTGCCCACGTGGCTCGGTGCCACGCGGGGCTCCGCCACCGCTGTCGCGCCGCCGCCGCGTGGCTTGCTGCCACGCGGGGCTTTGCCACCGCCGCTGTCGCGTCGCCCCCCCGCGTGGCTCGATGCCACGCGGGGCCCCGCCGCCGCCGCGCTGCCGTCGCGTTGCCGCTGCCCGCGTGGCTTTGTGCCGCGCGGGGCGCCCCTCCGCCGCTGCCGCGTCGCGCCGCCCGTGTGGCTCGGTGCCACGCGGGGTGTAGTGTTCTGGTTTTTCCCCGTACAGTTTTTCCGTTGAATCCACTGTGTAGAACACCTAGTGTTGGTGTGTCTGGCCCATGGTGCATCAAAGGGGTGCCACAGATGGACCCTGTGTGGTATTTTAGCTGATTTGGCCTTTGGCTGTGTTTGCCGAATTTTAGAAAAGGAATTGGGCCAAACGGAGTTCGGATTGGATTCAGCGCGGAAAAACGCTTGAAAATGACTATTTATTTATCGAATTTGGAGTCCGGATGACCAAATGCGGGCTTCCGGAAGTTTCGGGGGATTTCTGGTGCATGGGAGTGCTCCGTGGACCGGCCTATGCCACGTGGCGGCTCACTATTGGGCGGCCCACGTCGCTCGGTCCACGGGAAAGGCGCGGCGGTGCATGGACCGCGCGGCGGGCCACGTGGCATGCACGGAGTGGCGGGTTCACGCGGCGCGGCTCAGCGGGTGCGCGGATCTCGTGGACCGGGTGTAGGACACGTGTCGCTCGGGGATTGGTGGGCTTACCGGGCGCGGTCCACGGCGCGCGGCGTGGCGCCTCGGCGCGCGCGCCAGCGCAGGGCGCCAGTGCGGCCGGTCGGGCGCACATGGCCCGCACTCGAGTGCGGGCCACGTGTCGGCCCGCAAGCGGGGCGGTGCATGCACCACCTCCAGCGAGGCGCAGCCACGCGGCGGCCACCCAGTCGCCCCGCACAGCTGTTTGCTGTGCGGGGGACACGTGGCCGCACCAGGGGAATCCGGGCGGTCGGACGGCCCCCCGTCCGACCCGCTTTTCGGATTCGGGCGCCCGAAAGTTGCGCCCGAAATCCGAAAGTGGGGGGGGGGGGGGGGGGGGGGGGGGGGCTTGGGCTTCTATATAAAGGCCTCTTGGGGGCCCTTTTGCTCACTTTCTGTGAGGATTTTCACAGGGCACTCTAAGGAAAAATTTTTCTCTACCTAAAACCTTCCTAGCTGATCATTCCTGGGATTTCTAGGAGCGCGTTTTTCGAGGTTGGCCATTTTCCGGCGCGACGCGACGCTCGTTCTTCGACGACCCGTTTCGTCTTTTTGCAGTGTTTAAGCTCCCCCGGCTCACCCCGACCTCCGATTCGGGTGATTCTTGCGCCGTTGGACTCTCGACAGGTAGGACTTCATTTTGATATTTTGAGTTACCCCTGGTTTTCATGTGGATTTTGAGTTTCCCGAGCTTCCTTGTGACCCATTTTTCCTCGCGGAGTTTTGGACAGCACCTGGTTAACTTCGCGCTCAGGCATCGGATCGAGGCGATTCAAAAGGCGTTTCTCATCTACATCTCGCAAGGAATCTCCTGGAATTTTGTCAGAATTTCCTGAATATTTTTCGAAGGTGGAAATCTCTTTTCTCTGTAACTTTTTGGTACAGGAATTCTGCACAGTTTTGTTTGGGGTGTTTCCCTTGCCCAATTTGTATCTCAGCGAAGGAAGCTCGGTTTTGAACGTGCAGGTACTCGTTTCGACGGGTTCGTCGCAAGGAACGCGACGGTATTTTTCTTGGAATTTTCTGAGCCCTTCGCAGGTGAAAATCTGAGATCTTTAGATCGGTAAATTTGGGACAGATTTTGTGATATGTGAGGGACTAAAATTTTGTATGTTCTTCTTGGAAGTTTGGTACAGCATTGCGGTGAGTTTGGTGCGAGCGCGGGTTTTCGCATTTGGGACAGGATTTTTAGCGCTCGAGGTGGGTACCGTTGTTAACCTCTTACTTGGAATCACCCACTAGGCATATTGGAGCTAATCCGGTGTAATGTTGCTATCACACTAGTAAAAATGAACATAGCATGCTTAATGAAAAGAAAAGGACTCACGATTGATACTTGTATCTTTAGAGGACTAGACACTAATAAATGGTAATAACCGGCTAAATCCGTTTCATACTTAATGTTTATTGAAGGACTTATGCATGTGTCTAAATCGGCTTATGGTATGTTAATATTTCTGATATTTTATCAAAGGCATAATGTAAGAATTGGAATATTAAAATTATCTTGCTTAGTAAAGGACTTGCATGCTTAAATGGTCACCTAGTTAGGCCACCTTTTTCTGCTGAACTATCATGCTGGAAATTGACTTAGGAGAAACCATGATTTCATTTTCTCCAGTTATCTTGACATAGGGGATGTCATGCCCTGGGTTAGGGCAGGGGCTGGGATAGAGTAGGCAGATATTTGGGTTTCGGGACAGGCAGGCTGTGTAGGCAGGGTATTGCGGCGATCGCAAATTTTGGGCGATTGACCGGACAGTTGTTGTTGCATCAGATCGGGGAAGGGATTTGGGCTTTCTTTTCAGTGAATGGATCTGTTCCATTTAGATCAGTGTCATGATCCAGTCCTGCGGACTTATTTTTCCTTGGACACTTATTACTCAGGCATTATGCTCGTGTGGGTTGCTCCCCTCGAGTGCATGCCACTCCGGAGTGCGCGATATGTAGACTTGAGTCCTTGAGACTCCTATCCCCTATCGGTGTTATGCGTAGGCTGGCATACCCGATTTGGCAGGCACCGCAGGCAGTCCCAGTGTTTACTGGAGTAGTGTTTGGGTTATTCAGACAGGCTTTGATATTCTGATGCATACATTTAGCTATCTTTTTAGCTGGGCATGTAGAGGCATATTAGTGGTATTTTTATCAGTATACATGCATATAGTTTACCACATTGTTCTATTCGCCTCTGGTAGTCCTAGTGGGCATGTTCGAGTTGAGGTTTACCCACTAGGGGAGGCTACTGTCTTTATAGTAGTTCTCACCCCCACTCTTTTTCCCTTTTTTTTTCCCCTTTGTTTTGCAGAGTCTTCTGCGGGAGTTGCGGGACCCTCTTCTCAGGACCGAGGTAAGAGGATCGTTGATTAGCTAGCTGCTTTCCTGATCCAGAGTTTAGTAGATTCTGTTGTATCCCCGGTACACTCAGACGAATGTATCTTTTCCTTTTATTTTTGGGTCTGGCTTCGGCCAGCTGGATGTACTTTTATTTTGTGAGCTGGGAGAGACATTTGTATATTTATGAGAGCTATGTTGTACTTCCCTTTTCAGCTTTTGTCTGAGTTGTACTAGTAGTAGTTTAGCTCTGTTTATGCTCTTTTATTATATCTATCTATCTGAGCAGGTTACCAGCGCTTCGTGTACACGGGAAATTCCGTGTGCACGACGGATCTGTAGACGAGCCCGGGTTCTGGTTTACACCCGGGGCGTGACAGATTAAGTTGGTATCAGAGCTTAGGGATAGGTCGGTTGGGACTTAGGAAACCCTAGGCTTTTGGCAGACCCTAGGACGGCAGGGCGTGAGTGGCGTGATATTTTGGCGAAAGTCGGCAATTTATTATTTAACTCTTCCTGAGAGTGAAGAGGGACTAGCATATCCTATTTCTGGAGGACTATTATGTTGGCTGCAGACAACATAAGGTTACAGAAATGGGAGGATGCTTATGACTTTCGCTGGATTGGGTCGAGAGTGGTTTCGTTTTCTGATCTGTTGTTTCTTGTGTGGCAGGATGCCTCCTAGGCGACGGATGCCTACCCGGGGTACTTCTACACCCCCGGAGGAGCCGGAGCAGTCCGGGCCATCCGAGATTAGCGAGCTGAGGGCCCTCGGGGCTCCGCCGCCGCTGTCGCACCGCCCGCGTGGCTCGATGCCACGCGGGGCTCCGCCGCCGCTGTCGCGCCGCCGCCGCTGTCGCGTTGCCGCTACTCGCGTGGCTTTGTGCCGCGCGGGGGCGCCCCTCCGCCGCTGTCGCGTCGCGCTGCCCGCGTGGCTCATTGCCACGCGGAGCTCCGCCGCCGCTGTCGCTCCGCCGCCGCTGTCGCACTGCCGCCGCGTGGCTTGCTGCCACGTGGGGCTTTGCCACTGCTGCTGTCGCGTCGCCGCTGCCGCGTGGCTCGATGCCACGCGAGGCCCCGCCGCAGCTGCGTTGCCGCTGTGTCACGCCCCGGGATCGAATTTGCGACCCGGGCTCGATAACAGATCCGCCGCCCATACGGTGAACCCCGTATAGACGAAGCGTCAAACCTGCAAAAGAAAGATGTTATACTAAACAGATATCATAGCTGGAAGTGAACTACTAGAAATAAATATAAAATACAACTCCCACAATTTACAACAAAGCCCTCACCAAAAGATACAAAAGTCTCTCAAAAGAAGAACAAAAGTACAACTCAATACCTCACTACATGGTCGCTCAACATACCACTCTCAAAAAACTGGTAAGGGTACCTCTACTCTCTCAGGAGATGACTGGAAGGGATCTATCTCACGACTCCCTTACCTCGGTCTGAAGAAGCAGCAACTGGAGCAGCAGGAACAGGAGCAGAAGTCCCTGGGGAAAAAGACACCACGACGGGTGTGAGAACTACATCCCACAGTAGTTCTCAGTCGGTGCCGCCAACAAGCCCAACGGTCTGCCCACTAAGTCTACTAGAGGCATGCTGTAATAAATGAAATACTGAATGAAAGAGATGGAAATGAATATGTCACGCCTCGGGGGTTTTTAGGTAAAGGTAAGCGGAAAAGCGTATATATTTTTTTTTCTTAATAAATAAGCATCAACCTCGCCCCCGGTGCGTGTCAGACCGCCACATACACAAATTCACTCCGCTAACGGACAGAGTCTCCTTTGTATATGCACGGCGTCCTATTTACAATGCCAACCATCAACCATGCAGTAGTCATCAAACATAAAGCAGGAAAAATATATTTAACTACGGTTTTAAAACGGTGTCCACCCGACACCCTATTTTTCAAACAATTAAACATTCAAATCAATGGAAGCGGCAACACCATTTAGAAAGGATAAAACCAGAGGTTATAAAATCTGTGCCCACACGGCACTCCGCTTTGGAAAGACGTTTTCGCAATCGTTTGGTTTCTTTCAAAACATGCCGCACATGAAAACACCACAAATGCAGCTAAACCATAAGAAGTACATCCAAATCCACAGTGCCGACTATTCGATTGACTACATTAACATGAACCACAAAAGCAATTTAACTAACAGTAGCATAAAGGAAATGAGATAAACCAAGAGATCACGAGTAGTAGCCTCCTACGACTACGGTCCTCGCGATATAGTCTCACCGCCATCCCGGCTAACGCACCTAGACAAACCTGTCACGGAGTGGGTAAAGTCAGTGACAAACAAAGTAGATGTCTTAAGATTAACATGGATTGAAGAACAAACCAATTTCACCGGAACCTTTCGCTAAAACCCTGTGCAAAAATAAGCTGGGCACCAACTCCAGAGTACCTGTCGGAGAGACGGAAGTCCCCCCTCGTGCACAACCCCATTGATGCTTTTAACCCCTTCACGGAGCTAGTGCGGCCACCTTAGCTGGCGTGAAGGGGTCCTCACGGCTCCCACTCCTTTGTGAGGCACACGGGTCAAAAAGACCACTTCTCCGGAAAAGTACACCCATGCGGAGGCCAATCCGCCTGTGTACGTGCAGCATCCCACCCCAAAATTTGCCGGTGTCGGCGTGTATTGAGCCCCGCGACCGCAGTCGCCATAATTATCATGTTAGAATAAACAGAAATATTTATGCGAAAGGATTAACAGTCCATCTACTTTATTAGACAAATTAACGAGCCTTTTACGATGATAGATGCACTTACTGCACTTGTTGCACTTATAGCAAGGGTACCCACCTAGTTGAGGAGAGATCGGAACACTTGAATTTTTTGCACACTCTTGCCGCGCACCTGGACCTAAGAAGAGTCCACAGGGGTAAACTATAGTCAAAACCATGTACTAACATCACAAAACGGAAGTCCAATTTTACCTACTTTGACGGAAAAAACCTAAAACCGTCCGACTA
>CM054931.1:16408628-16465503 GCA_029168755.2 Tillandsia fasciculata | reverse complement strand
CATCAGCAGGAAGACAGGAAGCGGACTCAGCCGTTTTCGGGGGGAGGCTCGTCTAGTGGGAGTCGGCCCTCTAAGCGATGGAGGTCCCAACAGAGGACCAGAGGCGCACCAGGAGGAGGACAACGCTCGGACGACCGGCCTTGCGTGATCTGCGGCGAGGGCACCGAGTGACGGAATGCTCCAAGAGGCAGGACCACTGTTTCCGATGTGGCATGGAGGGCACTTCCGCTTCAACTGCCCCCTGAACCAAGGCACAGCATCTTCAGCAGCCTCCGCGCCGTCATCCCAGCACGCGGGGCGAGGAAAAGCCCCGATGGCATCTGCTCCCAGACCGCCAGCACCTCGACCAGCAGGGGACAGGCCGCCACCATCGGGAGGCCGCGTCTACTCAATGAACCAGCAGGAGGCATACCCGTCTGAGCACGTTGTCGCAGGTATCACCCTTGTTTCCGTTTACCGTGCTCGAACCTGTCACGCCCCGGGGGTTTTGTTCAGCGGAAAACTAAGAGTTTCTGATTTGGTGTGAAAAATCCCCTTCCTATTTTTTTTGTTCAGTCATCCCCGGCGCGTGCCCAGACCCGCCACATATACAGATTTACTCGGGCAAACGGGCAGAGTCTCCTCTGTATATGCACGGCGTCGCAGATAATACAACAGTGTAATACAGCATTTCTTTAATCACAACAGAGCATACTAAAGTGCACATGCAGGACAAGTACAATTTTCGGGCCAAACGATTTTAAAGCATAAAACCACAATTGTTCGAAACAGCGCCCACCCGGCGCCCAATTTGAAAACCAGTTGAAATTAACATAAAAACCACAGGGTTTGGAAATCGTGCCCACACGGCACTTGGGTTTTGAAAGCCATTTTTGCAAATCATAAATCCACAGGGTTTTGAAAAGGATGCCCACACGACACCTAAGTTTAAAAAACGGTTTTCACAATCTCTTTTTCATTTATTAGTCTTTTGTTTTCTTTGAAATTGGCCTATGGAGATAATAACAAAACACCATGTCTCACATCCAATGTCACAACATCCACAACCACACCGACCCCACGAGGGTATCGAGAACCACACAGTAGCCTACAGTATGAAATGAAGTGCAAGGAAAGTAAAGAAACGACAAACTGGGGCTCCCGCAGCCCGACTGCTCCCCACCTCGGCCTCACCGTCGCCTACCTCTCACCCCTGGAAGAACCTGTCACAGAGTGGGTACTCAGCGACACTATCATGATAAAAGAATAATAAAACAGTAAAGTAATACCAAGCCTCAAAAGTAAGACTAGCCGGAGCAACCACTCTGCTCATAAAAAGAACCCGAGAACACCTGTACACCTGTAACACCTGTAACACCTGTAACACCTGACCTCGTCGGGCACCAATCCCGACGGGTCGCACCGCCCACACCTTGGTGCCTCAAACCCCACGCCTACGGGGGCCCCCACTACGTCACCTCATGGGTAAACACGGGTCAGAGACCGCCTTTCCGGAAAAGAGCACCCTTAGCGGTGGCCAGACCGCGGGTGCGCGTGTCGCAACCTCGAGCCAAATAACCAGACACAGGGTATAATGTAAATCATGGAGACTGTTAGCATCAGTATTAATAATCAGAAGTTAACGCTACTACCGTTTTCCCAAACTTTATACTCAGTCTCAAATAGAACCCACCTGTCACGTGCAACGATCGTCGCTCAACCCCTCCGCGTCCCGGCATGCTCCCCGAATCTACAAAGACCCCCGGGACGAATCAGATACTCACCAACAATAAATCGAGAGCAGAAAAAATATCTAATAACCGCTTGTCACGCCCCGGGGGTTTGTTTTAGGGGAAACGATGCACAAATGGAAGCCTTTGCGGCGTACAAAATTTTTTGATAAAAACCTCCTTCCCGGCGCGTGCCCAGACCCGCCGCATATACAGATTCACTCGAAAACCGGCAGAGTCTCCTCTGTATATGCACGGCGTCGCGGCTATAACTTCGGACAATTACCAGTAATCACTTTCCATTTAATCACAACAGCTCTGAGTCTATCAACGTATGAAGCTAAAGCAATGCCCGTGGCCAATCAAGTTGAAAGGATAAACACATAGTTTTTGAAATTAGGCCTATACGGCCTCAGGTTTCAAAAACAGATTGGAAAACGGCATAAATCCACAGGGTTTGGAAAAACGGGCCCACACGACCCTAGATTTGTGAAAACGGTTTTCGAAATCCTTTTTCTCTTGTCTTCTAGTTGGTTTGGTTAGAAAATGGCCAAACGGGAACAATAAAGAAAGCAGTAGTGCAAATCCAGAACAAAGGAAATCAACATCCACGCGACCCCACAAGGGTATCGAGAACCACACAGTAACCTACAACAGTAAATGAAAAGCAAGGATAGTAAAGACAACATCAGACTAGGGCTCCCACGCCCCGACTGCTCCCACCTCGGCCTCTCCGTCGTCTACCTCTCACCCCCGGAAGTACCTGTCACAGAGGGGATAGTCAGGACACTATCATGATAAAGCACTAAAGCAGTAAAATGATACCAAGCCTCAAAGTAACACTAGCCGGAGCAACCACTCCTCTCATAAGGGTCACCCGCAGGCACCTAAATCACCTGTGGCACCTGTAACACCTGTAACACCTGTAACACCTGTAACACCTGTAACACCTTTACCCCTGTAACACCTTTAACACCTGACCTCGACGGGCACCAATCCCGACAGGTCGCACCGCTCACACCTTTGTGCCTCAAACCCCACACCTACGGGGGCCCCCACTACGTCACCTCGTGGGTAAACACGGGTCAGAGACCGCCTTTCCGGAAAAGAGCACCCTTTGCGGTGGCCAAACCGCGGATGCGCGTGTCGCACTCGAGCATAATAACAAAAACGGGGTAATATAGTAAATCATAGAAGCCATCAGTGTTAGTACAGGTTAACATATAATCAATATCCTTCCCGGAATACTAATATTACTAAGCCTTGGAGAACAACCCACCTTTATCGTTGTCGCGCTCCTGACCGATACTAGGCTCCTCTGCGTCTTGATGGGTCCGCCCGGACCTACACGCACCTGTGACACAGGAGTTAGTAACTCAGGACTCCGCCAGGCTAAAAAGACTGGAACGCCCGCACATGTGCGGCGCTTCCCGCATGGGGCGCGGGCGTTGCCGCCCGCACACGGAGTTGCCCGCATGCGGGCGTGTGCGGCATTGCCCGCACTCGGTGCTGTCCGCGTGCGGGTGCGCGCTCCGCCGCCCGCATGCGGCGCTGCCCGCATGCATGCAGCGCCGCCCGCACGCGGCGCTGTCCGCGTGCGGGTGCGGTGCTGCCACCGCATGCGGCTGCCCCCCATGGGGGCGCGCGCCGCCGCCCGCGCGCGAAAATGCCCGCACGCGGGCGGGTGCGGCGCCGCCCGCACGCGGCATTGTCCGCGTGCGGGTGCGGGCGCCGCCGCCCGCATGCGGCGTTGCCCGCATGGGGGCGCGGCGCCGCCCGCGCGCGGGAGTTGCCCGCGCGCGGCGGGTGCGCGGTGCGGCGCCGACCCCGCCCGCATTGTCCGCGTGCGGGGTGCGGGCGCCCGCCGCCCGCATGCGGCGCTGCGGGGGGGCCGCGCGCGGGCGGGTGCGGCGCCGCCCGCACGCGGCATTGTCGCGTGCGGGTGCGCGCCGCACCCGCATGCGGCGCTGCCCGCAGGGGGCGCGGCGCCGCCCGCGCGCGGATTGCCCGCCCGCGGGCGGGTGCGGCGCGCCCGCACGCGGCGCTGTCCGCGTGCGGGTGCGGGCGCCGCCCCCCGCATGCGGCGCTGCCCGCATGGGGGCGCGGCGCCCGCCCGCGCGCGGAGTTGCCCGCGCGCCGGGCGGGTGCGGCACCGGCCCGCACGCGGGCACTGTCCGCGTGCGGGTGGGGCCGCCGCCCCGTCCCGCATGCGGCGCTGCCGCATGGGGGCGCTGCGCGCCGCCGCGCGCGGGAGTTGCCCGCGCGGCGGGCGGGTGCTGCGCCGACCGCACGCGCAATTGTCCGCGTGCGGGTGCGGGCGCCGCCGCCTGCATGCGGCGCTCCCGCATGGGGCGCGGCGCCGCCCGCATGCGGCCTTGCCCGCATGCGGGCGCATGCGGCGCCGCCCGCATGCGGCGCCGCCCGCATGCGCGTTGCCCGCATGCGAGCGCCGCCGCATCCGCTTCCCCCATGCGCGGCTCCGCGTGCGCGCGGCTCGGTTGCGTTGCCCACCCCTCTTCCTCCTCCCGTTTCCAAGAAGGGACCAAGAATTGACACATTAAATCCTTAAATTAAGCTCATCTTGATTTCGTCGGCTAGGGTTTAAACGAGGGAAGACTCGTCCCGTCTTGTGTGCCCGGTCCCAAGGCAGAGGATGTGCGGTGCTCCTCCTCCTCCTTGATCGCTCCACCGGGTGCTCTACGCCGATTGATAGGGGCAAGGAAGGATTGGGGAATGGAAATTTTGGGAAATGGGTCTTGGGGTTGCGTACGACTAAGAGGTGAGGGGGGGGGGGGGGGAAGTAACTGTCGTAACCCCCCCCTGTTTCCCCACGACCTGGAATGGGCGGAGTGGTTAGGATGGCGGGAGCGGTTGAGGAATGGGAATAAACCCAGTTTAAGTCAAACGCGGGTAATAAAACGGTGCGAACCGGGGTCCGTCTGCCTCAAAAACCGTGCTGGTGACTGAATCGTTAGCCAACTTCCCGGAATTTATTCTGGAAGATCCGGCGTCGGAATTCAAAACCGATTGCACCGCCGTTCTCCGTTTCGCGAGCTTTATTGACTAAAAATACCCGCGAGCCCCGACGGTCTGACCGGGAACAAGAAATTATAGATCACCCTCCGAGCCCCCCCCCGAGACTAATTAAAAAATAAATAAAACCAAAAGTGGACCCAAGAAAATATTTTAAACCAGCGGTTACTACATATACCGTACTCACAGACGACTCAACCTTTTCCATACGCTCCTAGTTGATCTTCTCCGCTCGCTCCACGACGCTTCTCGAATCCACGATCCGCGCCCAACGCTGAATCCACAGCGTCCAACGTCGAGTCCACGACGTCCGACCGAATCCACGGTCCTCACCCAATAGCACGCTTCGAATCCACGAACGTACCTCGCTCCGAATCCACGAGAGCGGTTGCACCTTGAATCCACAAGGCCACGCGAGTCCACGCGCCGATTTAGGGTAAATCGTTGTTTTTAGGGTGGTGATGATCCGCCGAATACTTAGATTAGAAATAGATCGGAAATACCATCTAAGTATTCATTGATTTGATTCTACTCAAAATGTGAGTATGAAAAACCTAGAATCAAATCAATCAATATAGATGAAGAAACATAGAATGAATTCTATCGATTTCCTTTCTTCTCTATATATGTGGATTTTTCTTTTTGTCTAGCTTTTTCTATTGTTGCCGATGTATGTGGATCATAGTCGATGCCCTAGAAATGAATACAGGGCCTATTTATAGGTTAGAAACCAATGGAAGGAGATAAGGATCAAAAACTGCCTTTTCTGGAGATTTTACGCACGGCGATCCGGATTGGAAATGGACGATCCGGATCGCAGAAGCAAGAAAAACGATTTCCAGAAAAATGCTTGTTCGGGATCCGGATCGCAATTCCCGATCCGGATCGTTCATACAGTTTCACCAAACATCACGTTCGGGATCCGGATTGCAATTCCTGATCCGGATCATGCAAGTGAAAAGGTAAAACCAGTGTTCGGGATCCGGATCATGAAATGCTGCGATCCGGATTGAAACATTGTATGAACAAACACCCTTCGGGATCCGGATTGCAAGCCACGATCCGGATCCTGAACATGTCCCATGTCCAGTTTTTGATGTTTATGCAATAAAGCATTCTTCCAGGTGTTTCTACACTACAAGAAGTATTCGGATCACCAAAAATATTTAGTTAAACATACCTGATCCTTTTGAATTCTTCTTTCTCGAGATTGAGGTATATGATTCAAACTTCTTTCATCTTCAATCTTCAAGACTCAATACTTTCACGAAATACGCCAACTCAAATTCCGTAACATCCTCGAAGCTCAAGTCCTCACGCAACTCGACAACAGAGACATCGAGGATGTGAGACGGGTCGGAAAGGTGCTTTCGGAGCATCGAGATGTGAAACACATTGTGTACCCGTTCAAGGTTTGGCAGTAAGGCCAACCGGTATGCCATCGGGTCCACGCGCTCCAAGATCTCGAACGGTCCCACATACCGTGGGCTCAGTTTCCCTCGCAAGCCGAAGTGTCTGGTTCCCTTAGATGGTGATACACGAAGTAACACGTGTTCCCCCACCATAAATTCCAATTCACGTCGCCTCTGATCCTCATAGCTCTTCTGTCGGCTCTGTGCGGTCAACAGCTGCTGCCTGATAAGGCGCACACCTTTGCCTCCGTTTCCTCTACTAGGTCTGGCCCCAAATGCTTTCGCTCCCCCAAGTCGTCCCAGCAAATAGGCGATCGACAACGGCGTCCGTACAAGGCTTCGTACGGCGCAATCTGAATGCTTGCTTGGTAGCTGTTATTGTAGGCGAATTCCACGAGGGGTAGGTAACGCGACCATCCCTCACCCAGGTCAAGCACGCAAGCTCGGAGCATATCTTCGAGAATCTGGATCACCTGTTCCGATTGCCCGTCCGTCTATGGGTGGAAGGCCGTGCTAAACTACAGTTTGGTCCCCAGTGCCTGCTGCAGGCTCCGCCAGAAATTTGACACAAAGCGTGTGTCCCTATCAGAAGTTATCGATGTTGGTACTCCGTGCAACCTTACCACCTCGTCAATGTAGGTTTGCGCTAGCCGGTCTCAGGTCCACGTTGTGTGGAGAGGCAGAAAATGGGCCGATTTTGTCAGACGGTCCACTATGACCCATATCGCGTTGTGTCCATGTTGCGATCGCGGAAAACCGGTTACGAAGTCCATGGTAATCCATTCCCATTTCCACTCTGGTATGGGCATTGGTTGTAGTTTCCCTGTCGGTCGCTGATGTTCCGCTTTCACTTATTGGCACACCAAATAATGCGCCACGAATTGCGTCACATCACCTGTCACGCCCCGGGTGTAAACCAGAACCCGGGCCCGTCCACAGATCCGCCGTGCACACAGAATTTCCCGTGTACACGAAGCGCTGGTAACCTGCTCAGATATAAAAAGATATAATAAAGGAGCATAAAACAGAGCTAAACTAAAAACTAATACATCTCAAACCATAGCTAGAAAGTAAAAGTACAATAAAAACTCTCAAAATATACAAGTGTCTCTCCCAGCTCACCAAATAAGTACAAACAGCTGGCAAGAGCCAGACCCAAAATAAACTACAACTGTCTGAGAAATAAAGGGTACAACTGATACACAACTAAGCTCGCAGTTGGGGTAGAAGTGCTATCTAATCCGCTATCCTCTTACCTCGATTTGCCCAAGGCGGCCCTGCAACTCCCGTAGAAGACTCTGCAAAACAAAGGGGGAAAAGAAAAGAGAGACAATGGGGGTGAGAACTACTATATAAAACAGTAGTCTCCCCCAGTGGGCAAAACCTCAAACTCTGACGTGCCCACTAGGACTATTAGAGGCAAAAAGGGAAAGAACAGTAGTAAGCTATAAGGGCTACTAATAAGGGAAACTACCACTACTATGCCTCTAAATGCAGTATCAAACGAAATGACTGTATGAATGCATCAGAAAACAGTATCTGTCCAAATAACCCAATCTAGTGCCACCAGTAAAACAGTTACTGCCTGCTCAGCGGAATCTGCACACATGGCTCAAAACCGCGGGATCGGCCCACATGGCTCGCATCCCAAAATAAGTATCAGACCGGCACACATGGCTCGGTCAATGGCCTACCTCCGGAGTGGCACTCGAAGGGAGCGACCCACACGAGTAAAGTATCTCTGTAACAAGTATCTCTGTATAGCAGGACTTTGATCATGACTATGATCAAAGTGGAAAACTCCGTCCACTAAAGAAACCCCGATCCCCAATCTGGTATAATAATACTCAATAAGTAGGAAACTCCATCCACTAGAGAAATCTGATACCCAATCTGATGCAAAAGTAAAACATCTGGTCAACCGCCCAATGTCCGCGGTCGCCGCAACACCCTATAAGACCAAAATCTAATAAAGTAATCATCATTTGGCTAACTGCCTAACGTCCGCGATTACCACAATGCCCCACAATCTATAATTGAGTCTAACCTGTCCCTGACTCGATGACCTCGACTACACTATCCCAAACCCCTGCTCTAACTCGAGCAACATGTATCTGAATAGAAAGGAGAACAACTCCACATGATTTCTCCTAAGTCAAGCCCCAATATGATAGTGTAGCAATGAATAGTGGCCTAACTAGATGTCCAAACAAGCATGCAATTGTCCTTCAGTTAGTAAAATAAATGCGATTGTCCACGAAATAAAGCATGCAAGCAACAAATCATCACGATGGCCTAAGTACCCTATGTACTAGTAAGTCATATGCATAATATCCATAAAGTTACAAATATAGCCTTTTCTCTCTCAAGTGATATTACCACTCTAATTCACTAATGCCATTTGTAAGCAAGATGTGATGATCCGGACTTTTGTAGAAGCTTTTGCAGCTTTAGCAGTGATTACAGGAAGCTTACACAGTGTATCAGAGCTCGTAGTGTCGAAAATGGATCTCAGAAATGGATCCGGCGTGAAAATCTAATCAAGTGGGCTTTCCGGGGGCTTGCGGCAAAATTTCGGATAAGAATTTGGCAAAACGGACAGCGGATTTGGACTCAGCGCGCGAAAACGATCAAAATGTGCTATTTACTTGAATTTTTCGCCAAAAGTTACTGTTCACGCCGGAACAGTAACTCCGGCGAGGCGGCGGCGATCGGCGGGCGGGGCGCACGGCGGAGCGCGGCCGCGGGCAGCGCGGGCAGGCGCGGGCAGGCGCAGGCAGGCGCGGCGCTCGTGGGCTGCCGGTCCACAGGCAAGGCGTGCACCAGGAGCACTGAGAATGGGCTTTGCCACGTGGCATCTCCTCATTGGTCGGGCGGCGTCAGGAGTGCGGCCGGTCTGTGACACGTGGCACGCTGTGATTGGCCGACACATACCGGAAGACCCGGCGCATAGACCGGAAGCGTGGACCACGTGAACCGCATGGGGACACGTGGCATGTCCCCATTGGCTGGCTCAAGCCGCCCACGTGCACGAGACACGCGGAACACGTGGGCGGCGCGGACACATGGCCCTTTCCGAAGGCCCTTTCATGGCTGTTTCGTGTTTTAGCATACGCGGCGCAACCTGATTGGCTGGTTTCGCTGTTTCCTGTTTTGGCCTGGGATCTGGTGTGGAGCCCGAATAGGAATTTGGCCCATTATAAATTCCACATCCCTCTTCACTCTACAATTTCGAATTCTAGAGAGAGAAAATGTGTAGTGAACCAGAACTTGGAATATAAACAAATGTAAATAAAAATAGTATAAAATACTATTTTTATGGAGGTAGAAAAGTAAAGGGTTACTCGGAAGTGAATTGGGCCCAAATCGGAATTAAAATAAGAGATCTAGAATTTTATATGAGAAAGTGGGCCCAGATTGTAAGTGGAAAATTCACAGTGTCGGAAAATTTCGAGAAAATTACGGGAGCTCCGTAATTATGTTTTATGGCCACAGTAAAAGTTTCGCGTTGATCGGACACCCGGATTGAGAGAACGGGCTCCGCCAGCGAATTCAAATACAGTGGGACTTTTGGCAACCCAAAAAGGGTCCAAACTGGAAAATTTAAGTACCGGGAGGTAAATCAAGTTAAACTGTGGCTGCCCGTCAAATTTGAGCGAAAACGGGCGAAAAACGGGCGAGAACGGACGGAAACGGGCGAAACTGGGCTTGGGCCCAAGTTTCGGGCGCCCGAAAATGGGTTCCGGGTAACCGGAAAACACTGTAGCAAACCAGCATTTTGGGCTGCAGCGAACCGGGCTGCACTGTAGCGAACCCGGTTCACTGTAGCAGCCCGGTCCGACTTCGATGCGCCCGAAAATTACTGTGCGCGCCCGAAAGTTACTGTAGCGCACGGATCCCGAGGCAGTGGCACGGATCCCGAGGCAGTTGGCACGGATCCCGAGGCAGTGGCACAGATCCCGAGGCAGCGGGCGCGAATCCCGAGGTGCGGGCGCGAATCGCGAGGCAAGTTTTTTGCGTGCGACGCGCTGTGGCGCGCTGCCCGAGGCCGCGTGGTAGGTGGGGAAGCGCCACGTGGCGCTTCCTCATTGGTCGCTCTGACCGAGGGAGCGTGGGCCATCGGAACACGCGCGCGCCTGGCGCGGTGTCAGCGGGGCAGGCCACGTGTCGGCCCCCCATTGGCCGGTCAGCGCGACGCGACGCGCTGACGGGACGAGTCGCACCTACCGCGGGCGTGGGTGCGGTCCACATGGCGGCCAACGATTGGCCGCCGCTGTTCCGTGGTCGCGGTGCACGGGTCCACGGACACGTGTCATTCCACGATTGGCCGAGTGTGGTGATGTGGCGCTGAGCTGGCGCGGCGTGGACGCGTGGACCGCGGCGGGGGCTTTTACTGTAGCCGCCCGAAAACTTTCGGGAGCCCGAAAGGGTGTGCCCGAAAGTTCGGGCTTGGCATATTTAGGCCCGAATGACCCCATTTTTCTCCCTTTTCTCCCTGTTGGCTTCACCCGAGCGTACCAGGAGAGGGAGAGGGCGATTCCGCCCGGGGTTTTCGAGGGCGCACGAGCGCGCCGTGGACTCCGTGGAGCGCGCAAGGTGTTCCAAAGAGATGAATGGACGCGTGGGACGTCACGGCATTGTCGAGGTAGGCCCCGTGTGTCGTTTTTGCGGTATTTTTGGCACAGTTTTGAAGTTTCCTTTTTGGATTTTGGATTTGACCCCTTTGCCCACGTGCATGTTAGGGACCCAACTTTTCTGTGCCGTTTTACTGCGCGAGTTTCGCGAGCGTTTTGGACGCGCCTCGTTTTGCGTGCCGCTCGGGGGAGATATGCGCCGTTTTGCGTGCGGACTCGACAAACGCGCATTGTTTTGGGTGCAAACTCAAAAAGCGCGCACCGTTTTGCGTGCAACGTTGAAAAAGAGCGTGCACCGTTTTGCGTGCCAATACGAGGTATGTGCTCCGTTTTGCGCGCAAGTTGGACTAACGGTCACCGTTTTGCGTGCAGACTCTAACATTGCATCTCATTTTACGTGCAGGGTTGGACAAATGTGCACAATTTTGCGTGCAACCCTACAGTAGAGTGTGCACCGTTTTGCGTGCCAATACGGGTACGTGCTCCGTTTTGCGTGCGGGTGTGGACCAATGCGCACCATTTTACGAGTAGATTCTAATAATTTATATCGTTTTTCGTGTAGGGCTAGGAAAAATATGCACCGTTTTGCGTGCAACCCTACAGCCTGATGTGCACCGTTTTGCATGTAGTTTCGAGGTACGTGCACCGTTTCGCGTGCAGTTCGTGTTGTCGCGCCGTTTTGCGTGCCGTCTCTAATGTTATGCACTGTTTTGCATGCAGGGTTAGAAAAATGTGCACCGTTTTGCGTGCAACCCCAGTGAGGCGTGCACCGTTTTGCGTGCAGATTTGAGGTACGTGCACCGTTTTGCGTGCAGATCGTGTTGCCGCGCATCGTTTTGCGTGCCGGCTGAAATGGCGCGCATCATTTTGCGTGTGGGTTTTTAATGACGTGCACCGTTTTGCGTGCAGGTTTAGAGGACGTGCACCGTTTTGCGTGCGGACTCGAGAGAATGCGCGCCGTTTTGCGTGCAAGCTCGAGGAAACAAGTGGAATCGCGCGGAGACCAATTGCAAGTGTCTACAAGCAATTGGGGACACTACAAGGTGGGGAATTCTGCCGAAATTGGGTGACCTCTCCCCTTGCTCCTTTGCTTTTCGATTCGAAGCATGATAGTAGCCTGTTAGAGGCGTTAGGTAATTATGATTATGATTGCATGTGTAGATGGATTCAGATGAAAAGTGCAACTGTTGGTTGCCAGAGATAGAGGAATAGATGTGCATGTGTAAATGAACACAGAGGAAAAGTGCAACTGTTGGTTGCCAAAGATATATGATGAATATGCATGCGTAGAAGTAATTATTATTTGATGAATGAAATGAAATTAATTGCATGCATGAAAAAGATTAGCTATTATGATTGTGATCATGTTAGGGTATAACCCTAGGAATCATGTGACATAAGGGAACAACATTGTTGGTAGTAAGACTAGGAGAAAACCTAGTTTAGGGGTTTGACGAGTGACATCAACTTAGGAGTTATCCTAGGAGGACGAGTGGCATGGTCTTAGGTGATAACCTAAGGACACTGGATAGAGTGATCAACATAGAGTCAGAGAACTCTAGGGTGTATATGACATGGAACTTAGGTAAAGAAACCTAAGGAGAACTAGTGTTCAACATAGAGTCAAGGAACTCTAGGATGAGTATGACATGGAACTTAGGTAAAGAAACCTAAGGTGAACTAGTGGTCAGCATAGAGTCAGGGAACTCTAGGACAAGTATGACATGGAACTTAGGTAAAGGGAACCTAAGTTGAGCTAGAAGAGTTTAAACTCACAGACAGAAAAATAGAGTCAAGTTGACTCTAGGATTCAGTAAGGAATCAAGAGAATGGAAAAATGGATCGAGTGTGGAGACATGAAAGGAAAACAGAAAATTAGAGTCAATGTAACTCCAAGATAATAGTGGAACAGGAAAGTAGAGTTAAGTTAACTCTAGGATTCAATGAGGAATCAGGAAAGTGGGATAAGATCCCAAGGTTAAAGAGTGATCAAATATAACCCTAGAAGGTCATAGGGTGTCTGGGCAAATGGATAATAACTTTAACTTCAATTTGAGTTAAAGAAATAAAAGAGAAATGTTTAAGAGTCCAGGAGACTCTCTGGTTATCCTTATGGCAAGACCTAGGATAAGAGGAAAAATTGTTGCAAAAAGGCAAAGATTAAAAGCAAGCTAAAAGTGGCTAAAAGCATAAAGGAAATGTAAATGGCGCCTTCGAATTTGAGACTCGTCAAGTGGAGAAGGACTCCCTGGGCAGTGACCCGTCGGACGAGGTACTTTCGAAGGGTTAAAAGTGAAAGCAAGGAGCTAAATGCTCAAAGAAAAGAGAAAGTGATTTGCCAGTGGCAAAAAGGGAGCTATAAGCTCGAATAAGAAAGGAAAGCAAGTGTTCAAAGGCAAAGAGGCTAAGAACTAAAGTAAAAAGAAAGAAAAAAAAGAAAAATAAAAAGATAAAACGGGCGTACCTTCGGGGGTGAAACGTAGATCTTGTCGGAGCCAAGGCAGTGTCCCTCTCCCGGGCAGTGACCCGTATGACAAGTTCCCCGTTGGGCGGGGTAACACTTGCGGGTGTTATCGGCAACCTTAGAAATCTTATCTTATGGTAGCAGGACTACCGGGCTGGGGCCCGTTGGATAAGAATTTCTGAGGGTTAACTTGAACTAAAGCACCAGAATTTAAAGAATAAAGAGAAATAGAGTGGCCAAGGTGGCCGGGTTAGTTTGACCCTGTATACAGCGGCATAGTGGCCGAGTTGGTGCTTAGCAGCCTAGTGTGGCTAGACAGAGTAGTGCTGGGTCGATGAGTATACACAGATAGTGTAGTGACCTATATATTGTAGCCTAGTAGCTAGACAGTGTAGTGCTGATGAGTATATACAGACAGTGATGTATTATTTGTATAGCTGCATTGATATCGAGGATTTTAGTTTCCTAGCACTATTATTATTGCTTCCATTGGACCAAGTGGTGTAGGACACTTTCTCTCGGTGGTTGAACCCACTGGGAACTCAGATGTAGTTCTCACACCCCTTGGGTGACTCCCCCCCCACAGGTTCGGGAATGGATGCAGCGGTCGAGACGGATCAGATGCAGACAGCGAGGCATACGACAGGGGCAAGGGCCCAGCAGCATAGAGACCTAGAGGGTCTAGCAGAGGTATCCCATTTTATATTTCTTGAGTGAACCTTGTATGGTGAGGAATTCATGTAAAGGAAATGTAATAATTTTATTTGCAAGTTCAGAAATGTAAAGTGTAATAAGTTTAATTTATGGTTCACTCTTGTATGCTTTCATTTCCGCATTAACTATTTATTACTGAATGAAAGTTTTAAATTTGTAGTGATTTTTAGTACTCTGATATTGAGCTTCCGCATACACTTGTTGTGTTATTATGGATGTTACCGTTCCTTTCGGGTAGAAAAAGGTCTTACCCGATTGGCGGGTCTGTTGGCGTGCCCGAACCGTACAAATTGGCGGACTCGGGGCGTGACAAAATGAGCTTGAGGTCTTTATGAAAGTTGTTCCTCTCTCTGTCCTCCATCTCCCCTAGAAGTTTCAGAATTTTTGGAGTCGCCGACAGAGAGTTATCTGCGACGCGGCGTACTGCGACGATTTTCAGTTTCGGCCCATTTTCCATCACAGTTCAGTCGGAAATTCCCTGTGAGCAAACCAGAAGGAATTTTTGAATGATTTCTATGGCAGCGCGTTCCTAAGAGGTAAGGCTTCGTTTTTCGTGTTGATCACTTTGCTCCGTTTCGCAATTTTGGCACGGTTCCCGAGGCACCTTTGACCCCTCTTTTTGCTGTGGTATTTTCTGGACAGCATCGACTTCTCCGATTTATATCTTGGCCTAGGAGCATCGTATCAAGGCATATAAGTAGTCGATTTCGATCTACTCGTCGTAAGGAACGCAATCATAATTTTTCTGGATTTTCCGAAGCACTGTACAGAGGTGAAAATCCCTCCTTTTTCGTGCTATTTGGAAAAATAGCAAAAGGCTGTATTTTTGGGATTCGTGTTTACTCTGGGTGTGTTATTCTGTACAGTTGTGCACTATTTTCGACGAGTTATGGGGGTAGAGGACTGTGGACAGCAAGGAGGCTTTTAGGTATGGATTGCGCTTTTCGAGGTGGGTGGTTGTTGCTTACCTCACTTTTGACTTGCTCAGTAGGATTATTAGAATTTCCCTAAATTAAACCTGACAATTGATATCCTATTTGAGAACCATACATGCTGACCCCACAGATTATATGATGGCTTATTTATGTTAAATTGGGACACTATTGTCGAGACAAAAGGCTATATCATAATCTCGCATGCAAATTGACTTATCATGTTGGGACATTTAAACCATCATTTTCCAAATAAACATCAAATACTTTTCTTCAGTTTTAAAAGAGGACAATTGCATGCTTGTATGAACATCTAATTAGGCCACTATTTATTGCTACACTATCATACTGGGACTTGACTTAGGAGAAATCATGATTGCTTCCTTCTTCTTTTCATTTCGACTGTGGATTCATATTACTCAGATTCGAGCAAGGGTTTGGGGATAGTGTAGTCGGGACTGTACTAGATTGTGGGCTTGTGGGGTATTGCGGTGACTGCGGACAATAGGCGGTCGACCGGATGTTTATCCTTGCATCAGATTGGGGATCGGGATTGCATTAGTGGATGGAGTTTTCCCACTTTGATCATAGTCATGATCCAGTCCTGCTATTGTGAGACATTGGTTACAGAGATGCTTGATACAGAGATACTTTACTCGTGTGGGGCTCCCCTCGAGTGCCACTCCGGAGAAGGCTTTTGACCGTGACGGGTGCCGGTCAGTTGGATAGTTGTGAGTGATGACAGAGCAGGCAGTGCCAGTGTTTCCTGGCCCTTTGATTGGGTTTCTTTGGGCGGTTAACCTTATAGTTGCATGCATACGGTTATCTTTTTGGCACTGCATTTAGAGGCATTGTAGTAGCAGTTTCCTTTTCAGCAGCCTTTATAGCTTACCACTGTTCTTTCCTTTTTGCCTCTAGTAGTCCTAGTGGGTACGTAAGAGTTTGAGGTTTTACCCACTATGGGAGGCTACTGGTTTATCTTGTTGTTCTCACCCCCATAGTTGTTTTTCTGTCTCTTTTTCCCGTTGTTTTGCAGAGTCGTCTGCGGAAGCTGCTAAGCCATCAGCAGCTGATCGAGGTAAGGGGATCGCTGAGTAGATAGATCTCCTGTGAGATTGAGAGTTGTTGTTGGACAGATGATGTACCCTTCACTCAGACTGTTATATTTTCTTTTATTTTGGGTCTGGCTTTAGCCAGCTAGTTGTACTATTTTGGTGAGCTAGGAGATTATTGTATTTATTACAGCTTTATTTTAGTTCCAGTCTGAGATACTATGTGGTTCTTCTATTTCAGCTCTGTATTATGCTCTTTTATTATTTACTTATATCTGAGCAGGTTACCAGCGCTTCGTGTACGCGGAAATTCCGTGTGCACGGCGGATCTGTTGGCAAGCCGGGGTTCCGGTTTACACCCGGGCCGTGACAGATTAAGTTGGTATCAGAGCTTAGGGATAGGTCAGTTGGGACTTAGGAAACCCTAGGCTTTTGGCAGACCTTAGGATGATAGGGCGCGAGAGATGAGACATTTTGCGAAAGTCGTTGATTTATTTGTTTGACTCTTCCAGTGAAAGAAGAGGGATCGACATACCCAATTTCTGGTGAACAGTTATGTTGGCTGCAGACAACATAAAGTCACAGAAATAGGGGGATGTCTTTGACTTTCGCTAGATTGGGTCGTGTGGGGTTATGATACTGATTGTGGTTTCTTGTGGTAGGATGCCTCCGCGACGTAGGGTATTGACGCGTTCTCAACCTTCTTCCTCTAAGCCCGAGCAGGAGGAGTCCGGGCAGGGCCAGCAGAGTGAGGTGCAGGAGCTACAGGCTCAGATGGCTCAGATGTCGGAGGCTGTTCGGCGTCAGGAGGAGGCCATGGGTCGGCTGACGCAGATGTCAGAGCAGAGGGCGCAGCCTGTTATAGCACCCTCGGAAAGTTCTCCCGTACCATCTTTCCCTGCTGTGGCTCTCCCAGTTGTACCGGTGACCTCGGCATCCCCTGTTGCTCGTGGTACTGGTAGACAGCCGTCTGGGTTGACGGGACCTCTGACCCCGGCAGAGCAGCGGGAGATGGTTGACTTGTTGATGAAGTTTTGCCAGTTTGACCCACCCCATTTCTCGGGGCAGAGTGCAGAGCCATGGGAGGCAGAGTCGTGGATCACGGCGATGGAGCGACGTTTTGAGACACTGTTCATCGAGGAGCGATATCAGGTGTTATTGGCGACGAACTTTTTGGAGCGCAACGCCGAGGTTTGGTGGCGGCGTGTTCGACCGGCTGGTCCGCATGGGGCTCAGCTCCTGACCTGGGAGGAGTTCCGCAGTCTCCTTCTTGGGGCTTTCTTCGCGTTCTTATTTTCGGTACGTCGTTCGGGACGATCGGGCTCCTCCGTCTCCTTCCTCTTTCTTCTTTCTTTCCTCCGGTTAGGGTTTCCGCTTTTTCTTTTCTTTTTCCCTCCGCGCTCTCTCCGGCTAGGGTTTCCTTTTTGTAAAAAGTGAAATTCCCTTTTTCGTACGTACTAATATATCCCCCCTTTTAAATTCTAGTCACCAATTAATTAATTTCCTAATTAATTAATTATAAATAAAATTCAATGATTCCTCAAAAAGCGTGCCACCGATTAATTAATTTTCCTAATTAATTTATCATAAATAAAATCCAATGATTCCTCGAAAAGCGTGCCACCGATTAATTAATTTTTCTAATTAATTAATCATAGGAAATAAATCCCAAAATTCCTCGAAAAGCGTACAGAATATTTTGCACGGATTCCGATGCACGCCAAAACACCGCAACTTTAAAAACCCTGTTCCGGGAGATCCCAAAGTCGGATTTCAGATCCGATCGCACCGTCGGTCTTCGTTTTTCGTGCTCTTTCACCGAAAAATACTCATGGAACGCACCGACCGACTTTCGGAAACTCAATAATTAAAGACCCACTAATAATAACACTTTATTATAAGGAGGAGGAAAATACAGGAAAAGTCGTGTCATTACACGGCTACACTAAGCTAACTCCTGCTCGAATCCGAGCAACAAATAGCCACCTGTTTAAGGAATAGGGAGGGAAGAAACAAATAGGGTCCCTCCTAAATCAAGCCCCAATATATAGTGTAGTGATAAGAAATAGCCTAACTAGATATCCATATAAGCAAGCCTATCTCCTTATGAAAGAAAGAAGGGGAGTGACGAATAGTGGTTCCACATGTGTATCAATTAATAGCTCACTAGGGTATAATCATCATGCTAAATCATAATCCAACCACACATATCTATAATCTGCTAATCACCCTCACATAAACCATCCACCCATACCTGTCCAAAAGATCCTCAAGTGGTACCCTCCCACAAAACGTTTCACAATATCCCAACATGAAAGTACATCCCCGATGCAAGGTTAAATGCTAAAATGATGTCCATGTAAGCATGTATAAGTTCCGACCACTATCAAGTTTCCAATATAGTGTTTTCCAAATGATAGGCTCATAATTATATTAACTAAGCATGCATGTCCATTAGGTGACCATTCAATATGTTCAATAGAGAGGATCTCTCTAATATTCCTAGTGGGTATATCAGAAAAGAGGGATATAGCAACCACCCACCTGGAAAAGCGTAATCCAAAGCTGTAGAAACCTCCTCGCTGTCCAATATCCCTTTTCCACGCTACTTGCCCAAACAGATAAACCGCCGCAATCCCTGTCCACAATTATCGCAAAACATGCAATTAAACATACAATTACCCTCAAGAACATGCTATCCCAATAAACGGTCGAGAGTTGTGCCTTTTTCACCTGCGAGTTATGCACAGAAAATTCCCAAAAAAATACCGTCGCGATCCTCGCGACGAGCCGGTCGAAACGAGTACCTTCACGCTCAAATCCGAGTTTCCTACACTGAGATATAAATCATGCAAGGGAACTACCCCAAAGAATTCTGTATAGAAAACTGCAGCACCAAACACTGAAAATAATGCCTTTTTCACCTTCAGGAAAAATCCAAAAAAATCCAGGAAAATTCGAGGATGCTCCTTGCGATGTGTAGATGCAAAACACCTACTAGAACGTCTCAATCCGATGCCCAGTTGCGGAGATATCGCCGAAATACCACGGTGTTGTCCAAATACTCCGCAATAGAAAATGGGTCAAAGAGAAGCTAAAAAAACTCCAAGAAAAGCTCAGAAATAGGGGGAGCTCAAAACACAAAAATTGAAGCCCTACCTGTCATGAAGCCAATGGCTTAAAAATCACAGAAAAAGGTGCTCGGGGTAGGCCGAGAGAGCTCGTTCACCGAAATGCGATGGAGAAGAACACCGAAGAAGAAACGTTGCGCCGCGCCGGTAAAATGGAAATCTCGAAATCTGTGCTGCCGAAAAATTCGAAAATTGACAGGTGTATCCCTCTCTTCATGGAGAAGAACTCTCCTTCATAGTCCCCTTTGAGCTGAGGGCTCGAAGGGGTCGAAATCCCCCTTCCAAAAGCCCTCGGATGCAACCTTGAGCAAAAACCATAAAAACAATTCAGAAAATACCCATCGTGTCCCTAGAACAGGAAACACCGAAACGGGCCGCTCCCTGCGCGACACGTGGCCTCCCCGCGCCCGCTGCCCCGCGCGCCAGCGCCTCGGGATTCGCGCCCACGTGCGCGCGCTGCCGCGCCCATACCGCGTACGCACCCCGAGGTAACAACCTCATGCTCCGTGGACCGGGTCCACAACACCAGCAAATCATAAGCTGCCACGTGTCCTCCACCGGTCCACCGTGCACCCGCAAACTTCCGTGGACCGCGCCGCCAGAATCGCCCAATAGAAATCGGCCACGTGTCCTCCTCATGGTGCACGCCGGCCCCGTGGACCGCGCGCCTGCCCGTGCCCACGCACGCCTGCCTGCGGCCCTGTGCGCCTGCCCGCGGCCGCGCGTCGCCTGCCCGAGCCTGCGCCGCCGCCCTCCGCCGCTGCCCGCCGCCGTCGCCCGTTGCCGGAAACACTATTCCGGCCATGAACAGTGATTTTACTGTAGCAACCTCCGAAAAATGCAAGTAAATAGCCCATTTTGACCGTTTTCGCGCGCTGAGTCCAAATCCGGTGTCCGATTTGCCAAATTCCACTCCTAAAAATTGCCGAAAGCATCCGAAAAGGTATTTTTAATCCGAATTTCGCGCTGAGTCTAAATTGGACATTCGTTTTGCGCGAAAACACCTCTAAACATCCGACGGGGTCCCCCGGTTACCCACGTGATCCATATTATGCCCGAAGTCCATCACTTGTGTCCAAATTGGCGCACAACCATCGCCGACATGCCACGTAGGCCTCGAGAAGCTGCCGGTCACACTGTAGAAGCCTTGCAGAGATCCGGGTCACCACATCCTCCCCCACTAAAAGAAAGTTTCGTCCTCGAGACTAAAGCAACTCCCAAGGAGTCTCAGAAACCAGGGGTCAAAACTTAACACCGCCGTCTCCAGCTCCCAAGTCGCCTATCACTCCCCGTGATTCTCTCACCTCGCGAGCCGGAATTCGCAACGGGCGTCCATCGGACTTCAAACTCTCACAGGGCTCAAAAGAAGCGAGTCAATCACGGGCGAGGGGTCCAAAACATAACACTCCTGAGCTGAGACGCAGAAAAACCTCAAGAACTCTAACAAAAGACTGGGGGAAAAGAACGATACGCACTAAAATCACTCCCTAGAGCCAACTCAACCAGGGCGACCCGAAACACGTCTACACAAGCATTCGCACAGGAAAGGGGCCCTAACAAGCAGGGGTTCTCACTCAGGCACTCTCAAAACCCGACCACCCGAGTGGATTGCTCAGCCGCAGCCCACCATCAAAAGGAATCCTCTGGGACACAAACTCAAATCCTGTACACCACAATGGACCCACACAGCGCCAGCTATGGAATCATCAAACTCAGCCCCAAATAGCTCTTCTGCTCCAGGTATCCGCCACCACAGTGGCCCGGTCGGGGTGATACTGGATGCTTATCAAAATCCAATGGTAGCTCCACAGCCAATATGGGAGGTATCACTATAACTCGCAAATCCATCTCCCACCGCTGACTAAGCTAAAATCGGCGCTGGTACCGATCTCATCAACCTCTCGTCGAGCTCTGCTGGCACTATCCGATCCAAAAGCCCCTCACCTCAACAATAACTGTCGATCTCGGCCAGTCTCAAATAGTATCCATTTTGATTGGATTTCCACTGCCGTCCCTACGGCTAGAATATATAATCCAGGAAGTTGTGCTCTCAAAGCTAAACTTGTACCAAAACGACTTGGCATAAAGCTTCTTCCCCGCAGGCCTTGTCACATCATCTACAAATGCTTCACAAGCTCTAAATCACTCAGGGAGGGGGTAAAACCAAAATATCCCTAGAGAATGCCGCTATCCAACCGTTCAAGTCCAACTGAAACACAGAATTTCTCACTCTTAAAGGTAACAGGGCATTAGTTATTCCATTGGCCTCACTGTACTCATAATGCCCCTACCGTGTCTTGAACACCATCAAGGCAAAGTCCTCGGCTGTCTAATTCCAAGTAGGTACTCGCATCATACAATAACTGCCGGAGTATAGCTCCATCAAAAGGTCCCAAATAATACCTGGACCTACTTGGGCTCCAATCATAAAGAGCTCTCACAGTCGTGTATCAACGACGTGGCACTAGGTCAAACAGGCCCTCGATCCATCAGATCCCTGCACCTGTGCCAACTACTCTCGCAGCTCTACAGATGATATATAACGAGGTGCTAATAAAGTTGGCGCAGTTCCCAAAACCATGTCCATCTCAATCTTAATCTCCCTATCTGGCGGCATAATCATCAGCTCAGGTGGACTCACATCCGGGATCTCACGGGCGATAGGAATATCCTTGAGTCCCGATACCGCCGTAGGCACCTCTCACGCTGTCGCTGTAACCTCAGTACCCTAACAGTCTCAACAAACAAGCCTTCCACTGTCTGCCTCGCAGAAAATCAAAGTGATCCTTTCTCTCAGCAGTCAAACATCCTGTGGCACTATGCCAGTCAATCGCAAGCACTGGGCCAAAACACCGAACTGCCACAAATACCAATAAGTCTGCCGGCGTAACTCACGGCCTCTACTGCACTGGACATGATCCACAAGCCTTCCTCACTTGCACAATACCAACAGTAACCTGTACCTCAAGTGCATGTGGTAACGACTCTACCTCTAGTCCATGCAGGAATGCAACATGCTCTAACTCCGACCGCTGTGATGAAATCACACCTACGACAACTCAATCCACTACCGTGGCGCCCTCCAACCGGGCGGCACAGATTTATCCGCTCGAGGCAAGTGGTCGTCGCTCAGCCTGCCAAAATATACCTTGACTGGTAACAAAGGGAGCACGACCGCTGTCCCTGCTCACACTGAGGCGATGAATATGGTCTTCGCAGACAGCCAATCCACGCTACAGCTACGCCACTCTGATAAAGAGGCTGTTACTGCCATCGGGGTTCCACCCGACCTCTGACGTCTTAGAAATCCACTATACCGGGGAAAATCAGGAGTGTCACTGCCGGTCGATCTGTCCTCCATCATCTGGCATCAAGCGCCTCTATCCAGAACTCGCCTCTGGCAGCAGATCCCCATCCAAAAGGACTGTAGCGCCAGCTCCATACTCACTGCCTCCACTATCGAAGCACCCCAAAATCCAAAAACTGCAAAAGAGGGACCGAATAAACGGAAGGGTATCCTGGCGCAATCCACTTTCAGTCACGCATATCCTATGCGCCTCGTCTCTCAAATCATAGAGCGCGCAGTTTGACAACTGCGTAAACCCTTTGACACCAGGAGGCTTTCAAGTAGTCTCTCTATCACCACCAACCACGATTCTACCCCAAGAGGCTCCAAACTTAATCCTATGAATCGAGATGGTTCATCTGCCAAAACTGGATCAACTGATCATTGGTGTCCCATAGCTCATCAGCTGTCAACTATCCACCCTGCCTCGGCGCCTCGGCACTAAACATTAGCATGGAGGGGCTACTCACTCCATCGATACCACAGAAATCCCCGCCCCTGAGGATACTGCAACCGGTGGTCTCAGAAGTTAGCACTGTCGAGCTGCCCGCTGCTCCGACGACCGTGTCACTAAAACCAAATGCTCGCTCACTCTGCCGCTGATAGCCTCTGACAATCCTGTCATCTGGGTCCAAAGTTCACAGACTCCAATCTGGTATCCGGTCTGAAACAACTAGCTCAGACCCAACAGCTGCACCAAAGTGCACCCGGGTCAGGGCCCAACGTCGGGGAGACACCGCTCGCCACGACAAACTGCAAATCAGCACACCCCAAACACTCGACCCAATCTGGCGAAAGTCAAAGACATCCCTCTATTTCTGTAACCTTATGTTGTCTGCAACCAACATAATTGTCCCACAGAAATAGAATATGTCGATCCCTCTTCACTCACAGAAAGAGTCAAACAAATAAATCACTGACTTTCGCAAAATGTCGCGTCCCTCGCGCCCTATAATCCTAGGGTTTGCCAAAAGCCTAGGGTTTCTTATGTAGCAACTGTGGGTTTATTTGCCTTTCGGGACTTTCTTTCGAATTATTTGGACCGCTTTTCCACTAAGGAATCCGGGGGTGACTTGTGTTTTTCGTGTTTTCTGGGTAGACCGTCGGGGCTCGCGGGTATTTTTAGTCAATAAAGCTCGCGAAACGGAGGACGGCGGCGAAATCGGTTCTGGATTCCGACTCCGAAATCTCCCAGAATAAATTCTGGAAGTTTAGTACGGTCCAGGCGATTAACCCAAATACCGAGGCAGACTGGACCCAGGTTCGCACCCTGATCGACCCTTTTAATTTACTTGGGGTTAGTCCGATTGCGCCAAATTGGCTAATTAATTGGTTGGGGTTTTTGGTTTGGGAAAACCCCCCTTCGTATTGTTTTTCTTCCTCCTTGCCCTAGGCGTACGACACCCAAACGTGGACAAGGAACCAAATCCTCAACCGCACCCCCCTCCCTTACCGATCGTTCGGAGAACCAAGGCGGCACGACCGAGGAGGGAGAAGATCGACGGGATACCTCCGTTAGCGAGCACGCAAGGCGGGACGATCCTTCCCCTCGATCAACCCTAGTTGACGAATCCGAGGTGAGTTTAATTTTAGGTTTCTTGATTTGGGGGTTTCGTGGTTTCTTGTTCTTGGCCTTCGAGGTGGGGGAGGGAGACGGCGCCATCGGAGGCCGGCGCAGGCGGAGCCACCGCATGCGGGCGGCGCGGCCGCACGGGCCGCGCGGGGCCGCGCGCGCGCGCGTGTGCAACCCGCATGCAGGTTTTCCCACATGCGGACGGCACGCCGCGGAGCCCGCGCGGGGCTGGCCGCGCGTGCACCCCCGCATGCGGGCGGCACCCGCATGCGGGCGGCGCGGCCATGCAGCCGCGCGGGGCCGGGCGCGCATGCACCCGCGCGTGCGGGCAGCGCGCCCGCTCAGCCGCGCGGGGCCGGGCGCTCGCACCCGCGCGTGCGGGTGGCACCCGCATGCGGGCAGCACCGCATGCGGGTGGCTCGAGGGGGAGCCGGGGTGTTCCACGGGAGCCGTGGGCCGTCCGCGTTGTTGGCCTCACCCGAGGACGTCGTCGTCTTCGCCAAGCGGCAGGTTGTGCCCCATGATCGACCGAAAAAGAGTCGGGTGTCCCAGTCTTTTTAGCTTTGCGGAGTCTTGAATTACTGATTCCTGTATGTCAGGTTCGTGTAGGTCCGGGCGGGCACCCCGAGACGCGGGAGAACCTAGCATCGGTCAGGAGCGCGACAACGATAAAGGTGGGTTTTCTTTGGAGGCTTAGTGTAATGTTAGTATTCCGGAACAGATATTAATTACATGTTAATCGGTACTAACGCTGATGGCTTCTATGAGTTACTATATTACCCCGTGTCTTGGTTACTATGCTCGAGTTGCGACACGCGCACCCGCGGTCTGGCCACCGCAAAGGGTGCTCTTTTCGGAAAGGCGGTCTCTGACCCGTGTTTACCCACGAGGTGACGTAGTGGGGGCCCCCGTAGTTGTGGGGTTTGAGGCACCAAGGTGTGAGCGGTGCGATCTGTCGGGATAGGTGCTCGTTGAGGTCAGGTGATAAAGGTGTTAAAGGTGCTACAGGTGTTACAGGTGTAAAGGTGTTACAGGGGTAAAAGTGTTACAGGTGTTACAGGTGTTACAGGTGTCACAGGTGGTTCAGGTGTTTGCGAGTTACCCTTATGAGTAGAGTGGTTGCTCCGGCTAGTCTTGCTTTTGGGGCTTGGTATTACTTTACTGCTTTATTATTTTATCATGATAGTGTCGCTGACTACCCACTCTGTGACAGGTACTTCCAGGGGTGAGCGGTAGGCGACGGTGAGGCCGAGATGGGAGCAGTCGGGCCGTGGAAGCCCCAGTCTGCTGTTTTCTTTACTTTTCCTGCATTTCATTTGGTATTGTAGGTTACTGTGTGGTTCTCGATACCCTCGTGGGGTCGGTGTGGATGTGGATTACTTTTACTCTGGATATGCATTACTGTTTCTTTTATTACCCCCGTTTGGCCGTTTTCCAAAGCAAACCAACTAGAAAACAAAAGAAGAGATCTTTGAAAAATATGTCTTTTAAATTCTAGGGTCGTGTGGGCCCGTTTTCCAAACTATGTGGATTTATGTGGATTTCCCAAACTGTTTTCAAAATTCGAGGTCGTGTGTACCTGCTTTCAAAACTGTGAGTTTATCCTTTCAACCTGACTGGCCACGGGCATTGTTTTAGTTAGCATGCATAGTTAGACTCCGGACTGTTGTGATTAAATGGACGTGATTGCTTGTGTTTGTTTGTTGTAATAGCCGCGACGCCGTGCATATACAGAGGAGACTCTGCCCGATTTTCGAGTAAATCTGTATATGCGGCGGGTCTGGGCACGCGCCGGGGGAGAAGGTTTTTCAAAAAAAATTGCACGCACCAAACGCCTACTTTCTTTTGGTATCGTTTTTGCTAAAATAAAACCCCCGGGGCGTGACATCTTAAGTCCCAACTGACCTATTTGTTACGGAATTTGAGTTGGCGTATTTTGTGAAAGTGTTAAGTCTTGAAGATTGAAGATGAAAGAAGTTTGGATCATATACCTCAATCTCAAGAAAGAAGAATTCAAAAGGATCAGGTATGTTTAACTAAAGATTTTTGGTGATCCGAATACTTCTTGTAGTGTAGAAACACTTGGAAGAATTTTTTATTGCATAAAAATCAAAAACTGGACATGGGACATGTTCAGGATCCGGATCAGACAGTCCAATCCGGATCCCGAAGGGTGCTTGTTCATTGGCAAATCCGATCCGGATCAAAGGCCAATTCCGATCCGGATCCCGAACATGGGATTTTGCTGGAATACATGAACGATCCGGATCGGGACTTCGATCCGGATCCCGAACCCTGTTTTTCTGGAATTGTCTATCACGCTACGACGATCCGGATCGCAGTAAATCCGATCCGGATCGCCGTCCTGAAAATTTCCAGAAACAGATAGTTTTTGATCCTTATCTTCTTCCAACGGTTTCTAACCTATATATAGACCCTATTATTCACTTCTTAGGGCATCGGAAAAGGAATCCGAAAAATACGACCGAAAGAGAAAAATCCACATATAGAGAAGAAAGGAAATCAATAGATTTAATTCTATGTTTCTTCATCTATATTGATTAATTTGATTCTAGGTTTTCCAAACTCAGATCTTGAGTAGAATCAAATTAATGAATACTTAGATGGTATTTCCGATCTATTTCTAATCTAAGTATTCGGCGGATCATCACCACCCAAAAACAACGATTTACCCTAAATCGGCGCGTGGACTCGCGTGGCCTTGTGGATTCAAGGTGCAACCGCTCTCGTGGATTCGGAGCGAGGTACGTTCGTGGATTCGAAGCGTACTACTGGGTGAAGACCGTGGATTCGGTCGGACGTCGTGGACTCGACGTTGGACGCTGTGGATTCAGCGTTGGGCGCAGATCGTGGATTCGAGAAGCGTCGTGGAGCGAGCGGAGAAGATCTACTAGGAGCGTATGGTAAAAGGTTGAGTCGTCTGTGAGTACGTTATATCACCTTGTACGTGTGTTAATTCTAGTGGATTTCGCCGTGTTATCGGTCCCGTGGTTTTTTACTCCGGTTTGGAGTTTTTCCACGTAAAAATCTTGCGTGTTCATTTATTTTTCCGCATTGGGTTTTATTGCGCAATGATTTTTTGAGTGTTTATTGTTTACACCTATTCACCCCCCTCTAGGTGTTTTTTCCCCTATTTAGATCCATTATTACATAAACCCAACAAGTGGTATCAGAGCGGGAATAGGGTTGTAAACAATGGTTGAAGGTGGAAACATCAATCGACCCCCTTTCTTTGATGGAACAAATTATGCGTACTGGAAAGTACGGATGAAAGCCTTTTTAATTTCCATCGACGAAAGGGTGTGGCAATCAATTGAATTAGGATGGTCTAATCCAACTGAAATTATTTCTGATGTTCGCACCTTAAAACCTAGGTCGAAATGGACCAAGGAAGAGATAGATTCATCTTCTTACAATGGCAAAGGAATTAATGCTCTATTTAATGCTTTGTCACAAACAGAGTTCTCTCGCGTCTCGGCATGTGAGACTGCGAAAGAAATCTGGGATGTTCTTCAAGTTACGCATGAGGGAACTAACCTTGTGAAGATTCAGAAACTGCAAATGCTTACGAGCAAGTTTGACTCTATTTCTATGGCAGAAAATGAATCTTTCACTGACTATTACACACGATTGCAAGACATCGTAAACTCATGTGCTAACTTGGGAGAGAAGATTCCAGAATTTAAAGTTGTAAGAAAGATTTAAGAACTCTTCCTGAACGATTTCGCCCGAAGGTCGCAGCCATTGAAACAATTAAACACCCGGACGAAATGCGTGTAGAAGAATTAGTTGGTGCATTACAAACTTATGAAATGACATTTCCTACTAACTATTCTTCTGGAAAGGCATCCTCTTCTAAGTCTTCAGGTTATGCATTGAAAACAACAAAGAAGAAGACGCGGATTCATCCTCCTCGGACGATGACGAGAACCTATCTATGGAGGACTTTGAGAAGCAGCTCGCTCTCTTGACAAGGAAGTTTCGCCGCAACTTTCGAAGGGGTAATTCAAGCAAAACTCCATCCTTCGGAAAGTCGAAGAAAGGCAAGGGTTCTTCAAGCTACAAGTCAAGAAAGCAAGAGAACTTCTCAAAGGATAAGAAAAGTTCAGAGGGACAAGTACAGTGCTTCAAATGTCGAGGCTACGGCCACATTGCAACGGAGTGTCCCAACAAGAATCCGGCAAAGAAGAAGGCGATGCAAGTCGTCACTTGGGATGACAACTCAACGTCAAATGAGTCATCCTCAAGTGATGAAGAAGACAACGCGACAGCATTCCACGCGTCCACATCTTCACCCTTCATGTGCTTAATGGCAAGTACATCCGATTCCATGTCCAACTCCTCCCTGTTGAAAAGATTGCAACGGACGATGAATCGAGTAATTCTGAAGGTGAAGATTTTGCTCTTGCCTACCATAAGCTTTTGAGGGATTCAAAGAAACTGGCAAAGCAAAACCGGAGTTTGAGAGGGAGATTGCAGGATCTCGAAGAAGAAGCAAAAAGGGCAACTTCTCTCTCAAACGCTCTTGAAGTGGAAAGGGATAATCTTAGCCAAAGCAAATGTTTCCCTTCAAGAGTCCAATGAGCTTTTCGAGAAAGAACATGAGAAATGGTGGATAAAGCGAATTATTTCTTGAAGCTCTACGGCGAGGCTCGACAGGAAAAATGGAAATGACAAAGACCATTCTCCAACTAAAGGATGACTTAAAGCGATTTTCTTCTGGAAGGAGTAAGTTGGACAGGCTTCTTGGTCTTGGTCAAACAAATAAGTTCGGCCTCGGATACACTCAAACTGGAGACATTCCAAGTTCGAGTGGGACAGTTTTTGTGCCTCAGTCGGTATCTCCTCCTCCGACACCGGAATTCACGACAAGCAACGACAACAAGCCTACTTCATCCTCTTCGGGATCGTCAAGATCTAAGGTATGTTTTCGTTGTGGCATTTCAGGGCACATAAGGAGAAATTGCAAGACGGGAGCCAAACGCACACCTCAAGCACCTCTTGCAATGACTACCAAAAAGGTGATTCCTCAGAAATCAATGCAAATCATTCAAAGGAAAAGAGCCTTGGTAGTTCACCGCTCAAGACGACATCATCAAGGAGCAGCAATCTTCAACAAGACGCTTTCACCTAGGAAATAACTTCACGACCATTACCGACGCATTCCAAAAAGGTTTGGGTGCGCAAAGGTGAAATTTTCCCTTGTCTTGTTACTAATGTTTCCTTGCATGCATATGATAGTTCGTCTTGGTATCTGGATAGCGGGTGTTCCCGTCACATGACCGGTGACAAAAACTGTTTTCAAAACTTTGAGAAAATCTCCGGAGGACTTGTTGTTTTCGGAGATGGTCGGTCTTCCAAAATTGTTGGAAAGGGAACGGTAGCTATTCCAGATGGCCCGGTTCTGAAAAATGTGTTATTTGTTCATGGCCTTAAGACTAACCTCATAAGCATAAGTCAACTTTGTGATAATGGTTATTCAGTTAATTTTTCATCTGATGAATGTACTGTAACTGATAAGAACCATGCTTTCTTTTTAAAAGGGGTTAGATCAGAAAACAATTGTTATGTAGTTCCTACTAAATTTCTGAAAAATGTAACCTAGCATCTTTGAAAAATGAAACACTTTGGCATGAAAGGCTAGGTCACATAAACTTTAAGGAACTTGCTAGAATTTCAAACAAAGATGTGGTCAAGGGGGTTCCTAAACTTTCTTTTGAACAAAACATTGTGTGTGGCGGTTGCCAAAAGGGAAAACAGTCTAGGACTGCACACAAGAACTTGAACCACATAGGTACAAAACGGCCTTTGGAACTTTTGCACATGGATTTAATGGGGCCAACTCGTCAACCATCTTTGGGAGGTAAATGGTATATTTTCTTATTGGTTGATGATTTCTCTAGATATACTTGGGTAGCATTTTTAAAAGAGAAAGCTGATACTTTTGATTCTTTTCACGAGATTTGCCATCGTATTATGATTGAAAAGAATGAAAAGATTACTCGAGTTAGAAGTGATAGAGGTGGAGAATTCATAAATTCTAAATTCATTGATTTTTGCACTTCTAACGGCATTAAACATGAATTCTCCGCACCCTATACACCTCAACAGAATGGTGTAGTCGAGCGCAAAAACAGGGTCGTACAGGAGATGGCACGTGTTATGCTTCATAGCCGGAACTTACCGTTATATTTTTGGGCTGAAGCGGTGAACACTGCTGTCTATGTTATTAATCGAGTGTATTTGCGCCCGGGGACTTTAAATACACCATATGAACTATGGTTTTGTAGAAAACCTAACATCAAATATTTTCGTATCTTTGGGAGTCGGTGTTTTATTTTACGTGATCGCGAAAATCTTGGAAAATTTGACTCTCGAAGTGACGAAGGGATTTTCTTAGGTTATTCTACAAACAGTAGAGCATATCGAGTTTTTAACTTAGAATCTAAGACGATCGTAGAATCGATAAATGTTAAGGTAGATGAAGCTTTTCACTTTGAATCTGAAAAATCTACCCTCGATATCTCTCTTGATGATGATACACCTGCTAATGCATCTTCTTCTAACAATTCTTTCGATAATAATGATGCATCTAACGGTTCTTCAAGTTTATCTGATGTGCAGGAATCATCTCGTGTACCTCCGACTACTCCTTACCTCAAACGTTACGCATCTCCAAGGATCATCCTGAATCGAACATCATTGGAGATCCACAAGAAGGAGTTAGAACTCGGAGACAATTGGTTTGCGGATTCGCATGCTATGTATCTCAAATCGAACCAAAGAATGTTGATGAAGCTCTTCAAGATGACTACTGGATTGAAGCAATGCAGGAAGAGCTCCATCAATTTGAGCGAAACAAAGTCTGGGAATTAACGAAGCCTCCGAAGCAACACAATGTGATAGGTACCAAATGGATTTTCAAGAACAAGAAAAATGAAGATGGTACTATCATCAGGAACAAAGCAAGGTTAGTTGCTCAAGGCTACTCTCAAGTAGAAGGTATAGACTTTGATGAAACTTTCGCCCCTGTAGCTAGACTCGAGTCCATTCGTATCTTATTTGCGATTGCTTGTCATTTTAAAATCAAATTATTTCAAATGGACGTTAAGAGCGCATTTTTAAATGGGTTTTTAAATGAGGAAGTTTATGTGGCTCAACCGAAAGGTTTTGTGGACCATAAACTACCTAACCATGTTTTTCGTTTGAAAAAGGCTCTTTACGGTCTGAAACAAGCACCGCGAGCATGGTACGAAAGGTTGACAAAGCACCTTTTGGAAAAGGGCTATACTCGAGGGGGAGCTGACAGGACTCTCTTTGTGAAGCATTATCAAAACAATTTCATTGTTGCACAAATCTATGTCGATGACATTGTATTTGGTGCAACAAGAGATAATGATGCTTCTAAATTCGCGGAGACCATGGAAAGCGAATTTGAGATGTCCATGATGGGCGAATTGACTTATTTTCTTGGATTACAAGTTAAACAAAACGATGAAGGAATTCACTTGTGTCAATCCAAGTATGCAATGGAGTTGGTCAAAAAGTTTGATTTAGAAAATTCTAAGGATTTTCCGACTCCAATGGGAACTAGCCATAAGGGACTTGGAAGTGAATCACATAGTGAGAATGTAGACGAGAAACTTATCGAGTATGATTGAAGACAGTCTAGAAGACGAAGAGTATGATTGGAAGTCTACTTTACCTCACGGCTAGTCGCCCGGATATATCCTTCAGTGTTGGGATTTGCGCGAGATATCAATCAGCACCGAAGGAGGTTCACCTGAAAGCGGTGAAACGGATCATCCGGTATATCAAAGGTACAATAAATTTCGGAATTTGGTATCCTATGGGAACAAGTTTGGATATTGTTGGATACTCAGATGCCGATTGGGCTGGATCAGTGGATGATCGGAAAAGCACGAGTGGTGCATGCTTCTATCTTGGCCATTGCCTTGTTGCATGGCACAGTAAAAAGCAAAACTGCATAGCACTCTCGACTGCCGAAGCGGAGTATATTTCAGCGGGAAGTTGTTCAACCCAATTGATTTGGATGAAAAGCGTGTTGAGCGATTTCCGGATTTCAGCAACTTCGGTAACCATTCTTTGTGACAACACTAGTGCTATAAACATTTCAAAAAACCCTGTGTTGCACTCTAGAACAAAACATATTGAACTTAGATATCATTTTCTTAGAGAGCTAGTTGAATCAAATATTCTTCAACTGTCATATATTTCAACTGAGGATCAATTAGCTGATATTTTAACAAAACCTTTGGATCAAAAACGTTTTATTCACTTGCGTAAAGCAATTGGCATGCTTTCCTTGAAATAACTCTTTTTGAAACCTTTGCTTAGGTTAGGTTTTGTTTTGTGTTTTTTGTTCTTTATCTATGTTTGTACATAGGACATTAATTGAGCATAAATCATAATTGACTTTAATTGCATCTTTTCATGCATTTAGAAATTTATTATGCTTTTGATATCATAATATTTCAATGTTGCAATGATCATTTATGTTAATTAAGTCATCTTTTAAGTGATCAAAGTCAATTTCTCTCTCAATGATCTCTTGGTATAGTCATTATCTTATTTGATTGCTTAGTCGAGTATGAATGCGAGATCAATTTTTGGTTGAATACCTTATATATTAAATAATTGATAGCCAATTGAGGGGGAGTCAAAGAAATGTAAAATGCTCAAAAGATGTGGAAAGAGTTACATCCCAATGAGGAGTGTGAAAACTACCACCACATGGAGGAAAAAGATACCCCATGTATGCAAAGCAAATTTTTGTTTTAAAAATTGTTGATGAAATGCATATTGAAATACTTGACTCTGTCAAATTTCATGGTTGGTATAAGGTGGGATTTTTGATGAAAGATGCTCAAAGAGCCACTCCTTCAACAGATTGTCTAGATATATTATCTAACTTATCTGGGATTTCAAACATCTATTGATCTTGGTATTTCATTTTCTTTACCAAATTGATGATTTGATAAAGGCATTACGCATAAGATCAGGATAGATGTGATTGAAGTTGTTCAACTTTAAGTGTTTTAATTTCATAAATTTTCGTTTCATTTTTGAGTATTTTTGATAGATTTTGTATAATCTATTTCTTGTTGTATGAAACGATGATTTTTGTTTAAAGTTGATATGCTAAAGTGCTTACATACTTTTTCTGGATTTTATGGAATTTTTCTGAATTTTTCTGAAGAAAAAGTTGGAGCCGATCCGGATCGGACTAAGTGATCCGGATCCCGAACGCAGGTTTTCCTGCGGGTAGCCGATCCGGATCACATTCTCGATCCGATCCGGATCACGGCTAGGGTTTTTAATAGAACAAGAGGGTTTTTGATTTCTTTTACCCTAATCTTTTGTTCTCAAGCCTCTAGAGCTTCTCTCTCTAGATTTCTTGCTTCTTGGAGCTTTCAAACTCAAAGTTCTTCGATTCCAAGTAAGTTTTATTGATCAAAATCTCGGTTTTTCACAGTTTTTCTTGTTTGCTCAAAACGTGAGTAGAAATCATGGAACTTTTTCGTTTGTGAATGGTTTTTGATCAAATTTCTTTTGAAATAAGAACTCTGGGTAGATTAGTTTTGATTATATGCTAGGTATTCTCCTGATTAACGAATTTTTGGGCTTCGATTTCTGAAAATTCGGTTTTAGGGCATATAATGGGAATTTTTGAAAATCATGCAATTGATTTACTTTTAAAATTTTTTTTGCAAAACTAATTTGATTCTTAGTCTCTCTACATGATTATGATTGTTTGGGTACAATTTTTCAAAATTTTCAAAATTAACAATTTTTCATGTGTTCTTGAGTTGGTATTCACAGGATTTCAAACTTCTTAAAGCACGCTCAGCAATGGAATTCTCATGGATCATTCTTCTCTTGGTTACAATGGTGCACACACGTGCAACTGTCAAAAAGGAACAAGATGACTCAACTCAAGACAAGACAAGAGAAGCTGATGTAGACAGCTCAGATTTTGATGAAGAGGAGTGGGAGGAATTCCTCAGGTTAAATCAACAAAAAGTTGATGAGGAGGACAGGCAATATTTGAAAGGCAAAAGGCTAATGAAGTCTGCCTCAACAACAAGACAATACACAAGACGGAAAAATGTCAAAGAAGGCGGCATTCTACTTAATGAGCCTCGTACTAGAGCACGCTCCTTCTCTGGAATTCAACAGAATAAATCTCCATGGATTGAGGGCCAGAATGCACCATCTGCATCTACGCAAAATCCATCAACTTCCAAGAGAATGACTGCAGATGCAGATGTGTTGGCATCCATTCGCCAGGAGCAGCGAAAACTCTCTGCTGAACAAGAAAGGTTTCCAAAGAACTTCAGCACATTTCATCTGAGCATATGAAAATCAGGAAGAAGTATTCCAATATATCAAAGATGCTTAAAGGGATCCTAAGCAAGCTCAGTTGCACCAGTTCTGACACCTCGGATTAAACATTTCTTTTTGTGCAGGATTTCAGTTTTTAGGATTTAGTTCTGTTTTTACTTTGCTTTAGTTTTAGTTCTCAGGTTTTTCTTGATTTTGAACTTCTTAACTCTCCTTAAATTTTTGTAATTTTGGCTTTGTTTGTGACAAAAAGGGGGAGAGAGTTTAGAGATGTGAGAACTTTGAACAAACTTTGACAACTTTGTGAGAACTTTGAACAAACTTTGACTTTGGTGAAAGGTAAGTATCACAACTTCTGGTTATCTTGTGATTTGTTGCATGTCCCTACTAATTATTCGACTAACTATTTGGACATGTATTATTACTAACAAGTTGTTTGATTACTAACAAAGCAAAGTTATGACATTTGGAATCTTATCGCTTAGAAGATATGTCAATGTTTGATTGTGATCTTATTACATATCTGAATTACTAAATGTCATGATGAGTATAAACTTTATCTCTGCTAGGTTTTGAATGTTAAAATTCTTGAGGTATCTAACGATCTCTTTTTGTCAAGAATGATTTCTTTTTGCAGAGAGTACAGATGTCTAAGTCTAGAGTCTGTTTTACGAGTTTATCTCATGTATTTAATTTTTGGATCTCCATTGTAAATTTTTGTTGTATGGTGATAGCAACAAAAATATCCTTTTTGAATTTTCTTTTGTGGATTTGTGTTTTGTCACGAAACCGCCAAAGGGGGAGATTGTTACGGAATTTGAGTTGGCGTATTTCGTGAAAGTGTTAAGTCTTGAAGATTGAAGATGAAAGAAGTTTGGATCATATACCTCAATCTCAAGAAAGAAGAATTCAAAAGGATCAGGTATGTTTAACTAAAGATTTTTGGTGATCCGAATACTTCTTGTAGTGTAGAAACACTTGGAAGAATTTTTTATTGCATAAAAATCAAAAACTGGACATGGGACATGTTCAGGATCCGGATCAGACAGTCCAATCCGGATCCCGAAGGGTGCTTGTTCATTGGCAAATCCGATCCGGATCAAAGGCCAATTCCGATCCGGATCCCGAACATGGGATTTTGCTGGAATATATGAACGATCCGGATCGGGACTTCGATCCGGATCCCGAACCCTGTTTTTCTGGAATTGTCTATCACGCTACGACGATCCGGATCACAGTAAATCCGATCCGGATCGCCGTCCTGAAAATTTCCAGAAACGGATAGTTTTTGATCCTTATCTTCTTCCAACGGTTTCTAACCTATATATAGACCCTATTATTCACTTCTTAGGGCATCGAAAAAGGAATCCGAAAAATACGACCGAAAGAGAAAAATCCACATATAGAGAAGAAAGGAAATCAATAGATTTAATTCTATGTTTCTTCATCTATATTGATTAATTTGATTCTAGGTTTTCCAAACTCAGATTTTGAGTAGAATCAAATCAATGAATACTTAGATGGTATTTCCGATCTATTTCTAATCTAAGTATTCGGCGGATCATCACCACCCAAAAACAACGATTTACCCTAAATCGGCGCGTGGACTCGCGTGGCCTTGTGGATTCAAGGTGCAACCGCTCTCGTGGATTCGGAGCGAGGTACGTTCGTGGATTCGAAGCGTGCTACTGGGTGAAGACCGTGGATTCGGTCAGACGTCGTGGACTCGACGTTGGACGCCGTGGATTCGGCGTTGGACGCAGATCGTGGATTCGAGACGCGTTGTGGAGCGAGCGGAGAAGATCTACTAGGAGCGTATGGTAAAAGGTTGAGTCGTCTGTGAGTACGTTATATCACCTTGTACGTGTGTTAATTCTAGTGGATTTCACCGTGTTATCGGTCCCGTGGTTTTTTACTCCGGTTTGGAGTTTTTCCACGTAAAAATCTTGCGTATTCATTTATTTTTTCCGCATTGGGTTTTATTGCGCAATGATTTTTTGAGTGTTTATTGTTTACACCTATTCACCCCCCTCTAGGTGTTTTTTCTCCTATTTTGATCCATTATTACATACAACCCAACACTATTCCTAAGCTCTGATACCAACCTAATCTGTCACGCCCCGGGTGTAAACCAGAATCCGGGCCCGTCCACAGATCCGCCGTACACACGGTATTTCTCGTGTACACGAAGCGCCAATAACCTGCTCACATACAAGAGATATAATAAAAGAGCAATAAAAACAGAGCTGAACTAAAACTAATACATCTCAGACTGAAGCTAGAAATAAAATATAATACATCTGTATAAATGATACATCAGTCTCTCCCAGCTCACAAGAATAAATACAACCTGCTGGCAAAAGCCAGTCCCAAAGTAAAAGTACAACCGTCTGAGGAAACATGGGTACAACAACAGTCCAGCTAACACGCTCATCCTGCCTCGAGATCTATCTACTCAGCTGTCCTCTCTCCTCGATCCGCCACTGAAAGCCCAGTAGCACCCGCAGAAGACACTGCAAAACAAGGGAAAAGAAAAAGAGGAAAGAAGAATGGGGGTGAGAACTACTAGTAAACCAGTAGCCTCCCCTAGTGGGTAAAATCTCAAAACTCTGACACGCCCACTAGGTCTACCAGAGGCAAAAGAAAAAGAAAGGAGGTGGAAGCTAAGTATAATAGCTGATGAATGTGCTACCACTAGTATGCCTCTAAAATGCCGAGCTAATAGAGTAGCTAAATGTATGCATCAGAATATAAATGCCTTCCTGAACAACCCAATCCGACCACCAGTAAACACTGGTACTGCCTGCTCTGCCGCGACGGGTATGCCAGCCTACGCATAACACCGAAGCAAGGAGTCTCAAGGACTCAAAGTCTGTCAGCCGCGCACTCCGGAGTGGCACTCGTGGGGAGCGACCCACACGAGGAAAAGTATCTCAGTAACATAAGTATCATAAATCAGCAGGACTGGATCATGACTCTGATCAAAGTGGGAAAACCCATCCACTAAAGAAAGATCCGATCTCAACCTGGTGCAAGATAGACAAATCGTGGGAACTCCATCCACTAGAGACCTCATACCCGATCTGATGCTTAAGAAATCTCCGGTCAACCGCCCAATGTCCGCGGTTGCCGCAATACCCTGCCATCAAGCCCTGCCTGTCCCAAAACCCAATAACCTGACTACACTATCCCAAACCACCTGCTCGCGCACGAGCTGCAAATACCCTGAGCCTCAAATGAAAGGAGAAAAGAATAATAAAAAGGTTTCTCCTATGTCAATTCCAGCATGATAGTGTAGCAGAAAAAGATGGCCTATCTAGGTGACCATACAAGCATGCAAATGTCCCAAGATGATATAAAATAAAAAAAATGTGGATATGTTTTTACCTTGCTAATGTATGCTGATAAAAGTATAAGGATAGTAAATAAGAGATAGCCTGTGCCTGTCTATACCTCATGCCCAAAGTCCACAATTTATTAATTAGACTTATCTTTTAACATGATGTTACCGCTCTACAATTTTAACCCCTATTCAGGCAAGTTCTAACAGTATATGTTTAATCTCAATTAAGCCTGCCATTGCCACCTATAAAGTGCATTTAGCCTTTTAATCAAAGAAGCAACTCCAATGCCTAGCGGGTAATCAAAAGCCAGGGGTCCACAACAACACCCATAAGCACAATCGTGTCCCACATCCGACATCTGGTCAACCGCCTACTATCCGCGGTAGCCATAATATCCCCAGAAGCTAAAACCCAAGCCCCGGCTACACTAAGCCAACTCCTGCTCGAATCCGAGCAACAAATAGCCACCTGTTTAAGGAATAGGGAGGGAAGAAACAAATAGGGTCCCTCCTAAATCAAGCCCCAATATATAGTGTAGTGATAAGAAATGGCCTAACTAGATATCCATATAAGCAAGCCTATCTCCTCATGAAAGAAAGAAGGGGGAGTGATGAATAGTGGTTCGACATGTGTATCAATTAATAGCTCCACCAGGGTATAATCATCATGCTAAATCATATAATCCAACCACACATGTCTATAATCTGCTAATCACCCTCACATAAACCATCCACCCATACCTGTCCAAAAGATCCTCAAGTGGTACCCTCCCACAAGACGTTTCACAATATCCCAACATGAAAGTACATCCCCGATGCAAGGTTAAATGCTAAAATGATGTCCATGTAAGCATGTATAAGTTCCGACCACTATCAAGTTTCCAATATAGTGTTTTCCAAATGATAGGCTCATAATTATATTAACTAAGCATGCATGTCCATTAGGTGACCATTCAATATGTTCAATAAAGAGGATCTCTCTAATATTCCTAGTGGGTATATCAGAAAAGAGGGATATAGCAACCACCCACCTGGAAAAGCGTAATCCAAAGCTGTAGAAACCTCCTCGCTGTCCAATATCCCTTTTCCACGCTACTTGCCCAAACAGATAAACCGCCGCGATCCCTGTCCACAATTATCGCAAAACATGCAATTAAACATACAATTACCCTCAAGAACATGCTATCCAAATAAACAGTCCAGAGTTGTGCCTTTTTCACCTGCGAGTTATGTATAGAAAATTCCCAAAAAAATACCATCACGATCCTCGCGACGAGCCGGTCGAAACGAGTACCTACACGCTCAAATCCGAGTTTCCTACACTGAGATATAAATCCTGCAAGGGAACTACCCCAAAGAATTCTGTATAGAAAACTGCAGCACCAAACACTGAAAATAATGCCTTTTTCACCTTCAGAAAAAATCCAGAAAAATCCAGGAAAATTTGAGGATGCTCCTTGCGATGTGTAGATGCAAAACACCTCTTAGAACGTCTCAATCCAATGCCCGGTTGCTTAGATATCGCTGAAATACCACGGTGCTGTCCAAATACTCCGCAATAGAAAATGGGTCAAAGAGAAGCTCGAAAAACTCCAAGAAAAGCTTGGAAATAGGGGGAGCTCAAAACACAAATGTTGAAGCCCTACCTGTCGTGAAGCTAATGGCGCAAAAAATCACAAAAAAACGTGTTCGGGGTAGGCCGGGAGAGCTCGTTCACCGAAATACGACGGAGAAGAACACCGAAGAAGAAACGTTGCGTCGCGCCGGTAAAATGGAAATCTCGAAATCCGTGCTGCCGAAAAATTCAAAAATTGACAGGTGTATCCCTCTCTTCATGGAGAAGAACTCTCCTTCATAGTCCCCTTTGAGCTGAGGGCTCGAAGGGGTCGAAATCCCCCTTCCAAAAGCCCTCGGATGCAACCTTGAGCAAAAACCATAAAAACAATTCAGAAAATACCCATCGTGTCCCTAGAACAGGAAACACCGAAACGGGCCGCTCCCTACGCGACACGTGGCCTCCCCGCGCCCGCTGTCCAGCGCGCCAGCGCCTCGGGATTCGCGCCCACGTGCGCGCGCTGCCGTGCCCATACCGCGCACGCACCCCGAGGTAACAACCTCATGCTCCGTGGACCGGGTCCACAACACCAGCAAATCATAAGCTGCCAGGTGTCCTCCACCGGTCCACCGTGCACCTGCAAACTTCCGTGGACCGCGCCGCCAGAACCGCCCAATAGAAATCGGCCACGTGTCCTCCTCATGGTGCACGCCGGCCCCGTGGACCGCGCGCCTGCACGCGCCCATGCGCGCCTGCCCGCGGCCCTGTGCGCCTGCCCGTGGCCGCGCGCCGCCTGCCCGAGCCTGCGCCGCCGCCCTCCGCCGCTGCCCGCCTCCGCTGGCCGTTGCCGGAAGCACTGTTCCGGCCATGAACAGTGATTTTACTGTAGCAACCTCTGAAAAATACAAGTAAATAGCCCATTTTGACCGTTTTCGCGCGCTGAGTCCAAATCCGGTGTCCGATTTGCCAAATTCCAATCCTAAAAATTGCCGAAGGCATCCGGAAAGGTATTTTTAATCCGAATTTCATGCTGAATCTAAATTGGATATCCGTTTTGCGAGAAAACACCTCTAAACATCCGACGGGGTCCCCCAGTAACCCACGTGATCCATATTACGCCCGGAGTCCATCACTCGTGTCCAAATTGGCGCACAACCATCGCCAACATGCCACGTAGGCCTCCAGAAGCTACCGGTCACACTGTAGAAGCCTTGCAGAGATCCGGGTCACCATAGCGCGGGGTCGCCCACACCGCGGGCAGCATGCCCGCGCGACTCGATGCCGCGCGGGGCCGCTCGCGCCTGCGCGGTTCGCTGCCGCGCGGGGCCGCCCACACCCGCACGGGCTGGGGCCGCGCGGGGCCGCCCGCACTCGCGGGTAGCGCGCCCACGCGGCTCGCTGCAGCTCGGGGCCGCCCGCGGGTGGGGCCGCCCGCTGGGGCTGGGGCCGCGCGGGGCCGCCCGCGCCCGCGGGCAGCGCGCCCGCGCGGCTCGCTGCTGCGCGGGGCCGCCCGCTGGTGGGGCTCCCGCGCGGGCTGGGGCCGCGCTAGGCCGCCCGCACCCGCGGGCAGCGCGCCCGCGCGGCTCGCTGCCGCGCGGGGCCGCCCGCGGGTGGGGCACTCGCGCGGGCTGGGGCCGCGCGGGCCGCTCGCACCCACGGGCAGCGCGCCCACGCGGCTCATGCCGCGCAGGTCCGCCCACAAATGGGGCGCCGCACGCACCCGCGGGCAGCGCACCCGCACGACCGGTGCCGCGCGGGGCCGCCCGCAGGTGGGGCGCCCGCGCGGGTGGGTGCCGCGCGGGGGACCGCCACCGACGAATTGAGGGCCGCGCGGAGCGGTCCGCATGCGGGCCGAACGCCGCCCGGGTCGTCGTCGTGCGGGGACTTCGCACTCGGGGATGTTTAGAACTTGTCGCTTTTCCGTTTTCGGCTGGAGTCGTCGTTGGGTGTTTTTGATCACCAGGTCTTAGTTTTCGTCTCCTCAGGGTCGCGGGACGCGGTAGACTCGGCAGACACGCAAACGCGGACGAATCGAACGCCGGACTCCTTTCAAGGTGGGTACTTTCTCCAGGGCTAGTTTGGAAAGGGTGTACATTGTAAGATGCTAGTATGGGCAAAGGTGTTTTTCTAATGTATTCTTTATGTGCATTGCTAACCTCGTTTTACTTAATTTATCTAAATAATCGTCTATATATCTGATTATGAGGCTTGTGTGACTGCACGCACACCAACGGTTTGGCCACCGCAAGGGTCTGCTTTTCCGGAAAAGTAGTACATTGACCCATGTACCCCACGTGACGGTGACGTAATGGGGGCCCGCGGGGGTGGGGGGTGTGAGCGGTTGTGTCTAGATGGGTGCTCGGCGGCCGAGGCAGGTGCTCGGCAAGGGTCCGAGATGGGTGCTCGGAGGGGTCGCCGGGGAAGGTGCCTGGTTTGTGTACATAGGGTTACCTACCGTGGATTACACTTCGCGGCGAGAGGGGTTGCTCCAGTTTTAGTGGTTTGCTATTTTATTGCCCTTATTGCTCTTACTTTACTTTACGATCACTGACTTCCCGCCTTGTGACAGGTTCGTCTAGGGGCGAGTGCTAGGACGCCGGTGAGGACGCGGGAATGCTGTACTGACCCTTAGCGGCCACGGACACAGCCGATTTTCCTTTCCTTGTTCATTTACTATTTCAAGATAGTTAGATGTTGATTACAATACCCCCGTGGGCTCGACGTGGATGTTACCTGTTTCTTTTATAACTAGAGAGTGTATGTCTTGCTTTTCTTTACTTGGCCATTTTGAACTACGAACAACAAAAACCGACGAAAACCGTTTGCGAAAACCGATTTTAAAACGTGGGTGTCGTTTGGGCACCGTTTTGAAACTCTGTGTTTATTTATTCTTTTACAAATAGTTGGCCCTTTTTAAAGTATGAGAGTAGATAGGATGTGTGGTTGTATGTTGAATGTATCTGTGCCTTGATCTAACGTGGTTAAAGCTTGTATGAGGTGTAGTATGTAGTCAGGACGCCGTGCATATATAAAGGAGACTCTGCCCGTTTGCAGAGTGAATTTGTATATGTGGCGAGTCTGTGCATGCACTGGGGGGATTTGTTTTCAAAAAAAAAAATAAAAATAAAATATTACGCTGATCTGGGAGCATCAGTGGCTCTTCTTTCGCGCTAATGAACCCCCGGGGCGTGACAGATTAAGATTGTATCAGAGAATGAACTTTAACCATAATAGTCGGGGCCCAGCATCCACGGGGCGCAATACTCTAGCTACTGATTAATAAAGTGAACATTGTATAGATATGTAGAACGCGAGTGCTCGTGGGGAAGGGGAAATTAGTAGAGTCCCTTTTAGTGCCAGAGTCGAGGTGTTACTTTAGATTAGCCTAGAAGTAACTGGTTTTGTGCATGTATTTAGATCATGGCCAGAACTAGATTTACCACTGAGGAGGCAGGGGCGGACGCAGCGGTGTCGGCAGCCGCAGAGAACCAGCTTCTGAGGCAGTAGTTACGAGAGATGGCGGGGCAGTTGGCGACCCTTACGGATCACGTGCGCCAACTGACCCAGCAACAGCAGCAACCCGCTGCGACGGTGGTAGTCACCCTGGGCCCTCCTCCGGGGCCAACGGCGCCAGCGACGGAACCGCCGATGATGGAGGCCAAAACAGAGGCTGCCCCAGCCCGGGCCGAGGCACCCGAGGTACCACCAGCCCAACGGACGGTGCCAGAGGTAGCCCCTTCGGTGGCAGCAGCGGGATCGACGCCGGGGACCTCGACCAGGGGTATAGCGCTGGAGACACTGGCGACGCCTTCTCCCGCCGTGGCCGCCACGGTCACGGGAGAAGGGTCTATCCAGCCGACCGAACGGGATCGTATCCGAGCCAACCTTGCAGACTTTAAGAAGTACGACCCGCTGGTGTTTGAAGGGGAGTCAATGGACCCCTGGGTTGTGGAGAAGTGGGTCGACATAATGGAGAAGTTGTTTGAGGACTTACTGATGGAAGAACACGAGCGGGTTCCCCTGGCCGTTCACCTTCTTGAGGGGAATGCCCGCATATGGTGGAAGACGGTACGCCCTGACTCCGCGAAGGGTGCTGCCCTCCCATCGTGGGCCACCTTTAAACGAGAGCTGTTCGGGACGTTCTTCACCAGCAGCGTCAAGAAACAACTAGAAGACGATCTGAATCACATTAGGCAGGGAAATCAAATGGTTATGGAGTACCAGAAGGAGTTCGTGAGACTGGCGAACTGCGTCCCTTTCGTCATTCGGGATGAGTCACACAAGGCGCAACTGTTCGTGGACGGACTGCGGAGCGACATTTTCCAAGTTGTGGATGCGGCGGATTTGCATACTTTCCAGAAGGTGGTCGACCGGGCCACCATCGTGGAGCGCGGCTTCGCCGTTACATGCGCTCGAGGGGATGGCCCTTCTCAGCAGTAAGATTAGAAGTGGTCTCAGCCATTTTTCAGGGGAGGCTTTTCCAGTGGGAGTCGACCCTCCAAACGGTGGAGACCCCAGCAAAGGACGCGGAGCGCACCTTCGGGGGGACAGAGATCAGACGATAGGCCCTGCGTTATTTGTGGCGGGACACATCGGGTAACGGAGTGCTCCAAGAGGCAGGACCACTATTTTCGGTGTGGCAAGCAGGGGCACTTCCGCTTCAACTGCCCCATGAACCAAGGCGCAGCGTCTTCAGCAGCCTCCGCACCAGCACCTCAGCACGTGGGGCGAGGGAAAGCCCCGATGACGTCGGCTCCCAGACCACCCGCGCCTCGACCAACAGGGGACAGACCGCCACAATCAGGAGGCCGGGTTTACTCAATGAACCACCAGGAGGCGTGTTGGTTTTTAAGGATCCACAAGGATCTAAATAGGTACTATCAAACAACTAGAGGGGGGTGAATAGGTGTAATACTTATAAAACCAATCTCAGTGCAAAATAAAAAACCAATGCGGAAATAAAAATCAACACACCGAGATTTACGTGGAAACTCCAATCCAGGAGAAAAACCACGGGACCAACACGCAATAACAATCCACTAAGAATTGAAGAATAACAAGGTGATTACCGACTCCACGGACTCGACCCCTCCTTCAAGTTCTTCGGACCTTGCGCTCCACCGATTGCATGTCCACTGCACACGTTCGAATCCACGAACGCCACTCGAATCCACGAGCACACGTTTCGAATCCACGAAACGCCTTTAGCACACCGAATCCACGATGCCACGTCGAATCCACGACGCAAACTCAGCCGGTAAGAATATTGGCTTCGATGGTGATCCTTTGCTTAGATTATCAATGAAGATCCATGGGAGAAATCTCTAAGCAAAGATTAGATCAATTCGACAAAAGATATGTTCTTGAAAGAACCATCGAATTGACCTAAAAGAGGCTATAAAGAAGAACGATAAAAACCTAGCCTCTAGGGTTGCTCTCAAGTGTTTTATAAATTGATCGGTCTTGCTCCCACGTTTTTGAGAAACCCTAAATGTCTATTTATAGTTTAGAAACCTTTGGAAAGAGATAAGAATCAAAAACTTACCTTATCTGGAATTTTTCAGGACGGCGATCCGGATCGGATTTACTGCGATCCGGATCGTCGTAACGAGATCAGACAATTCCAGAAAAACAAGGGTTCGGGATCCGGATTGCAAAGCCCGATCCGGATCGTTCATACATTTCAGCAAAATCCCATGTTCGGGATCCGGATCGGAATGGCCTTTGATCCGGATTGGATTTGCCAATGAACAAGCACCCTTCGGGATCCGGATTGGACTGTCTGATCCGGATCCTGAACATGTCCCATGTCCAGTTTTTGATTTTTATGCAATTAAAAATTCATCCAAGTGTTTCTACACTATAAGAAGTATTCGGATCACCAAAATTATTTAGTTAAACATACCTGATCCTTTTGAATACATTTTCCTTGAGATTGATGTAATTGATCCACAATTCTTCATCTTCAATCTTCAAGACTCAAGACACTGAGTGTCAACTTGAGCTCTTGTTGAATCTTCTCTAAGTCTTTGATTGCTGATTGACAATTTGATCCCTTTAAGACTCCGACTCAACTCACTGACTTGACTCACGAAATATGCCAACACCAAAATACCGTAACAATCTCCCCCTTTGGCAATTTCGTGACAAAACCCAAAAATACATAAAAACGCTCAAGTCACTCATCTTAAACCAAAAAATCGAAATTCAATGTCATCACCAAAACATTGATTTTCTTTGCGTGAAAGATCCAATAAATACAAAATTACATTTGAACCAAACAGTCCTAGAACATACTCTATGACTTAGGACTTGGAGTCTTAAAGTGATGTAATTCCTGCAAAACAAAACTCCAAACAAAATCAAATCGTTAGTCGTTAGAAATTAAAATCCTACATTTGATTCGTCCTTTTGGTTCTTTTGTTTTTCGGCTCTTTCAATCTTTTCTTTATCTCCCCCTATCTTGAGCATCTCTAACATGTTCTCCATGTTCTCCCCCTGTCTTGAGCATTTATGTTCTCCCCCTTTGTGATACGATCATTATTTTCTGTTCTCCCCCTTTTTGTCACAAATTGTCAAACAGTGAACATACTAGACAAAAGGAAATCACTAACAACATTAGTTCATAGAGAAAGAGAGATAAAAGCTCAGTTCCGGTATATAACAAAAACGCAGATTGTGTACCGGTACCAGAAAGCAAAAATCAAATAATTTCTTGAAACAAATCCAAATTTTAGAATCTTTTCAAATACCGATTTGTATTCCATCAAGAAATCAATTTAAGTGCTTTAACCAATGAATTCACACAGATGTCATTCAATCCAATTAATTTCACAAAATTAAAAAGATTTACTCCTAAATCATGAAAAACAAAGATAAAACATTATAAACAGTTTTTCATGTTATATTCATCAAACACAAGTCATCAAAAATAATCTTGAGATCCAAACTCTATCAAGATGTAACGGATTTACAAAGATGACTTACAGAGATTTTCAAATGACATCAATCTTGAATTCTACCCTTTCTTGAGATTGAGGTATATGATCCAAATTTCTTTTATTAGAATAATTTAGAAAAATTTCATAATAACCAGAAAAAGTATGTAAGCACTTTAGCGCATCAACTTTAAACAAAAGTCATCGTTTCATGCAACAAGAAATAGATTATACCAAATCTATCAAAAATACTCAAAAATGAAACGAAAATTTATGAAAATTAAAACCCTTAAAGTTGAACAACTTCAATCACATCTAACATGATCTTATGCGTAATGCCTTTATCAAATCATCAATTTGGTAAAGAAAATGAAATACCAAGATCAATGGATGTTTGAAATCCCAGATAAGTTAGATAATATATCTAGACAATCTGTTGAAGAGAGTGGCTCTTTGAGCATCTTTCGTTAAAAATCCCACCTTATACCAACCTTGAAATTTGACAGAGTCAAGTATTTCAATCATGCATTTTAGTTAATCAAAATTGACAAAACCATGCTTGGTATTCATGTGGTAGCTGCACACAGTACTCGGACGACCGAGGTGGTAGCTCTTTCCTCCATGTGGTGGTAGTTTTCACACTCCTCATTGGGATGTAACTCTTTCCACATCTTTTGAGCATATTACATTTCTTTGACTCCCCCTCAATTGGCTATCAATTATTTAATATTGTCACGCCCCGGGGGTTTGTTTTAGCGGAAACGGTTTGCAAAAGTCGTACGTTCGACGAAAGATTTTTTTTTTTTTTTTTTTTTTTTTTTTTTTTTTTTTTTTTTTTTTTTTTTTTTTTTTTGAAAGTAAGGAAACCCCTCTTCCCCGGCGCGTGCCCAGACCCGCCGCACATACAGGATCTCTCTGTAAACGGACAGAGCCCCCCCTGTATGTGCACGGCGTAGCATTCAGTACATAACCCAAACATATACAACCATTCAATCACAACAATTGTTAACATACAACCAGCATTCTAATTCATTAAGGTACATGGCCGATCAGTTTGGAAAGGATAAATCCACAGTTTTAAAAGAGCGCCCACCCGGCACTTACGTTTTGAAGACTAGTTTTCAAAATCAGCATAAATCCACAAGGTTTTGAAAACGGTGCCCACACGACACCCCAGTTTTGAAATTCGTTTCGCAATCCATAAATCCACAGGGTTTTGAAACCAGTGCCCACACGACACTTAGATTTTAAAAACGGTTTTCGCAATCTTTTCTTCGGTTTTGCCTTTTTCTTTTTCAAATGGCCAACAGAAATAAAAGGAAAAGTAATGCATAAGAGGATAACAAAATACCGACATCCATGTCGACCCCATGAGGGTATCGAGAACCTCACACCTAACTACAATGTAAATGAAATGCCAGAAGGAAAGAGGAAATACAATCCAGGGTCCCCAACGACCCAGCTGCTTCCGCCCCGTCCTCACCGCCGCCTACCTCTCCTCTCGCCTGAACCCTGTCACGAAGTGGGAAGTCAGTGACTAATAATAGCAGAGCAGGAGAAAATGATAAAACAAACCGTGAAGACAACCGGAGCAACCACCCTCTCAAGGGGGGAACGGTAACCTGTACACCTGTGTCCTGCTATACCCGGCCCCGTCGGACAACTAAACCGACGGCCGTACCGTACCTGCAAAATTCGACCACGTCGGGCAACTAAACCGACGGGTCGTACCGTTCCTGCAAAAATCCGACCACGTCGGGCAACTAAACCGACGGGTCGCACCGCTCGCACCTCGGCGCCTCAACCCCACAACTAATAAGGGGCCCCACTACGTCACCTCGTGAGTATACACGGGTCATAGACCACTTTTCCGGAAAAGCGCACCCTTTGCGGTGGCCAAACCGCGGGTGCGCGTGCTGCAGCCTCGAGCCAAGTAACCATAACCACCATCATGTTAGCCTCAAAATATATAACAAGAGTAAAACGGCAACATATATAATCGAAAGTAAAACCGCAACATGTGTGATCGAAAGTAACCCGCTAACATGTATAATCAAAAGTAAAGCAATAATACGTGTACTCGAAGGTAACCCGCTAGCATGTACTATCGAAAGGAAAACGACCGCCGGAAACCGACGCTAAGCACCCCGAAGAAAACCCACCACATGATAAACATGAATATGACGATATTGCGCATAAAAGGATTCTAAGGGTGTACCCACTATCATGTTAGCAACGTGATGCAAAATTAAGAATAAAAGCGACCGCCGGAATTCGTTGCTAAGTACTAAAATAAAATCCATCATAATGAACCAAGTACCCAGAATGAGACCAACAATAATGAACCGAGTACACACCACATGATAATCATGACAGTAACGAGATTGTACATAAAGGGGTTCTAAAGATGTACCCACCTGAAACGCGAAGAAGGTGTGCGAAAACTTCAGTTAAAACGCTCCCACCTTGTGCCCGAAAAGAACTACAATAGAAGTATCGTTAATAACATCGTCGTGGTCAAAAACACTCAAAAACGGGGCAAAATGGGCCAAAAACGGAGTTTATGTACTCATAGGCTGAAGGCTGGTGCACGGGTCCAGGTGTGGACCGGGTTCACAGCGCAGTGGAGGCGGCGGCGCAGACCCGGCTCACCCAGGAAGCGTGCACCAGGGGAGTTGGGCCGGGCCGGTGCACGGGCGGGGCGCGCACCGGGCTCACGGCTGCAGGGCGCTGCGGCGCGCACCGGGTGCACGCCCAGTGCGTGCACCGCGCTACCGGGCCGGGCTGGTGCATGGCTGAAGCGCACCGGGTTCATGACATTGGGTCGCCATTTCCTGCACCGGGTGCACGCTGGTCCCGTGGACCGCGCGACGGATTTTGCTTTATTTTACGTTTTTCTTCGTCTTTTTCGGCTCCGGTTGCGACCACGCGTCCCCGGCGACTGCGGCGACGACCCCGTTGACACGATAACGGCGGCAGCGGCCTCCCGTTTAACAACGGCGGCGGCGGCCTCCCGTTTTACAACACGCATCACCCACAACACCCGAGCAACCGACACCCAAATCCTCGACCCCACAGAAATTGCAAAAAGGAAAAAGGAAAAACTCGAACCGCTCACCTTGATTCCGCCGGAGGAGGAGGAAGAAGGAGGATCGTCCTTTCCACGCCCGATCGATCCCGCAGAGGATGGGCGATTTTCCCTTTCTCGGTTTTGGTTCCCTCCGTCGATTTCTTGAGAAGAGGGAAAAAGGAATTGGGTTTTCCCCCCGCACGCCCCCAAATAAACTTAACGCCCAAATAAAAAAACGGGAAAAACCTAAATCCCCAAAACACAACTAAAATCAATCGGGATGCAACGAGGGGTCCAGATTACCCCGAAAAAACGTGCCGATCACCTGCACGAATTTCGATGCGCCCACACTGATGGTAAAACTTCAAAAATTATTTCTGGGAGATCCCGGGGTCGGAATTCAAATCCGATCGCGCCACCGTTCACCGTTTTGCGAGCTCTACCACCTAAAAATACCCGCAAACCCCGACGATCAGCCCAAAAATTCTCGAATTTCAACTCCCCTTCTAACAATTGAAGAAAAAATAATTAGGACCCAAAACAGAAAACTGAAAGGTCGAGATACTACCAAATAAATAAAATAACCCACTGACATAAAAAGATGAAAAGTCTGATCACAGCAGGATCCCGTCCGAACACCTCGAAAAGCGTGCCGGCCCCTTAGCACGGATTCCAATGCACCACTCAAAGGCAAACGCTTTGACCCCCATTTCGGGAGATCCGTAAGTCGGAATCCGAATCCGTTCGCTTTGCCGCCCTCCGATCTTCGAGCTCAATCGCAGAAAAATACTAGCGGCCCCGGTCAGTCCAATGCAGAAAACGGTGGAAAGTTTTCCTACCAGTCCCGTCAAAATAAACGGGAGGTATACAAGGGCAAGGGAATGCCAGGACTCTACATCACTCACCACTAAAAAAAAGTTTCGTCCTCGAAACTTAATCCTGGTCCGCAGCGAATAAAACTGATTAGCACTCCTCCATCTTTGACTCCCGTTCCTAAGTCGCTTCACGTTCCTCCTGGTTGCTCCACAGCACCTTCCCATAGGGGATCGTCCGGTTGCGCAATCCCTTTTGTCCTCTCGTGCTACGGTCCGCACCGGTGTTCCCGTCGATGCTCAGGTCCTCTCTAAGCTCAAGGCAGTGACCATTCGTCACCCAAAATTAAGTAGGCAGGTTCAGAGCACCTCTTCGTGAATCTGGTTCACTTGCTCGGACTGTCCGTCGGTCTGGAGGTGAAACGCCATGCAGAAGTGTGGTTTAGTCTCTAGGGCCTGTTGTAATCCTTGCCAAAGGTTTGACACTAGCCGAGTGTCTCTAGTCCACATCATACGGGTGGGTGGAAAAAGAGTCGATTTCGTCTGTCGATCCATTGTGACTCATACGGCATCATGCTCTTGATGCGATGCAGAAAACCCGTGATGAATTCCATGCTGATTCGCTCCTATTTCCACTCTGGTACCGGTAGAGATTGTAGTTTTCCCCGCTGAGCGTTGATGTTCGAACTTTACGTGTTAACCATCTAAACACCGAGCAGTGAACTGCATTTCATCCCCCTTTGGTTTAGTCCACCAACAATTCTGCTTTGAGGTCCTTGTACATCTTCGTGTCACCTGGATGCGCCGCATAGGGAGCGTAGTGCGCCTCGGACAGTATCTCTTTCTTCAACTCTGGCAGCTCGGGCACGCAATTCCGCCCTCGAAACGTATTGCGTCGCCTGTATGGTCCGGGGGGTCTTGTCTCGAATAAGCTGAGTCTGTGCACCTGTTTTCTGACCCTCCAGGATTTCTCTAATAGGGTTGGCTTGACCAACAAGGTACAACAGGTCGCGCGACCATATCGGTCCCGCTAAGTACTCGCGCTCAGCGATTTCCCCCCCCCGATTTGACCTTTCCGGCTCTAAACATCCGCTACTACACTTGCCTTTCCCGGGGTGATACTGAGTGGACAAGCCGAGTCCTTCAGCAACTCCAACCAATGCCTCTGCCGCAAAAATCAAATCCTTCTATCTGAACAAAACTTATGACTCTGGCGATCCGAAAATACATTACGATGAACTCCAAGGAAAGGTGATGTCTCCCAAAGCTTTAAAACGAAGGCGACTGCTGCCCGTTCCTGATCGTGTGTCGGGTAGTTCCGTTCATATTCTCTGCGATTCCCGTTGCTGACACAATGTGCCCCAGAGAGTCCACTTCGCGAAGTCAGAACTCACATTCTTAAATTTAGCAAACAGCTTCTGGTCCCTGAGATTCCGGAGAAAAATCCGTAAGTGCTCCTCGCCGTCGATTAGAGAGGTCGTCAATCCCGGACTTGTTCTTCACTGTAACTTTGCTTATCTCCCTACAGTCGATGCGTAGGCGTAGGCTTCCGTTCTTCTTTCGCACGAAGCGCACGGGTGCACCCCAAGGTGACACACTCGGTCTGATGAACCCTCTATTCAGAAAGACTCCTTGTGCCTTAAATTCCCTCAGTTCCGCGAAAGTCATTCCGCAAGGCGCCTAAGTGATAGATTGCGTGTCTGGTAGAACTCGAAAGATAGGATGGCCTCTCGCCCGGGGTATTCCCGGCAATTCAATCAGGGGGATGACAGAAGAAACCCTTACCAATGATTCTTTAAAAGTCCAAAACATCCAACCCGACGACGAGGAAAACAACCCACACAACGCCCTCACAAGGCTCCGAGAGGTGCCAACAAAACAGGCTGGGTTACTAACTACCATAACTTCTCCCCTGAAAACCATGAACTCACCTGTCACCGACACGGACCGCTCCCCTCCGTCCCCAACACGGGACACTTTCCCCCGTCACCAACACGGGCACAAGCTCGGAGCATAACCACCAACCCGGACCACCCGCTCCGACTATCCATCCTATCGAGGCGACGGTCAAGACTAACGTTAGGTTTCAGCTCTAAGACCTACCACAAGGTCTACCCAACCGAAAGGGCTGCGTACAGGGCCTCCTAGTCGAAGGTGACCAGTACCAGAACTCCGAGTAGTCGCCAGATCCCCCCCTTTGACTCACACCAGCCCCAAAAGATCATAATCCACAACGCTCCCAGCCAAGCCTCAAGGCTATGCCTTAGTCATGGGAAGCTGGCGACAAAACCCACAAGGTAAGGTCCTACTTCCGTCCTGGCACCGACGGGGTGCGACGCTCTAATTTGCCACTAACTCTCGGTCCCAAACCGTTGCCCCACCAAGCACCGGGCATCTAATCGAGCGGTAAACTTCCAGACCGACAGCGACACTCCCAACTAAAAGAAAATCTAAGCTCTAGGTCCGTTCGGCAAAGACCTCCAGGTACTGAAGACTATCTATCTGAAATCTAAAGGGTCGGAAGAAGGCAAACAACGAAAACAGCGAGAAGAATCGTGTCAAGAGTTGCCTAGGTTCACTAAACGCACTCGAGGGGTCACACGCCAACCCACCCGCAGGACAACCGAACCGACGCACTTGTGCAGAAAACGGAAACCCAACCCAGAGCTTTACCACCACAACCCCACCAAAAGGAGCCACCCGTGAACCCATCACGACGATCTCTGCAATCGTCGCAGTGTCTACGGTGAAAGGCCGAACTATGGGTAGCAATTATAGGGGAAGAATCCTCACTCCCTCCCGTACCTTGCCCATGGTGCAAAAGGAATCGACCGACTACCCGCTGTAACTTAACACCAGAAAACCCAGAAGGTACATGTTTGGACAAACGGCTATCCAGTTACTCATGACCGACAGACGGCTGACAAACCAACAACCCCCAGTGGGTTGTGCTACCACCTGAGCCATATCGGGAAGAGAAACTCAATAGTCCCCGTACTCTCGCATCTGTTGCCGCAGGAGCTAGTTTTCTCGCGGCCGTCGACGTCGTCGTATCTGCCTCCGCGTCCCCGGCCGATGGTCTGGTACGGGCCATATCTGTACACACACAACAAGAGTCAGCTCTAGACTTCCCTTACAAAACAACGAACCACCTAGCGAGAGAAAAGGACTCGGACTCTTCCCCCCCCTCGATCACTCGCGTTCTACCTTCCTATGCCCTACCCATTTCATTCACCTGTAGGCAAGTGAGGTATCCCCACGGATGTCGGCACTAACTGTTGTGATTGAAAGAACTTCTCTGATACCATCTTAATCTGTCACGCCCCGGGGGTTTGTTTTAGCGGAAACGGTTTGCAAAAGTCGTACGTTCGACGAAAGATTTTTTTTTTTTTTTTTTTTGAAAGTAAGGAAACCCCTCTTCCCCGGCGCGTGCCCAGACCCGCCGCACATACAGGATCTCTCTGTAAACGGACAGAGCCCCCCCTGTATGTGCACGGCGTAGCATTCAGTACATAACCCAAACATATACAACCATTCAATCACAACAATTGTTAACATACAACCAGCATTCTAATTCATTAAGGTACATGGCCGATCAGTTTGGAAAGGATAAATCCACAGTTTTAAAAGAGCGCCCACCCGGCACTTACGTTTTGAAGACTAGTTTTCAAAATCAGCATAAATCCACAAGGTTTTGAAAACGGTGCCCACACGACACCCCAGTTTTGAAATTCGTTTCGCAATCCATAAATCCACAGGGTTTTGAAACCAGTGCCCACACGACACTTAGATTTTAAAAACGGTTTTCGCAATCTTTTCTTCGGTTTTGCCTTTTTCTTTTTCAAATGGCCAACAGAAATAAAAGGAAAAGTAATGCATAAGAGGATAACAAAATACCGACATCCATGTCGACCCCACGAGGGTATCGAGAACCTCACACCTAACTACAATGTAAATGAAATGCCAGAAGGAAAGAGGAAATACAATCCAGGGTCCCCAACGACCCAGCTGCTTCCGCCCCGTCCTCACCGCCGCCTACCTCTCCTCTCGCCTGAACCCTGTCACGAAGTGGGAAGTCAGTGACTAATAATAGCAGAGCAGGAGAAAATAATAAAACAAACCGTGAAGACAACCGGAGCAACCACCCTCTCAAGGGGGGAACGGTAACCTGTACACCTGTGTCCTGCTATACCCGGCCCCGTCGGACAACTAAACCGACGGCCGTACCGTACCTGCAAAATCCGACCACGTCGGGCAACTAAACCGACGGGTCGTACCGTTCCTGCAAAAATCCGACCACGTCGGGCAACTAAACCGACGGGTCGCACCGCTCGCACCTCGGCGCCTCAACCCCACAACTAATAAGGGGCCCCACTACGTCACCTCGTGGGTATACACGGGTCATAGACCACTTTTCCGGAAAAGCGCACCCTTTGCGGTGGCCAAACCGCGGGTGCGCGTGCTGCAGCCTCGAGCCAAGTAACCATAACCACCATCATGTTAGCCTCAAAATATATAACAAGAGTAAAACGGCAACATATATAATCGAAAGTAAAACCGCAACATGTGTGATCGAAAGTAACCCGCTAACATGTATAATCAAAAGTAAAGCAATAATACGTGTACTCGAAGGTAACCCGCTAGCATGTACTATCGAAAGGAAAACGACCGCCGGAAACCGACGCTAAGCACCCCGAAGAAAACCCACCACATGATAAACATGAATATGACGATATTGCGCATAAAAGGATTCTAAGGGTGTACCCACTATCATGTTAGCAACGTGATGCAAAATTAAGAATAAAAGCGACCGCCGGAATTCGTTGCTAAGTACCAAAATAAAACCCATCATAATGAACCAAGTACCCAAAATGAGACCAACAATAATGAACCGAGTACACACCACATGATAATCATGACAGTAACGAGATTGTACATAAAGGGGTTCTAAAGATGTACCCACCTGAAACGCGAAGAAGGTGTGCGGAAACTTCAGTTAAAATGCTCCCACCTTGTGCCCGAAAAGAACTACAATAAAAGTATCGTTAATAACATCGTCGTGGTCAAAAACACTCAAAAACGGGGCAAAATGGGCCAAAAACGGAGTTTATGTACTCATAGGCTGAAGGCTGGTGCACGGGTCCAGGCGTGGACCGGGTTCACAGCGCAGTGGAGGCGGCGGCGCAGACCCGGCTCACCCAGGAAGCGTGCACCAGGGGAGTTGGGCCGGGCCGGTGCACGGGCGGGGCGCGCACCGGGCTCACGGCTGCAGGGCGCTGCGGCGCGCACCGGGTGCACGCCCAGTGCGTGCATCGCGCTACCGGGCCGGGCTGGTGCATGGCTGAAGCGCACCGGGTTCATGACATTGGGTCGCCATTCCTGCACCGGGTGCACGCTGGTCCCGTGGACCGCGCGACGGATTTTGCTTTATTTTACGTTTTTCTTCGTCTTTTTCGGCTCCGGTTGCGACCACGCGTCCCCGGCGACTGCGGCGACGACCCCGTTGACACGATAACGGCGGCAGCGGCCTCCCGTTTAACAACGGCGGCGGCGGCCTCCCGTTTTACAACACGCATCACCCACAACACCCGAGCAACCGACACCCAAATCCTCGACCCCACAGAAATTGCAAAAAGGAAAAAGGAAAAAACTCGAACCGCTCACCTTGATTCCGCCGGAGGAGGAGGAAGAAGGAGGATCGTCCTTTCCACGCCCGATCGATCCCGCAGAGGATGGGCGATTTTCCCTTTCTCGGTTTTGGTTCCCTCCGTCGATTTCTTGAGAAGAGGGAAAAAGGAATTGGGTTTTTCCCCCCGCACGCCCCCAAATAAACTTAACGCCCAAATAAAAAAAGGGGAAAAACCTAAATCCCCAAAACACAACTAAAATCAATCGGGATGCAACGAGGGGTCCAGATTACCCCGAAAAAACGTGCCGATCACTAGCACGAATTTCGATGCGCCCACACTGATGGTAAAACTTCAAAAATTATTTCTGGGAGATCTCGGGGTCGGAATTCAAATCCGATCGCGCCACCGTTCACCGTTTTGCGAGCTCTACCACCTAAAAATACCCGCAAACCCCGACGATCAGCCCAAAAATTCTCGAATTTCAACTCCCCTTCTAACAATTGAAGAAAAAATAATTATGACCCAAAACAGAAAACTGAAAGGTCGAGATACTACCAAATAAATAAAATAACCCACTGACATAAAAAGATGAAAAGTCTGATCACAGCAGGATCCCGTCCGAACACCTCGAAAAGCGTGCCGGCCCCTTAGCACGGATTCCAATGCACCACTCAAAGGCAAACGCTTTGACCCCCATTTCGGGAGATCCGTAAGTCGGAATCCGAATCCGTTCGCTTTGCCGCCCTCCGATCTTCGAGCTCAATCGCAGAAAAATACTAGCGGCCCCGGTCAGTCCAATGCAGAAAACGGTGGAAAGTTTTCCTACCAGTCCCGTCAAAATAAACGGGAGGTATACAAGGGCAAGGGAATGCCAGGACTCTACAAATATATAAGGTATTCAACCAAAAATTGATCTCGCATTCATACTCGACTAAACAGTCAAATAAGATAATGACTATACCAAGAGATCATTGAGAGAGAAATTGACTTTGATCACTTAAAAGATGACTTAATTAACATAAATGATCATTGCAACATCGAAATATTATGATGTCAAAAGCATAATAGATTTCTAAATGCGTGAAAAGATGCAATTAAAGTCAATATGACCAATGCTCAATTAAAAAACTCCTATAATGAA
>CM054931.1:16312286-16408528 GCA_029168755.2 Tillandsia fasciculata | reverse complement strand
TTATGATTATGAAGTACAAGTTGATAATTCCATATAAAATTAATTTGGAGTGAATGAATGCGTGAAGCCCTTTTTATTCAATGCACTTGTTCGTTAAAAACCCTTTTGTTCAAAAACAAAGTATAAAAACCAAGAGCATTGAAAAAACATGTAATGCAAAGATTAAGAAAAATATGAAGGGAAAACCAATCAAAGCATTACATACAGTCAAAAGCTATTTAGAACTTAAGACAAGGAAAGATATCACCTTTCCGAATCCAAAATCGCTGGATTTTGGGTTGTCTTGATTCGTTGTGGCCGGGGGTTGTCCGCTTTGACTGTTGATCCACCTTAGGTCTTTGCCTCGCAATGATCCACTTGTATGATTGATGTTGTGGCTCGGACCTTTGGTGGGTTGAGTGAACTCCTTTGACTTGATGTGTCTTTTGATTCCGTTGAGTCCGCTCCGTAGATGAAGTTGCCGAAGGATTTTTCTTTCTCTTTTCCGGGCAATTCTTCACCAAGTGTCCTTCAAGTCCACATAGGTGACAAGTTCTTCCTTTCAATTTATTGTGGAACTTGAAGCTTCACAGTTTGGTTCTTTTTAAATCCCAAACCAACCTTGCTTGTTTGACCTAATCCGGACATACAATCTAGTTTCTTGGAACCGGTTGAAAGCCTTTGTATGTCGGATTTGAGTTCATGAACTTGCTTGGTCAAAGCTTGGTTGGTGACATGAATTTCTTCAAACTGTTTTTCAAGAAAACCAATCTTGTCCATATATGATTTTGCGTTTGTCTCCGATTGGTTTAACTTTTCTTGGAGGATTTTATTGTTATCCAATAACCGTCCTTGTTCCTCCTCGAGATCATGAAGTTTGATCTTTAAAGCTTGATTCTCGTCTTGAACCTCAAGTCGTTGCTTCCTCAACTTCTTGATATGCTTGGCCATCTTCTTCGATTCCGCAAGAAGTTGTTGGTATGCCTCAACGAGTTCTTCTTCGTCCGACTCCCCCTCACTTGATGACTCTCCATCGGATGTTGATGTTTCATGCAAAATCAAAGGAATAGAGTCAGTGACTAATGATGACAAGCAAAAATTAGAAGAGGGAATTTGAGAGGCATGAAAAGCAACAACTTTTTCCTCTTTACTTGAGGTCGATTCATCCGAAAAGGAATCGTCCCAAGTTTTCGCTTGCAAAGCCTTCTTTTTGTATGATTTCTTAGAAGGACAATCCGTTGAAAAATGGCCGTAGCCTTTGCATCGATAACATCGGATTTCCCCTTCGAAATCATCTTTTTCTTTTTCTTTAGAAGGTTTTGCAACGCCCTTGAGTTTAGAGGATTTAGAACCCGATGATCCTTTAGATGGTTTCGTGGATGAAGATCCATCGGTTCGATTCTTCCAAAACTTCCGACGAAATTTCTTTGTGATCCGCGCCAATTGTTCTTCAAACTCGGCAAAAGAGATTTCATCGTCGGAACTTGATTCGCTATCTTCTTCCTTTGTTGATTTGAATGCAATACCTGTAAGCTTAGAAGAAGACTTGGAAGAAACTTGATTAGTAGGAAAAGTCATTTCATAAGTTTGCAAAGCACCTACTAATTCCTCTACACTCATCTCATCCGGATGACTAACGGTTTCAATGGCGGTAACCTTTGCCCTAAACCGTTCCGGAAGAGTCCGAAGTATCTTTCTTACAATTTTTGACTCCGGGATCTTTTCTCCTAAATTAGCACATGTATTAATTACATCTTGAAGTCTAGTGTAATAATATGTAAACAATTCATGCTCTTCCATATGAATAGAGTCAAATTGACTTGTAAGCATCTGGAGCTTTTGAATTTTTACAAGATTAGTACCCTCATGTGTAATTTTGAGAATATCCCAAATTTCCTTCGCGGTTTCACACGCGGAAATTCGTGTAAACTCAGTCGAGGAAAGAGAATTATATAAAGCGTTCATACCTTTCCCATTGTAAGAAGATCTTTCGATTTCCTCTTTAGACCATCTAGAGCGAGGTTTTGGGGTAGTAGAATTTCCTACTTCCTCAACAGGATGCACCCAACCGTATTCAACGGTTTGCCATACCAGCTCATCAATTGAGATGAGAAAAGCTCTCATCCGCACTTTCCAATATGCATAATTGGTCCCATCAAAAAGAGGAGGTCTAAAAATATTACCACTTTCACCCGACATGATAGATAAACCTAAAACCCGCTCTGATACCAATTGTTGATTTTTAAGGATCCACAAGGATCTAAATAGGTACTATCAAACAACTAGAGGGGGGGTGAATAGGTGTAATACTTATAAAACCAATCTCAGTGCAAAATAAAAAACCAATGCGGAAATAAAAATCAACACACCGAGATTTACGTGGAAACTCCAATCCAGGAGAAAAACCACGGGACCAACACGCAATAACAATCCACTAAGAATTGAAGAATAACAAGGTGATTACCGACTCCACGGACTCGACCCCTCCTTCAACTTCTTCGGACCTTGCGCTCCACCGATTGCACGTCCACTGCACACGTTCGAATCCACGAACGCCACTCGAATCCACGAGCACACGTTTCGAATCCACGAAACGCCTTAGCACACCGAATCCACGATGCCACGTCGAATCCACGACGCAAACTCAGCCGGTAAGAATATTGGCTTCGATGGTGATCCTTTGCTTAGATTATCAATGAAGATCCATGGGAGAATCTCTAAGCAAAGATTAGATCAATTCGACAAAAGATATGTTCTTGAAAGAACCATCGAATTGACCTAAAAGAGGCTATAAAGAAGAACGATAAAAACCTAGCCTCTAGGGTTGCTCTCAAGTGTTTTATAAATTGATCGGTCTTGATCCCACGTTTTTGAGAAACCCTAAATGTCTATTTATAGTTTAGAAACCTTTGGAAAGAGATAAGAATCAAAAACTACCTTATCTGGAATTTTTCAGGACGGCGATCCGGATCGGATTTACTGCGATCCGGATCGTCGTAACGCGATAGACAATTCCAGAAAAACAAGGGTTCGGGATCCGGATTGAAAAGCCCGATCCGGATCGTTCATACATTTCAGCAAAATCCCATGTTCGGGATCCGGATCGGAAATGGCCTTTGATCCGGATTGGATTTGCCAATGAACAAGCACCCTTCGGGATCCGAATTGGACTGTCCGATCCGGATCCTGAACATGTCCCATGTCCAGTTTTTGATTTTTATGCAATTAAAAATTCAACCAAGTGTTTCTACACTATAACAAGTATTCGGATCACCAAAATTATTTAGTTAAACGTACCTGATCCTTTTGAATCCATTTTCCTTGAGATTGATGTAATTGATCCACAATTCTTCACCTTCAATCTTCAAGACTCAAAACACTGAGTGTCAACTTGAGCTCTTGTTGAATCTTCTCTAAGTCTTTGATTGCTGATTGTCAATTTGATCCCTTTAAGACTCCGACTCAACTCACTGACTTGACTCACGAAATATGCCAACACCAAAATGCCGTAACAAGGCGTACCCGTCGGAGGACGTTGTCGCAGGTATCACTCTGGTTTCTTTTTACCGTGCTAGAACCCTTTTCGATACCGGAGCAACCCTCTCGTTTATGTCTTGTGATTTTGCACTATCACATGGACTTGAGGAGAGACCCCTACTTAGTGTTTTGTCTGTCCAAACCGCGGGGGGATCCTTGGAGGCCCGCAACCTTATACCTTCCTGCCCGATAAGGTTGGGGAGGCTCTCCTACCCCTGGGATTTGGTAGTTATCCCATTGAAGGAGTACGATGTAGTCCTTGGAATGGATTGGCTCACGTGGTATCAAGTAGTAATCGACTGTGAGAAGCGCCAGGTGCGGCTACAGTATCCAGAGTTTCTAGAGAACGTGTATTTGGCGTGCAAGAGCGTTTTCTTTTCTTCCATCATTTCAGCATCACGAGCCAGGAAACTGATTGAGGGAGGGTGCGTGGCCTATTTGGCGTCGGTGGACTTGGCCACGTGACCCTCTGCGGCACTCTCTGACATCCCGATCATGAGGGATTTCCCAGATGTCTTCCCCACCGAACTGCCGGGGATGCCTCCCGAGCGGGAGGTTGTGTTTCCGATCGAGCTTCTACCCGGCACCCGACCAATCACGAAGGCGCCCTACAGAATGTCCTTTGCAGAATTGAAAGAACTTAAGGCACAGCTTGAAGACCTTCTGGACAAAGGATTCATCAGACCGAGTGCGTCACCTTGGGGCGCACCGGTGCTTTTCGTGCGTAAGAAGGATGGAAGCTTGCGGCTGTGTATCGACTACCGGGAGATTAATAAGGTCACCGTGAAGAACAAGTACCCCTTACCCAGGATAGATGACCTCTTCGATCAGCTGAGGGGAGCAACAGTTTTCTCCAAGATTGATTTGCAGTCAGGCTACCATCAGCTCAGGGTGCAAGACGAGGACATTTCGAAGACAGCCTTCCGGACCCGGTATGGCCATTACAAGTTCACTGTAATGCCGTTCGGGCTCACCAACGCCCTAGCAGCATTTATGGATATGATGAACCGAATCTTCAGGCCCTTCCTGGATCGGTTCGTGGTGGTCTTCATCGACGACATCCTGATCTATTCGCCCACTGATGAGGAGCACGAGGAGCATCTACGGATCGTTCTACAAACGCTCAGGGAGCAGAGGTTATTTGCCAAACTCAAGAAATGCGAGTTTTGGCTTCGCGAGGTGGGGTTTCTGGGGCACATCATCTCAGCTGCGGGACTTGTGGTGGACCTAAAGAAGGTGGAGTCGGTGACCAACTGGCCCCAACCGACCACGGTGACGGAGGTCCGCAGTTTCCTGGGTCTTGCAGGATACTACAGACGCTTCGTCGAAGGCTTCTCGAAGATTGCGACTCCCCTGACCGCCTGACCCGGAAGGGAGAAAAATTTATTTGGACGGCCCAATGCCAAGAAAGTTTCGAGGAGCTCAAGAGGAGACTAACAAGAGCATCAGTACTGGCGCTACCGACGCCTGGAGATGATTTTGAAGTTTACTGCGACGCTTCACGAGTTGGATTGGGGGGTGTACTGATGCAACAGGGGAAGGTGATAGCCTATGCCTTAAGACAGCTCAAGGAATACGAACGGAACTACCCGATACACGACCTAGAGCTTGCCGCAGTCGTCTTTGTTCTGAAGCTTTGGAGGCACTATCTCTTTGGTGTCCACTGTAACGTTTTCTCGGACCACCAAAGCCTTAAGTACCTCTTCACCCAGAAGGAGCTGAACCTTCGGCAGAGATGGTGGTTAAAGTTATTGAAGGATTACGATCTAACTATTCAGTACCATCTGGGAAAAACAAATGTGGTGGCGGATGCCTTGAGCAGGAAGGGGCGGGCCGAAGGGACGTCGGCGGGCAGGATTACCCAGCAGGACGACTTGATCGCGGAGTTCTCGCGATTACGGTTGGAGGTGGTACCGGCAGGGACGGTCGAGCAACTAATGTCCTTGGTGGTCGTGCCTACCTTGCTTGAGAAGATTCGAGAAGGCCAAGGTACCGATCCACAGTTACAACTGGAACGAGATAGAATTTCCCCAGAGCGGAAGGGAGACTTTTCAGTGTGGACAGACGGTATACTCCGGTTCCGAGGGCGAATTTGCGTGCCCGATTTGCCAGACCTGAAGAAGGAAATCCTGACTGAAGCACATTGCGCCCCCTATGCGGCGCACCCTGGAGGCACCAAGATGTACAGGGATCTCAAACAGACCTTTTGGTGGCCGAAGCTGAAGAGGGACGTGACGCAGTTCGTAGCGCACTGCTTGATCTGCCAGCAAGTGAAAGCCGAGCACCAACGGCCGGCGGGGAAGTTGCAACCACTACCGGTGCCGGAATGGAAATGGGAGTGAATCACGATGGACTTCCTCACCGGGCTCCTGCGTTCGCAACAGGGACACGACACGATCTGGGTCATTGTAGACCAGTTAACTAAGTCAGCTCACTTCCTACCCATCCACACCACCTGGACGCGCGATTGATTAGCTCAAATCTATATTAGCGAGATTGTGAGGTTACACGGAATACCGGCATCAATCACTTCAGATAGGGACACCAGGTTCGTCTCGAACTTTTGGCAGAGCCTTCATCGGGCCTTGGGGACCAAACTACACTTCAGCACCGCTTTTCACCCTCAGACGGACAGACAGTCTGAGCGAGTGATCCAGATCCTCGAGGACATGCTCCGAGCATGTGTACTTGACTTGGGAGACGGATGGTCACGCCACCTACCTCTTGTGGAATTCGCCTACAACAACAGCTACCAGGCTAGTATCCGTATGGCGCCGTACGAAGCCCTGTACGGCAGGCGCTGCAGGTCCCCGATCTGTTGGGACGATCTGGGGGAGCGAAAGTTTTTGGGACCGGATTTGGTGGAAGAGACTGAGGAAAAGGTGCACCTCATCAGGCGGCGGCTGGTGACCGCCCAGAGCCGGCAGAAGAGCTACGCGGACCAGAGACGCCGTGACTTGGAGTTCCAAGTGGGGGTGCATGTGTTACTGCGGGTTTCGCCGTCCAAAGGGGTGAAGCGGTTCGGGCTGAGAGGTAAGTTGAGCCCACGTTATGTGGGGCCCTTCGAGATCCTGGAGCGCATCGGCCCGGTGGCCTATCGCCTTGCCCTGCCGCCGAACCTTGACCGGCTGCACGACGTGTTTCACGTGTCCATGCTTCGTAAGTACCTCCCCGACACATCGCGGGTGCTTGACGTCACTACAGTCGAGCTCAAGAAAGACCTAAGTTTCGAGGAAGTACCGGTGCGGATCCTAGCTCGGGAAGACAAAAAGTTGCGGAATCGGACGATCCCCTACGTGAAGGTGCTTTGGGGCAAACAGGAGGAACGTGAAGCGACCTGGGAACCCGAGTCGAAGATAAGGGAGTGTTATCCAGACCTGTTTGCCGCGGACGGGAGTTATGTTTCGGGGACGAAACTTGTTTTTAGTGGTGAGTGATGTAAGACCCGCTATTTTCTTCCGGTTATTCCCTTTCCATTTTCCCACGGGTGGGGAATCCGACGAGTGCAAATTTTTGATTAATTCTGGACGGTCCGTTGGGGCTCGCGGGTAATTTTAGGTGATAGAGCTCGCGAAACGGGGAACAGTGGTTCGATCGGATTCGAATTCCGACCCCGGGATCTCCCAGAACTTAATTTTGAAGTTTGGACCCCTTTTCAGCGCTCCGGGATCCGTACGATCGATCGGCACACTTTTCGAGGTAACTTTAGCCGCAGGATTTTTTTTCGTTTATTTTAGATCTCTTTAAAATCGGGGATTTTAGGTTTTTCTCCTCCTTGGTTTTTCTTTTGGCGGCTAGGGTTCTTGAGCGGCTTTTTTTTTAAGAAAGAGAAGGGGAAACCGAAACCCAACCCCTTTTCGCTCTCCTCGAGACGTCTCCGACGCAGAACTCTACGATCCAGAGGGAGGGAAATGGAAGACGGTGGACGATCCTTCCCCCTCCATCTCTCGCCGATTAAGGTGCGTTTCTACCGTTCTTGGATTTTAGGTTTCGCTTCGTCGGGTCCTGTCGTTCGTTCCGGGTATCGCCGCGCCACCGCCGCCACGATCGAGGCGGACGCCGCCGTCGCTGGGTCGCCCGCGCGGGTCGGTGCCGCGCGGGGCTGCCCGCAGGTGGGGCGCCCGCGCGGGCTAGGGCCGTGTGGGGTCGCCTGCACCGCGGGCAGCGCGCCCGCGCAGCTCGCTGCCGCGCGGGACCACCCGCGGGTGGGGCGCCCGCGCGGGGTGGGGCTGCGCGGGGCCGCCAGCACCCGCGGGCAGCGCGCGCGCGCGACTCGCTGCCGGGCAGCGCCGCCCGCGGGTGGGGCGCCCGCGCGAGCTGGGGCCGCGCGGGGCCGCCCGCGCCCGTGGCCGCCCGCGGGTGGGGCGCCCGCGTGGGCTGGGGCCGTCCGGGCCGCCCGCACCCGCTGGCAGCGCGCCCGCGCGGCTTGCTGCCGCGCGGGGTCGCCCGCGGGTGGGGCACCCGCGCGGGCTGGGGCCGCACGGGGCCGCCCGCGGGTGGGGCACCCGCGCGGGGCTGCCCGCACCCGCGAGCAGCGCGCCCGCGCGGCTCGTGCCGAGCGGGGCCGCCCACTGGTGGGGCGCCCGCGTGGGCTGGGGCCGCGCGGGGCTGCCCGCACCCGCGGGCAGCGCGCCCGCACGACCGGTGCCGCACGGGGCCGCCCGCAGTTGGGGCGCCCGCGCTGGTGGGTGCCGCGCGGGGGACCGCCACCGACAGATTGAGGGCCGCGCAGAGCGGTCCTGAGGTGGCCCAAATTCCCATGCAGCTTTTTCTGGTGAATCCATTGTTTAGAACACCTATTGTTGGTGTGTCTGGCCCATTATGCATCAAGGGGATGCTACAGATGGACCCTGTGAGATATCTACAGCTGTGTTGGCCTTCGGCTGTGTTTGCCGAAATTTTGAAAAGGTTTTTGGCCAAACAGAGGTTGGAAATGGATTTAGCGCGAAAAAACGCTTGAAAACGGCTATTTGCTTGTTAAATTCTGAGTTCGGATGCCCAAAAACGGACTCCCGGAAGTTTTCGATGAATTCGGTGCATGGGAGGGGCCGTGGATCGCCGGCTGCCACGTGGCAGCCCATGATTGGCCGGTCCGCAGCGCGCGGTCCACAGAGTGCCGCGGCTGGGTGCACGGACCCGGCGCATGACACGTGGCGCCGCCTGATTGGCGGGCCCGTGAGGCGCGGTCTACAGAATCTGCGCGGCGGTGCATGGACCGGGGCGGGGGGACACGTGGCATCCCGCGGTTGGTCGGTGGACGCGGCGCGGTCCACGGAACGTAAATTTGGTGCGTGGACCAGGTGCACGGGACACGTGTCGCCACGCTATTCGCGGGCTCATGAGGCGCGGCGCACGGAGTGGCGGACGGGCGCCTCGGGGCGCGTGCGTGGCAGGCGGCCAGGGCGGCGCCCTGCCCACACGTGTGACCGCGACAGTGGCAGGGCCACGTGTCGCCCTGCCACTGGCGGGCGCCACCTACCTGCTTTGACCGCGGGGAGGGGCACGTGTCGGCGATTGGCGCGCCCCGCACAGCTGTTCGCTGTGCGGGACGCGTGTCGGGCGGGGAGGCGCGCGACGTGGTCGCCGCTGAGTCGCTCCGCCCGCTGTCGCCTGTTTGTCCGGCGACGTGGAGGCCCAGGAGCGTTTCGGGCGCGCACAGTGTTGGGCCGGGCCCAACACTGTAGCAGCCCGAAACTTTCGGGCGCCCGAAAGTTGGGACACGCCCGGTATTTCATGAATTGTTCTGTGAGCCTATAAATAGCCCGAAAACAGTTCAACTCGGGGTTTTCTCCGTTTCTAGGCCTTTTCTCTCTGAGCTTTCTTCAGAGAAGTTGATCCTCACACTGTCAACCTTCCATCTGCAGAGTTTGGGGATTTTTGGGGGCACGATTTTTGAGATTCTCATTTTCTTGGCGCGGTGCGACGCTCTTTCTTCGGTGTTTCTTCCGTCGCTCTTCGGTGTACGAGCTCCCCCGACCTACTCCGACCATCTTTTCGAGCGATTTCTTCGCTGCTGGATTTGTAACAGGTGAGGCTACGATTTTGGGTGTTCGCACATTTTCAGATTTCGCATTTTTCGAGGTGTTTTCTCGTGCTCATTGGGACCCTTCTTGCTGTGAGTTTTTGGAGAGGGCAGCAGCTTCTTTTGGGGAGATCTTCGCGCACAAATCTCGGATCAGGACGTGCTTGTAGACTTTTTTCATCTAATCGACGCAAGGATCATCGTGGTATTTTTTTTGGAATTTCCTGAGATCTTCCCGGAGGTATACATCTTCCTTTTTATCTGTGCAAGATTTTACAGTTATGTGGTTGTATGTTTTCGCGCGCCCGTGTTGTGGAATTTATATCTTGGCCTACGGAACTCCGATTTGGGTGTGCAGGTACTTGTTTCGAAGCTATCGACGCGAAGAACGCCGGGATATTTTTATTGGAATTTATTGAGCACTTTCAGCAGGTGAAATTTTGGCATCTGTGCAGCTGAAAATTCAGCAAGTGATTTTGGACAGATTTTTGGGGATTTGTGTATAACTGTAGCCTATGTTGTACCCAGGTGGGATTTTGGACTGTACTGGACATACTGGACAGTGAGTTGCTGTTGTTCTGGTATTATCAGCTGTAGGACTTGGACAGATCAGCGCATCAGGTGGGTGACCTCTTTTTCAAGATCAGCGGACTGTGTACTAATTCTAGCTTTAGGGACTTGCATATTTTAATGTTTGTTGTACAGCATGCTAGAATGTACGAATTGATGATCCTGTTGTAGTTAGATGATCCTGAGTTTATTATCTTGCTCCCTACAAGCTGTTGATTATTAATTGTTTTGGAACTTGACTTAGCACCACTGCCATATGATGCATGTTCAGCCAGACTGTAGAAAACCTCAACTTGGGCTAGATTTTTTATTGCTCTAGACATTCCCACTTCACTATTCTTTTTATCACTCTGGACTTAGAGTTTTCCTCGCCCAAGTAGTGGGCCGAGAGGTCGGATTATCGTGGGATGCATTTACACTCGTGTCTGGGGACCGAGTGGAGTTGTTAGCAGTCTGTAGACCAGGTTTCTTTGGGAGAGTGACTTGGGTTGTAGATTTGAGATCTTGAGAGCTATTTTGAGTGACAGTGAGTCTCGGCTGTGCAGTTTTCCAGCCTGTGTGTGAGACAGTGTTCCTTTGGTTACAGTCGATCTTGTTGATCGAGGATTTGGATTATAGCCTGCATGAGCCACATTTGAGCTCGACAGAGATACGCGGATACTTTCCTCGGTGGGATCGCTCCCCTCGAGAGCCACTCCGGAGTTGGGCCTGTTCTTCTATCGCGACTTGTCGACGCAGTGTTCCCTCTGGCTGGGCCAGTTAGTGGCAGTCACGGACACAGTCCCTCTGGCTGGGCCAGTTAGTGGCAGTCACGGACGCCCTACGTAAGTCCGGTCCCCCGGGACGTGACGGCAGTAGGTAGGCGCAGGTTTGACTGGACCCTATGCGGCAGTCAGTTGAGATTGGGTGATTTGAGTCGAGAGCTAGTTGTAGCATCATGTTCTTTCTGTTCCACTTTTGAGCATCTAGATAGAGGCATAGTAGCTATAGAGTTTACTTTACCAGCTTTTCCCTTTCCGCACTGCATTGTTACTTTTTGCCTCTAGTAGACTTAGTGGGCAGACCGTCGGGCTTGTTGGCGGCACCCACTGAGAACTACTTGGGACGTAGTTCTCACACCCGTCGTGGTGTCTTTTCCCCAGGGACTTCTTCTTCTGCTCCTGTTCCTGCCGCACCTGTTGCTGACCCGACTGATCGAGGTAAGGGAGTCGCGAGATAGATCCCTACCAGTTGTCGCCTGAGAGTAGATGTACCTCCCTACATTTTGAGAGTTCATGTCGAGTGATATTGTAGTGAGGATTGAGTTGTACTCTTCTTATTTTGAGAGAAATTTGTATTTTGGTGAGGATTCTTGTTGTATATTTTGTTAGAGTTGTATTTATTTTATCCAGCTTTTACTTTTCAGCTCTGATATCTGTATAGTGTAGATCTCTTTTGCAGGTTAGTCGCTACGTCTATACGGGGCTTCCCGTATGGGCGGCGGATCTGTTGGCGAGCCCGGGTCGCAGTTTCGACCCGGGGCGTGACAGATTAGAGTGGTATCAGAGCCTAGGTGTAGGTCATTGAGGACTTAGAAACCCTAGGCTTATGGTTGGACCCTAGGATGACTTACGTGAGAGACGTAACTTTTAGCGAGAGTCTTGATTGGGGTTCTAAACTCTCCCAGTGGATGGGATGAGTGATCGACATGTCTTCCTTCGGTGGCAACTATGATTCCGTCAGCACCAGCAGTCCCTGTCGAGCCGGTTTCCTGCAGACCACCGTCTGAGTCGACGGGACCTTTTACTTCTTCTGAGCAGCGTGCAGCGGTGGATCTGTTGATGAGGTTCCGCCAATTCGATCCACCCCGTTTCTCTGGTCTGGGTGCTGAGCCGTGGGAGGCCGAGACTTGGGTTACGGCCATGGAGCATCACTTTGAGAGTTTATTCGTCGAGGATCGGTTTCGGGTCTTCTTGGCAGCGCATTTTCTGGAGGGCAACGCCGAGGCTTGGTGGCGGCGTGTGCGACCCGCTGGTCCGCCTGGGACACAGCTTCTTACCTGGGCGGAGTTCTGCAGTCTTCTTTTGGGGACCTTCTTTTCTGAGAGTGTTCGCCAGAGATTGGAGGAGCAGCTGAGAAATCTCCGCCAGGGAGATCGGCCCGTGAATGTATACATAGCCGAATTCAATCAGCTGTTGGCTAGTATGCCTCATGTGGCCAGGGACGAGTCTCACTGGATCTACATGTTTGAGCGGGGGCTGCGCCGGGACATTTATCAGCTTGTTCGCTCCCGCAGATTGCAGACATTAGAGGCCTCGATGGAGCAGGCGTTATATGTTGAGTCTGGAGAGGTAGTTATGGATGAGGTGGCTCCAGCCCCCGTAGAGACTCCAGGGGCGAAGCGCCCGGCGCCGGTGGATGAGGGGCAGTCGAGTAGGCAGGGACCCCCGAGACCCCCACAATTCCATCCTCAGGGTCGTGGACGCCAGGGGCGCCAGAGATCTGGATCATCTCGTTAGGCTTCGCAGCAGCGTCGACCACCTCGCCCCCAGCAGTCATCTCAGCAGCAGCAGACTTCGCGGCAGTCCCGGCAGGATCGTTGTGTCTTTTGTGGAGGGCCACACTTACCGATGCATTGTCAGCAGAGGCACGACCATTGCTTCCGTTGTGGACAGGCCGGTCACATTCAGAGCTCGTGCCCCAGAGCAGGTCCTCCAGCTCATTCCGCCGCTTCAGCACCTTCTCTCCCTCATCAGACGACAGGGCCTTTTGTGGCCTATGGTAGGCCTGATCATGCTCCATCTTCCTCGCGGCAGCCAGATCGACGACCACCAGCACCGAGCGGGCGTGTCTATGCCGCCCAAATTGAGGATGCTTCTACCGCTGATCACGTCGTCGCAGGTATTATTTTGATTTCCGCAGTTCATACCCGAGCACTTTTTGATACTGGCGCATCGCACTCATTCATTAGTAGAGCATTTGCATCCCTACATGGTATAGAGGTAGTTTCATTATCGCATGCATTAGAGGTTCAGATTTCAGACCATGTCTTGCATGTCGAGGAGTATTGTAGGGATTGCCCTGTACAGTTGGGACCCTGGGTCCTGCCGGCAGACTTGCTCGTCTTGCGGCAGCTCCAGGATTTCGACGTGGTACTTGGCATGGATTGGTTAGCTCGGTATTTTGCCACCATTGACTGCAGAGAGAGGACGGTGACCCTCCGCGAGCCTGGACAGGAGGAGTTCGTTTTTAGAGGCTGCCAGAGTACTTTATTTGCCATGACTATTTCTTCGGCGAGAGCCCGACGGATGATGAGTAGGGGTTGTACCGCTTTCCTGACGACGATTGTAGAGGTGCCTACGGTGGCACTGGGACTCGAGGATATCCCTATTGTCCGCGAGTTCCCAGATGTGTTTCCCTCCGAGTTGTCGACCATGCCGCCGGAGAGGGAGATTGAGTTTGTGATTGATGTGGTTCCAGGAACCGCACCAATCTCGAAGGCACCTTATAGGATGGCACCGGCCGAGCTGAGAGAGCTGAAGGCCCAGTTGCAGGACTTGATGGATGTGGGCTTTGTGAGGCCCAGTGTATCTCCGTGGGGAGCGCCAGTTTTATTTGTGAAGAAGAAGGATGGGTCGCTTCGATTATGTGTGGACTACAGAGAGCTGAATAAAGTGACCATCCGGAACAAGTACCCCCTTCCACGGATTGATGATCTGTTTGATCAGTTGCAGGGAGCGTCTGTGTTCTCCAAGATTGATCTCCAGTCAGGTTACCACCAGCTGAGGGTGAGGGCCGAGGACATTCCCAAGACGGCTTTTAGATCCCGGTACGGGCATTATGAGTTTACAGTTATGCCTTTTGGATTAACTAATGCCCCTGCAGCATTCATGGATTTAATGAACCGGGTATTTCAGCCGTACTTGGATCGGTTTGTCGTTGTGTTTATTGACGACATTCTGATTTACTCCCGGAGTGATTTGGAGCATGAGGAGCACTTGAGGATAGTGCTGCAGCTTCTGCGAGAGAAGAAGCTGTATGCCAAGTTTAAAAAGTGCGAATTTTGGCTCCGGATGTTGCTTTTCTAGGCCACGTTGTATCAGCTGCAGGAGTGGCAGTGGACCCGACGAAGATTGATGCTGTTCGGGATTGGCCTAGACCGACGACGGTTATTGAGGTCCGTAGCTTTTTGGGATTACCAGGTTACTACCATCGCTTTGTAGAGGGCTTTGCGAAGCTCTCTACTCCCCTGACCAGTTTGACCAGGAAGGGGATAAAGTTTGTTTGGACTGAGCGGTGCCAGGAGAGCTTTGAGGAGCTGAAGAGGAGATTGATCTCGGCACCAGTTTTAGCACTTCAAGTGATGGGCGATGGATTTGTGATCTACAGTGACGCCTCTCACAGCGGCTTGGGATGTGTTCTGATGCAGCATGGTAGGGTAATTGCTTATGCTTCACGGCAATTAAAGGATTATGAGAAGAATTACCCTACTCATGATTTGGAGCTTGCAGCCGTGGTGTTCGCGCTGAAGTTGTGGCGGCATTACCTCTACGGGGAGCATTGTGAGATTTACACTGATCATAAGAGCTTGAAGTACCTGTTCACACAAAAGGAGCTGAATTTGAGGCAACGCCGGTGGTTGGAGTTGCTAAAGGATTATGATGTGAGTATTCTTTATCACCCCGGCAAGGCCAATGTAGTGGCAGATGCTTTGAGTAGGAGGTCAGCGCAGAGCTTGAGCATGTTGATCACCCAGCAGGCACCGCTTGTGGAGCAGATGAGGCGCTTACAGATTGAGGTTGTATCCCCTTGGGTCTCTGCTAGACTCATGTCTATGGTCTTGCAGCCCACTCTGTTGGAGAGGATTTGAGAGACACAGAGTGAGGACCCCCACTTGACTCGGATTAGATCGCAGATTCAGGCTGATCAGTTAGGGGATTTTGCAGTGGATAGCTCGGGAGTACTGCGGTACAGGGACCGAGTGTGTGTGCCTATGGACACTGAGCTCAGAGATCAGATTTTGAGGGAGGCCTATTATGAACCTTATACCATTCATCCTGGTGGTACTAAGATGTATAAGGACCTCAAGGCACATTTTTGGTGGCCCGGAATGAAGCGGGATATTGGAAGATTCGTGGCTCATTGTTTAACTTGCCAGCAAGTGAAGGCAGAGCATCGTGTTCCTGCTGGCAAGTTGCAGAGTCTTCCAATTCTCGAGTGGAAGTTGTAGGTTTTTAAGGATCCACAAGGATCTAAATAGGTACTATCAAACACCTAGAGGGGGGGTGAATAGGTGTAATATTATAAAAACCAATCTCAGTGCAAAAATAAAAACCAATGCGGAAAATAAAACAGCACACCGAGATTTACGTGGAAACTCCAATCCAGGAGAAAAAACCATGGGACCAACACGCAATAACAATCCACTAAGAAAAGAAGAATAACAAGGTGATTACCGACTCCACGGACTCAAACCCCTCCTTCAACTTCTTCGGACCTTGCGCTCACCGATTGCACGTCCACTGCACACGTTCGAATCCACGAACGCCACTCGAATCCACGAGCACACGTTTCGAATCCACGAAACGCCTTCAACACACCGAATCCACGATGCCACGTCGAATCCACGACGCAAACTCAGCCGATAAGAATATTGGCTTCGATGGTGATCCTTTGCTTAGATTATCATGAAGAACCGTAGAAGAAATCTCTAAGCAAAGATTAGATCAATTCGACAAAAGATAGATCTTGGAAGAACCGTCGAATTGACCTAAAAGAGGCTATAAAGAAGAACGATAAAAACCTAGCCTCTAGGGTTGCTCTCAAGTGTTTTATATTTTGATCGGTCGTTTTTGAGAAACCCTAAGTGTCTATTTATAACCCTTGGAAACAAATTAGAGTCGGTTTAGGAAACTTTTCCCGAGATGACATTGTGTACCGGTACCAAATATTGTGTTCCGGTACTCAATGGTGCAAAACACAGATTTTTCTATTGTGTTCCGGTACGCGAGTCTGTGTTCCGGTACGCAATACAAATTTCAGAAAATTCTGTGTCGGGTTTGAGGAACTTCAAGTGTGGTTCCGGTACTCAATGTAAAAACTGATTTTTCCAAGATAAACTTTATCCAAAACAGACCAAGTACCGGAATCCAAACTTAAAACAAGTTGTAAGTTAAAACCAAGTTCCTAAAACCAAGTCTAAACCGGTTTTCATTAAATTCCTGTTTCCAATGATTATAAATGAACTTTAATCACCATGAATAATATTTAATCATACCTGAGAGTTGACTTGGGCTCATGTTGAATCTTCAATGAGTCTTCGAAGGCTGATTTGACAATTTGATCCCTTTAAGACTCCGACTCAACTCACTGACTTGACTCACGAAATATGCCAACACCAAAAGCCGTAACAATCTCCCCCTTTGGCAATTTCGTGACAAAACCCAAAAATACATAAAACCTCTCAAGTCACTCATCTTAAACCAAAAAGTCGAAATTCAATGTCATCACCAAAACATTGATTTTCTTTGCGTGAAAGATCCAATAAATACAAAATTACATTTGAACCAAACATCCTAGAACATACTCTATGACTTAGGACTTGGAGTCTTAAAGTGATGTAATTCCTGCAAAACAAAACTCCAAACAAAATCAAACGTTAGTCGTTAGAAATTAAAATCCTACATTTGATTTGTCCTTTTGGTTCTTTTGTTTTTCCGGCTCTTTCAAACTTTTCTTTATCTCCCCCTATCTTGAGCATCCATCTCTTGAGCATCCATGTTCTCCCCCTTTGTGATGCAATCATTATTTTCTGTCTCCCCCTTTTTATGATATGTCCATCATTTCCGTTCTCCCCCTTTTTGTCACAAATTGTCAAACAGTTAATAGAAACAAAAAGTAAAAATACTAGGAGGATAAGTTCTTAGTTACATACGATTAGAGTTCTTGTTCATCACAAATGAAAAGAAACTGAAAACCAAAAACAAGAAGAAAAAGAAATCACTCATCCTGATTTGAATCATCATCATCATCATCATGTGATGTTGGTCCATGAGATGTACTCGGTGCTGTTGCGCCAGTGACCACATCATCATGTTTGCACCCAAGGATATCGAAGATTTTCTTTAAACCATCCTCAAGTTTCTTGAATCCTTGCTCCATCCTTTATTTCATCTTTTGCTTTAGTGAACGAACATCCCGATGCAAGGTTTGAAGAGTTACGACCTCATCTGGTTCAGGAGATTCTTGACGAGGTGGTGCACTCACTGTTGCTTCACTTGCATAGGCTTTTGTATGCCCAAAAGTCTTCAAAGTGCTAATTGACTTGGCTAAAGTGATTCCATCAATTGCCCCCAAGCCATAATCATATTTGGCACAAGAAATGTTCACTCCGTGATCTTCCAGAATACGAGTAATCAAGATCGGATACGGTAGAAGGTCACGTTGTCTAGATCCTTCAATGACATGTACCATCTGCTGCCAAATGAGAAATGGAATGTTGGTGTTAATTCCATTTGCACTTTCCGGGTGACCAAGGAAAAAGAGAAGTAACAATCGATCCCATCGAATCCTTTTGGTCCCCAGTGTGGGCAATAGGTTGTAGCATACGATTAAGGACAAAATATGATACTCTGGTTTTAGGTCCTTTGATTCAACATATGATCTGTTCGTGTGCGTCCCTGTCTTGCAAATAGAGTCCACAACCATATCCCAATGGATATCATGTTGGAAGTCACCATCAGTGTAATAAAGACCAGAAGTGTCAACAGCTAATCCAAGATTTGCACCAATTACTGCTGGAGTAATGTCAAACTTGACGCCTCTAACTGTTGTTTCAAAGACGAAGGCCCCGGTGTCATAGTCTTTTTGAAGTATGTTACCTTGCATGTAGAATTCCCTGATGATCTCCACACAAAAACCCATCTTAGGTTGAACTCTGCCAAGTGGCCGAATATGGCTTCGTTCCAAAAGCCTTGCAAAGTCTGGCACCTCACGACATAGCTCGTTAAAGTTCACGTGTCGCTCTCCAATGCATGTGCGGTTTGCAAATCTGGCACGGCGTTTTGCACTCACATGCGGTTCACTTTCATCAACATTTGATTTTCGTTGAGAGCGCTCGCGTATTACCGGTCCACCGGTACTTCTACGCGGAGGAGAATCCGCACCCTTCTTTTTCCTTGGAGCCATAGGTGCTTTCCCCTTTCCTTGAACTGTTTCTTCTTCATATTCTGAGGAATTTTCAGAATCTGAGCTTGTCGAACCTTCCTCTCGTGATCGTTTAGTCGCCTTTTTCTTTCCAGAACCACGACCACGTCCACTTCCAGTGGCCATTAAGATCACTAGTGCAAGAAGCCATGAAAATGCCATTTCCTACAAAGAACACAATGCACTATGATTTGATCTCATACGAATGCTTAAACATGTCTAAGAAACATTCTAACATGTTACAATTGATGATTCATCATTTAAAATCCATTTATATCAAAAGCCCTAAAATTTCAATTTTCTCTATGTTAAGAACACATGCAAATGATAGATTCAAGCATATAAGCATGGAAACATGAATCTAAATGTATAGAGATGTACCAAATATGTTCTAAACATGAGTTAAGGATAGTTTATGCAAGAGATTTCATTTGAAGCAAAGATCTACTCAAAAATCTCTAAAAACAACATCAAAACCTAAAACTAGGGTTTTGAAGTTAAAGAAATAAAGATCTATGTAGAAACTTACAAATGAGAGCAACAAATCTCTTAATCTTGATGAAAAGCCCCTTAGAGATGTTTTAGAGAGAGAGAGGGAGGGTTTTGAAGTGGAGGAAATGAATTAAAAACAATGTAGTTTCGGAATATAAAGAATCCCAGATCGCGTACCGGTACAAGAAGTCGCGTACCGGTACGTAGTGCAAAAACCGAAAATTCTTCGTTCGGGTTCCGGATTGTAATGCAGGGGGTGATCCGGATCAGCAAAGTAGTTCCGGTACTAAAAATGTAGTACCGGTACGCAAGTGAAAAACCAGAAAAATTCACATTCGGGATCCGGATTGGGTTTTCTGATCCGGATTCTTGGTTCAGGTACTAAAAAGCAGGTACCGGAACAACAGAGCCAAAAAGCAAAAATTTCTTGAAACAAATCCAAATTTTGAAATCTTTTCAAATACCGATTTGTAAACCATCAAGAAATCCATTTAAGTGCTTTGAAAAACAATGAATTCACATAGATGTCATTCAATCCAAATTCCTTTCATTAGAATAATTTAGAAAAATAGTAACCAGAAAGAGTATGTAAGCACTTTAGCGTATCAACTTTAAACAAAAATCATCGTTTCATGCAACAAGAAATAGATTATACCAAATCTATCAAAAATACTCAAAAATGAAACGAAAATTTATGAAAATTAAAACTCTTAAAGTTGAACACTTTCAATTACATCTAACCTGATCTTATGAGTAATGCCTTTATCAAATCATCAATTTTGGTAAAGAAAATGAAATACAAAGATCAATAGATGTTTGAAATCCCAGATAAGTTGATAATATATCTAGACAATCTGTTGAAGGAGTGGCTCTTCGAGCATCTTTTATCAAAAATCCCACCTTATACCAACCATGAAATATGACTGAGTCAAGTATTTCATTATGCATTTCATCAACATTTTTAAACACAAAAATTTGCTTTGCATTCATGGGGTATCTTTTTCTTTTTCTTTTTCCTCCATGTGGTGGTAGTTTTCACACTCCTCATTGGGATGTAACTCTTTCCACATCTTTTGAGCATTTTACTTTTCTTTGACTCCCCCTCAATTGGCTATCAATTATTTAATATATAAGGTATTCAACCAAAAATTGATCTCGCATTCATACTCGACTAAGCAATCAAATATGATAATGACTATACCAAGAGATCATTGAGAGAGAAATTGACTTTGATCACTTAAAAGATGATTTAATGAACGTAAATGATCATTGCAACATTGAAATATTATGATATCAAAAGCATAATAAATTTCTAAATGCGTTAAAGAATGCAATTAAAGTCAATTTAACCAATGCTCAATTAAACAACTCCTCTAATGAAGTGTCTTCAAGATTATGAAAATGGAGTAAAGTTGATAATCCATATAAAATTAAATTGGAGTGAATGAACGTGAAATCCTTTTTATTCAATACACTTGTTCTTTAAAAACCTTTTGTTCAAGAACAAAACATAAAACCAAGAGCATTGAAAAACATGTAATGCAAAGATTAAGCAAAATATGAAGGGAAAACCAATCAAAGCATTACATACAGTCATAAGCTATTTAGAACTTAAGACAAGGAAAGATATCACCTTTCCGAATCCAAAATCGCTGGATTTTGGGTTGTCTTGATTCGTTGTGCCCGGGGGTTGGTAGCTTTGACTGTTGGTCCACCTTAGGTCTTTGCCTTGCAATGATCCACTTGAATGATTGATGTTGTGGCTCGGACCTTTGGTGGGTTGAGTGAACTTCTTTGACTTGATGTGTCTTTAGATTCCGTTGAGTTCGCTCCGTAGATGAAGTTGCCGAAGGATTTTTCTTTCTCTTTTTCGGGCAATTCTTCACCAAATGTCCTTCAAGTCCACATAGGTGACAAGTTCTTCCTTTCAATTTCATTGTGGAACTTGACGCATGCGCAGTTTGGTCCTTTTTAAATCCCAAACCAACCTTGCTTGTTTGACCTAATCCGGGCATACTTTCTAGTATCTTGGAACCGGTTGAAAGCCTTTGTATGTCGGATTTAAGTTCATGAACTTGCTTGGTCAAAGCTTGGTTGGTGACATGAATCTCCTCAAACTGCTTTTCTAGAAAATCAATCTTGTTAATATGGGAATTAACGATCGTTTCCGATTGATTTATCTTTTCTTGGAGGATTTTATTGTTATCCAATAAACGTTCTCGTTCCTCCTCGAGATCATGAAGTTTTAACTTTAAGGCATGATTCTCGTCTTGAACCTCAAGTCGTTGCTTTCTCAACTTCTTGATATGCTTGGCCATCTTCTTTGATTCCGCAAGAAGTTGTTGGTATGCCTCAACGAGTTCTTCTTCGTCCGACTCCCCCTCACTTGATGACTCTCCTCCGGATGTTGATGTTTCATGCAAAATCAAAGGAATAGAGTCAGTGACTAAAGATGATAAGCACAAATTAGAAGAGGGAATTTGAGAGGCATGAAAAGCAACAAATTTTTCTTTTTCCTCATCACTTGAGGTCGATTCATCGTAACTAGAATCGTCCCAAGTTTTTGCTTGCAAAGCCTTCTTTTTGTATGATTTCTTAGAAGGACAATCCGTTGAAATATGGCCGTAGCCTTTGCATCGATAACATCGGATTTCCCCTTCGAAATCATCTTTTTCTTTTTCTTTAGAAGGTTTTGCAATGCCTTTGAGTTTAGAGGATTTAGAACCCGATGATCCTTTAGATGATTTCGTGGATGAAGATCCATCGGTTCGATTCTTCCAAAATTTCCGACGAAATTTCTTTGTGATCCGCGCCAATTGTTCTTCAAAATCGGCAAAAGAGATTTCATCGTCGGAACTCGATTCGTCATCTTCTTCCTTTGTTGATTTGAATGCAATACCTGTAAGCTTAGAAGAAGACTTGGAAGAAATTTGATTAGTAGGAAAAGTCATCTCATAAGTTTGCAAAGCATCTACTAATTCCTCTACACTCATCTCATCCGGATGACTAACGGTTTCAATGGCAGTAACCTTTGCCCTAAACCGTTCCGGAAGAGTCCGAAGTATCTTTCTTACAATTTTCGACTCCGGGATCTTTTCTCCTAAATTAGCACATGTATTAATTACATCTTGAAGTCTAGTGTAATAATCTGTAAACAATTCATGCTCTTCCATATGAATAGAGTCAAATTGACTTGTAAGCATCTGGAGCTTTTGAATTTTTACTAGATTAGTACCCTCATGTGTAATTTTGAGAATATCCCAAATTTCCTTCGCGGTTTCACACGCGGAAATTCTTGTAAACTCAGTTGAGGAAAGAGAATTATATAAAGCGTTCATACCTTTCCCATTGTAAGAAGATCTTTCGATTTCCTCTTTGGACCATCTAGAGCGAGGTTTTGGGGTAGTAGAATTTCCTACTTCCTCAACAGGATGCACCCAACCGTATTCCACGGTTTGCCAAACACGCTCATCAATTGAGATGAGAAAAGCTCTCATCCGCACTTTCCAATATGCATAATTGGTCCCATCAAAAAGAGGAGGTCTAAAAATATTACCACTTTCACCCATCATGATAGATAAACCTAAAACCCGCTCTGATACCAATTGTAGGTTTTTAAGGATCCACAAGGATCTAAATAGAAACTATCAAACACCTAGAGGGGGGTGAATAGGTGTAATATTATAAAAACCAATCTCAGTGCAAAAATAAAAACCAATGCGGAAAATAAAACAGCACACCGAGATTTACGTGGAAACTCCAATCCAGGAGAAAAAACCACGGGACCAACACGCAATAACAATCCACTAAGAAAAGAAGAATAACAAGGTGATTACCGACTCCACGGACTCAAACCCCTCCTTCAACTTCTTCGGACCTTGCGCTCACCGATTGCACGTCCACTGCACACGTTCGAATCCACGAACGCCACTCGAATCCACGAGCACACGTTTCGAATCCACGAAACGCCTTTAGCACACCGAATCCACGATGCCACGTCGAATCCACGACGCAAACTCAGCCGGTAAGAATATTGGCTTCGATGGTGATCCTTTGCTTAGATTATCAATGAAGATCCATGGGAGAAATCTCTAAGCAAAGATTAGATCAATTCGACAAAAGATATGTTCTTGAAAGAACCTTCGAATTGACCTAAAAGAGGCTATAAAGAAGAACGATAAAAACCTAGCCTCTAGGGTTGCTCTCAAGTGTTTTATATTTTGATCGGTCGTTTTTGAGAAACCCTAAATGTCTATTTATAACCCTTGGAAACAAATTAGAGTCGGTTTAGGAAACTTTTCCCGAGATGACATTGTGTACCGGTACCAAATATTGTGTTCCGGTACTCAATGGTGCAAAACACAGATTTTTCTATTGTGTTCCGGTACGCGAGTCTGTGTTCCGGTACGCAATACAAATTTCAGAAAATTCTGTGTCGGGTTTGAGAAACTTCAAGTGTGGTTCCGGTACTCAAAGTAAAAACTGATTTTTCCAAGATAAACTTTATCCAAAACAGACCAAGTACCGGAATCCAAACTTAAAACAAGTTGTAAGTTAAAACCAAGTTCCTAAAACCAAGTCTAAACTGGTTTACATTAAATTCCTGTTTCCAATGATTATAAATGAACTTTAATCACCATGAACAATATTTAATCATACCTGAGAGTTGACTTGGGCTCATGTTGAATCTTCAATGAGTCTTCGAAGGCTGATTTGACAATTTGATCCCTTTAAGACTCCGACTCAACTCACTGACTTGACTCACGAAATATGCCAACACCAAAAAGCCGTAACAGAAGTGGGACCACATCACCATGGATTTCGTCACTGGACTGCCGAGGGCGCAGAGTGGGGCCGATGCGATTTGGGTTATCGTGGATAGACTCACCAAGTCTGCACACTTTTTGCCTGTACAGATGACTTTGCCGTTGGAGCGACTTGCGCAGTTATACTTGGATGAGGTAGTGAGACTGCACGGTATACCCACCTCGATTGTATCAGATAGGGACCCGAGGTTCGTATCACACTTCTGGGGGAGTCTTCAGTCAGCCTTGGGGACCCAGCTCCGTTTTAGCACAGCATTCCACCCACAGACCGATGGACAGTCTGAGCGCACCATACAGACCCTTGAGGACATGTTGAGAGCGTGCGTTATGGATTTTGGAGGAGGGTGGTACCGGCACTTAGCCCAGAGTCGCCAGAGGAGCTACGCTGATACTCGGCGGCGAGACCTAGAGTTTCAGATCGGTGATCATGTCTTTTTGAAGGTCTCGCCTTCGAAAGGGGTCAGGAGATTCGGAGTTCGGGGGAAGCTCAGTCCCCGCTTTATTGGACCCTTCGAGGTACTTGAGAGGATTGGCCCTGTGGCTTATAGAGTTGCTCTTTGTGATAACCGCGGGTTTACTTTTCTTCCTGGGCTTTCCTTTGAACCGTTTTTCGACCAGGGGGGATTTGGGGGTGTTTTAATTTTTCGTTGTTCCTGGACAGACCGTCGGGGCTCGCGGGTATTTTTGGGTAATAAAACTCGCGAAACGAAGACCGGCGGCGCGATCGGTTTTGGATTCCGACTCCCGAAACTCCCGAAATAAATTCCGGAAGTTTTACCGCAGTCCAGGCGACTTACCTGGTTCTCGAGGCAAATCGGGCCAGGTTAGTGCTCGAACTGGGTTACCCTTTTAATTTGAAATTGCTCTTCCTTTCCCCGCTCCTTGTTTCACCCGATCCTTTTTGTGGTTTAGGGATTTAGAAATCAAATCCCCCGCCGACTGCACCCAAATGACTGATTTTAACCCCATTGGGAATTTAGGGTTCCCCTTCCTCCCTTTTCCCCTCCCACTCGTACGCGCAAAATTTCCCAGCTTTTCCCATCTCTACCGAGGCGACGCGAGAACCAGAACCGCGACGGGGAGAAAGAAGGAGAACGATTGCCTCCCCGCAAAGATCCGGCGAGCGCCAAACGGACGAGCCTCCTCCTCCGCCCAGTGCCGACGAAACCGAGGTGAGCCGCGATTCCGTCTCTTTCTTTCTCGTTCTTGTTTTGAGCAAAAAGGCGGGGGGGGGGGGGGGGGGGGGGGGGGGGGGGATTCTTGGACTTTGTCGGGGCGAGAAAACCCCTTGCACGAGAAGGCGGAGGAGGGGCGAGCCACCCGCGGCAGGGCACCCGCGCGGCCTCGTCGCCGCGCGGGGCTACCCGAGCCGACGGGCAGCTCCCCCGAGCAACCGGGCGCCGTGCGGGGCGCCCGCACGCGGGGGCGCCGCGCGGGGCAGCCCGCGCATGCGGGGGCGCCGCGCGGGGCAACCCGCATGCGGGGGGCGCCCGCATGCGGGGCGCCGGTCGGGGTAGCCCGCGCATGCGGGGGCGCCGCGCGGGGCCACCGCATGCGGGGCGCCGCGCGGGGCAGCCCGCGCATGCGGGGGCGCCGCGCGGGGCCACCCGCATGCGGGGCGCCGCGCGGGACAGCCCGCCCATGAGGGGGCGCCGCGCGGGGCGCCCGCATGCGGGGCGCCGCGCGGGCAGCGGGGCGGCGCAGGGGTTGTGGTCGCCGCCGTCGGGAGCCGGTTGATGTTAGGCCCTTTCTTTAAATTGCGTTCAATGGATTTTGACTTCCCCGACCGGGGGATTTCGTCTTTGTAGTTTCGGGGAACGTGCCGGAACGCGAGGGAGTTGAGCGTGGAACGCTACAAGCGACAGGTGGGTTTTTGTTTTAAGTCCTAGCATTTAATTCTATCAAGTTGGGTTGGGTCAATCTTGTGCGTACTTGGGTTAAAGATCGAAGGGTGATAGACATTACTTGTTTGATTGTGCTAACGTTTAAAACAAAGAGAAAAAGAAAACATAGAAACAGAAGGGATGTTCTAAACTTTATATAGTTCTCATGCATGGATATGTAGATGTTGTTTCATATATTGTTTCATATAGTTCTCATGCATGGATGTGTAGATGTTGTTTCATATATTGTTTCAGATAGTTCTCATGCATGGATATGTATATGTTGGTTCACATAGTTCGCATACATGTATATATATATATGTTGTTTCATATGTGGTTTCATATGGTTCTCACGCATGGATATATATATATTATTTCGCGGTTACTGTGCTCGAGGCTGCAGCACGCGCACCCGCGGTTTGGCCACCGCGAAGGGTGCGCTTTTCCGGAAAAGCGGTCTATTGACCCGTGTATACCCACGAGGTGACGTAGTGGGGCCCCTTATTAGTTGTGGGGTTGGAGGCGCCGAGGTGCGAGCGGTGCGACCCGTCGGTTTAGTTGCCCGACGTGATCGGGTTTTGCAAGTACGGTACGGCCGTCGGTTTAGTTGCCCGACGTGGCCGGGTATAGCAGGATACAGGTGTACAGGTTATCATTTCCCTCTTGGGAGGGTGGTTGCTCCGGTTGTCTTCACGGTTTGTTTTACTATATTTTCCTGCTCTACCATTATTCGTCACTGACTTCCCACTTTGTGACAGGGTCCAGACGGGGGGAGAGGTAGGCGACGGTGAGGACGGGGCAGGAGCTTCTGGGTTGCTGGGAACCCTGGACCGTATTGTGGCTTTCATCTTTACGTTTCATTTACTTTGTAGTTACTTGTGAGGTTCTCGATACCCTCGTGGGGTCGGCGTGGATGTCGGTATGAGTTACATTTGGTCGTCCTTTTATGCATTTATTCCTCCTATTATCCGGTTGGCCGTTTGAAAAAGAAAAAGCAAAACCAAAGAAAAGATTGCGAAAACCGTTTTTAAAATCTAGGTGTCGTGTGGGCACTATTTTCAAAACCCTGTGGATTTATGCTGGTTTCGAAACTTGTTTTCAAAACTTGAGTGCCGGGTAGGCGCTTTTTCAACGACTGTGGATTTATCCTTTCAAAATTGATCGGCCATGCGCTTTAATAAATTAGAATGCTAGTTGTATGTTAGTGACCGTTGTGATTGAATGGTTGTGTATGTTTGGAATGTGTACTGAACGCTACGCCGTGCACATACAGGGGAGACTCTGTCCGTTTGCAGAGAGATCCTGTATGTGCGGCGGGTCTGGGCACGCGCCGGGGAAGAAAGGTTTTCTTTGTTATCAAAAAAAAAAAAAAAAAAACAAACCGTTTCCGCTAAAACAAACCCCCGGGGCGTGACAGATTAAGATGGTATCAGAGAGTTCATTCAATCACAACAGTTAGTGCCGACATCCGTGGAAATACCTCACTTGCCTACAAATGAATGAAATGGGTAGGGCATAGGATTGTAGAACGTGAGTGACCGGGGGGGGGGGGGGGAATTTGAGTCCTTTCTCGAGCTAAGTGGTTTATTGGTTGTAGGTAAAGTCTGACGTTAACCCTCGTTGTGTGTGATAGACATGGCCCGTACTAGATCTTCGGCTGGGGACGCCGAGGCAGACGCGACAACGTCGACGGCCGCGGAGAACCAGCTCCTGCGGCAGCAACTGCGGGAGATGGCGGGGCAACTGGCAACCCTCGCCGATCACGTGCGTCAGTTGACGCAACAGCAGCAGGCCGCGACGGTGACGGCCGCCCCGGTCCCTCCACAGGGGCCGACAGCACCGGCCGCGGCACCACCGACAGCACCACCGCCGGCGGCGACTACGGGACCGACGCCGGGGACAACCAGCAGGGCGACTCTGGAGGAGACTGTAGTCACACCTACCTCTACCGTGGCTGCCGCCGCCGCGGGGGAGGGGACGGTCGTGATGACTGAGCGAGATCGGGTGCAAGCCAACTTGAATGTAGTGAACCGGAAATTAGAATATAAATAAATGAAAATGAAAATAGTATGAAATACTATTGTTCATTGAAGTGAGGAATGACCAAGAAATGGTCTGGGCCTAAATCAGGATTAAAATAAGATACCTGAAATCTTATGTGAGAAAGTGGGCCCAGATGGAAGGTGGAAAATTCACAGTCTCGGAAGACTCCGAGAAAATTACGGGAGCTCCGTAAATGTGTTTTAGGGCCACAGTAAGAGTTTCGCGTTGATCGGACGCCCGGACTGAGAGAACGGGCTCCGCCAGCGAATGCAAGGACAGTGGGACTTTTGTCAAATCAAAAAGGGTCCCGGAATTCCCAGCATAGGGTTTGCTGGTGGTTCGGTAACTTCCGGTGGCCTTGGCCGTGATTGGACACGTGTTGGGCCCAAGAAATGGAATTGCTGTGCAACTTGGGCACAAGCGTTGGAAACCGGGCTTAAAAAGAGATCGCGTGGGTCATTGGAGGACCCGTCGCGTGTTCAGAAGTGATTTCGCGTGTCGTCGATATTAAATTGGGCCCCAGGCGAAGTGGGATTGAATAATTCCTCTCTGGGCGCCTCCGGGGAATTTTAGAGTCGCAATTCGGCAAATTGGGCTTTGTAATTGGACCCGGTGCGGAAAACCGGATCAGTGGGCTATCCGAGGAATTCGACAAATTATCGGATGAGAATTTGGAGAAACGGACATCGTTTCTGGACTCAGCGCGCAAAATCGCTAAGAATGGACTATTTATTGTTGGATTTGGAGTCCGGTAGGCGTGCGCGCTTTTCGAGGCAAAGCGGCACGCAAATCGGAGCGTCGCGGCACGGTCCCGCGTGGCACGAACCCCGAGGAGGCCGCGGCACGCCAGCCGAGGCGGCCGCGTGTCAGAGCGCGCGTGGGCGCGCGCAGGGGGACAAGCCCGCCTGCGCCCGCCTGCGGGGGCACGTGGGGGGCCGCCACGTGGCGGACTCCCACTGGTGGCCCCCGGGTCACGGGCGCTTGGGCGCGCGCCCGTGTAACGGGCGCGTGTCACGCGCCTGGGCGCAGACCCCGCGGCCGCGTGGCGCGCGTGGGCGCGGCCACGTGGCCGCCCTTTTCTTGCGGTGGGCCGGGTGCACCCGGGTGGGTGTGGTGCACCGGCCGGTGCACGGTGCACCGTGCACCGTGGACCCTCCCTCTCCCTTTTCTTCTTTTCTTCTTCTTCTTCCTCCCCGCAAACCGCTTCTTCTCCTTCTTCGGTTTCTTCTTCAACCGAGAGTGAGGGAGAGTGAGGGAGATGGTCGGGGAAGGGTGCGGCGAGGCGTCGAGGGCTTCGTGGAGCGCGCAAATTGCTCCGAAGGGCCAAATAGACTACGCGATGCCGTCGAGGTAGGCCGTTTATCGTATTTTGTGGTATTTTCGGCACAGTTTTTATACTCCCTTTTGGACTGTGGGTTTGACCCCTTTGCTACATACATGTTAGGGACCCAACTGTGCTGTGCCGTCTTACTGCACGAGTTTTACGGGCGTTTTTAACGCGTCTCGTTTTGCGTGCCGACACGAGGTAAGTGCTCCGTTTTGCGCGCAGGTTGGACTAGCGGACGCCATTTGTCGAGTAGACTCTAACGATACGCTCCGTTTTGCGTGCAGGGTCGGAAAAGTGTGCACCGTTATGCGTGCAACCCTACAGTCAAAGTTGCACCATTTTGCGTGCAGTTTCGAGGTACGTGCACCGTTTCGCGTGCCGTTCGTGTTATCGCGCACAGTTTTACGTGTAGACTCTAATAATGTATCTTGTATTGTGTTCAGGACCAAACGAAGGTGCACCGTTATGCGTGCAACCCCTCGGCCGACTGTGCACCGTTTGGCGTGCAGTTTTGAGGTGCGTGCATTGTTTCGCGTACAGTTCGCGTTGTCGCGCATCGTTTTGCGTACCGGCTCTAATGATGCATCTTGTGTTGTGTGCAGGACAAAACGAGTGTGCACTGCTCCGCGTACACCCTTACGGTGGGGCGTGCACCGTTTTGCGTGCCAATTTGAGGTATGTGCTCCGTTTCACGTGCAGGTCGTGTTGTCGCGCACCGTTTAGCGTGCCGTCACTAATAGTGTACACCGTTTTGCGTGCAGGGCAAAAGAGATGTGCACCACTTTGGTGTGCACCCCTCAAAGCGGCATGCTCCGCTCCGCGTGCAAACTCAAGGTACCAAGTGGAGCCGCGCGGAGGCTAATGGCCAGTGTCTGCGGGTCATTAGGCGGTATTGGAGGCCAATTGCAAGTGTCTACGAGCAATTGGCAGAACAGCGATCAAGTGTGGAGATATGAAAGGAATCGGGAACTCCACCAGGTGGGGAATTCTGCCGAAAAGGGGTGACCTCTCCCCTTGCTCCTTTGCTTTTCGATTCGAAGCATGATAGTAGCCTGTTAGAGGCGTTAGGTAATTATGATTATGATTACCTGTGTGACTGGGATTAAATGAAAGAGTGCAACTGTTGGTTGCCAGAGATAAATGATATATGTGCATGTGTAAAAGGACACAGATGAAAAGTGCAACTGTTGGTTGCCAGAGATAAAGGATAGATTTGCATGCCTAGAAGGTAAATATTATTTTATGATGAATGTGAAAATAGCTGCATGCATGAATATGATTAGCCTCTATGATTGTGATCATGTTAGGGTTTGACCCTAGGAAGCATGTGACATAAGGAAAAGGGAACATGTTGGTAGTAAGACTAGGAGAAAACCTAGCTTCAGGGTTCACTGAGTGACATCAAAACTTAGGAGTTATCCTAGGATTGGACGAGTGGCATTGTCTTAGGTGATAACCTAAGGACACTGGATAGAGTGATCAATATAGAGTCAAGGACTCTAGGATGAGCATGACATTGAACTTAGGTAAAGATAACCTAAGGTGAACCAGTGATCAACATAGAGTCAAGGACTCTAGGATGAGTATGATATGACACTTAGGTAAAGAGAACCTAAAGTGAACTAGTAATCAACAAGGAGTCAGTGGAACTCTAAGATAAAAGTGGAACATGAAATTAGAGTCGGCGTAACTCTAAGTTAATAAAGGAACCGAATAATAGAGTCAAGTTAACTCTAGGATTCAGTAAGGAATCGGGAAAATGGGATGAGATTCCAAAGTCAAAAGAATCAACAAATACAACCCTAGAGAGAGTCATAGGGTGTCCGAGCAAAGGGACAATAACTTTAACTTCAACTCGAGTTAAATAAAGAAAGTGAAATGTGTAATAACCCAGGAGACTCGCTGGTTACCCGTATGGTAAGACCTAGGGTAAGAAATGAAAAGGTGGTTAATAAGCAAAATGAGTAACTGCTTAAGATAAAAAGGCTTTAAGTTAAAAGCAAGTTAAAAGTGGCTAAAAAGCATAAAGATAATGCAGATGGGCGCCTTCGAATTTGGGACTCGTCATGTGGAGCAGGACTACCTGGGCAGTGGGCCGTCGGACGAGGTACTTTCGAAGGGCCAAGAATAAAAGTAAAGAGCCAACCCTCTAAGGAAAGAGGAAGAGATTTGCCAATGGCAATGCGAGCTGTGGGCTCGAGTGAGAAAGAAAAGAAAGGTAAATGTTCAAAAGCAAAGAGGCTAAGAACTAAAGTGAAAAGAAAGGAAAACAAAGAGAACTTAAAGGTCCAACGGTGAAGCCAGGCCAAGTAGGAGGCACGGGCGGTTAATCCCTCTCCCGGGTAGAGACCCGTTCGGTACGCTTCAGCTGTAGGACAAAACAACTGAAATACAAGATAATAAAATGGGCGTGCCTTCGAAGGTGAAATGTGGTTCTGCGGGACGTAAAGGGTTACCGGCTTGCCCTCTCCCCGGGTGCACCATTCCGGACACGAGGGAAGCCCCCTCCCCGATGCAGGTGGCCCGAAGAACACATTTACTTCGAAGGGCGGGGTAACACTCACGGGTGTTATCGGCAACCTTAGAAACCTTATCTTATGGTAGCAGGACTACCGGGCTCGGGCCCGTTGGATAAGGATTTCTGAGGGTTAACTTGAACTAAAGCACCAGAATCTAAAGTACAGAGAAAATAGAGTGGCCTAGGTGGCCGGGTTAGTGGAACCCTGTGTACAGCGGCATAGTGGCCGAGTTGGTGCTTAGCAGCCTAGTGTGGCTAGTCGGATTAGTGCTGGGTAGTTGGTTTTACACAGATAGTGTAGTGACATGGTACATTGCATAGCTGGAGTTTGACATTGAGGATTTTAGTTTCCTAGCACTATTATTATTGCTTCCATTGGACCAAGTGGTGTAGGACATTTCTTCTCGGTGGATGAACCCACTGGGAACTCGCTCGAAAGTTCTCACACCCCTTGGGTGACCCCCCCCCCACACGTCCAGCTCAGGATACAGCAGACGAGACGGTTCAGATGCAGACGGCGAGGCTTACGTCAGGGGCAAGAGCCCAGCAGCATAGTGACCTAGAGGGTCTAGCAGAGGTACCTTTCTTTTATGTTTCGAGTGAACCATGTATTGTGAGGAAAAGCATTGTAATATTATGTAAGTGTAAGTTGAGAGAGGTAAAATGTAATAAAGTTTATTATGGTTCATTCTTATCCTGCTTTCATTTCCGCTTTAACTATTTGTTATTGAATGAAAGTTTTAGTTTAGTAGTGATCTACTCTGATATTATATCTCATCATACACATTGTTCTGATTCGAGATGGATGTTACCGTTCCTTTCGGGTAGCGAGATGTCGTGCCCGATTGGCGGGTCTGTCGGCGTGCCCGAACCGCAAAAATTTTCGGTCCCGGGTCGTGACAGATTAGAGTGGTATCAGAGCCTAGGAATAGTCCTAGGTGGTTAGCAACCTTAGGGAGACCCTAGGGATTAGCACGAGAGAGCGTGTGAATTGTTGGGCGAAAGTACTTGATTTGGTTTCTGTCGTTCCCAAAAAGGATGTTGGGAACTGATCGAGGGCAACGAGCTTTCATTCTTCGGATATTACGTTGGCGGCCGACAACGTAATGTTGGAGATGAAAAGGAGTACCCTCCTACACTTTCGCATGATTGGGTCGACGAGCCCTTTTGACGGTATATAGACCGCGCGTTGCTCAAACGGCTAAGTTTGGGCTGGTTGTTTCGTTATAGTGTACATAGTGGCGATGACACCACATGGGGAAACGCACCTGTTTGACTCGAGTCTCGAGAGGGCTCGGGGTCAAACGTGGTATACGAGCTGCGATGTCAGGTGACCGCTCTTGTTAATGTGGTCCAGCAGCAGACCGATGCTTCTTGCCGATAAGCGGAGGTTTTCCGCCGGCAGGGAAGCGGATTACGACGCTTAGGTGGGCGAGTAACACTATCTCAAGAAAATGGGAAATAGATCAAGCTAAGAGGCAACAGTAGAGAGTGTGATAGGTGGCCGCCGAACCCTCGTCGGCGCACTCTGCACCTTCTGTGAAAGAAGCCGTAAGCTTGTGTCAGCTGGTATGCCGGCAAAGTATAGTTGAGGAGGTCCAGTGAGAGACCAACTCATGAAACGCTGGTGATCGCTTTGTTGCGAGAGCAAGGTTACTGTGTCCTAAATGTTAGGGCAAGAAAGACTTACGGTCCTAGTGGCGAAAGTTCGCCCGATGACGGTAGCGACTGTGTGGCAGGTCTGCATGGCTGAGTGCCGCATGGTGGGGCTGGTAGAACCAGGATGGGTTTTGAGATTCGAAAACCTCGTAAGTAAGCGGGAGGTTATGGCGCCGGTCTGAGGGATCGGCATAATGGCAAGGGTTGCCACCACAGGGCTACGTGTTAACCACCAGAGTTGGTGAACAGTATCGTGGTGTTACGACCCAGTTGGGAGAATTGCACAAGAGCCGTAGGGGTGCTTAAGCAAATCGCTTAGCACTGGATTTTCGCGAGTTAGCGTGAGGGGCATAGGACGCCCAATTGTTTGGGTGCTCATGGAGCACAAGTACTATTTGGCCAGAGAGAGCTGATTGGGTGGCACATTAGCCTTTACCCTATTTGGCCAGAGTTGATACAGAGTTCGGATCATGGATTGACAACTTGTTAGTCGATCTTACTCAGTGGGCATAGTAGTCGCGTGGCGACGAGTAGCGGGTTCGCTTGGGGACGATCCGTGCCTGGACCATGTTTGTGGACTGTGGGCCTGTAGCCTAGTGGGCAGGCGCAGTCAGCTGTGAGAGACAGCGGCCCGAGACCTGACGGTGGGGCATGATAGAGATCTGGTCGAGACGGTAGTCCGAGCGATGACCCAAGAACGTGGAATGCCACGTGTGAGCATTGAGGCTAGTAGTACACTGAGGTTAGTACACTGAGAGTGAGATACGATCAGGCCGTGGAGCTAGTGATGATTGAGATACTGTAGCTCTTGGTGGGACTGTTGGGATAGTAATCCTGATTGAGGATCTACCCATGTTCTGATTGGGCTTGCGTGCTGGTGAAAGCCATTGCACAGAGTTGGACTGGTTGGGCTATAGGCCCCTATTAGACCGTGGTCTGTTGACCTATTAGTAGTCCGAGACGTCGGGTTAGCTGATAACCCGTGGACATGGAACGCTTGTAGCGTGCGTGATGGTCGAGAATTCGTGGGTTGGCCTTGCCCTCCACACTAGATAGCGAGCGACCAAAAGTGCGGCAGATGTAATCAGTTGCAAATGCAACCTTATTGTGAAAAAATGATGGCGAAAATAAAAGAAGAGAAGATTTCGCAAGAAGAGATTTGGTCGTTCGTGGCAATTCGGAGAGCAAGTACACAAATGTGTCTCTCACCTGCTTGGTGAAAGTGGCCAGACACCAGGTCAGAAATTGTCCCTGAGGTGAGATAGGGATTTATGAATGTTCTGCTCGTGTGGTTGTGGACGAGCAGGCAGCGTGATGCCGGTCACGATGTATAGTGAGCCCGGTATCGCGGGCAAGATTTCTTCCCCTCGATCAAGTAGGAGTCGAGATGTGGCTCAAGTTTCGAGGACGAAACTTATTTTAAGGAGGGTAGAATGTAGTGAACCGGAAATTAGAATATAAATAAATGAAAATGAAAATAGTATGAAATACTATTGTTCATTGAAGTGAGGAATGACCAAGAAATGGTCTGGGCCTAAATCAGGATTAAAATAAGATACCTGAAATCTTATGTGAGAAAGTGGGCCCAGATGGAAGGTGGAAAATTCACAGTCTCGGAAGACTCCGAGAAAATTACGGGAGCTCCGTAAATGTGTTTTAGGGCCACAGTAAGAGTTTCGCGTTGATCGGACGCCCGGACTGAGAGAACGGGCTCCGCCAGCGAATGCAAGGACAGTGGGACTTTTGTCAAATCAAAAAGGGTCCCGAAATTCCCAGCATAGGGTTTGCTGGTGGTTCGGTAACTTCCGGTGGCCTTGGCCGTGATTGGACACGTGTTGGGCCCAAGAAATGGAATTGCTGTGCAACTTGGGCACAAGCGTTGGAAACCGGGCTTAAAAAGAGATCGCGTGGGTCATTGGAGGACCCGTCGCGTGTTCAGAAGTGATTTCGCGTGTCGTCGATATTAAATTGGGCCCCAGGCGAAGTGGGATTGAATAATTCCTCTCTGGGCGCCTCCGGGGAATTTTAGAGTCGCAATTCGGCAAATTGGGCTTTGGAATTGGACCCGGTGCGGAAAACCGGATCAGTGGGCTATCCGGGGAATTCGACAAATTATCGGATGAGAATTTGGAGAAACGGACATCGTTTCTGGACTCAGCGCGCGAAATCGCTAAGAATGGACTATTTATTGTTGGATTTGGAGTCCGGTAAGCGTGCGCGCTTTTCGAGGCAAAGCGGCACGCAAATCGGAGCATCGCGGCACGGTCCCGCGTGGCACGAACCCCGAGGAGGCCGCGGCACGCCAGCCGAGGCGGCCGCGTGTCAGAGCGCGCGTGGGCGCGCGCAGGGGGACAAGCCCGCCTGCGCCCGCCTGCGGGGGCACGTGGGGGGCCGCCACGTGGCGGACTCCCACTGGTGGCCCCCGGGTCACGGGCGCGTGGGCGCGCGCCAGTGTAACGGGCACGTGTCACGCGCCTGGGCGCAGACCGCGCGGCCGCGTGGCGCGCCTGGACGCGGCCACGTGGCCGCCCTTTTCTTGCGGTGGGCCGGGTGCACCCGGGTGGGTGTGGTGCACCGGCCGGTGCACGGTGCACCGTGCACCGTGGACCCTCCCTCTCCCCTTTTCTTCTTTTCTTCTTCTTCTTCCTCCCCGCAAACCGCTTCTTCTCCTTCTTCGGTTTCTTCTTCAACCGAGAGTGAGGGAGAGTGAGGGAGATGGTCGGGGAAGGGTGCGGCGAGGCATCGAGGGCTTCGTGGAGCGCGCAAATTGCTCCGAAGGGCCAAATAGACTACGCGATGCCGTCGAGGTAGGCCGTTTATCGTATTTTGTGGTATTTTCGGCACAGTTTTTATACTCCCTTTTGGACTGTGGGTTTGACCCCTTTGCTACATACATGTTAGGGACCCAACTGTGCTGTGCCGTCTTACTGCACGAGTTTTACGGGCGTTTTTAACGCGTCTCGTTTTGCGTGCCGACACGAGGTAAGTGCTTCGTTTTGCGCGCAGGTTGGACTAGCGGACGCCGTTTGTCGAGTAGACTCTAACGATACGCTCCGTTTTGCGTGCAGGGTCGGAAAAGTGTGCACCGTTATGCGTGCAACCCTACAGTCAAAGTTGCACCGTTTTGCGTGCAGTTTCGAGGTCCGTGCACCGTTTCGCGTGCCGTTCGTGTTATCGCGCACAGTTTTACGTGTAGACTCTAATAATGTATCTTGTGTTGTGTTCAGGACCAAACGTAGGTGCACCGTTATGCGTGCAACCCCTCGGCCGACTGTGCACCGTTTGGCGTGCAGTTTCGAGGTGCGTGCATTGTTTCGCGTACAGTTCGCGTTGTCGCGCATCGTTTTGCGTACCGGCTCTAATGATGCATCTTGTGTTGTGTGCAGGACAAAACGAGTGTGCACTGCTCCGCGTACACCCTTACGGTGGGGCGTGCACCGTTTTGCGTGCCAATTTGAGGTATGTGCTCCGTTTCACGTGCAGGTCGTGTTGTCGCGCACCGTTTAGCGTGCCGTCACTAATAGTGTACACCGTTTTGCGTGCAGGGCAAAAGAGATGTGCACCACTTTGGTGTGCACCCCTCAAAGCGGCATGCTCCGCTCCGCGTTCAAACTCAAGGTACCAAGTGGAGCCGCGCGGAGGCTAATGGCCAGTGTCTGCGGGTCATTAGGCGGTATTGGAGGCCAATTGCAAGTGTCTACGAGCAATTGGCAGAACAGCGATCAAGTGTGGAGATATGAAAGGAATCGGGAACTCCACCAGGTGGGGAATTCTGCCGAAAAGGGGTGACCTCTCCCCTTGCTCCTTTGCTTTTCGATTCGAAGCATGATAGTAGCCTGTTAGAGGCGTTAGGTAATTATGATTATGATTGCCTGTGTGACTGGGATTAAATGAGATAAATGATATATGTGCATGTGTAAAAGGACACAGATGAAAAGTGCAACTGTTGGTTGCCAGAGATAAAGGATAGATTTGCATGCCTAGAAGGTAAATATTATTTTATGATGAATGTGAAAATAGCTGCATGCATGAATATGATTAGCCTCTATGATTGTGATCATGTTAGGGTTTGACCCTAGGAAGCATGTGACATAAGGAAAAGGGAACATGTTGGTAGTAAGACTAGGAGAAAACCTAGCTTCAGGGTTCACTGAGTGACATCAAAACTTAGGAGTTATCCTAGGATTGGACGAGTGGCATTGTCTTAGGTGATAACCTAAGGACACTGGATAGAGTGATCAATATAGAGTCAAGGACTCTAGGATGAGCATGACATTGAACTTAGGTAAAGATAACCTAAGGTGAACCAGTGATCAACATAGAGTCAAGGACTCTAGGATGAGTATGATATGACACTTAGGTAAAGAGAACCTAAAGTGAACTAGTAATCAACAAGGAGTCAGTGGAACTCTAAGATAAAAGTGGAACATGAAATTAGAGTCGGCGTAACTCTAAGTTAATAAAGGAACCGAATAATAGAGTCAAGTTAACTCTAGGATTCAGTAAGGAATCGGGAAAATGGGATGAGATCCCAAAGTCAAAAGAATCAACAAATACAACCCTAGAGAGAGTCATAGGGTGTCCGAGCAAAGGGACAATAACTTTAACTTCAACTCGAGTTAAATAAAGAAAGTGAAATGTGTAATAACCCAGGAGACTCGCTGGTTACCCGTATGGTAAGACCTAGGGTAAGAAATGAAAAGGTGGTTAATAAGCAAAATGAGTAACTGCTTAAGATAAAAAGGTTTTAAGTTAAAAGCAAGTTAAAAGTGGCTAAAAAGCATAAAGATAATGCAGATTGGCGCCTTCGAATTTGGGACTTGTCATGTGGAGCAGGACTCCCTGGGCAGTGGGCCGTCGGACGAGGTACTTTCGAAGGGCCAAGAATAAAAGTAAAGAGCCAACCCTCTAAGGAAAGAGGAAGAGATTTGCCAATGGCAATGCGAGCTGTGGGCTCGAGTGAGAAAGAAAAGAAAGGTAAATGTTCAAAAGCAAAGAGGCTAAGAACTAAAGTGAAAAGAAAGGAAAACAAAGAGAACTTAAAGGTCCAACGGTGAAGCCAGGCCAAGTAGGAGGCACGGGCGGTTAATCCCTCTCCCGGGTAGAGATCCGTTCGGTACGCTTCAGCTGTAGGACAAAACAACTGAAATACAAGATAATAAAATGGGCGTGCCTTCGAACGTGAAATGTGGTTCTGCGGGACGTAAAGGGTTACCGGCTTGCCCTCTCCCCGGGTGCACCATTCCGGACACGAGGGAAGCCCCCTCCCCGATGCAGGTGGCCCGAAGAACACATTTACTTCGAAGGGCGGGGTAACACTCACGGGTGTTATCGGCAACCTTAGAAACCTTATCTTATGGTAGCAGGACTACCGGGCTCGGGCCCGTTGGATAAGGATTTCTGAGGGTTAACTTGAACTAAAGCATCAGAATCTAAAGTACAGAGAAAATAGAGTGGCCTAGGTGGCCGGGTTAGTGGAACCCTGTGTACAGCGGCATAGTGGCCGAGTTGGTGCTTAGCAGCCTAGTGTGGCTAGTCGGATTAGTGCTGGGTAGTTGGTTTTACACAGATAGTGTAGTGACATGGTACATTGCATAGCTGCAGTTTGACATTGAGGATTTTAGTTTCCTAGCACTATTATTATTGCTTCCATTGGACCAAGTGGTGTAGGACATTTCTTCTCGGTGGATGAACCCACTGGGAACTCGCTCGAAAGTTCTCACACCCCTTGGGTGACCCCCCCCCCCCACTGGTCCAGCTCAGGATACAGCAGACGAGACGGTTCAGATGCAGACGGCGAGGCTTACGTCAGGGGCAAGAGCCCAGCAGCATAGTGACCTAGAGGGTCTAGCAGAGGTACCTTTCTTTTATGTTTCGAGTGAACCATGTATTGTGAGGAAAAGCATTGTAATATTATGTAAGTGTAAGTTGAGAGAGGTAAAATGTAATAAAGTTTATTATGGTTCATTCTTATCCTGCTTTCATTTCCGCTTTAACTATTTGTTATTGAATGAAAGTTTTAGTTTAGTAGTGATCTACTCTGATATTATATCTCATCATACACATTGTTCTGATTCGAGATGGATGTTACCGTTCCTTTCGGGTAGCGAGATGTCGTGCCCGATTGGCGGGTCTGTCGGCGTGCCCGAACCGCAAAAATTTTCGGTCCCGGGTCGTGACATTGAAGGACTTCAAGAAACACGACCCCCCCACGTTTGAAGGGGAGACGACTGATCCATGGGTCGTAGAGAAATGGGTGGGGTCGATGGAGAAACTTTTTGAAGACTTACTCATGGAGGATGACGAGCGGGTTCCCCTAGCAGTCCACTGCTTGGAGGGGAACGCCCGCTTGTGGTGGAAGACGGTACGCCCCGATCCTGCTAAGAGTACCGCTTTCCCGTCCTGGGCAACATTCAAGCAGGAGCTGTTCGAGGCCTTCTTCACCAGCAGTGTCAAGAAGAAGTTGGAAGATGACCTGAACCATATCCAGTAGGGAAACCAGACGGTCATGGAGTACCAACGGGAGTTCGTCCGCCTAGCGAACTGTGTCCCGTTCGTTATAAGGGACGAGGCTCACAAGGCGCAACTCTTTGTGGATGGCTTGCGGAGCAATATCTTCGAGGTGGTGCAAGCAGCCGACCAGCACACCTTCCAGAAAGTGGTCGACAGGGCCACTACGGTGGAGCAGGGTTTTGCGGTCACCCGCGCCAGAAGGGAGAACTCGGCGCGGCTGGAGGACAGGAAGCGGCAACAGCAGAACTCAGGAGGAGGCTCTTGGAGTGGGAGCGGAGCCCCCAAACGGTGGAAACCGCAGGCGGGGCCCCGGGGCGCGCCAGCAGGAGGGCCGAGGCCGGGGAATAGGCCTTGTGTTATATGCGGGGGAGGGCACCTGGCGGGAGAGTGCCCCCAAAGAGGCGACCACTGCTTCAGGTGCGGCAAACGGGGGCACTTCCGCCGCAACTGCCCCTTAGGCGGGGGATCTGCGTCCTCTGCAGCTTTGTGATAACCGCGGGTTTTTTGTCTTTCTGGACTTTCCTTTGAACTGTTATTGAACCGTTTTTCGACCAAGGGGATCCGGGGGTGACTTAATTTTTCTTTGTTCCTGGGCAGACCGTCGGGGCTCGCGGATATTTTTGGATAATAAAGCTCGCGAAACGGAGACCGGCGGCGCGATCGGTTTTGGATTCCGACTCCGGAAACTCCCGAAATAAATTCCAGAAGTTTTTACCGCAGTTCAGGCGACTTACACATTTTTCGAGGCAAACCGGACCTGGTTAGTGCTCGAACTGGGTTTTCCTTTTAATCAGTAATTGCTTTTCCTTTCCCCGCTTCTTGATTCACCCGGTCCTTTGATTTGTAATTTAGGGATTGAGGAACCAAATCCCCGTTGACTGCACCCCAAACAACCGATTTAAACTCCAAGGGGGGGGGGGAAACTAGGGTTCCCCGTTCCTTTCTTTTTCCCTTTCGTACGCGTGAGAACCCCAAAATCTTCCCACCTCTATCAAGGCGACGCGAGAGCGGGAATCCTGACGAGGAGAAGGAAGAGATTGACCGCCTCCCCGCAAGATCCGTCGAACGCGAAGAGGACGATCCCTCTCCTCCGCCGGTGCCGACGAAAACAAGGTGAGCCGTGCTTCCGTTTCCTCGTCGTTCTTGTTGCGAATCAAGGGGGAGGGTTTTTCTTGGACTCGCCGGAGGTGGAGTTGCGGGACGGGGCGAGCCACCCGCCGGCAGGGCACCCGCGCGGGCTTGACGTCGCGCGGGGCTGCCCGTGCCCACAGGCAGCTCCCCCGAGCGGGGCGCCCGCATGCGGGGGCGCCGCGCGGGGCGCCCGCATGCGGGGCTGCCGCGCGGGGCCACCCGCATGCGGGGCGCCGCGCGGGGCAGCCCGCGCATGCGGGGGCCGCCGCGCGGGGCGCCCGCATGCGGGGGGGGGCCGCCGGGCGGGCCGCCCGCATGCGGGGCGCCGCGCGGGGCAGCCCGCGCATGCGGGGGCCGCCGCCGCGTGGGGCAGCCCGCGCATGCGGGGAGCCGCGCAGGGCAGCCCGCGCATGCGGGGGCGCCGCGCGGGGCGCCCGCATGCCGGGGGCGCCGCGCGGGCAGCACGGCGGTGCGGGGATTTGGTCGTTGCCGTCAAGAGCCGGCTGGGGTTGGGGCTCTTCGTCGATGTGCGTCTAATGGTTCTTGACCTCCCCGCCCGGGGAATCCGTTTTGCAGCTTCAGGGAGCGCGCCGGGACGCGGGGAGTCGAGCGTGGGGCGCTTCGTGACAGGTGGGTTTGATTTTGAAAGTTCTAGCATTTAGTTCTACCATGTTGGACGGGGACAAGCAAGTGCGTACTTGGGTTGGGTGTGGTGTCTAGCGTCGGTCTCCGATGACCGTTCCACCTTAGTTATCACATATTGTCGTTCTACTCTAGATGCTACATGTTATCGTTACTTTAGATGTTGCAGGTTATCGCTTCACTCTAGTAGTACATGCTATCGGCTCACTCTAGTAGTTACATGTTATCGGCTTACTTTAGTAGTTACGGGTTGCCGTTTACTTTAGATGTTACATGTTACCGTTTTACCTTCGATTATACTGTTAGCAGGGTACCTTGTTTACACATGCTACTATCTTACTCTTGTTCATACATTATGGTTACTTTGCTCGAGGCTGCAGCACGCGCACCCGCGGTTTGGCCACCGCAAAGGGTGCGCTTTTCCGGAAAAGCGGTCTATGACCCGTGTATACCCACGAGGTGACGTAGTGGGGCCCCTTATTAGTTGTGGGGTTTGAGGCGCCGAGGTGCGAGCGGTGCGACCCGTCGGTTTAGTTGTCTGACGTGGTCGGGTTTTGCAGGTACGGTATGGGCCGTCGGTTTAGTTGTCCGACGTGGCCGGGTATTGCAGGATACAGGGGTACAGGTTATCGTTTTCCTCTTGAGAGGGTGGTTGCTCCGGTTGGCTTTGCGGTTTGTTTTACTTTCTCTTCCTGCTCTACTATTATTCGTCACTGACTTCCCACTTCGTGACAGGGTCCAGAAGGGGGGAGAGGTAGGCGACTGTGAGGACGGGGCAGGAGCTTCTGGGTTGCCGGGGACCCCGGACTGTATTTTCTCTTTCATCTTTACATTTCATTTACGTTTGTAGTTATTTGTGAGGTTCTCGATACCCTCGTGGGGTCGGTGTGGATGTCGGTACGCTTTACATTTAGTTGTTCTCTTATGCATTTATTTTTCCTTTCATTTCTGTTGGCCGTTTGGAAAAGTAAAAGAAAAACCAAAGAAAAGATTGCGAAAACTATTTTTAAAATTTAAGTGTCGTGTGGGCACTGATTTCAAAACCCTGTGGATTTATGGATTGCGAAAATGAATTTCAAAACTTGAGTGTCGTGTGGACACTGTTTCCAAAACTCTGTGGACTTATGCTATTTTTTTTCGAAATGCGTTTTCAAAAATCTGAGTGCCGGGTAGGCGCTTTTTCAACGACTGTGGATTTATCCTTTCAAAATGATCGGCCGTGCGTTTTAATAAATTATGGTACTTAGTTGTTTGTTAGTGACTGTTGTGATTGAATGGTTGATTGTGTTGGAACTTGTACTAAACGCTACGCCGTGCATATACAGAGGAGACTCGGTCCGTTTGCATAGAGATTCTGTATATGCGGCGGGTCTGGGCATGCGCCGGGGAAGAAGGGTTTCCTCTTATCAAAAAAAAAAAAAATTTTATACGTCAAATGTTCGACTTTTGTGAACCGTTTCCGCTAAAACAAACCCCCGGGGCGTGACAAGCTTCTACGCCCACACCACAGCTCTCAGGGCGGGGGAAAGCTCCTATGGCGTCGACTTCTAGACCCCCTGCACCACGGCGCGAGGAGGACAGGCAGCCGCAACCAGGCGGGAGGGTTTTCTCAATGACCCGCCAAGAGACAGATCCGCCGGAAGACGCACTTGCAGGTACTACTTCCATTTCAAATTCCCATGCTAGAACTCTTTTCGATACCGGAGCAACACACTCGTTCATTTCTCGTGATTTCGTATTTATGCATGATCTCGAGGAGACACCCCTCCAAACTTTCCTGGCGGTTCAAACGGCGGGAGGGACCTTGGAGGCGGTCAGCTTTGTGGCCGCCTGCTCGATTAAGCTTGGGCGACTGGCTTGCCCATGGGATTTGGTGGTAATCCCCCTGAAGGAGTACGACGCGGTGTTGGGCATGGACTGGCTCACGAGGTACCAGGCACTTATCGACTGTGACAAGCGACAAGTGCGGTTGCAGGAGCCGGGCTTTCCCGAGCATGTGTATATGGCGGGCAAGAGTATCTCCTTTCCGGCGATTATCTCAGCAGCACGGGCCAGAAGATTGGTAGAGGGTGGATGCGTGGCCTATTTAGCATCGGTGGATTTGGCTACCCGACCCTCGACGACACCTGCAGATATTCCAGTGGTGAAGGACTTCCCCGACATCTTCCCCGCGGAACTGCCCGGGATGCCTCCAGAGCGGGAGGTGGAGTTCCCTATCGAGCTACTACCAGGCACGCAGCCTATTACGAAGGTGCCTTACCGAATGGCCTTCGCAGAGCTAAAGGAGCTTAAAGCACAACTGGAAGACCTCTTGGACAAAGGGTTCATCAGACCGAGTGTGTCACCCTGGGGTGCACCGGTACTCTTTGTGCGGAAGAAAGACGGAAGCCTGCGTCTCTGCATCGATTACAGAGGGATAAACAAAGTTACGGTGAAGAATAAATACCCCCTGCCCAGAATCGACGACCTCTTCGACCAGTTACGGGGAGCGACGGTCTTCTCCAAAATTGACCTGCAATCGGGCTACCATCAACTCCGAGTTCGAAATGAAGACATCCCCAAGACCGCCTTTCGGACTCGGTACGGCCACTACGAGTTCACGGTTATGCCGTTCGGGCTTACGAACGCCCCCGCCGTCTTCATGGACATGATGAACCGGATCTTCAGACCCTTCCTGGATCGGTTCGTGGTGGTCTTCATCGACGACATTCTGATTTACTCCACTACCGACGAGGAGCACGAGGACCATTTGCGAACGATCCTCCAGACCCTCAGAGAGCAGAAGCTGTTCGCTAAACTCAAGAAGTGTGAGTTCTGGCTGCGCGAAGTCGGTTTCCTAGGACATGTGATCTCGGCACAGGGAATCGCCGTGGATCCCAAGAAGGTAGAAGCAGTGGTTGACTGGCAGCCGCCGACGTCGGTGACAGAGGTCCGAAGTTTCCTAGGATTGGCAGGATATTACCGGCGCTTCGTTGAGGGTTTCGCGAAGATTGCTACCCCTTTAAATCGGTTGACCAGAAAAGGGGAGAAGTTCATATGGACGGCCAAATGCCAGGAGAGTTTTGAGGAACTCAAGAGGAGATTAACCAGGGCACCAATACTTGTGCTGCCGACACCCGGAGAGGATTATGAAGTGTATTGCGATGCATCGAGGATCGGTCTTGGAGGTGTTCTGATGCAACAAGGGAAAGTGATTGCCTACGCGTCCAGGCAACTGAAGGATTACGAAAAGAACTACCCGATACACGACTTGGAATTGGCTGCTGTAGTCTTCGTTTTAAAACTGTGGAGGCATTACCTCTTTGGAGTCCACTGTAACGTCTTCTCAGATCATCAAAGCCTTAAGTACATCTTTACCCAAAAAGAATTAAACTTGCGGCAGAGGCGGTGGATAGAGTTGTTGAAGGATTACGACTTGTCGATCCAATACCATCCCGGGAAGGCAAACGTGGTGGCAGACGCCTTGAGCAGGAAAGGGCATCAAGAAGGGGCGTCGGAGAGCGTGATAACGGAACAGAACCACTTGATCGCGGAGTTCGCACGAATGCAGTTGGAGGTGGTGTCAGCGGGCACGGTTATGCGACTTCTAACCTTGGTGGTCAAGCCGACGTTATTTGAGAAGATCCGGGAGGGACAGCAGACCGACCCACACCTACAGCGCATACGAGACAAGATTCCCCTGGGCCAAGAGAGCGATTTTGCGGTGGAAGACGACGGCACCTTACGGTTCCGCGGACGGATCTGCGTGCCGGATTCATCAGAGTTGAAGGAAGAGATCTTAGCGGAGGCACACCGAGCCCCTTATGCGGCACATCCAGGGGGCCGAAGATGTACAAGGATCTCAAACAGACTTTCTGGTGGCCTAAATTGAAAGGGGACGTGACTCGACACGTGGCTCACTGCCTAGTATGCCAACAGATAAAGGCCGAGCATCAGCGACCAGCAGGAAAGCTACAGCCCTTACCGGTACCAGAGTGGAAATGGGACCAGATCACCATGGATTTTGTCACTGGATTCCCACGTTCACAACAGGGCCACGACGCGATCTGGGTCATAGTCGACCGGTTAACCAAGTCAGCACACTTCCTGCCAATTCATACAACTTGGACCCGCGAACGGTTAGCTCAAGTCTACATCAGCGAGATCGTGAGGCTACACGGAGTGCCGGCATCAATCACCTCGGATAGAGACACGCGCTTCATCTCGAAATTTTGGCAGAGCCTTCAGCGGGCCATGGGGACCAAACTACAGTTCAGCACAGCCTTTCACCCTCAGACGGACGGACAGTCGGAGCGTGTGATACAAACCCTCGAAGACCTGCTTCGCGCCTGTGTGCTTGATTGGGGGATCGGTTGGTCACGCTACCTACCTCTCGTGGAATTCGCCTACAACAACAGCTACCAGGCCAGCATCCAGATGGCACCCTACGAAGCCTTATACGGAAGGCACTGCCGATCCCCGATTTGTTGGGACGACTTGGGAGAACGAAAACTCTTGGGACCCGATTTAGTGGGGGAAACTGAAGAGAAGGTACGCCTTATCAGACAGCGCCTGCTGACCGCCCAGAGTCGACAGAAGAGCTACGCAGACCAGAGGCGCCGTGACTTGGAATTCCAAGTGGGGGAACATGTGTTTTTGCGGGTCTCGCCGTCCAGAGGAATCAAGCGTTTCGGGCTAAAGGGCAAGCTGAGCCCACGGTTTGTGGGGCCATTCGAGATCCTAGAGCGTATTGGCCCAGTAGCTTACCGCCTCGCCCTGCCACCAAACCTCGACCGAGTCCACGACGTGTTCCACGTTTCAATGCTCCGGAAATATCTTCCCGACCTATCACACGTTCTGGACGCCTCTGCACTCGAACTTAAGGAAGACCTAAGCTTCGAAGAAACCCCGGTGAGAATCCTGGCAAGGGAAACCAAATCACTGCGAAACCGAGCTATCCCCTACGTGAAGGTACTATGGAGCAACCATGAGGAGCGAGAAGCAACATGGGAGCTGGAGTCTAAGATGAGGGAGTGCTACCCCGACCTCTTCACCACCGCCTGAGTTTGAGTTTCGAGGACGAAACTCGTTTTTAAGAGGTGAGTGGTGTGATAACCGCGGGTTTACTTTTCTTCCTGGGCTTTCCTTTGAACCGTTTTTCGACCAGGGGGGATTTGGGGGTGTTTTAATTTTTCGTTGTTCCTGGACAGACCGTCGGGGCTCGCGGGTATTTTTGGGTAATAAAACTCGCGAAACGAAGACCGGCGGCGCGATCGGTTTTTGATTCCGACTCCGGAAACTCCCGAAATAAATTCCAGAAGTTTTACCGCAGTCCAGGCGACTTACCCAGTTCTCGAGGCAAATCGGGCCAGGTTAGTGCTCGAACTGGGTTACCCTTTTAATTTGAAATTGCTTTTCCTTTCCCCACTCCTTGTTTCACCCGATCCTTTTTGTGGTTTAGGGATTTAGAAATCAAATCCCCCGCCGACTGCACCCAAACGACTGATTTTAACCCCATTGGAAATTTAGGGTTCCCCTTCCTCCCTTTTCCCCTCTCGCTCGTACGCGCAAAATTTCCCAGCTTTTCCCATCTCTACCGAGGCGATGCGAGAACCGGAACCGCGACGGGGAGAAAGAAGGAGAACGATCGCCTCCCCGCAAAGATCCGGCGAGCGCCAAGCGGACGATCCTCCTCCTCCGCCCAGTGCCGACGAAACCGAGGTGAGCCGCGATTCCGTCTCTTTCTTTCTCGTTCTTGTTTTGAGCAAAAAGGCGGGGGGGGGGGGGATTCTTGGACTTTGTCGGGGCGAGAAACCCCCTTGCACGAGAAGGCGGAGGAGGGGCGAGCCACCCGCCGGCAGGGCACCCGCGCGGCCTCGTCGCCGCGCGGGGCTACCCGAGCCGACGGGCAGCTCCCCCGAGCAACCGGGCGCCGTGCGGGGCGCCCGCACGCGGGGGCGCCGCGCGGGGCAGCCCGCGCATGCGGGGGTGCCGCGCGGGGCCACCCGCATGCGGGGGGCGCCGCGCGGGGCAGCCCGCGCATGCGGGGGCGCCGCGCGGGGCCACCCGCATGCGGGGCGCCGCGCGGGGCAGCCCGCGCATGCGGGGGCGCCGCGCGGGGCAACCCGCGCATGCGGGGGCGCCGTGCGGGGCCACCCGCATGCGGGGCGCCGCGCGGGGCAGCCCGCGCATGCGGGGGCGCCGCGCGGGGCCACCCGCATGCGGGGCGCCGCGCGGGGCGCCAGCATGCGGGGCGCCGCGCGGGCAGCGGGGCGGCGCAGGGGTTGTGGTCGCCGCCGTCGGGAGCCGGTTGATGTTAGGCCCTTTCTTTAAATTGCGTTCAATGGATTTTGACTTCCCCGACCGGGGGATTTCGTCTTTGTAGTTTCGGGGAACGTGCCGGAACGCGAGGGAGTTGAGCGTGGAACGCTACAAGCGACAGGTGGGTTTTTGTTTTAAGTCCTAGCATTTAATTCTATCAAGTTGGGTGGGGTCAATCTTGTGCGTACTTGGGTTAAAGATCGAAGGGTAATAGACATTACTTGTTTGATTGTGCTAACGTTTAAAACAAAGAGAAAAAGAAAACATAGAAACAGAAGGGATGTTCTAAACTTTATATAGTTCTCATGCATGGATATGTAGATGTTGTTTCATATATTGTTTCATATAGTTCTCATGCATGGATGTGTAGATGTTGTTTCATATATTGTTTCAGATAGTTCTCATGCATGGATATGTATATGTTGGTTCACATAGTTCGCATACATGTATGTATATATATGTTGTTTCATATGTGGTTTCATATGGTTCTCACGCATAGATATATATATATATATTATTTCGCGGTTACTGTGCTCGAGGCTGCAGCACGCGCACCCGCGGTTTGGCCACCGCGAAGGGTGCGCTTTTCCGGAAAAGCGGTCTATTGACCCGTGTATACCCACGAGGTGACGTAGTGGGGCCCCTTATTAGTTGTGGGGTTGGAGGCACCGAGGTGCGAGCGGTGCGACCCGTCGGTTTAGTTGCCCGACGTGGTCGGGTTTTGCAGGTACGGTACGGCCGTCGGTTTAGTTGCCCGATGTGGCCGGGTATAGCAGGATACAGGTGTACAGGTTATCATTTCCCTCTTGGGAGGGTGGTTGCTCCGGTTGTCTTTTGTTTTACTATATTTTCCTGCTCTACCATTATTCGTCACTGACTTCCCACTTTGTGACAGGGTCCAGACGGGGGGAGAGGTAGGCGACGGTGAGGACGGGGCAGGAGCTTCTGGGTTGCTGGGAACCCTGGACCGTATTGTGGCTTTCATCTTTACGTTTCATTTACTTTGTAGTTACTTGTGAGGTTCTCGATACCCTCGTGGGGTCGGCGTGGATGTCGGTATGAGTTACATTTGGTCGTCCTTTTATGCATTTATTCCTCCTATTATCCGGTTGGCCGTTTGAAAAAGAAAAAGCAAAACCAAAGAAAAGATTGCGAAAACCGTTTTTAAAATCTAGGTGTCGTGTGGGCACTGTTTTCAAAACCCTGTGGATTTATGCTGGTTTCGAAACTTGTTTTCAAAACTTGAGTGCCGGGTAGGCGATTTTTCAACGACTGTGGATTTATCCTTTCAAAATTGATCGGCCATGCGCTTTAATAAATTAGAATGCTAGTTGTATGTTAGTGACAGTTGTGATTGAATGGTTGTGTATGTTTGGAATGTGTACTGAACGCTACGCCGTGCACATACAGGGGAGACTCTGTCCGTTTGCAGAGAGATCCTGTATGTGCGGCGGGTCTGGGCACGCGCCGGGGAAGAAAGGATTTCTTTGTTATCAAAAAAAAAAAAAAAAAAAACAAACCGTTTCCGCTAAAACAAACCCCCGGGGCGTGACACTCTTCCACCTCGCCTGGCCGGAGTTCATGACGTCTTCCACGTCTCAGCTTTGAGGAGATATGTTTTCGAACCCTCGCACGTGATCGACTTCACTTCTTTGGAGATCGGAGAGGATCTTGGATACGAGGAGCGCCCGTTGCGAATTCTCGCTCGAGAGGTGAGAGAATTGCGCAACCGGGCCATACCTTGTGTGAAGGTTTTGTGGAGCAATCACGAGGAGCGGGAGGCTACTTGGGAGCTGGAGACGGTGATGCGGGATACCTATCCTTTCCTGTTCGAGACTTCTGGTTGAGGTACGTCTGTTTGTTTCTTGTTTCGGGGACGAAACTCCCTTTTAGTGGGGGAGGATGTGGTGGCCCAGATTCCCATGCAGCTTTTTCTGGTGAATCCATTGTTTAGAACACCTATTGTTGGTGTGTCTGGCCCATTGTGCATCAAGGGGATGCTACAGATGGACCCTGTGAGATATCTACAGCTGTGTTGGCCTTCGGCTGTGTTTGCCGAAATTTTGAAAAGATTTTTGGCCAAACAGAGGTTGGAAATGGATTCAGCGCGAAAAAACGCTTGAAAACGGCTATTTGCTTGTTAAATTCTGAGTCCGGATGCCCAACGACTCCCGGAAGTTTTCGATGAATTTCGGTGCATGGGAGGGGCCGTGGACCGCCGGCTGCCACGTGGCAGCCCATGATTGGCCGGTCCGCAGCGCGCGGTCCACAGAGTGCCGCGGCTGGGTGCACGGACCCGGCGCATGACACGTGGCGCCGCCTGATTGGCGGGCCCGTGAGGCGCGGTCTACAGAATCTGCGCGGCGGTGCATAGACCGGGGCGGGGGGACACGTGGCATCCCGCGGTTGGTCGGTGCACGCGGCGCGGTCCACGGAACCTAAATTTGGTGCGTGGACCAGGTGCACGGGACACGTGTCGCCACGCTATTCGCGGGCTCACGAGGCGCGGCGCACGGAGTGGCGGACGGGCGCCTCGGGGCGCGTGCGTGGCAGGCGGCCAGGGCGGCGCCCTGCCCGCACGTGTGACCGCGACAGTGGCAGGGCCACGTGTCGCCCTGCCACTGGCGGGCGCCACCTACCCGCTTTGACCGCGGGGAGGGGCACGTGTCGGCGATTGGCGCGCCCCGCACAGCTGTTCGCTGTGCGGGACGCGTGTCGTGCGGGGAGGCGCGCGACGTGGCCGCCGCTGAGTCGCTCCGCCCGCTGTCGCCTGTTTGTCGGGCGACGTGGAGGCCCAGGAGCGTTTTGGGCGCGCACAGTGTTGGGCCGGGCCCAACACTATAGCAGCCCGAAACTTTCGGGCGCCCGAAAGTTGGGACACGCCCCGTATTTCTTGAATTGTTCTGTGAGCCTATAAATAGCCCGAAAACAGTTCAACTCGGGTTTTTCTCCGTTTCTAGGCCTTTTCTCTCCGAGCTTTCTTCAGAGAAGTTGATCCTCACACTGTCAACCTTCCATCTGCAGAGTTTGGGGATTTTTGGGGGCATGCTTTTCGAGATTCTCATTTTCTTGGCGCGGCACGACGCTCTTTCTTCGGTGTTTCTTCCGTCGCTCTTCGGTGTACGAGCTCCCCCGACCTACTCCAACCATCTTTTCGAGCGATTTCTTTGCTGCTGGATTCGTAACAGGTGAGGCTACGATTTTGGGTTTTTCTTGCACATTTTCAGATTTCGCGTTTTTCGAGGTGTTTTCTCGTGCTCATTGGGACCCTTCTTGCTGTGAGTTTTTGGAGAGGGCAGCAGCTTCTTTTGGGGAGATCTTCGCGGACAAATCTCGGATCAGGACATGCTTATAGACTTTTTTCATCTACTCGACGCAAGGATCATCGTGGTATTTTTTTTGGAATTTCTTGAGATCTTTCCGGAGGTATACATCTTCCTTTTTATCTGTGCAAGATTTTACAGTTATGTGGTTGTATGTTTTTGCGCGCCCGTGTTGTGGAATTTATATCTTGGCCTACGGAACTCCGATTTGGGCGTGCAGGTACTTATTTCGAAGCTATCGACGCGAAGAACGCCGAGATATTTTTATTGGAATTTATTGAGCACTTTCAGCAGGTGAAATTTTGGCATCTGTGCAGCTGAAAATTCAGCAAGTGATTTTGGACAGATTTTTGGGGATTTGTGTATAACTGTAGCCTATGTTGTACCCAGGTGGGATTTTGGACTGTACTGGACATACTGGACAGTGAGTTGCTGTTGTTCTGGTATTATCAGCTGTAGGACTTGGACAGATCAGCGCATCAGGTGGGTGACCTCTTTTTCAAGATCAGCGGACTGTGTACTAATTCTAGCTTTAGGGACTTGCATATTTTAATGTTTGTTGTACAGCATGCTAGAATGTACGAATTAATGATCCTGTTGTAGTTAGATGATCCTGAGTTTATTATCTTGCTCCCTACAAGCTGTTGATTATTAATTATTTTGGAACTTGACTTAGCACCACTGCCATATGATGCATGTTCAGCCAGACTGTAGAAAACCTCAACTTGGGCTAGGTTTTTATTGCTCTAGACATTCCCACTTCACTATTCTTTTTATCACTCTGGACTTAGAGTTTTCCTCGCCCAAGTAGTGGGCCGAGAGGTCGGATTATTGTGGGATGCATTTACACTCGTGTCTGGGGACCGAGTGGAGTTGTTAGCAGTCTGTAGACCAGGTTTCTTTGGGAGAGTGACTTGGGTTGTAGATTTGAGATCTTGAGAGCTATTTTGAGTGACAGTGAGTCTCGGCTGTGCAGTTTTCCAGCCTGTGTGTGAGACAGTGTTCCTTTGGTTACAGTCGATCTTGTTGATCGAGGATTTGGATTATAGCCTGCATGAGCCACATTTGAGCTCGACAGAGATACGCGGATACTTTCCTCGGTGGGGTCGCTCCCCTCGAGAGCCACTCCGGAGTTGGGCCTGTTCTTCTATCGCGACTTGTCGACGCAGTGTTCCCTCTGGCTGGGCCAGTTAGTGGCAGTCACGGACACAGTCCCTCTGGCTGGGCCAGTTAGTGGCAGTCACGGACGCCCTACGTAAGTCCGGTCCCCCGGGACGTGACGGCAGTAGGTAGGCGCAGGTTTGACTGGACCCTATGCGGCAGTCAGTTGAGATTGGGTGATTTGAGTCGAGAGCTAGTTGTAGCATCATGTTCTTTCTGTTCCACTTTTGAGCATCTAGATAGAGGCATAGTAGCTGTAGAGTTTACTTTACCAGCTTTTCCCTTTCCGCACTGCATTGTTACTTTTTGCCTCTAGTAGACTTAGTGGGCAGACCGTCGGGCTTGTTGGCGGCACCCACTGAGAACTACTTGGGACGTAGTTCTCACACCCGTCGTGGTGTCTTTTCCCCAGGGACTTCTTCTTCTGCTCCTGTTCCTGCCGCACCTGTTGCTGACCCGACTGATCGAGGTAAGGGAGTCGCGAGATAGATCCCTACCAGTTGTCGCCTGAGAGTAGATGTACCTCCCTACATTTTGAGAGTTCATGTCGAGTGATATTGTAGTGAGGATTGAGTTGTACTCTTCTTATTTTGAGAGATATTTGTATTTTGGTGAGGATTCTGGTTGTATATTTTGTTAGAGTTGTATTTATTTTATCCAGCTTTTACTTTTCAGCTCTGATATCTGTATAGTGTAGATCTCTTTTGCAGGTTAGTCGCTACGTCTATACGGGGCTTCCCGTATGGGCGGCGGATCTGTTGGCGAGCCCGGGTCGCAGTTTCGACCCGGGGCGTGACAGATTAGAGTGGTATCAGAGCCTAGGTGTAGGTCATTGAGGACTTAGAAACCCTAGGCTTATGGTTGGACCCTAGGATGACTTACGTGAGAGACGTAACTTTTAGCGAGAGTCTTGATTGGGGTTCTAAACTCTCCCAGTGGATGGGATGAGTGATCGACATGTCTTCCTTCGGTGGCAACTATGTTGGCTGCAGACAACATAGTGCTACGGGAAGGGCGACATGCCATTGACTTTCGCTGGATTGGGTCGTGCTTTATTTGGGGGTTCTGACTGTTCTTCTTGTTCCCCGCAGGTGAGTGATGCCTCCGCGACGCCGAATGTCGACGAGCTCGCAGCCTTCTTCTTCTGTGCCCGAGCAGGAGGACTCGGGACAGGGACATCAGAGTGAGGTGCAGGACTTCGTGCCCAGTTGGCACAGATGGCTGAGGCTGTTCAGCGCCAGGAGGAGACTTCCCAGCGCCAGGAGGAGACCTCTCAGCGTCAGGAGGAGACCTTGCGACGCCAGGAGGAGGCCTCGCAGCGCCAGGAGGAGGCTTCCCGACGCCAGGAGGAGGCCTTGAGTCGGATGATGCTTATGTTAGAGCAGAGGTCACAGCCTGTGGTAGCACCCCCTGAGAGTTCGCCGGTGCCCTCTTCGCCAGCTGCAGCGCCCCCTATGATTCCGTCAGCACCAACAGTCCCTGTCGAGCCGGTTTCCTGCAGACCACCGTTTGAGTCGACGGGACCTTTTACTTCTTCTGAGCAGCGTGCAGCGGTGGATCTGTTGATGAGGTTCCGCCAGTTCGATCCACCCCGTTTCTCTGGTCTGGGTGTTGAGCCGTGGGAGGCCGAGACTTGGGTTACGGCCATGGAGCGTCACTTTGAGAGTTTATTCGTCGAGGATCGGTTTCGGGTCTTCTTGGCAGCGCATTTTCTGGAGGGCAACGCCGAGGCTTGGTGGCGGCGTGTGCGACCCGCTGGTCCGCCTGGGACGCAGCTTCTTACCTGGGCGGAGTTCCGCAGTCTTCTTTTGGGGGCCTTCTTTCCTGAGAGTGTTCGCCAGAGATTGGAGGAGCAGCTGAGAAATCTCCGCAGGGAGATCGGCCCGTGAATGTATTGTAATGACACGGTATTTTGTAATATTTAACCCTCCTTCTATTTTAGTGTCCTTTTAGTACTCCGGGATTATTACTTTTGGGTCGTCGGTCGGTGTGTGTGGTGCTTGTATTTTTCTGCGAAAGAGCGCGAAAAATAATGACCGACGGCGCGATCAGATCGGAAATCCGATGTCGGGAACCCCCGGAACGAGATTTTTAGTGATGCGGCGATTAGTCGTGCATCGAAATCCGTGCAAAATATCTTGCACCCGTTTGTGGATAATGGGGGTTATCCCGTGCGGATAATTAATTAATTAAATTAACTAATTAATTATCCGGTGATGGAAAAGAGATTTTTCTCTACGTACGATTTGGGAAAATAACAGAAAATAAGGAAAAAATAAATAAATAGATAATATAAGTTTTTTTCCTCCCCCATCGTTAAGAAAAGAAAAAAGAGAATTCTAAACCCTAGCCGTAAGAGCGAAAAGAAAAGAAAGAAAAGAAGAAAGGCGAAACCCTAACCGGAAGAAAGGAAAAGGGAGAAGACGGCGGATCCGATCACCCCGAAGCACGTACCGGAACCAAGAACGTGATCGGTCGTACCACGTCGATTAATCCGGTGAGTTTTTATTTCGTAGTATTTTTCCGGTTTTTCCCTTTTGATTATTGGGTGTTTTTCCCGTTCTCGATTCCTCCGCCCGCCGCTGTCACCGTGCGGGATAGGGCACGGTGCGCGCGGCGGGCGACGCGCGGTGCCGCTAGGGCACCGCGCGGATGAAGGAACGCACGGTGCCGCTAGGGCGCCGCGCGGACGGGCGCTGCGCGGGCACCGCGCGGATCCCACGCGGCACGGCGCCGCGTGGGCGCCGCGCGGCCCCGCGCCGCGCGGGCGCCCTCGAGGGCGCCGCGCGGCCCGGCGCCGCGCGGGCCCGCGCGGCCCCGCGCCGCGCGGGCGCCCTCGAGGGCGCCGCGCGGCCCGGCGCCGCGCGGGCGCCGAGTGGCCCGGCGCCGCGCGGGCACTGCCCGGGCGCCGCGCGGCTCGGCCTTGCGCGGGCGCCGCGCGGCCCGACCCGCGCGAGCGCCGCGACCGACCCCGCGCAGGCGCCGCGCAGCCCGTACCCGCATGGGCGCCGCGCGGCGTGTACCCGCACGGTGCGGGCACTGCCCGGGCAGTCTCCGCGCAGGGGTCGGCAAGTGCGATTCTCGTCGCCGTTTTTGGGGTTACGGCGCAGAGGTGATTAGGGTTGCTTTTCCGGTAAACGTGTAAGTTATTGACCATTATTTTGGGGATTTTTCTTAGGTCCAGGTGTGCAGCGGGAAGGTGTCTGAGACTCGTAGTACCCCGTTTCTCCCGCGACCAGGTGGGTTCTTTTGCATCAAGTGCTGTAAGTGCATTGAGTGCAACATATCACTAAAGTATCTAATGCTAATCGGTTAATAAAGTAGATGAGATGTGCTAATGTTTTAACCCTTCGCTTTATGTAATGATTAATTCACGCCGATCTCGGCATCCCTATTTTGAATGCTGCACGTACACAGGCGGAATGGCCCCCGCAATGGTGTACTTTTCCGGAGAAGTGGTCTGTATGACCCGTGTGCCCCACGTGTGTTGTTTGGGGACCACTTCACGATGGCTAAACGTGTCGCCCACGCATCGTGAAGGGGTTAGAGCTTCAAATGTTCCGTGGGGAGGTCGTCGACCTACCCTGACGGGACGGTGTGAAACTAAAATAAATAACATGATTAAATTAATTTCAGGGCGTCGGATAGCGAAGGTTCCAGTGCGGTGTAACTCTTTCTAAACTCTTGCTTATTATTGTTTAAGCATCTACTTTATTTGTCACTGACTTTTCCCACTCCGTGACAGGTCCAACTAAGTAAGTACAGCGGGACGGTGATGAGGCATCGCGGACCCTAGGTTAGGCCGTATGAGGCCTTTTTGGCTAAACTCTTATTTGGTTATCTCTCTCTTTTCCCTTTTCGTTATTTTGTGTGGATATGTGGATCATGCTGGTTATGTGGTGTTGGTTTTTACGGATCCCCAAGGATCTAAATAGGTACTATCAAACACCTAGAGGGGGGGTGAATAGGTGTAATATTTAAAAATCAAATCTCAGTGCAAAATAAAAACAAATGCGGAAATAAAAAACAGCACACCGAGATTTACGTGGAAACTCCAATCCAGGAGAAAAACCACGGGACCAACACGCAATAACAATCCACTAAGAAAAGAAGAATAACAAGGTGATTACCGACTCCACGGACTCAAACCCCTCCTTCAACTTCTTCGGACCTTGCGCTCACCGATTGCACGTCCACTGCACACGTTCGAATCCACGAACGCCACTCGAATCCACGAGCACACGTTTCGAATCCACGAAACGCCTTCAACACACCGAATCCACGGTGCTACTTCGAATCCACGACGCAAACTCAGCCGATAAAGAATTATAGGCTTCGATGGTGATCCTTTGCTTAGATTATCAATGAAGATCCATGGGAGAAATCTCTAAGCAAAGATTAGATCAATTCGACAAAAGATATGTTCTTGAAAGAACCATCGAATTGACCTAAAAGAGGCTATAAAGAAGAACGATAAAAACCTAGCCTCTAGGGTTGCTCTCAAGTGTTTTATAAATTAATCGGTCTTGATCCCACGTTTTTGAGAAACCCTAAATGTCTATTTATAGTTTAGAAACCTTTGGAAAGAGATAAGAATAAAAAACTTACCTTATCTGGAATTTTTCAGGACGGCGATCCGGATCGGATTTACTGCGATCCGGATCGTCGTAGCGAGTCAGACAATTCCAGAAAAACAAGGGTTCGGGATCCGGATTGAAAAGCCCGATCCGGATCGTTCATACATTTCAGCAAAATCCCATGTTCGGGATCCGGATTGGATTTGCTAATGAACAAGCACCCTTCGGGATCCGGATTGGACTGTCTGATCCGGATCCTGAACATGTCCCATGTCCAGTTTTTGATTTTTATGCAATTAAAAATTCAACCAAGTGTTTCTACACTATAACAAGTATTCGGATCACCAAAATTATTTAGTTAAACGTACCTGATCAATCCGAATCCATTTTTCTTAAGATTGATGCAATTGATCCACAATTCTTCACCTTCAATCTTCAAGACTCAAAATACTGAGTGTCAACTTGAGCTCTTCTCTGAGTCTTCGATTGCTGATTGACAATTTGATCACTTCAAGACTCCGACTCAATTTACTGACTTGACTCACGAAATATGCCAACACCAAAATGCCGTAACAATCTCCCCCTTTGGCAATTTCGTGACAAAACCCAAAAATACATAAAAACGCTCAAGTCACTCATCTTAAACCAAAAAATTCAAAATTCAATGTCATCACCAAAACATTAATTTTCTTTGCGTGAAAGATCCAATAAATACAAAATTACATTTGAACCAAACAGTTCTAGAACATACTCTATGACTTAGGACTTGGAGTCTTAAAGTGATGTAATTCCTGCAAAACAAAACTCCAAACAAAATCAAACGTTAGTCGTTAGAAATTAAAATCCTACATTTGATTCGTCCTTTTGGTTCTTTTATTTTTCGGCTCTTTCAATCTTTTCTTTATCTCCCCCTATCTTGAGCATCTCTAACATGTTCTCCATGTTCTCCCCCTGTCTTGAACATTTATGTTCTCCTCCTTTGTGATGCGATCATTATTTTCTGTTCTCCCCCTTTTTGTCACAAATTGTCAAACAGTGAACATACTAGACAAAAGGAAATCACTAACAACATTAGTTCATAGAGAAAGAGAGATAAAACCTCAGTTCCGGTATATAGCAAAAATGCAGATTGCGTACCGGTACCAGAAAGCAAAAATCAAATAATTTCTTGAAATAAATCCAGATTTTAGAATCTTTTCAAATATCGATTTGTATTCCATCAAGAAATCAATTTAAGTGTTTTAACCAATGAATTCACACAGATGTCATTCAATCCAATTAATTTCACAAAATTAAAAAGATTTACTCCTAAATCATGAAAAACAAAGATAAAACATTATAAACAGTTTTTCATGTTATATTCATCAAACACAAGTCATCAAAAATAATCTTGAGATCCAAACTCTATCAAGATGTAACGGATTTACAAAGATGACTTACAGAGATTTCCAAATGACATCAATCTTGAATTCTACCCTTTCTTGAGATTGAGGTATATGATCCAAATTTCTTTCATCAGAATAATTTAGAAAAATTCAATAAAACCAGAAAAAGTATGTAAGCACTTTAGCGCATCAACTTTAAACAAAAGTCATCGTTTCATGCAACAAGAAATAGATTATACCAAATCTATCAAAAATACTAAAAAATGAAACGAAAATTTATGAGAATTAAAACCCTTAAAGTTGAACAACTTCAATCACATCTAACATGATCTTATGCGTAATGCCTTTATCAAATCATCAATTTGGTAAAGAAAATGAAATACCAAGATCAATAGATGTTTGAAATCCCAGATAAGTTAGATAATATATCTAGACTATCTGTTGAAGAGAGTGGCTCTTTGAGCATCTTTCGTTAAAAATCCCACCTTATACCAACCTTGAAATTTGACAGAGTCAAGTATTTCAATCATGCATTTTAGTTAATCAAAATTGACAAAACCATGCTTGGTATTCATGTGGTAGCTGCACACAGTACTCGGACGACCGAGGTGGTAGCTCTTTCCTCCATGTGGTGGTAGTTTTCACACTGCTCATTGGGATGTAACTCTTTCCACATCTTTTGAGCATATTACATTTCTTTGACTCCCCCTCAATTGGCTATCAATTATTTAATATATAAGGTATTCAACCAAAAATTGATCTCGCATTCATACTCGACTAAACAATCAAATAAGATAATGACTATACCAAGAGATCATTGAGAGAGAAATTGACTTTGATCACTTAAAAGATGATTTAATTAACATAAATGATCATTGCAACATTGAAATATTATGACGTCAAAAGCATAATAAATTTCTAAATGCGAGAAAAGATGCAATTAAAGTCAATATAATTAATGCTCAATTAATGTACTATGTACAAACATAGATAAAGAACAAAAACACAAAAACAAAACCTAACCTAAGGATTGGTTTCAAAAAGAAATCATTTCAAGGAAAGCATTCCAATTGCCTTACGCAAATGAATAATTCGTTTTTGATCCAAAGGTTTTGTTAAAATATCAGCTAATTGATCTTCAGTTGAAATATATGAAAGTTGAAGAATATTTGATTCAACTAGCTCTCTAAGAAAATGATATCTAAGTTCAATGTGTTTTGTTCTTGAGTGCAACACAGGATTTTTAGAAATGTTTAGGACTTGTGTTGTCACAAAGAATTCACACAACCGAGATAGATTAAGCATCTAAAGATCACACATGATTTCTAAAATTTGATGCTTATAACTATCAAAAACTCCTATAATGCAGTATCTTCAAGATTATGATTATGGAGTAAAGTTGATAATCCATATGAAATTAAATTGGAGTGAATGAAAGTAAAACCCTTTTTATTCAATGCACTTGTTTGTTAAAACCCTTTTGTTCAAAAACAAAGTATAAAAACAAAGAGCATTGAAAAATATGTAATGCAAAGATTAAGAAGCATATGAAGGAAAAACCAATCAAAGCATTACATACAGTCAAAAGCTATTTAGAACTTAAGACAAGGAAAGATATCACCTTTCCGAATCCAAAATCGCTGGATTTTGGGTTGTCTTGATTCGTTGTGGCCGGGGATTGTGTGCTTTGACTGTTGATCCACCTTAGGTCTTTGCCTTGCAATGATCCACTTGTATGATTGATGTTGTGGCTCGGACCTTTGGTGGGTTGAGTAAACTCCTTTGACTTGATGTGTCTTTTGATTCCGTTGAGTCCGCTCTGTAGATGAAGTTGCCGAAGGATTTTTCTTTTTCTTTTTCGGGCAATTCTTCACCAAATGTCCTTCAAGTCCACATAAGTGACAAGTTCTTTCCTTCAATTTTATTGTGGAACTTGAAGCCTTCACAGTTTGGTCCTTTTTAAATCCCAAACCAACCTTGCTTGTTTGACCTAATCCGGACATACTTTCTAGTTTCTTGGAACCGGTTGAAAGCCTTTGTATGTCGGATTTAAGTTGATGAACTTGCTTGGTCAAGGCTTGGTTGGTGACATGAATCTCCTCAAACTGCTTTTCAAGAAAACCAATCTTTTCCATATATGATTTTGCGTTCGTCTCCGATTGGTATAACTTTTCTTGGAGGATTTTATTGTTATCCAATAAACACCCTTGTTCCTCCTCGAGATCATGAAGTTTGATCTTTAAAGCTTGATTCTCGTCTTGAACCTCAAGTCGTTGCTTCCTCAACTTCTTGATATGTGTCACGCCCCGAGTTTAAAAATCAGGTCTGAAATTTGTTTTTTTTTGATTAAATCAGAGTTTGCAAAACAGGCGTAACAGACCGCCACACATATAGGAAACTCTCTATTCCGCGAACAGAGACTCCCCTATATATGTACGGCTAAGCTAGTAATCAGCAACAGATATCTCGGCACAACTAATCATCAGGAATAATCCAAGTATCATACTAACATCAAACTGAAATATCTAAATGAACTGGAAACTGAAATACATAAGTGCAAGTCAACTACAGATAATCGGGGATCTCAATCATCGATCTATGTCATCAGGGGGACAGCTCTATCGTGACAGCCTCACTGGATCGTCCCGACATCCCAGCACCCGAATGACCTGAAAAACAGTCACCCGAGGGTGTGAGACACACCGGAGTGTATCCCAGTGGGCACGACGAGCCGAGCACCAGCTAATCGTACCTACTGGGTACTAAAATCTGCGGATAGTAAGAATCATAGGGTAAAGCTGAACAATAAAGCAGATCTACTGTAAGTCAGGATATGTCAGTGGAAATCAATCATAAAAGCTGGAAATCAAGGCATCCACAGTAATCATGCATAAGGAACTGTAGGTGATCAAAGTATATCTACCAACTAATACTGGAAATAAACTGAGCAGTAATGCGTCAATAAAGAGCTACCAATCATCCAATCAAGAGCCACCATATTGGTCAACAAGACCTCAGGGATATCTCGCCAAACCTGGCACCAACCTGGCTGACATACTCCGGCACCCTCGGGCACTAACCTGGGAGTCGATGCTCCGGCACCCTTGGGCACTAACCTGGGAGTCACGGGTCGTACACTTGACCACTTTACCGGTAAAGAACATCTACACGGGTCATGACTCCGCTGATGTTCGTGAAGTACAGCAGTGCGGGCGAATCATAATGATCAATCTCACGGTCAAATGACCGGGTAGTCGGCAACATGCCGAGATCCCAACATGGAATCATCTGTCTGTATCTATCAATCAGGATCAATCAATCAGGCAAATCTATGTCCAGGGATAATCACCGAGTAGAATCGAATCAATGCAGGAATAATCATCAACCAACACAATCAAGGATCAGATATATCAAGGTATCAAGAATGCAAGATATAAACCAACTGTATCTAATCACAACATTTGGGAGGAACGGAAGACTAATCATACAGGACTAAACACATATTTTTATTTTGTTTTGAAAATCATTTTGAAATCAAGTTCTTTAGGCCCAAACCTCGAAGAGCGATGCCTTCGTCCTATCAAACAAGAACAGACTCAGGCGACCCTGCGACGCTTGGATAAAAACATTTGTAAAAAGGAAAAAACATGTGTTTAGCGGAAACTCAACTCAGATGCAAGAATATCACAAGTATAGGTCTAATTGGGTCAACGTCAAACAGGAGGATCATAATATGTCAAAAGTAATCACGCATATCGAGTAATGGCTATCATTCAGGATCAAGTAATCGTATATCAGTAAATATCTCAATCATAGGTCAAATCAGATCAATGTCAATCAGAGGGATCATGCTAAGTCAAGGAGGTCAATATATGTCAGGCCAAGTCATATGATCAGTAGGGAAATCAAAAACAGGGGTCCGACAAACTAAGCAACCAGAGGGCCAAAAAGCTGAGGCCCGGTTCGAAGATAACCCACCTGGACGACGGCAGATCCTCGAACTCCCGCGCAGCTACTGGGAGGCTGGTGCTGAACAACTAGGCCCTGTATAAAGCGATATGATCAGTAAATAATTCACACAACCCTTTCCCGACGGCGTTACACTAACGGAACGTTTAAACGGGTCAAATCGGTTATTTCGTCAGTCGATAACTGATTCCTGGTCCACGAGGACCATCGGAATCCCAATAAGATGGCCAGGTAGTGCGTAATACTGTCTAAGGGCAGCCAGGATGTTTATTTTGCAAGTTGGTCCATAGTGTATTCAAAATTGCGTAATTTCTTTTGTGACTTACTGTTTTAGCTCGTTCGGAAAATTCGGGGGTCCAACGGCGACGCCGTAAGTGCCAGCGCGTCACATTTGATGCGCCGGACCCCGTGCTCACAATCTTGAGTCAGCGCGAAATCCCAGGGCAAAGTTAGCCTTTTAACTCGCGATATTGGACACAGTATTTTGCCCCGTTCTTGCAATCCGGGACTCCGACGACGACGCCGTAAATTCCAGCGGGTTCATTACGTCGAGACGGAGCCCGTGCTCACGGGGTTTGATCGACACAGATCCCGAGTTAAAAGTTGGCCCATGAAGTTTCTAAGTCCATTTTACAACTTTGTTACCTCTTAACATATACATGATCAACTTAAGATCTAACTTGAGCATGGTGTGTAGTAATAACAGGGGAGTGGAGTGCTCACCTGAGGCGTGCCGGAAACCTGCCGGAGAGGTGGCCGGAGCAAGGTGGTGCTCCAACAAGGCTCGGGTTGGCTTCTTTTTGGATCAACTCTGGCTCAGCTCTGCATCTGAGGTGAGCACAGGCTAGAAGGGGTCCCCAGAAGGTCTCGGGTTGAAACTGGGTCGGCCGGCGGTGGCCGGAGGCGGCGGCGGCCGGAGGGGAGCCCGAAATGGTGTTCTCGGGTGCAAGCTTTGGAGCTAACAACAAAGGGGATTTAGCCCAAAATAAATTTATGGAGATCATTTTCAATACGTTTAGACCCTACCTGGACGGTCGCCGGAGGTCTGGAGCGCCGGGGATCGCCGGAGCTCGAGCCGAAGGCCTCCTCGGGTGCAATCTTGGAACAGGAAAACCTCACGTTAAGAGCCACATGCAACTTGATGGGAGGACTCTAGGGAATCATAGGAGCCTACCTGGAGGTTCCCGGCGGCTGAGAAGCGCCGGCGAGGCGGCGCCGGAGGAGCTTGGTCGAGCTCGGAGGGCTTTAATGGTGGATTCCGACCGGCTGGGTTCCGGCCGGAGCAACTTGGATCAACAGAGTCCCACCACTGCCAGGAGTCCTCTGGTGAGGTCGGCCGGCGTCGGAAGGCTGCGGCGGCGCCGGACGGCCGAGATCGGCACAAATGTCAAAAATCTGGTTTCTAGGGCACCCTCGCGCGGACCCGATCTTGATCCGATCGAGGTGATATCGTGTGGGGAGGTTGCAGTCGATGAGAAGAGGCAATCCAACGGTGCTGATCCCAGTCTCGACGGTCCGATGACGACGGCACGCTTGGTTGGCCCGAAACAATAATTTCCGGCGGGGTTGGCTCCCGCCGGCGATCGGGATGTCGGCGATGGCCCAGCCTGTACCCGGAGGGTCCAATCGGTGTCAGGGACACGACGGTCATGTTCAAAAGCCGGCATGCAAAGGAAAACTACAAGGCTTACCTTCGCCGGAATTTCCAAGAAAAAGGAGAGGGCGGCCGCGGCGGCGCACGGCGGCGGCTGGGTCCGAGCACACCTTGGCTCGGATGCGGCTTCACGAGGGTCTCCTCAGACCAGGTCTAGGTCGCCTAGGAACCTCCCGAGTACCCTCCTCTTCAACAACCCGAGAGCCAAGCTTCTATTGTTGCTTTCTTCTCCGGCGGCAGGGGAGGCGGCGGCCGGTGCGGCTGGGTCTGAGGAGAGCGGCAGAGGAGAGGGTCCCGTTGGAGCTGGCGGCTAGGGCTAGGGTATTGAGGAATAAGGTTTAGGGCTTTTAGTGACCTAGCTAATGTATATATGCGTATACTCATGCATGTACACTTTGCATTTTAGCCCTCCCAGCCTAGGTATTTGCTGTCCAGTCCCTCACTGCATACTTTTCTCACACTCTGGTCCTTTCCATAAGGATGGCACGCATTACGAGGCAAGAAATGTAGGGTTTCATGTGCAAAAACTGCATTTTTCGATGCATTTCACGCTTTTCGAGGAGATCCGATCGTCAGATCGAAAAACGGACTTCGCCAGGACGTCCGGCTCAACGAATCCTATCAGGTAGCGATCTTCGTTTTTCGAGAAAGTGCTCGGATGAATTTTCGATCCATAAAAACTGTGTAAAAAAAATATAGTTTTCACGCTTTTCGAGACTCCAGAGTCGTCAAACAGAATTTTTGACTGCGCCATTGCGTTCAGAACATCGAAAATAGCTAGAATTGACTACTCGAACCACTATATTAGGAGTCCAGATAGTAAATTGGCCAACATTGGCGCTAAGGAGAATCAAAATTGGGGTTTACTGTTCACTTGTACCCGCGACTTAAGTCGCGGGTCCCGCCGGCTTCAACACTGATTTCTGGAAGATCCGACCGTCAGATCTGAACTTGCTTAATATGGTTTTCGATCAGTTCGTCGTGACGGTCGCACTCGTGGTCTCGGATCTTCGAGATCAGGCTCGGATTGAAAGACGATATTTCCGGCCTATTAACTGTGCAATTTACACTGCAGAAAAGTGGCACTTAGGCTACTTGTGCTTTACATGATCCATAATTCATCTGGAATTCAATCATTTTCATTAATTATTTATTTTCAAAATTCAAGTTCTTACATCTCTCCCACCAAAAAGGAAGTTTCGTCCCTGAAACTTAAAACAACTAAGAACCAAATATATGGGAAATGCGCTCCAACATGGCTGATTCACGTTCCCACGTGGCTTCGCGCTCTTCAGGGTTCTCCCATTGTACCTTAACATAGGGGATCGGTCAACTTCTCAGCTTCTTTTCATCTCGAGCCAGGATCTTCAGAGGTGTCTCAGTAAGGATGTTCTTAATTTGCCGTTATCTGGAACACACCAACGGCCCCTGAATCGGATAGAGCCATCGGAGTGCAGTTGGTAATTCGTTAGTCTGTCCCAGTGATATCAGTTCACGAATTTTATGGGAGGAGGGGTCCGACTGCTGTCCCTCCTTTATGCGATCAAGCGGGATAGACTGCACTACCATCGCTAAAAGTCTAGCGGTAGACCCCGAAGGAATGATCTCCAAGTCTAGACGCTGGAACTCGAAAGTCAAGCGATCCTGATCAGTGATCATTAGCAGCTCTGGGGTATCATCACTAAAATTATAACATCGTTGTCCAGAGGGTAATCCTGGAGACTATAACTTAAGTAAGCAGACAAATAGACCCAATCATGATATTCCCCTTTTCAGGGTGGGGTATTTCCTCAGCTCTTTCGACAGTACGTTGTCTGCAGCCAACGTGCTTATCAAAAGAAAAGTGAAATACCATAGATCTGTCGCCAACATCAAGTTGGGGACACGACTCCCACCGGAGTCAACAAAAGGTATAACTCATACCTTACGACACGAATCTCTATGCCGATACTATAAACCTATATCCACTATCTCTACCATCTCGTGGTCATGAGTGCGACTCTGGCTACTCACAAGAATCCAGAACCATATTCCATTGTTCTCCATTACCTTAAACGCATCACCACTTGCTAACACAGCACTAGCGACGCCAATCGTAGCTCAACTATCGTCAGGAACGATCATGACTCCATACCAATTCACCCACAATTTGCGAATCAACTACAAATCGGATTCTTTTAGGATGAAAGTCAAATTCCTCAAGCTATCATCATCTCTATCAAGGTAATCGTGAATCCCAAATTATCTTACACTGATCAGGATTGGGACACGATTCAATAAGGTCTCATAAGTGTGAAAATACACCTGAACTCCTAACCGCTAGACAAATACCCCGCGCTCTCACGTGACAAGTCATCCTAGGGTTTATCCTAACCAGTTCCTAATCAATCTTTCCTAGGTACCGTATACCTATTCTCTGATACCATCTAATCTGTCACGCCCCGAGTTTAAAAATCAGGTCTGAAATTTGTTTTTTTTTTGATTAAATCAGAGTTTGCAAAACAGGCGTAACAGACCGCCACACATATAGGAAACTCTCTATTCCGCGAACAGAGACTCCCCTATATATGTACGGCTAAGCTAGTAATCAGCAACAGATATCTCGGCACAACTAATCATCAGGAATAATCCAAGTATCATACTAACATCAAACTGAAATATCTAAATGAACTGGAAACTGAAATACATAAGTGCAAGTCAACTACAGATAATCGGGGATCTCAATCATCGATCTATGTCATCAGGGGGACAGCTCTATCGTGACAGCCTCACTGGATCGTCCCGACATCCCAGCACCCGAATGACCTGAAAAACAGTCACCCGAGGGTGTGAGACACACCGGAGTGTATCCCAGTGGGCACGACGAGCCGAGCACCAGCTAATCGTACCTACTGGGTACTAAAATCTGCGGATAGTAAGAATCATAGGGTAAAGCTGAACAATAAAGCAGATCTACTGTAAGTCAGGATATGTCAGTGGAAATCAATCATAAAAGCTGGAAATCAAGGCATCCACAGTAATCATGCATAAGGAACTGTAGGTGATCAAAGTATATCTACCAACTAATACTGGAAATAAACTGAGCAGTAATGCGTCAATAAAGAGCTACCAATCATCCAATCAAGAGCCACCATATTGGTCAACAAGACCTCAGGGATATCTCGCCAAACCTGGCACCAACCTGGCTGACATACTCCGGCACCCTCGGGCACTAACCTGGGAGTCGATGCTCCGGCACCCTTGGGCACTAACCTGGGAGTCACGGGTCGTACACTTGACCACTTTACCGGTAAAGAACATCTACACGGGTCATGACTCCGCTGATGTTCGTGAAGTACAGCAGTGCGGGCGAATCATAATGATCAATCTCACGGTCAAATGACCGGGTAGTCGGCAACATGCCGAGATCCCAACATGGAATCATCTGTCTGTATCTATCAATCAGGATCAATCAATCAGGCAAATCTATGTCCAGGGATAATCACCGAGTAGAATCGAATCAATGCAGGAATAATCATCAACCAACACAATCAAGGATCAGATATATCAAGGTATCAAGAATGCAAGATATAAACCAACTGTATCTAATCACAACATTTGGGAGGAACGGAAGACTAATCATACAGGACTAAACACATATTTTTATTTTGTTTTGAAAATCATTTTGAAATCAAGTTCTTTAGGCCCAAACCTCGAAGAGCGATGCCTTCGTCCTATCAAACAAGAACAGACTCAGGCGACCCTGCGACGCTTGGATAAAAACATTTGTAAAAAGGAAAAAACATGTGTTTAGCGGAAACTCAACTCAGATGCAAGAATATCACAAGTATAGGTCTAATTGGGTCAACGTCAAACAGGAGGATCATAATATGTCAAAAGTAATCACGCATATCGAGTAATGGCTATCATTCAGGATCAAGTAATCGTATATCAGTAAATATCTCAATCATAGGTCAAATCAGATCAATGTCAATCAGAGGGATCATGCTAAGTCAAGGAGGTCAATATATGTCAGGCCAAGTCATATGATCAGTAGGGAAATCAAAAACAGGGGTCCGACAAACTAAGCAACCAGAGGGCCAAAAAGCTGAGGCCCGGTTCGAAGATAACCCACCTGGACGACGGCAGATCCTCGAACTCCCGCGCAGCTACTGGGAGGCTGGTGCTGAACAACTAGGCCCTGTATAAAGCGATATGATCAGTAAATAATTCACACAACCCTTTCCCGACGGCGTTACACTAACGGAACGTTTAAACGGGTCAAATCGGTTATTTCGTCAGTCGATAACTGATTCCTGGTCCACGAGGACCATCGGAATCCCAATAAGATGGCCAGGTAGTGCGTAATACTGTCTAAGGGCAGCCAGGATGTTTATTTTGCAAGTTGGTCCATAGTGTATTCAAAATTGCGTAATTTCTTTTGTGACTTACTGTTTTAGCTCGTTCGGAAAATTCGGGGGTCCAACGGCGACGCCGTAAGTGCCAGCGCGTCACATTTGATGCGCCGGACCCCGTGCTCACAATCTTGAGTCAGCGCGAAATCCCAGGGCAAAGTTAGCCTTTTAACTCGCGATATTGGACACAGTATTTTGCCCCGTTCTTGCAATCCGGGACTCCGACGACGACGCCGTAAATTCCAGCGGGTTCATTACGTCGAGACGGAGCCCGTGCTCACGGGGTTTGATCGACACAGATCCCGAGTTAAAAGTTGGCCCATGAAGTTTCTAAGTCCATTTTACAACTTTGTTACCTCTTAACATATACATGATCAACTTAAGATCTAACTTGAGCATGGTGTGTAGTAATAACAGGGGAGTGGAGTGCTCACCTGAGGCGTGCCGGAAACCTGCCGGAGAGGTGGCCGGAGCAAGGTGGTGCTCCAACAAGGCTCGGGTTGGCTTCTTTTTGGATCAACTCTGGCTCAGCTCTGCATCTGAGGTGAGCACAGGCTAGAAGGGGTCCCCAGAAGGTCTCGGGTTGAAACTGGGTCGGCCGGCGGTGGCCGGAGGCGGCGGCGGCCGGAGGGGAGCCCGAAATGGTGTTCTCGGGTGCAAGCTTTGGAGCTAACAACAAAGGGGATTTAGCCCAAAATAAATTTATGGAGATCATTTTCAATACGTTTAGACCCTACCTGGACGGTCGCCGGAGGTCTGGAGCGCCGGGGATCGCCGGAGCTCGAGCCGAAGGCCTCCTCGGGTGCAATCTTGGAACAGGAAAACCTCACGTTAAGAGCCACATGCAACTTGATGGGAGGACTCTAGGGAATCATAGGAGCCTACCTGGAGGTTCCCGGCGGCTGAGAAGCGCCGGCGAGGCGGCGCCGGAGGAGCTTGGTCGAGCTCGGAGGGCTTTAATGGTGGATTCCGACCGGCTGGGTTCCGGCCGGAGCAACTTGGATCAACAGAGTCCCACCACTGCCAGGAGTCCTCTGGTGAGGTCGGCCGGCGTCGGAAGGCTGCGGCGGCGCCGGACGGCCGAGATCGGCACAAATGTCAAAAATCTGGTTTCTAGGGCACCCTCGCGCGGACCCGATCTTGATCCGATCGAGGTGATATCGTGTGGGGAGGTTGCAGTCGATGAGAAGAGGCAATCCAACGGTGCTGATCCCAGTCTCGACGGTCCGATGACGACGGCACGCTTGGTTGGCCCGAAACAATAATTTCCGGCGGGGTTGGCTCCCGCCGGCGATCGGGATGTCGGCGATGGCCCAGCCTGTACCCGGAGGGTCCAATCGGTGTCAGGGACACGACGGTCATGTTCAAAAGCCGGCATGCAAAGGAAAACTACAAGGCTTACCTTCGCCGGAATTTCCAAGAAAAAGGAGAGGGCGGCCGCGGCGGCGCACGGCGGCGGCTGGGTCCGAGCACACCTTGGCTCGGATGCGGCTTCACGAGGGTCTCCTCAGACCAGGTCTAGGTCGCCTAGGAACCTCCCGAGTACCCTCCTCTTCAACAACCCGAGAGCCAAGCTTCTATTGTTGCTTTCTTCTCCGGCGGCAGGGGAGGCGGCGGCCGGTGCGGCTGGGTCTGAGGAGAGCGGCAGAGGAGAGGGTCCCGTTGGAGCTGGCGGCTAGGGCTAGGGTATTGAGGAATAAGGTTTAGGGCTTTTAGTGACCTAGCTAATGTATATATGCGTATACTCATGCATGTACACTTTGCATTTTAGCCCTCCCAGCCTAGGTATTTGCTGTCCAGTCCCTCACTGCATACTTTTCTCACACTCTGGTCCTTTCCATAAGGATGGCACGCATTACGAGGCAAGAAATGTAGGGTTTCATGTGCAAAAACTGCATTTTTCGATGCATTTCACGCTTTTCGAGGAGATCCGATCGTCAGATCGAAAAACGGACTTCGCCAGGACGTCCGGCTCAACGAATCCTATCAGGTAGCGATCTTCGTTTTTCGAGAAAGTGCTCGGATGAATTTTCGATCCATAAAAACTGTGTAAAAAATATAGTTTTCACGCTTTTCGAGACTCCAGAGTCGTCAAACAGAATTTTTGACTGCGCCATTGCGTTCAGAACATCGAAAATAGCTAGAATTGACTACTCGAACCACTATATTAGGAGTCCAGATAGTAAATTGGCCAACATTGGCGCTAAGGAGAATCAAAATTGGGGTTTACTGTTCACTTGTACCCGCGACTTAAGTCGCGGGTCCCGCCGGCTTCAACACTGATTTCTGGAAGATCCGACCGTCAGATCTGAACTTGCTTAATATGGTTTTCGATCAGTTCGTCGTGACGGTCGCACTCGTGGTCTCGGATCTTCGAGATCAGGCTCGGATTGAAAGGCGATATTTCCGGCCTATTAACTGTGCAATTTACACTGCAGAAAAGTGGCACTTAGGCTACTTGTGCTTTACATGATCCATAATTCATCTGGAATTCAATCATTTTCATTAATTATTTATTTTCAAAATTCAAGTTCTTACAATATGCTTGGCCATCTTCTTCGATTCCGCAAGAAGTTGTTGGTATGCCTCAACGAGTTCTTCTTCGTCCGACTCCCCCTCACTTGATGACTCTCCATCGGATGTTGATGTTTCATGCAAAATCAAAGGAATAGAGTCAGTGACTAAAGATGATAGACACAAATTAGAAGTGGGAGTTTGAGAGGCATGAAAAGCAACAATTTTTTCTTTTTCCTCTTCACTTGAGGTCGATTCATCGAAACTAGAATCGTCCCAAGTTTTTGCTTGCAAAGCCTTCTTTTTGTATGATTTCTTAGAAGGACAATCTGTTGAAATATGGCCGTAGCCTTTGCATCGATAACATCGGATTTTCCCTTCGAAATCATCTTTTTCTTTTTCTTTAGAAGGTTTTGCAACGCCTTTGAGTTTAGAGGATTTAGAACCCGATGATCCTTTAGATGGTTTCGTGGATGAAGATCCATCGGTTCGATTCTTCCAAAATTTCCGACGAAATTTCTTTGTGATCCGCGCCAGTTGTTCTTCAAAATCGGCAAGAGAGATTTCATCGTCGGAACTCGATTCGTCATCTTCTTCCTTGTTGATTTGAATGCAATACCTGTAAGCTTAGAAGAAGACTTGGAAGAAATTTGATTAGTAGGAAAAGTCATCTCATAAGTTTGCAAAGCACCTACTAATTCCTCTACACTCATCTCATCCGGATGACTAACGGTTTCAATGGCGGTAACCTTTGCCCTAAACCGTTCCGGAAGAGTCCGAAGAATCTTTCTTACAATTTTTGACTCCGGGATCTTTTCTCCTAAATTAGCACATGTATTAATTACATCTTGAAGTCTAGTGTAATAATCTGTAAACAATTCATGCTCTTCCATATGAATAGAGTCAAATTGACTTGTAAGCATCTGGAGCTTTTGAATTTTTACAAGATTAGTACCCTCATGTGTAATTTTGAGAATATCCCAAATTTCCTTCGCAGTTTCACACGCAGAAATTCGTGTAAACTCAGTCGAGGAAAGAGAATTATATAAAGCGTTCATACCTTTCCCATTGTAAGAAGATCTTTCGATTTCCTCTTTAGACCATCTAGAGCGAGGTTTTGGGGTAGTAGAATTTCCTACTTCCTCAACAGGATGCACCCAACCGTATTCAACGGTTTGCCATACCCGCTCATCAATTGAGATGAGAAAAGCTCTCATCCGCACTTTCCAATATGCATAATTGGTCCCATCAAAAAGAGGTCTAAAAATATTACCACTTTCACCCGACATGATAGATAAACCTAAAACCCGCTCCGATACCAATTGTTGGTTTTTAAGGATCCCCAAGGATCTAAATAGGTACTATCAAACACCTAGAGGGGGGGTGAATAGGTGTAATATTTAAAAATCAAATCTCAGTGCAAAATAAAAACCAATGCGGAAATAAAAAACAGCACACCGAGATTTACGTGGAAACTCCAATCCAGGAGAAAAACCACGGGACCAACACGCAATAACAATCCACTAAGAAAAGAAGAATAACAAGGTGATTACCGACTCCACGGACTCAAACCCCTCCTTCAACTTCTTTGGACCTTGCGCTCACCGATTGCACGTCCACTGCACACGTTCGAATCCACGAACGCCACTCGAATCCACGAGCACACGTTTCGAATCCACGAAACGCCTTCAACACACCGAATCCACGGTGCTACGGCGAATCCACGACGCAAACTCAGCCGATAAAGAATTATAGGCTTCGATGGTGATCCTTTGCTTAGATTATCAATGAAGATCCATGGGAGAAATCTCTAAGCAAAGATTAGATCAATTCGACAAAAGATATGTTCTTGAAAGAACCATCGAATTGACCTAAAAGAGGCTATAAAGAAGAACGATAAAAACCTAGCCTCTAGGGTTGCTCTCAAGTGTTTTATAAATTAATCGGTCTTGATCCCACGTTTTTGAGAAACCCTAAATGTCTATTTATAGTTTAGAAACCTTTGGAAAGAGATAAGAATCAAAAACTTACCTTATCTGGAATTTTTCAGGACGGCGATCCAGATCGGATTTACTGCGATCCGGATCGTCGTAGCGAGTCAGACAATTCCAGAAAAACAAGGGTTCGGGATCCGGATTGAAAAGCCCAATCCGGATCATTCATACATTTCAGCAAAATCCCATGTTCGGGATCCGGATCGGAAATGGCCTTTGATCCGGATTGGATTTGCCAATGAACAAGCACCCTTCGGGATCCGGATTGGACTGTCTGATCCGGATCCTGAACATGTCCCATGTCCAGTTTTTGATTTTTATGCAATTAAAAATTCAACCAAGTGTTTCTACACTGTAACAAGTATTCGGATCACCAAAATTATTTAGTTAAACGTACCTGATCAATCTGAATCCATTTTCCTTAAGATTGATGCAATTGATCCACAATTCTTCACCTTCAATCTTCAAGACTCAAAACACTGAGTGTCAACTTGAGCTCTTCTCTGAGTCTTCGATTGCTGATTGACAATTTGATCACTTCAAGACTCCGACTCAGTTTACTGACTTGACTCACGAAATATGCCAACACCAAAATGCCGTAACATGTGGATCATGCTGGATATGTGGACATGTAATTAATTGTTTGGTTTTGGTTATGTTTTATATTAATTGTGCGGCTGTTTTACGATGTAAAAGGATTTCGAAAACGCTTTTCAAAAAAATAGGGTGTCGTGTGGACACCACTTTGAAAACCCTGGGAATTTATCCTTTCAAAACAATAAAGCCGCCTTAATGTGAATGTTTAGACATTTTTAAAGGAACGGGTGTCGAGTGGACACCATTTGCAAACTGGTAGGTTATTTTATTGATAATGAATGGTTTACTTGCTAGTATTTGTTCACTGTGGCTGTGTGGTTAAAGTGCATGTTGATTGTTGTGAATGACATTGTTGTAAACGTGACGCCGTGCATATACAAAGGAGTCTCTGTCCGTTTGAAGGGTGAATTTGTATGTGTGGCGGGTCTGGCACGCACCGGTAGGCGGGGTCGTTGACCATCTGATTAATTGGTTTCAAAAAAAAAATAAAATAATAATACACGTTTTTACGCTTATCTTGAGACCTCCGGGGCGTGACATGTATACATAGCCGAATTCAATCAGCTGTTGGCTAGTATGCCTCACGTGGCCAGGGACGAGTCTCACCGGATCTACATGTTTGAGCGGGGGCTGCGCCGGGACATTTATCAGCTTGTTCGCTCCCGCAGATTGCACACATTACAGGCCTCGATGGAGCAGGCGTTATATGTTGAGTCTGGAGAGGTAGTTATGGATGAGGTGGCTCCAGCCCCCGTAGAGACTCCATGTAGAGTACTGGGACTTCGGACAGCGCGCCGACCACATATGATGGCCTGGAGTGGTGAGATTGCCTCGGACATGTTGCATCTGAGTTTACAGTTGATGCCGGGTTGATTCGGATCAACGCAGAAGCTCCAGCTCGATTCGGGATTTTTCCGGGCTTTGTATGCCGATTTTGGATGAGATTTGGGAATTACCGACTTCACAGTGGAGTGCCGGAAATTCGGGAACACTTGGAACAGGTATATATTCAGTTTACAGCGCAGTTCGGAAGGTTCCGGACTGACGCGGAGGATCCGGGGGCAAGAAGTGAGTCGGAACTGGCAATTTCGGAGCCGGTATTTGATTTGAGCACCCCGACTCAACGGATGAGCTTTTTGAAGAGAAAAAGCTGTGGACACGTGTATTTTCGATTTACAGCGGGGTTCGGGTGGTTCCGGGCAGCGGCGGAGGGCCCGAAGGCAAAAAGTGAGTTGGAGTTGGGCTTTTTGCATTATTTTATTATTATTTTTTTATAGTTGCTAATTAATTTTCATCTTCTCTTGCTTGGTGACTGTGGCAGGTTGAGGGGTTTGGATTTAAATGTAAGTTTTTAAGTTTAAACTGGCTTTTTATTAATTAAGCACTTAATAGTAAGCTTAATTAATTAAGTTGGGTTGGGCCTCTTTAGGGAGGTGAACACACCATGGGATAGCCTCACCTCCACCACCTACCTCCCACCACCTTCCTCTGTAGCTCCACGAAGCAGAAACAGAGAAAAAAGAAGGAAGAAGGAAGGAAAGGAAGGAAGAAGAAGAAAGAAGGAGGGAAGGAGAAGGAAAAATTGGAGGATTAGCTTGGTGGATTTAGAGTTATCCCTTGGTGGAGGTAAATTTGTGGTTTTTATATAGCGCGTTAGCTTAAATAATTGGGGTTTTTGAGCTTGGATTTTTTTGGTTAGAGATTTTGGTGTTTGTTTTTGAGCTTGGAATTTTTTGGGACTTTGGATTTTGTTGGAGCTTTGGAAATTTGGTTTTGATTTTGAGCTTGGGATTTTGAGGGATTTTTGTTAAAGAAAAAAAAAAAAACAAAAAAGGGATTTTTGGTGGGATTTTTTTTGAATTAAAAGGAAAAGTTGAAAATTTATTTTAAAAATTTTCTGGAATTTTTTTAAATTTTTTTGATTTTTTAAAATTTTTTTTTAAAATTTTCCGCCGCGCGGCCGCGCGCGCGGCGCTGCCAGGCCGCGCGCAGGCGCGCGCGCAGGGCCGCGCGCAGGCGCGCGCGGCAGCGCGCAGGCGCGCGCGGCAGGGCCGCGCGCAGGCACCGCGGCCGCGCGCGGCCTGCGCGGGCGCGGGCCGCCGGGCGCCGCGCGCGGGCTGCGCGGGCGCGCGCGGGCCTGCGCAGGCCGCGCAGGCCGTGCCGCTGCGCGCAGCGCTGGCGCTGCGCCAGCAGGGCCGCGCGCGCGGCGGGCTGCGCGCCGGCGCGCGCAGCACCGCCGCGCGCTGCGCTGCAGGGGAGCCGCTGGGCCGCGCGCAGCGCCGCAGGGGCGCCGCGCGGCGCGCTCCGGCGCCGCGCGGCGGGCCCCTGCTCCTCGCGGCCGGTTCCTTGGGCCGCGCGACCGCCGTCTTCGTCGCTCGGCGTGCCCGGGACTTCGTCGACGCCTCGGTTTGCGTGCCGCCCCGTTTTTCCGCCGACGGAGGCCGGTTTCGCCGTCGGATGCTGTTTTTCGCCGACGGAGGCCGTTTTTTTCGCCGACGGAGGCCGTTTTTTCGCCGTCGACCGCTGTTTTTCGCCGTCGACCGCTGTTTTCGCCGCCGCGAGCTGTTTTTCGCCGTCGACAGCTGTTTTCGCCGTCGACCGCTGTTTTCGCCGTCGACCGCTGTTTTTCGCCGTCGACCGCTGTTTTTCGCCGTCGACCGCTGTTTTCGCCGCCGCGAGCTGTTTTTCGCCGTCGACCGCTGTTTTCGCCGTCGCCGCTGTTTTTCGCCGTCGACCGCTGTTTTTCGCCGTCGACCGCTGTTTTCGCCGCCGCGAGCTGTTTTTCGCCGTCGACCGCTGTTTTCGCCGCCGCGAGCTGTTTTTCGCCGTCGACCGCTGTTTTTCGCCGTTGACCGCTGTTTTCGCCGTCGGAGTCTGTTTTTCGCCGACGGAGGCTGTTTTTTTCGCTGTTGAAGGCTGTTTTTCGCGCCGTGCGCTGTTTTTCGCCGATGAAGGGCTGTTTTCGCGCCGCGCGCTGTTTTTCGCTAATGGAGGCTGTTTTCGTCGCCGGATGCTTGGTTTTCGACCGTTTTGACTGATTTTGCGATTTCTTCTTTCCTGGCAGTTTGCAGTGTAGTTTTAGCATCTGACTGGGACGCGACCTTGTGACTCCGTTTTGCGTGCGGGTTTCGGCATCGTACTTCGGGTTGCGTGCGGACCTCGTGGAGACAAGGTAAGCCCGCTGAGCCCAATTGCAAGTGTCGACAAGCAATTGGGGGCGATCTGAGGTGGGTTGGTTTTTCTCTCCAAGTCTTCGGACTTCCTTCTAATTCTATTATGATAGGATTGCATGCTAGTTTAAGTGTTTTCTTGGAACTTGACTAGCACCCCCGTCATATGTTGCATGTATTCAACCAGACCAATAGAGAACCTTAATCTGGGCTAGGTTCTTTTATGCTTTAGACATCCCACACATGCATTTCCTTCTGGACATAGGGTTCCTCGCCCGGGTAGTGGGCCGAGTGGTCAGAGTTTTGTGGGATGGGTGTTTCACTCGGGCCTGGGGGCTGAGTGGGGTCTGGTGGCTGTGTTAGGCCAGTGTTGGTGGTTTGGGAACCGTTTAGAGTAAACGGTGGTCCCGGGTTTCTAGTTGTGACGTCGTTTTCTCGTTACTACCACGTTGTGATCGTGGAGTACGTATGCTATCAGGACCTTGAACCCAGAATGCTTTTGAACTCTCATGATTTTGGTATACCAGTGTTTTCCTTCCGTATTCCTAAGGGTCGCCGGAGCTTGTTCTTGTTTGATTGGGCGAAGGTGTCACCCTTGGGAGTTCGGGAAACAAACTCGTTTTCAACTGATTTTCTCAAGAACTAAAATCCATAAAAGCTGGTTTTTCTCAATTTAAGATAGTTTTCAAAAGGGTAAATTTTACCCTCACCCCAAGGGGGTTGAGGAGAAATGATATTTCTTTATAAAGGTCATCTTTTTACTAAATTCCCTCATCCGCCAGGGCGGGGGATCTGGGTTCTAAGGGCTGATTTCGTCTTGGGCCGAAAACAACGGGAGGCGACACCTATAGCCGGTTCTTGTTTGATTGGGGTCGTAGGTAGTAGACTCCCGGGGTTTTCGGACTCTGTGCAGTTCTAGCTGTGGAGCATCTCCAGCCGTGAGTTATGAGTTTGAGTTGAGATAGTTGCCCACTTTAACCGAGAGGGGCCGAATCCCTGAACGGTAAAGGATCGAGAACTTCGATAGGCTGAGCCTAGAGTCTGTTCTTGTTTGATTGGGGTTCTAGGCACCGGTCTATCGGGATTCTCGGACCTTGCCGCGTCAGTCGGCTCTGCTCGTCTATGAGTGGGGTGTCGTTGTGGGAGCCGTATGGAGTGACGGCGGTCCCAGCTGTGTAGTACCTTCTTGAGTGAGTTGTGTTGTGAGGTTGAGTCGTGGAGGGTTCTCCGACTGAGTTGTGCTTTGAGCATCGAGATACCGATCTGTTTGATCGTGGATTATAGCCTGCTGAGCCTGGCATTTCATGCCAGTTATGAGATACTTGTGATACTTGAGTTCGTTGGGGTCGCTCCCCTCGAGCTACGCCCCGGGTGCGATGATGATACCGAGCCTGACGAGGCTGCGATGATGCGACTAGTTGATACACTAGAGTTCGCTTGAGATTGAGATAGTCCTTGAGGGACACCCTACGTAAGACCAAGTCCTGTTTGGGCGTAGTGGCAGTAGGTGAGCGCAGGCTTGTTGACTGGTCCAAAGTGGGACAGTCATTGAGATTGGGTGACATTGAGAGAGTGCATGTGTCATAGTCGGTTGGGACATGTTGTCAGTAGTGAGTGGATGCATACCATCATCTGTGTTCTTTTCGTTGAGCATAGTAGATAGAGGCATGATAGCTGTAGATATTTTCCAGCTTATTTCATTATTTCAGTTTTTTTCTGTTATCTTATGCCTCTAGTAGACTTAGTGGGCAGACCGTGGTTCTTGGAGACGGTACCCACTGAGAACTACTGTAGGATGTAGTTCTCACACCCTCTGTCGGTGACAGGTTGCTGAGGCTTTCTTCCGTTCCTGCCCGAGCTGGCTTGACGGACCGAGGACAGGGAGTCGCGTGATAGTTCCCTACCAGCATTGTTACTTTAGAGTGAGGTAGATGTACCATCCCGGACTGTGGGAGTTGGTCATGTATTGTTTTCTAGTTTAGCTATCTCCCCTTGGATTTGTAGATGTTGTATAGGTGTTTTATATTTGTATCATCTTGTATTCGGGAGATAGACTTGTATTTTATTTCAGCTTTTAGTAGTGAGATTTTATATTACAGCTTTTATTACCCGCTCTGATATCTGTATAGCTGTAGTTCTATCTTTTGCAGGTTAGACGCTTCGTCTGTACGGCAGTTTCCGTACAGATGGCGGATCTGTTAGCGAGCCCGGGTCGCAGTTTCGACCCCGGGGCGTGACAGATTAGAGTGGTATCAGAGCCTAGGTTGTAGGTCGTTGAGGACTTAGAAACCCTAGGCTATTGTGGTTGGACATTAGGATGACTACGTGAGAGTCGTGACTTTAGCGAGAGTCCTGATTGAGTTTTTACCTCTCCCAAGGAATGGGATGAGTGATTTTGCTTGTTATTCGCTCAAAGTGATTATGTTGGCTGCAGACAACATAATACTTTTGGAAGGATAACAAGTTCTAGACTCTCGCTGGATTGGGTCGTTTGGTTATTATGTCCTGACGTTTGTATTTGTTGCAGTTATCTGTGATGCCGCCGAGACGTCGTGCAGCGACGAGAGGGCGTTCGACCTTGGATGAGGAGCCCGAGCGGCGAGAGGCTGAGCGGCCAGGCAGATTGAGGCCCAGGAGCTACGGGCTCAGGTGGCCCAGATGACAGAGGCGTTGCAACGCCAGGAGGAGGCAGCCAAGCTCCAAGGAGAAAATATGGATCGGTTGATGAGACTGTTTGAGCAGAGGACATCTTCAGCAGCGCCCCCAGCAGCGACTTCGTCGACCTCGTCACAGATCGCTCCTTTGACAGAGGCAGAGCAAAGGGAGCTCATCGACAGGCTAGCTTATATCAACCAGTTCCATCCCCCGCGATTTTCAGGGCAGAGTTCAGAGCCGTGGGATGTTGAGAATTGGATCGCGGCAATGGAGAAATTATTTGAGAACCTCTTCATCAAGGATGAGCACCAGGTACATTTGGGGGCGCACTATTTGGAAAAGGACGCCGAGATTTGGTGGCGTCGAGTCCGCCCAGTTGGACCGCCAGGAGTTCAGTTGATGACGTGGCCTGAGTTTCGGGCTTTGCTACGCGGGGCCTATTTTCCCGATAGTGCAAAGCAGAAACTAGAAGGGGATCTCCGACGATTGCAGCAGGGTGATCGACCACTTCAGGAGTACATTCGGGAGTTCCAGAAGTTGTTGAACAGTGTGCCACATGTCGCCCCAGATGAGGCCCAGAGGGTGGATTTGTTTGAGAGAGGACTGCACCAGGATATTTATCATCTTGTTCACTCATCGGTCACCAACTTTAGATGCAGCGATAGAGCGTGCTCGATGGGTTTCCCGAGGGACAGCGACTATGTCAGAGAGGGACGGAGCGCCAGGGACCAGCTCCGGGGAGAGGCATTCAGTACCGCCTGATTTTGGACAGACGAGTAGATCGAGACCCCCGAGGCCGTCACAACCCCAGTCTGAAGGCCGTGGATTTCAGAGGAGACAGAGATCAGGAGGTCCCCCACAGCCGAGGCACCAGCAGCAGTATCAGGATGAGTGTGTCATCTGCGGTGGGCCACATACAGTGCAGCAGTGTGACTATAGGCAGGGGCGATGCTTTTCGTGTGGACAGACTGGACATTTTCAGGCAGCATGCCCTCGAGCAGTACTTACAGTGATGCCGCTTGCAACAGCACCCCCGCTACCTCTTCCAGATGAAGGAGCTCCTCCGACTTACCGCCAGCCAGATGAGGCCACGACGTCGCGGCAGCCAGGGCGACGACCACCCACATCGAGAGGATGAGTTGGGCTACCCGTTTGGAGGGCGCCAGGATAGCAGGTCGCTTGGTACCAGATGTGATACCCCCTTCCTAGTTGTTGAGACTGGAGTTTTTGCACCCCCTACATGGTTTGAGTGGATGGAGTGTAGTTTTGGATTGCGGCCACAGCAGGGACAGCGTCAACACCTCTCTCCTTGTTTTCTTGTTTTAACACCGAAACTGGCGAACGGGACGAAAATTTCGAAGGACTACTCCGGAAATGGAGACGATGCTGGAACCTGTTCTTGTTTGATTGGGGTGAAGGCATCGGTCCTTTGGAAATTTCGGACTTTTCGCTATTTTCGGCGGCTTTTCAAATAGAGAGTTGGGGTTGATGATGTTCCTGAGGTAGGTTTCTGGTGGTAGGGGGTGTGTTTTGGGTTTCGAGGACGAAACCTTTTGAAGGAGGGGAGAGTGTAGAGTACTGGGACTTCGGACAGCGCGCCGACCACATATGATGGCCTGGAGTGGTGAGATTGCCTCGGACATGTTGCATCTGAGTTTACAGTTGATGCCGGGTTGATTCGGATCAACGCAGAAGCTCCAGCTCGATTCGGGATTTTTTCGGGCTTTGTATGCCGATTTTGGATGAGATTTGGGAATTACCGACTTCACAGTGGAGTGCCGGAAATTCGGGAACACTTGGAACAGGTATATATTCAGTTTACAGCGCAGTTCGGGAGGTTCCGGACTGACGCGGAGGATCCGGGGGCAAGAAGTGAGTCGGAACTGGCACTTTCGGAGCCGGTATTTGATTTTTGGTTAGAGAGCTTTGGTGTTTGTTTTTATAGAGCTTGGAGCATTTTATTGGGACTTTGGATTTTTCTTGGAGCTTTGGAAATTTTGGTTTTTGATTTTGGAGCTTGGGAACCTTGAGGGATCATTTGTTTAAAAAAAAAAAAAAAAACAAAACAAGAAAGGGATTTTGTGGGATTTTTATTTGAATTAAAAGGAAAAGCTTGAAATTTTATTTTAAAAATTTTCTGGGATTTTTTTTAGAATTTTTTTGATTTTTAAAAATTTTTTTTAAGATTTTCCGCCGACGCGGCCGCGCGCGCGGCGCTGCCATGCCGCGCGCAGGCGCGCGCGCGGCAGGGGCCGCGCGCGGGCCTGCGCGGATGCCGTGGGCCGCGCGGCGGAGCCTGCGGGCGCGCCTGCGCAGGCCTGCGCGGGCGCGTGCTGCTGCGCGCAGCGCTGGACGCGGCGCGCAGCGGGCCGCGCGCGCGGCGGGCTGCGCGCGGGCGCGCGCAGCACCGCTGGGCGCTGCGTGCAGCGCCGCTGGGCGCCGCGCGCAGCGCCGCAGGGGCGCCGCGCGGCGCGCTCCGGCGCCGCGCGGCGGGCCCCTGCTCCTCGCGGTCGGTTCCTTGGGCCGCGCGTCCGCCGTCTTCGTCGCTTGGCGTGCCCCGGGACTTCGTCGATGCCTCGGTTTGCATGCCGGCCCCGTTTTTCCGCCGACGGAGGCCGGTTTCGCCGTCGGATGCTGTTTTTTCGCCGACGGAGGCCGTTTTTTCCGCCGACGGAGGCCGTTTTTTTCCGCCGTCGACCGCTGTTTTCGCCGCCGCGAGCTGTTTTTCGCCGTCGATAGCTGTTTTTCGCCGTCGACCGCTTTTTTTTTTCGCCGTCGACCGCTGTTTTTCGCCGTCGACCGCTGTTTTTCGCCGCCGCGAGCTGTTTTTTCGCCGTCGACAGCAGTTTTTTTCGCCGTCGACCGCTGTTTTTCGCCGTCGACCGCTGTTTTTCGCCGTCGCCGCGCTGTTTTCGCCGCCGCGAGCTGTTTTTCGTTTTTCGCCGTCGACCGCTGTTTTCGCCGCCGCGAGCTGTTTTTCGCCGTCGACCGCTGTTTTTCGCCGTCGACCGCTGTTTTCGCCGTCGGAGTCTGTTTTTTCGCCGACGGAGGCTGTTTTTCGCCGATGAAGGCTGTTTTTCGCGCCGTGCGCTGTTTTTCGCCGATGAAGGGCTGTTTTCGCGCCGCGCGCTGTTTTTCGCTAATGGAGGCTGTTTTTCATCGCCGGATGCTTGGTTTTCGACCGTTTTGACTGATTTTGCGATTTCTTCTTTCCTGGCAGTTTGCAGTGTAGTTTTAGCATCTGACTGGGACGCGACCTTGTGACTCCGTTTTGCGTGCGGGTTCCGGCATCGTACTTCGGGTTGCGTGCGGACCTCGTGGAGACAAGGTAAGCCCGCTGAGCCCAATTGCAAGTGTCGACAAGCAATTGGGGGCGATCTGAGGTGGGTTGGTTTTTCTCTCCAAGTCTTCGGACTTCCTTCTAATTCTATTATAATAGGATTTGCATGCTAGTTTAAGTGTTTCTTGGAACTTGACTAGCACCCCCGTCATATGTTGCATGTGTTCAACCAGACCAATAGAGAACCTTAATCTGGGCTAGGTTCTTTATGCTTTAGACATCCCCACACATTGCATTTCCTTCTGGACATAGAGTTCCTCGCCCGGGTAGTGGGCCGAGTGGTCAGAGTTTTGTGGGATGGGTGTTTCACTCGGGCCTGGGGGCTGAGTGGGGTCTGGTGGCTGTGTTAGGCCAGTGTTGGTGGTTTGGGAACCGTTTAGAGTAAACGGTGGTCCCGGGTTTCTAGTTGTGACGTCGTTTTCTCGTTACTACCACGTTGTGATCGTGGAGTACGTATGCTATCAGGACCTTGAACCCAGAATGCTTTTGAACTCTCATGATTTTGGTATACCAGTGTTTTCCTTCCGTATTCCTAAGGGTCGCCGGAGCTTGTTCTTGTTTGATTGGGCGAAGGTGTCACCCTTGGGAGTTCGGGAAACAAACTCGTTTTCAACTGATTTTCTCAAGAACTAAAATCCATAAAAGCTGGTTTTTCTCAATTAAGATAGTTTTCAAAAGGGTAAATTTTACCCTCACCCCAAGGGGGTTGAGGAGAAATGATATTTCTTTATAAAGGTCATCTTTTTACTAAATTCCCTCATCCGCCAGGGCGGGGGATCTGGGTTCTAAGGGCTGATTTCGTCTTGGGCCGAAAACAACGGGAGGCGACACCTATAGCCGGTTCTTGTTTGATTGGGGTCGTAGGTAGTAGACTCCCGGGGTTTTCGGACTCTGTGCAGTTCTAGCTGTGGAGCATCTCCAGCCGTGAGTTATGAGTTTGAGTTGAGATAGTTGCCCACTTTAACCGAGAGGGGCCGAATCCCTGAACGGTAAAGGATCGAGAACTTCGATAGGCTGAGCCTAGAGTCTGTTCTTGTTTGATTGGGGTTCTAGGCACCGGTCTATCGGGATTCTCGGACCTTGCCGCGTCAGTCGGCTCTGCTCGTCTATGAGTGGGGTGTCGTTGTGGGAGCCGTATGGAGGGACGGCGGTCCCAGCTGTGTAGTACCTTCTTGAGTGAGTTGTGTTGTGAGGTTGAGTCGTGGAGGGTTCTCCGACTGAGTTGTGCTTTGAGCATCGAGATACCGATCTGTTTGATCGTGGATTATAGCCTGCTGAGCCTGGCATTTCATGCCAGTTATGAGATACTTGTGATACTTGAGTTCGTTGGGGTCGCTCCCCTCGAGCTACGCCCCGGGTGCGATGACGATACCGAGCCTGACGAGGCTGCGATGATGCGACTAGTTGATACACTAGAGTTCGCTTGAGATTGAGATAGTCCTTGAGGGACACCCTACGTAAGACCAAGTCCTGTTTGGGCGTAGTGGCAGTAGGTGAGCGCAGGCTTGTTGTCTGGTCCAAAGTGGGACAGTCATTGAGATTGGGTGACATTGGGTGAGTGATGGCATAGTGCTTGGGACATGTTGTCAGTAGTGAGTGGGTGCATACCATCCTCTGTGTTCTCTTTCTTATTGAGCATAGTAGATAGAGGCATGATAGCTGTAGATACTTTTCCAGCTTATTTCATTATCATAGTCTTTTTCTGTTATCTTATGCCTCTAGTAGACTTAGTGGGCAGACCGTGGTTCTTGGAGACGGTACCCACTGAGAACTACTGTAGGATGTAGTTCTCACACCCTCTGTCGGTGACAGGTTGCTGAGGCTTTTCTTCCGTTCCAGCCCGAGCTGGCTTGGCGGACCGAGGACAGGGAGTCGCGTGATAGTTCCCTACCAGCATTGTTCCTTTAGAGTGAGGTAGATGTACCATCCCGGACTGTGGGAGTTTGGTTGTATTGTTTTCTCTGTTTAGTTATCTTCCTTTCAGATTTGTAGATGTTGTATTGGTGGATTTTATATTTGTACCATCTTGTATTCGGGAGATAGACTTGTATTTTATTCTCAGCTTTTTAGTAGTGAGATTTTATATTATAGCTTTTATTACCCGCTCTGATATCTGTATAGCTGTAGTTCTATCTTTTGCAGGTTAGACGCTTCGTCTGTACGGCAGTTTCCGTACAGATGGCGGATCTGTTAGCGAGCCCGGGTCGCAGTTTCGACCCCGGGGCGTGACACTCCAGGGGCGAAGCTCCCGGCGCCGGTGGATGAAGGGCAGTCGAGTAGGCAGGGACCCCCGAGACCCCCACGATTCCATCCTCAGGGTCGTGGACGCCAGGGGCGCCAGAGATCTGGATCATCTCGTCAGGCTTCGCAGCAGCGTCGACCACCTCGCCCCTAGCAGTCATCTCAGCAGCAGCAGACTTCGCGGCAGTCCCGGCAGGATCGTTGTGTCTTTTGTGGAGGGCCGCACTTACCGATGCATTGTCAGCAGAGGCACGGCCGTTGCTTCCGTTGTGGACAGGCCGGTCACATTCAGAGCTCGTGCCCCAGAGCAGGTCCTCCAGCTCCTTCCGCCGCTTCAGCACCTTCTCTCCCTCATCAGACGACAGGGCCTTCTGTGGCCTATGGTAGGCCTGATCATGCTCCATCTTCCTCACGGCAGCCAGATCGACGACCACCAGCACCGAGCGGGCGTGTCTATGCCGCCCAGATTGAGGATGCTTCTACCGCTGATCACGTCGTCGCAGGTATTATTTTGATTTCCGCAGTTCATACCCGAGCACTTTTTGATACTGGCGCATCGCACTCATTCATTAGTAGAGCATTTGCATCCCTACATGGTATAGAGGTAGTTTCATTATCGCATGCATTAGAGGTTCAGATTCCAGACCATGTCTTGCATGTCGAGGAGTATTGTAGGGATTGCCCTGTACAGTTGGGACCCTGGGTCCTGCCGGCAGACTTGCTCGTCTTGCGGCAGCTCCAGGATTTCGACGTGGTACTTGGCATGGATTGGTTAGCTCGGTATTTTGCCATCATTGACTGCAGAGAGAGGACGGTGACCCTCCACGAGCCTGGACAGGAGGAGTTCGTTTTTAGAGGCTGCCAGAGTACTTTATTTGCCATGACTATTTCTTCGGCGAGAGCCCGGCGGATGATGAGTAGGGGTTGTACCGCTTTCCTGACGACGATTGTAGAGGTGCCTACGGCGGCACTGGGACTCGAGGATATCCCTATTGTCCGCGAGTTCCCAGATGTGTTTCCCTCCGAGTTGTCGACCATGCCGCCGGAGAGGGAGATTGAGTTTGTGATTGATGTGGTTCCAGGAACCGCACCAATCTCGAAGGCACCTTATAGGATGGCACCGGCCGAGCTGAGAGAGCTGAAGGCCCAGTTGCAGGACTTAATGGATGTGGGCTTTGTGAGGCCCAGTGTATCTCCGTGGGGAGCGCCGGTTTTATTTGTGAAGAAGAAGGATAGGTCGCTTCGATTATGTGTGGACAACAGAGAGCTGAATAAAGTGACCATCCGGAACAAGTACCCCCTTCCACGGATTGATGATCTATTTGATCAGTTGCAGGGAGCGTCTGTGTTCTCCAAGATTGATCTCCAGTCAGGTTACCACCAGCTGAGGGTGAGGGCCGAGGACATTCCCAAGACGGCTTTTAGATCCCGGTACGGGCATTATGAGTTTACAGTTATGCCTTTTGGATTAACTAATGCCCCTGCAGCATTCATGGATTTAATGAACCGGGTATTTCAGCCGTACTTGGATCGGTTTGTCGTTGTGTTTATTGACGACATTCTGATTTACTCCCGGAGTGATTTGGAGCATGAGGAGCACTTGAGGATAGTGCTGCAGCTTCTGCGAGAGAAGAAGCTGTATGCCAAGTTTAAAAAGTGCGAATTTTGGCTCCGGGAGGTTGCTTTTCTAGGCCACGTTGTATCAGCCGCAGGAGTGGCAGTGGACCCGACGAAGATTGATGCTGTTCGGGATTGGCCTAGACCGACGACGGTTACTGAGGTCCGTAGCTTTTTGGGATTAGCAGGTTACTACCGTCGCTTTGTAGAGGGCTTTGCGAAGCTCTCTACTCCCCTGACCAGTTTGACCAGGAAGGGGATAAAGTTTGTTTGGACTGAGCGGTGCCAGGAGAGCTTTGAGGAGCTGAAGAGGAGATTGATCTCGGCACCAGTTTTAGCACTTCCAGTGATGGGCGATGGATTTGTGATCTACAGTGACGCCTCTCACAGCGGCTTGGGATGTGTTCTGATGCAGCATGGTAGGGTAATTGCTTATGCTTCACGGCAATTAAAGGATTATGAGAAGAATTACCCTACTCATGATTTGGAGCTTGCAGCCGTGGTGTTCGCGCTGAAGTTGTGGCGGCATTACCTCTACGGGGAGCATTGTGAGATTTACACTGATCATAAGAGCTTGAAGTACCTGTTCACACAAAAGGAGCTGAATTTGAGGCAATGCCGGTGGTTGGAGTTGCTAAAGGATTATGATGTGAGTATTCTTTATCACCCCGGCAAGGCCAATGTAGTGGCAGATGCTTTGAGTAGGAGGTCAGCGCAGAGCTTGAGCATGTTGATCACCCAGCAGGCACCGCTTGTGGAGCAGATGAGGCGCTTACAGATTGAGGTTGTATCCCCTGGGGTCTCTGCTAGACTCATGTCTATGGTCTTGCAGCCCACTCTGTTGGAGAGGATTAGAGAGACACAGAGTGAGGACCCTCACTTGACTCGGATTAGATCGCAGATTCAGGCTGATCAGTTAGGGGATTTTGCAGTGGATAGCTCGGGAGTACTGCGGTACAGGGACCGAGTGTGTGTGCCTATGGACATTGAGCTCAGAGATCAGATTTTGAAGGAGGCCCATTATACACCTTATACCATTCATCCTGGTGGTACTAAGATGTATAAGGACCTCAAGGCACATTTTTGGTGGCCCGGAATGAAGTGGGATATTGGAAGATTCGTGGCTCATTGTTTAACTTGCCAGCAAGTGAAGGCAGAGCATCGTGTTCCTGCTGGCAAGTTGCAGAGTCTTCCAATTCCCGAGTGGAAGTGGGACCACATCACCATGGATTTCGTCACTGGACTGCCGAGGGCGCAGAGTGGGGCCGATGCGATTTGGGTTATCGTGGATAGACTCACCAAGTCTGCACACTTTTTGCCTGTACAGATGACTTTACCGTTGGAGCGACTTGCGCAGTTATACTTGGATGAGGTAGTGAGACTGCACGGTATACCCACCTCGATTGTATCAAATAGGGATCCGAGGTTCGTATCACACTTCTGGGGGAGTCTTCAGTCAGCCTTGGGGACCCAGCTCCGTTTTAGCACAGCATTCCACCCACAGACCGATGGACAGTCTGAGCGCACCATACAGACCCTTGAGGACAAGTTGAGAGCGTGCATTATGGATTTTGGAGGAGGGTGGTACCGGCACTTAGCCCAGAGTCGCCAGAGGAGCTACGCTGATACTCGGCGGCAAGACCTAGAGTTTCAGATCGGTGATCATGTCTTTTTGAAGGTCTCGCCTTCAAAAGGGGTCAGGAGATTCGGAGTTCGGGGGAAGCTCAGTCCCCGCTTTATTGGACCCTTCGAGGTACTTGAGAGGATTGGCCCTGTGGCTTATAGAGTTGCTCTTCCACCTCGCCTGGCCGGAGTTCATGACGTCTTCCACGTCTCAGCTTTGAGGAGATATGTTTTCGACCCCTCGCACGTGATCGACTTCACTTCTTTGGAGATCGGAGAGGATCTTGGATACGAGGAGCGCCCGTTGCGAATTCTCGCTCGAGAGGTGAGAGAATTGCGCAACCGGGCCATACCTTATGTGAAGGTTTTGTGGAGCAATCACGAGGAGCGGGAGGCTACTTGGGAGCTGGAGACGGTGATTCGGGATACCTATCCTTTCCTGTTCGAGACTTCTGGTTGAGGTACGTCTGTTTGTTTTTCTTGTTTCGGGGATGAAACTCCCTTTTAGTGGGGGAGGATGTGGTGGCCCAGATTGTCATCCCCGGGGGTTTTATTAGCGGAAACGATGCATCAAAGTAAACGTTTGGCACGTACATTTTTTTTTTGTTGAAAACCTTCTTCCCCCCGCGTGCCCAGACCCGCCGCATATACAGATTTACTCGGCAAACGGGCAGAGTCTCCTCTGTATATGCACGGCGTCGCAGACAATACAATAGTGTAAAGTAAGCATTTCTTTAATCACAACCGAGCCAGACAAGGTACACATACAGAAGAAACACAAAATCCGAGGCCGTTCGATTTTTTTAAAGCATAAAACCACACAGTTGGAAATCATGCCCACACGGCACTTAGGTTTTGAAAGCCATTGTCGCAATGCATAAATCCACAGGGTTTTGAAGAGGGTGCCCACACGACACCTAAGTTTTTAAAACGGTTTTCACAATCATTTTCTTATCGTTCATAAGTCAGTTGTTTCTTTAAAATTGGCCTACGGAAGAAAAAAAAGAAAAACACCAAGTCTCACATCCAATGTCCCAACATCCGCAATCACAGCGACCCCACGAGGGTATCGAGAACCACACAGTAGCCTACAGTATGAAATAAAATGAAATGCAGGGAAAGTGACGAAACGGCAGACTGGGGCTCCCACAGCCCGACTGCTCCCACCTCGGCCTCACCGTCGCCTACCGCTCACCCCTGGAAGTACCTGTCACAGAGTGGGTAGTCAGCGACACTATCATGATGAAATAATAAAGCAGTAAAGTAATACCAAGCCACAAAAGCAAGACTAGCCGGAGCAACCACCCTACTCAAAACGTAACTCGTAAACACCTGTGACACCTGTAACACCTGTAACCCCTGTAACACCTGTAACACCTGACCTCGTCGGGAACAAATCCCGACGGGTCACACCGCTCACACCTTGGTGCCTCAAACCCCACACCTACGGGGGCCCCCACTACATCACCTCGTGGGTAAACACGGGTCAAAGACCGCCTTTCCGGAAAAGAGCACACTTTGCGGTGGCCAGACCGCGGTGCGCGTGTCGCATCTCGATCGAGCATAGTAATCCAGACACGGGTAATGCATTAAACCACAGAAACCGTCAGCGTTAGTACCGATTAACATGTAATTCATATCCTTTCCCCTGAATACTAACACTACACTATGCCACAAAAGAAACCCCACCTTTTCGTTGACGCACTCCCGATCGATGCTAGGTTTCCTTCGTGTCTCGGTGAGTCCGCCGGACCTACACGAACCTGCGGTACGGGAGTTAGTAACTCAATAATCCGCTAAGCTAACAAACTGGGACACCCGACTCCTACCCCTCGTGCACTGCCCGCACGAATGCTCTCGGCCCCCGCGCCGCTGGGCGGCGTGCCGCCCGTGCGCGTAGCCGCCCGCACGCGACGCCGCCCGTGTATGCCGCCACCCCGCACGCAGCGCCGCCCGCATGCGGGTGCCCGCGCGCAGCGCCGCCCGCATGCGGCACCGCCCGCATGCGGGCGCGCGGCGCGCGCGGCGCCGCCCGCATGCGGCGTCGCCCGCATGCGGGCGCTGCCTGCACGCGGCGCCGCCCGCACGCGGGCGCGCGCGCGCGCGGCGCCGCCCGCCTGCGGGCGCGCCGCGCCGCGCCGCCCGCATGCGGCGCCGCCCGCACGCGGGCGCGCGCGCGCGGCGCCGCCCGCATGCGGGCGCCGCCCGCACGCGGGCGCGCGCGCGCCGCGGCGCCGCCCGCGGGGGGCGCGGCGCGGCGCCGCCCGCATGCGGGGCGCAGCGCCCGCCCCGCACCGGCCGCGGGTCGGGTCGCCCGCACGCGCGGCCCCCCCCCCCCCCATGTGCGCCGGCTCCGGCGGCGGTGCCGACCCTCCTCCTCCCGTTCCCGAACAAGAACCAAGAAAATTAACGAACCCTAATTTACGCTCACCTCGGATTCGCGGCTAGGGTTGATCGAGGGAAGGATCGTCCGTCTTGCGTGCTTGTAACGAGGGGAGTGCCGGCGATCTTTCTCTTCCTCGATCGCTCCGCCTCGGTTCTCCACGCGATCGGATGGGAAGAAGAGGGGTTGGGAAAACGGTTCCGCTCGGGTTTCGTGCGACGGGGCGAGGAGGAAGAATACGAAAAAGGGGTTTTCCCCAAAACCTAAAACCCCAGCCAATTAATTAGCCAATTTGGCGCAATCGGACTAAACCCCAAATAAGAAAGGGTCGATCTGGGTGCGAACCTGGGTCCGGTCTGCCTCGGTACTGGGTTAGTCGCCTGGACCGTACTCAAATTTCCGGGATTTATTACAGGAGATTCCGGAATCGGAATCCAAAACCGATTGCGCCGCCGGTCTCAGTTTCGCGAGCTCTATTTTTCAAAATTGCCCGCGAGCCCCGACGGCCTACCCAGAAAACACGAAAATTATCAGTCACCCCCGGACCCCTTAGTCGGTAAGCGGTTTAATAAAAATTCAAGGGAAGGTCCAGAAGGGCAAATAAACCAGGTTACTACACCACTTACCTCTAAAAAACGAGTTTCGTCCCCGAAACTCAACCCTGGTCCGCGGTGAAAAGGTGGGGGTGGGTCTCCCGCAACTTTGACTCTAGCTCCCACGTCGCTTCCCGCTCCTCGTGGTTGTTCCAAAGCACCTTCACGTAGGGAATGACTCGGTTTCGCAGTGTCTTGCTCTCTCTTGCCAAGATTCGCACCGGGGTTTCCTCGAAGCTTAGGTCCTCTTTCAGTTCGAGTGTCGAGACGTCCAGAACATGGGATGGGTCGGGGAGGTATTTCTTGAGCATCGAAACATGGAACACATCGTGGACTTGGTTGAGGTTCGGTGGTAGGGCGAGTCGGTAAGCCACTGGGCCAAATGCGCTCCAGGATCTCGAACGGCCCCACGAACCGCGGGCTCAGCTTGCCCTTTAATCCGAACCGCCTGGTTCCCTTGGACGGCGAGACCCGCAGGAACACGTGCTCTCCTACCTGGAACTCTAGGTCGCGGCGTCTCCGATCCGCGTAGCTCTTTTGTCGACTCTGGGCGGTCAGTAAGCGCTGTCTAATGAGGCGCACCTTCTCCTCCGTCTCTTCCACTAAGTCGGGTCCCAAGAACTTCCGTTCTCCCAAGTCGTCCCAGCAGATCGGGGATCGGCAGCGTCTCCCGTATAGGGCTTCATATGGCGCCATCTGGATGCTGGCCCGGTGACTGTTGTTGTAAGCGAAATCTACGAGTGGCAGGTAACGCTCCCAACCGACCCCCCAGTCGAGTACACAGGCCCGAAGCAGATCCTCCAGCGTCTGTATCACTCGCTCCGACTGCCCGTCTGTCTGAGGATGGAAAGCCGTGCTGAACTGCAATTTGGTTCCCAAAGCTCGTTGCAGACTCTGCCAAAACTTCGAGACGAAGCGCGTGTCTCTATCTGATGTGATCGATGCCGGTACTCCATGCAGTCTCACAATCTCGCTGAGGTAGACCTGGGCCAACCGCTCTCGGTCCAGGTTGTGTGGATAGGCAGGAAGTGTGCTGACTTGGTCAGCCGGTCCACTACGACCCATATTGCGTCATGTCCTTGCTGCGAACGTGGGAACCCGGTGACGAAGTCCATGGTGATATGATCCCACTTCCATTCTGGTACTGGTAAGGTTGTAATTTCCCCGCCGGCCGCTGATGTTCCGCCTTTATTTGTTGGCACACCAGGCAGTGAGCCACATGTTGCGTCACATCCCTCTTCAACTTGGGCCACCAGAAGGTCTGCTTGAGGTCTCTGTACATCTTGGTGCCTCCCGGTGCGCCGCATAAGGGGCGCTGTGTGCCTCTGTTAGAATTTCCTCCTTCAATTCTTTCGAATCCGGCACGCAAAACCGCCTGCGGAACCGTATAATGCCGTCGCTTCCCACTGCAAAGTCATTCTCCTGGTCTGGGGAGATTTTATCTCGCACGAGCTGCAAGTGCGAGTCCGCCTGTTGTCCTTCCCGAATTTTCTCGAATAGTGTCGGCTTGACCACCAAAGTTAGCAGTTGCGCAACCGTGCCTGCTGGCACCACCTCCAACCTTAGTCGTGCGAAGTCCGCAATCAAGTTGCCCTGCTCAGTTATTGCGGCTGCTGAACCCCCTTCCAACCCCCCTTTTCTGCTTAGGGCGTCTGCCACCACGTTTGCTTTTCCGGGGTGGTATTGGATTGTCAGGTCGTAATCCTTCAGTAATTCCAACCACCGCCTCTGCCGCAGGTTGAGTTCCTTTTGAGTGAACAGGTATTTAAGGCTCTGGTGGTCCGAGAAAATGTTACAGTGGACACCAAAGAGGTAGTGTCTCCATAACTTTAGAACGAACACCACTGCGGCCAGCTCCAGATCGTGTATCGGGTAGTTCTTTTCGTAGTCCTTGAGTTGCCTAGAAGCGTAGGCAATTACCTTCCCCTGCTGCATTAAAACACCCCCAAGGCCGGTTCTCGAGGCGTCGCAGTACACCTCGTAGTCCTCTCCGGGGTCGGCAGCACCAGTATTGGTGCCCTGGTTAGCCTTTTCTTTAGTTCCTCGAAGCTTTCCTGGCATTGGGCCGTCCACACAAACTTTTCTCTTTTCTGGTCAACCGGTTTAGAGGGGCCGCAATTTTTGAGAAACCCTCGACGAAACGTCGGTAGTACCCCGCCAATCCCAAGAAGCTGCGGATCTCCGTCACCATCGTCGGTGGCTGCCAGTCGATCACCGACTCCACCTTCTTGGGGTCCACGGCGATTCCTCTTGCCGAGATCACGTGCCCCAGGAATCCCACTTCGCGTAGCCAGAATTCGCACTTTTTGAGCTTAGCGAACAGCTTCTATTCTCTGAGGGTTTGGAGTATCGTCCGTAAATGGTCCTCGTGCTCCTCGTCGGTGGGTGAATAGATCAGTATGTCGTCAATGAAGACTACTACGAACCGGTCCGGGAAGGGTCTAAAGATCCGGTTCATCATGTCCATAAAGACCGCGGGGGCGTTCGTAAGCCCGAGCGGCATAACTGCAAACTCGTAATGGCCATACCGGGTCCGGGAGGCGGTCTTCCGGGATGTCCTCGTCCCGAACCCGGTGCTAAGAGTAGCCCGATTGCAGGCCAAACCTAGAAAAGACCGTCGTTCCCAATTTAATGCGGAAATCGGAGCGATCGAAGAGTTCAAGGGGTAAGGCTAAAGGAAGGGAAAGGCTCGCAAGGGTCAAAAGGGGGCGGGTCGCTCCGGCTCGGAGAGTACTCCTATCTAGACAACGTAGGAGAGGAGAAACAACACAAAAAATAAGTACGTACCTGTCACTCCCTACTCTGGGAGGTCGCATCGTCCACCGGAGCGGCCGAGGAAGCCCACCCACAGCCCTTGGGCCAGCGTCGCACCGCGTGTTGCGGCAGGGGCCTGCTGTCCAAAGAGTCCGCGGATCGCTGGTCGCCGGGGGTGTCCTTTACCCGAACGGGAGCCGCAGTGCTCTCCGGTCCTCGCGGCGGTGGGGGTACGGTGGCGTGGTCACGGGTTGGTCCCTGGGGGCAGGAGGCGTAGGTATGATCTGGCAAGCCGCACCGGTTACAGTAGTGGTACCTCCAAGTGCATTCCGCCACTGGGTGTGCACCTTTGCAGATGATGCAGGATTCCAGTTGCACGTGCGTGTTCCCTCTAAGTCCTCGTTCGCCTTCCGGTGCATTCTTCGGGTGCGGGCTCGGCCGGTTCTTTGGGGCGGGGCCCCCCTGAGGGGTGGGGGCAGCAACCCCCTTAGGCTCCTCACGCCACGGCGCCGGGGATCTAGTGGCACGCGGCTTCGAAGGGCAGTCGTAACGTGTGTGGCCCGGCTTGCCACACCGGAAGCAGTGCCCGTCCCGCCACGGGCAACTCGTCATAGGGTGCGCGTTGCCGCATATGACGCACGGCTTCGGTGGCCTAGGTTCCTCTGTCGCCTGACCAAGGTTCTGCTCGGCTCTCGGGCGCTTGTTCGCCCGGTCCTTCCGCTGGGGTCCCCTGCCGGCCCGGGGTAAGAGTATCCCTGTCGGGCGCGCTCCTCGCTGGTATGCACGGCCAAGTTAGTAACCTCCTGGAAGGCGGGAGGGCCCGTCGGTGGCATGCCGAGAGGGGTGATCCGTCCGCTGCCGCCCGGAATTTGTCGACGCCCTCTAGTTCCTGTATCAGTATGCTCAGGCGCTCTGCAAGGGTCAGCAGTTGTCCCGCCACGTCTCGCAACTGGTTGCGGAGCAGACGATTGGCTTCGTCGGCGATATCCATTTCCGTTGTCAGTTGCTCACTGGGCCAACCCTCTATCTGTACCCACACAAAGAACAGTCAGTCCTAGCCCTTACGAATATGCGTCCGACCACTTATCGAGGAAAAGAACTCAGACTCTTTCCCTCCCCCGATCTCTCGCGTCCTACACATTTCATTCATTTGTGGTTAAGTGTGGTACTCCCGTGGATGTTGGACCGTCACCGTTGTGATTAAAGGAATTGTCTCTGATATCATCTTAATCTGTCACGCCCCGGGGGTTTTATTTAGCGGAAACGATGCACCAAAGTAAACGTTTGGCGCGTACATTTTTTTTTGTTGAAAACCTTCTTCCTCGGCGCGTGTCTAGACCCGCCGCATATACAGATTTACTCGGCAAACGGGCAGAGTCTCCTCTGTATATGCACGGCGTCGCAGACAATACAATAGTGTAAAGTAAGCATTTCTTTAATCACAACCGAGCCAGACAAGGTACACATACAGAAGAAACACAAAATCCGAGGCTGTTCGATTTTTTTTAAAGCATAAAACCACACAGTTGGAAATCATGCCCACACGGCACTTAGGTTTTGAAAGCCATTGTCGCAATGCATAAATCCACAGGGTTTTGAAGAGGGTGCCCACACGACACCTAAGTTTTTAAAACGGTTTTCACAATCATTTTCTTATCGTTCATAAGTCAGTTGTTTCTTTAAAATTGGCCTACGGAAGAAAATAAAAGAAAAACACCAAGTCTCACATCCAATGTCCCAACATCCGCAATCACAGCGACCCCACGAGGGTATCGAGAACCACACAGTAGCCTACAGTATGAAATAAAATGAAATGCAGGGAAAGTGACGAAACGGCAGATTGGGGCTCCCACAGCCCGACTGCTCCCACCTCGGCCTCACCGTCGCCTACCGCTCACCCCTGGAAGTACCTGTCGAGTGGGTAGTCAGCGACACTATCATGATGAAATAATAAAGCAGTAAAGTAATACCAAGCCACAAAAGCAAGACTAGCCGGAGCAACCACCCTACTCAAAACGTAACTCGTAAACACCTGTGACACCTGTAACACCTGTAACCCCTGTAACACCTGTAACACCTGACCTCGTCGGGCACAAATCCCGACGGGTCGCACCGCTCACACCTTGGTGCCTCAAACCCCACACCTACGGGGGCCCCCACTACATCACCTCGTGGGTAAACACGGGTCAAAGACCGCCTTTCCGGAAAAGAGAACCCTTTGCCCTTTGCGGTGGCCAGACCGCGGGTTGCGCGTGTCGCATCTCGAGCATAGTAATCCAGACACGGGGTAATGCATTAAACCACAGAACCGTCGGCGTTAGTACCGATTAACATGTAATTCATATCCTTTCCTCCTGAATACTAACACTACACTATGCACAAAGAAACCCCACCTTTTTCGTTGACGCACTCCCGATCGATGCTAGGTTCCTTCGCGTCTCGGTGAGTCCGCCCGGACCTACACGAACCTGCGGTACGGGAGTTAGTAACTCAATAATCCGCTAAGCTAACAAAACTGGGACACCCGACTCCTACCCCTCGTGCACTGCCCGCACGAATGCTCCCGGCCCCCGCGCGGCTGGGCGCCGTGCCGCCCGTGCGCGTAGCCGCCGCACACGCGCCACCCGTGTATGCCGCCGCTCTACGCACGCAGCGCCGCCCGCATGCGGGTG